>CM053413.1:40169271-40191501 GCA_028644305.1 Xerus rutilus
TCCTGGGGAAGGGATAAGCTTTCCTTTAAGTAGTGATATAGGCTTAAAAGTTTCCTAGCTGTATGTAAAGTTCTGCCTACAGTTCAGCAAACTGTTCCACTGAGATTTCTCCAGGACTTATTATGCCCAGGCACTGTGCTACTTGCTGGGATTTAACAATAAATAAAACAAGATTCTTAATGCTGAAATATCTCAAAGTCTTTTCTTCTAACTAAAGGGGTTCTTCCTTGAGCCTCTGACCTGTTTATTTGCAGTAGCTTCTGAATGTGAATTACACTGGGCTGTGAGCTGCCTCGGGTTGGAAGAACATTTCAAAGAGGTAGCAAGGAAGTCATGTTTGCAGCAGGAGCCTGGACAACCTGCAGCTCTGCAGAGAGCTACAAACCTCCAAGTGCCAAGGGATGAGAGCAGCAAGTAGGCAGACAGGGTCTGGGTTCTAGTTTAGACTCAACCACTAACGAGCTATGTGACTTTAAGCAAGTGATTTTTTTTTTTCATTCTGAACCATGGTTTTTTGTCTATAAAAGGAAAAACTTGTAATGGGGGAAGGCCTCTTCTATCTCTGAAATCCTGGGGTTTGGGAATTAATGAAACATGCATATATATAGTGATTTAAAAACATCTTCTAAGAGTGTGGCTCATGAACCAAATGGAGACGCTCCAGTCAAAATAGAGTCTGTATGCAAGGAGCAGGAATGTTCTCCATTTGGGGATCTGGGGAAATGGGGAAATTAGTGTTGTTGACCATCCTGGTAATATAATATCTGGCCTTAAATATAAATTACTCTAAGAATGCTTTTGTTTTCCTCTTGAATTGAAGTGCAGAGTCTGTCACTTTGAGGAGGCTTTGGTAGTGGGCACTAATGCACTGTTTTCTTTCTTTAGAGCAATCTGTTATCATAATATATCCACTAATTGTTACTGTTTTGGGCTAAGATAGATTAGAACTGTGACAGTCTGGACACAAGATACACAATGCAGGGACTTCTCAGAATTGAGCCACCAAGGTTACTGACTTATTTTTCAAGGACAGGAGCTGTGTGGCTTTTAAATGTAATTGTTTGTGAAGGGGACTATTATTTTAATAACCCACCATATCAATATGACTATTTTTCCCCCAATGGTGTGGGTAATAGTGAGCTGTGGGAAAATAGAAAATAGACTACTTAGACAAATATGAGTTTGATATTATCTAGGTTTGCATTTCCCAAAATATGTTTGTCAAAGTGATAGTTTATGAGATACAGTACTATAAGAAAGCAAGGTTTCATTTGTCAAGTGCTTTTGAAAAACAATACATACTCTCTCTTTCACTTGGAGAGCACTTACATATTAACATATTGAAGGCTCTGAGAAGTCTCGCAGTCATGAGAAGTGTTTAATGTTCTTTAATCCAAACTTTTTTCAAAACACTTGACAAAAGAAATCTTTTTTGTTTCATCTCCAGAACATCTATTAACATTGCAAAGAAGTTAGTATTATATTGGATGTGGATAAATGCTGATTTAGGCAACCACAGTGCTGAGAACTGTGATATATAACTAGTTCTTTGATTATAGTTTTAGTCTGGACAGACTGCAGTGAAACTATATTAAGCAGAATATTGTCTTTGCTGAATCAGAATTCACCCAGATTATTCTTGATATTTGATTTAAAAATGGTTCTGGCAGAATGATTGACCAAGAAAATTTTACTTCTGATATAATTGTTTAAAACTATACCTCATTAATAAAGCTATTGAAAAATGTTTATACCAGCCATAGTACTATTTTCTTCGGTGATTTCTTCAAAATCCACATTGATTTTTAGATATAATCTTACATTATGCTATTCCTCAAATCCAAATTTGATGAAGAACGTTTTGGAAGAAGATGTGGAAATTATCCCAGCTTTAAAATATAAAATTACATTTTTTAAGGTTTCCATTGTTAATTCTCACTTGGATGCAATTTTACCTTCTTTCTGCTAAGGCAGTTCATTGGCAGTGTGGAATATAGTGCTTGGGTTCCGGTTGGGCTGTCAAAGTCAATTCTACGGCTCGAAAATGAAGCACAGAGCGTCCCTGTGTCATTACCAGCAAAGTTGTTTTTATTTTGGTTGTACTTTCTTGGCTGTGAAAGGATCCTTATGATAAATCAGAAAACCACAAATTTGAAAATGTTAACAGTTAAACAATATAACCTTGAATGCATGTCTCCTCGATTCCCAAACCTGCTCATAAATGGGCCTGTAATTTCTGAATGAACTGCACCTCTCTTAACCTGGCTTAATGATAGCTTTACCCTTTTACTCTTTTACAAGGTTATTTTCTTCCGTATTCTGAATGAGGGATTAAGGTCACACTCAACTATGGGCTTGATTTGCCTGAATAAAGTTTCACTTCACCAGAATTACACATGTGCATTACAGTCCAATGCTGGAGACCAGAATAAGAGTAGAATTGCATTTTTAGAGCCTCCAAAGTCTGGGAGGTATGTACTCGGTAGAAGGAAGTTTAACTCTTTAGTTCTTACATAGTCCATGTCGTTTTTAATTTTCAAACTTATTTTTCTCCTTTACAAAGGTAAGTCTGTATCTTTATTTTTTTAAATATTTTTTTAGTTGTAGATGAATGCAATATCCTCATTCTATTTATTTATTTGTATGTGGTGCTGAGGATCGAACCCAGCGACCCATGCATGCAAGGCAAGCGCTCCACCACTGAGCCCCAGCCCCAGCCCCTGTATCTTTATATTTTAAATTTGATGAAATGAAAGTTTCATTCCACAGCTTTTGTCTCAGTCTCTGCACTAACCTCTTGGGTTTCTGAGAACAGGTTCTTGTGTTTCTCTCACCCTTTGTAATGGAGGGACAGACCATCAAGTCATGTTCATGATAAAGACGTGCCAGAAGATGGAGAAAGCCAAAGGGATTCTATTTTATCCACTGGACTAAGCAGTGGTATAAGTTTAAAAGATGAACATTGTAAACAAAAGCAGCCTTGAATTTTTCCCTTGGGTCAGCTCCTGTAGCTTTTTGGGGATCTCTTCAAATGTTTTATTGCCAAGGGCTAGGCCTCTTCCTCTGGTTCTGATAACCACTCCTTTTCATCATTTATGAGTCAATAAATATTGATACTCCACTATATACCACCAGGAAGATAAAGCCATCTACCATTTCTCAAATAGAAATTTAATATTTTAAGTTTGAATATATAAACTTACAGAAATGTAGATAAAAATAGTCAACTGTCTACTTCAAATATTTGTGTAAACTTAGTTACATTTGAAATCACTTGTTACACAAAATATGCCTTTTAGCACACCTGTATGTCATGGAACAGTGTCACTTGAACAGGGTCTCCATAAGCTTCCTCTACCTAAGGGTCCATGACTCCTGTGGATATGCTTGTGAACCATCTGGTGCACAAGACCCTGCCTGTGGTCTTTACCTCCAAGAGGTTGACACCAGTATTTTAGCAACCTCCTTGCTGGAGACTGCTACAAAGCCACAGCCAGCCATTCACATATTAGCAGGGCTCATTTTTAGTTTTCTATCTCTTTGCCATGCAAAGTTGTAAGTTATGCTTTCATTACACTGGTTTATATCATAAACTCCTGCATGGACTTTTCTTGTTGCCTGTTACAAGCTATGTGTTATGCTATGAGGTTGTTAAAGTTCTAGATCATGATAGTGTCCACCTCTCAGGGTTGTATAGTCTTATAAGAAGCAGTGCCCAGAAAAGAGTAAGTGGTGGCTAGTGCTGTGAGCATGCTGGTGTGCGTGTCAATGATACCAATGATGTCCACACTCACACCTGTGAGGGCTCTGCAAAGAACCACTGTGAGTTATAACCCCCTGACCAGTTGGTCCTAGGTGTCTTTGGGACCACTTTCCTTCTGTTCTCTGATTATAATTCCTCCAGCACACCCATCTCCATCTTGCCCTGACCCTGGGTCTTGGAACACACTATGTCCTTGAGTAGAAGATTCTTTTCTTCACATAAGCCTGTGACTTCCTCCTTCCTTTAATGCAAGTCTCTGCTTACATGCCATCTGCTCAGAGAGGCTTTCTGTGGATGCTCTTTCTAGTAAGTTGTTCTTATCATTCTTATGTTCTTACCTTTATCTTTCTTCGCGATGAATATCACATGCTAAAATAATAATAAGGTACAATTATTTTTGCACTTATTATCCATCTTTCCCATAAGCACATGCATGGGGACACTGCCACCAATCATCCTAGAAGTCAGGACTATGCCTTATGTTTTCAGATCAGGATTAGCCATGGTAAGCATTCAGAATATATTTTTTTTACTAATATAATATGAATTATTAAAGTTGAACACATGAATGGTGAATAATCCAATAGACTAGCCAGAAGTGCTCTGAGCATGCTGGTGTGAGTGTCAAAAAGGATGCATTATTTAGATTTTAATCACAAACCTTGTTTGCACACAAATTTGCTCCAAGAGACATTCTCATTGGCACTTGAAGAAGTGCGTCTGTGGAGCTCAGCCCTGGTTTTATCTCTTTTCACATTTAAGCTGCAGAGGGCACCATCCTCATTGGAAGTTGCTCAGAGTAGCTGTGGGGAAAATGGGCAAGACAACATAACAGGAGATTAGAAGAAACCAAATTCTCACCCTGCCCTCTGAGCAGCTACCTTTGATGTCAGGCACCTCTATATCAACAGTTAAGACACACAGTCAGTCTGCAGACTAGAAACATCTAAAGAAAGGTAGCAAAATGAGAAGATAGGTTCTTAGAACAGACTTTTCTATTTTAGTTCTTCAGTGAAACTGTACTTCTGAGCATTTAGGTCTTTGGTAACTATAATGTGAGGAAAGAATTCCTTACTAGCTAAGAGTTTGTTCATTGTGTAATTGATAGATGGACCCAGCACTGAGTCATTTAGAAAATGTGCCCTCGTGGTGGAGGGAATGCTGAGCCTGTCCAAGCACTGTGACAGCATTGTGCCCTCATCTTTTTTTTTTTTTTTTTTTTTTTTTGTACTAGGGATTGTACCTGGGGTGCTTAAACACTGAGCCACAACTCCAGACCTTTTTCATATTGTATCTAGATACAGGGTCTCACTGAGTTGTGTAGGGCCTCGCTAAGTTGCTGAGGCTGGCTTTGAACTCATAGTCCTCCTGTCTCAGCCTCCAGAGCTGCCAGAATTATAGGTATGTGCCACCTTGCCCAGTGCCCTCATCTTTTTTGACACTCACATTTCCAAACGAATGTGTTTCCTCTCAGCTTCCAACTAGTGGAACAAATATTTATTTTCCACCATGGCAGCTGTTTCTTTTTTTTTTATAATGTTATTGTATTTTTTATACCTTTATTTTATTCATTTATATTTATGTGGTGCTGAGGATCGAACCCAGTGCCTCACGCATGCTAGGCAAGTGCTCTACCACTGAGCCCCAGCCCCAGCCCCGGCAGCTGTTTCTTAAAAGATTTCTGTACCACCTCTGGCCACCTTGAAAGCCACATAAGAGGCTTTCTCATTGGTAATCACAATTTGTTCTTCCCTAAAACCAACATTTTCTGTTTTTATCAGCAGACATATTTCCCAGACTTGGTTCTATAAAACATGTGGCAACAAGGTTATAGTGCTGGCATGATACTTTGTCACAAAAATGTGCAAGGCTCTGGAGATGGTTCCAACTGTAGGGTTTCCAAAATATCAGAGTGAGTATTGCAACTTTGGTAGCAGCCTTCAAGGTTACTAAATGATGAGTGTGGAGATGAGGATGTTCTGCCATATTTTGTAACCTTCCCTCCCTCCCCCACTCTAGACCACATGATTTATTTTGAAATGAAGCAAACTAGTTTTTAAGCATCATATAAATAATATACTGATTGGATTTCCAACTTTTCAGATGCCTGCTTCTATACTGTGAAAAATCCAGTCATTTATAACCACACAAAAGTCTTATGTTGCCAAAGTTATGTCAACATCATAGGTGATGTTGATTCCATGGAGGCTTAAATTATCCAGAAATTCCCTGAGTTCTTTCCAATTTTCTTTCTTTGTCTAGATCTGGTTTTTGTTCCTTTCCCATTTCCCATTTCAGAGGGGAGGTCATCCCTTTTCATTCTGTAATCTAGAGTTAAACAGACCAGGAATCCATTCCTGCTTCTATCACTTCACAGCTGTGTGATTCTGAGGTGGTTTCTTCTTTCTGTGCCTCAGTTTTCTCATCTTAAAAACAGAGATAAGAAAACCAGCTGCCTGTTTGGTTCGCATGAATCAATGGCATCTCAATGTAAAGTCATTACTACAGTTCTTTGTGGATGGGTTGTGCGCAGACTCATTATTATCATTACAAAGTTAGCAGTAACCAAATACTGAGTTAAGTTTTGATATTTTTTTTAGAGCCCTTGCTAATTTTAGATCTTCAGTTAAACTCTCAATTCTTACAGTTATATAGTGTTAAAAGACCTGTCTGCCTATTCTGGTGATTTAGTATTGATTGAGAGAAAAATCTAAGATTTGTGACTTCATATAGTTTTTCCCAGCATCATAAATTTTTAAAACTTTTCTTAATGTTTGGCAGGAAGCCATACCTTTATTGTTTGAGCACACATGCACATATGGTATGTATGTATGCACACAGATATATACACATATATGGATATTTTTTTCTCAAGTGGTTTTGTTTCCTTGCCTTGAAACATCATAACCTCCTTAATTTCACTTGCTGGCATGAGATGGCTGTGTTTTCTGCCTCTAAATTAAACACCCAAAGAATTTGACACTTAGGCACTAAAGTGGTAGCCTTTAAACAGCCACTGACTTCACACAGACAGATACTTGAGACAGAAAACCCTTTCTTCTTTGTGTTCACTTGATGTCTGGCTTCACCTGGTTTGGTGAAGTGAACTGTGGGTAGATTGAGCTAAATACAGCTTTGCATGCCCATATGCTAGGGAAGGCAAGACATTCCCGTAAATTGAGAGGCTGGACACAGTCTCCAGGCTGGAGGTTGCAGGAGTGGAGAGACTGAGGAGGAAATGGGCCACGCGGTTTGCCTGCAGTTCAGTTGGGCCACAGAGGACCCTCCAAATGACTTTGAATGCTACTTGACTAATTTGATTGATGCTATGGGTAGTGGGTGGGAGGCAGGACCCCTGAAGAGTATTTATAACACCCTGTTCACACAGGCTGCAGAGACAGCCACAAAACCAAGCTAAACACAAATGTCAGCTATGAAATAAATTTTAGAAATGCTGTGTATATTTCCCTGTTGGACTAATTGCATACTATTGTCATTCTTTCTTCTCAAGGCAGAAAGATTTTGTTTGCTATCTCTATTGTTGTTTAAGGTTTAAAATGAAAACTTGACCTAACCAAAATTCACATAAAGCTGTTTTGCTGAGAAATGAAGATAATTGTCCTTGGCCTCATTTCTGCATGGAGGGCAGGCTTCCTCCTTCCCAGATTGCAGGTGAGCATTTGAGATCAGGCACCACTTTCTTTACTCTCATAGTAATTAACAAGAGCCATTTTCCTGGCCAAACCAAAGTATTAATTGCTTGCTTTTTTCATGGTTCCTTGTTGAAAGATATCTGTAGATAGGGCTGGGAGTACAGTTCAGTTGTAGAGCACTTGCCTAGCATGTGTAGGTCCTGGGTTTGATCCTCACCTTGCGGGGGGCAGGGGGGGGTGGAAAAATAAACAAACACATACACACATTTATAAGTGTGTGTGTGTGTGTGTATGTATGTATATATATGATAGATTGCCTTGATCCAGTTGGGTATTTACTGAAAAATTTCCAGGATAGATCAGTCATCAGGGTCATCTGTTACTTTTGAAAGATTTTACCATGATTACAGCAAGAATGAATAAATCTATCAAACAGTTGCTTTTCTGAATACTGAGTGTGTTGGGAATGTAATTTGGGGAGAAATAGAAGGGAAAAGAAGGCTAATTCTGAAACAAGGCATGTGTGATATTCCAGCTAAGACCTGAAGTAGCGGTAGGAACCAGCTGTGCAGATACAGGAGAGAGCATTCCAGATAGAGGAAATAGTACATGCAAAGATCTGGAGGTGAGAACATACTTGGCCTGAGGAAGTGATAGTAATATGCCCCATGCAGAATTACTAAGACAGATAATGTCTGTCTCTTGGGGTTGGTGTACAGATTTGGTCTTATGAATTGCATTAGATATTTAGCCTTGGCACACAGAATATCAGATGTCACAATAACGGCATCATTATTGCCTTTATCTGCTTTACACTTCTCTGCACTTTGTAACTCTTAAAAATACTTTGACAGAAATGAAGGGCATTATATTTTAAGAGATGACTCAGGCCTTTTTGTCTCTAAGTTGCTCAGTTTTCTCTGGCTTAGCTTTCCTTAGATGTACTCTGTCCTCAAGCAGATCTGCTGTGGTTCATGCATACGGACAAGCAAATAGAAATTGGATAGGAAATATTTAATGAAGTGATTAGAACTTGTAGAAACATAGGAGACTTGGTAGTGAACTAATTTTATAGAAATCCAGTTGATCATTATTTCCTAGTCTTATGATAGAGTTCAAGTGAATGAGAGTTTTTAAGAAGAACATTTATATTAATTATAACAAATTCAGAAAATGGTCCCCAAAAGTTACAAATAATGATTTTATGAGGAGAACATTTTTGGGCCACCACTCAGGAAGGGCCTGGAACTTCCTAGTTGGCCTGGAAAACTTCCACAAAGTCTTATGCATACCAACCCACTTCTCCCCCTAAGAATAACCACTATGCTGGTGTTGATGATAATCATCATCTTACTTTATTTTGTAGTTGTTATTATCTACTTGTATACCCCTAAATATTATAGCTTAGCTTCGTGCATTCTTTTGTTTGTCTTTTTGAAACTTTCATATTAGAGAAACACAAAGAAATGAAAGTGATGCTGTAGAGAAGATCAAAAGTCAATGGAAAAAAAATTGTGCAAAGCTTGAACTCAACCAAGGTTAGTGGCAAGAGGAATTTTCTCAAAGAAATTGAGGAGGGGAAGGAGGTGCCTGGGAAGATCCTGGCAGCTAAGAGCCTCTTCCTCTAGAACATCCCCCCTACCATGTAAGGGAGTCTCCCTTAGAGACTACCAACTCAGAGCAGTGAGTTTTAGGGTATTGTGAGTTGCCTGTGTATGCTAGTCTGGAGCTCCTCCTTTGCAGGAATCACAGCCAGTCCACCAGAGCCTTTGGCTCAGGGGATGGAGCTCAGCAATGAGTAAACAGAAATAACGAGAGTAAGTTGAATGGTTCCTACCTTGGCTGGCTGAGGAAGAGGGATCCTGGACAAGGGGATGAGGGGACACTCCACTGGGGAGGGGAGAAATTAACTTCCCATGACAGAAAGCAAAGGATGATGGGGTGGGGTGGATTATTCCCTAGGATTTGTCAAGAAGGGAAAAGAACTGGATGGGAAAAAGCCTAGTTCTGACAATTTACTTTGGGAATCTATTTAATTTAAAACCTCTTTACTATATGCTATTTATAAAAACCATGCTCAGCCTTTTCATTGCTATTAACATAAAATCAGAGACAAATCTAAATGGGGTTTTTGATTCTCCAGGAACTGGGATGCTCTGGGGAACAGTTTAGGAATATGGCCCTTCAGAGCCTGGTGGGAGAATTACTATTAAGTGGGAAAACTTAAAACAAGTCAAGTTCCCAAATGATCTGATAGCAAAGAAATGAGGAATGGGAATCCAATAGGAACTGAGTAATCTTCCATTTCCAAGGAGGTCTTGGAGGTTCTGAATCTTAATTTTGACATTGTTAGGAACCAACAACATAAAATTTTAAAAATAAAAGTATTGGGAAGTCCTTGAAGGCAGTTAGTTGAAAAATATTTATTGAGATTCTCCTGAGTAAAAACTCTGGACATACAGAAGTCTATACAATTATATGACCCTCATTCTTCCAGCCAAGCCATGGAGCTTGACATGAGGCAGGTAAATAATGATAACCTTTTTAAGTGCTACAAAGAAGTGTGTTTGAGGACTTCCCACAGGTCACCTAGCTGGAGGACCTAGCTGGAAGGGACCTTGATGTTCTAGTCCAGATGTAGAGACAGAAAGTGATGGAGTAAAAGGAACACACATTCCAGAGAATGAGTTATCCAGTGATAGAGCCAAGACAGCCTGAATCTTATACAGGTTAACTGTCTTGTAGTCCATGGACCATGGGTATGCTCCAAAGTGTGAAGCTGGAAGCTCAGGAGTGGTTTATAAATATGATTTATTGCAATTCCTGATAAATGATATAAAAGTCCTATGTGTCTTCCAGGTTGTAATACTTCTGCTTTTCTAGTTTTTAACAATGTTTCGTTAGGGCAGCAGTTGGCATGTAGATATGAGCATCCAGGTTCTTGCTTTGCACTTAAGCCCAGTTTGTAATTCTTGAATTACCTTCAGGGAACAGATTTTGCCAAGTCCCTGGGCCTCTTAGGGTCTAGTTTTGCTATCTCTTATACTTCATGCCTTTTTGAATTTTGTTACTCAAG
Organism: Xerus rutilus; assembly: GCA_028644305.1. Lineage (NCBI taxonomy): Eukaryota > Metazoa > Chordata > Mammalia > Rodentia > Sciuridae > Xerus > Xerus rutilus. Next base: position 40,179,764 of record CM053413.1, read on the forward strand.
ACTTGTAGTACTTTAAGTGTCCAGTAACTCCATTTATTTTACATAATAATTTTGTGTCTTTATTAATCCATACCTTATTTATAAGCTGAAAATATTTTAAAAGTTATAGAAATAACAGTAACTTAGAAACCTAAATAGTAAATGTGTGTCCACACACTCCAATCTTTTTTCTGGGTAGGTAATTTGAAATATATACTTACTAAAATTTCCTCCATTGTTTAAAAATGCTGTGTCTGATGAAATACTACCGGACAGAAAGTGTTCATCTGAGACATGGCATGGTTGTAAAACACACAGACACACATGTGATATACATTTTATAGCTTTGTGTATTTTACAAGCAAAACATTGAAACATGGTAGAAATACTACCGTGTACAGTGAAACCGGCTTTAATAGTAACATCATACAGCCGTTCGTGTCCGGTGTCTTTTTATTTATATGTGTATAATTATGATTTCTAGTACTTGTTACCAGGTATTTCCAAACTTGGTTTTGTCTTTACATCCTTCCTTTCTGGACCTTTTTCCAGATTGCCTCTCAGTAGTTAGAAAGATTGTATTGGGGTGTCGTATGATCTGGACTTACAGAGACATAGCTTGGGCATCTGCTTAGTTGTCCAGGCCAAAAATCTGAGAGTCATCCTTCATTCCTCATTGACCCTGGCATCTCCTTCCTTTTCCATCTGGTTGTTCACAAGATCCTACTTATTTTTAACTTTCTAAATACATTTTGAATTCACACCCCTTGCTTTTACCCTTGCCTTTGGTCTGATCCTCATGGTCACTTGCTTGGATTCTGTTTTGCTTTATTCTCTTTCCTCATCACTGCCCTTCCTAAGACTGTCAACAGCTCTGCCATTGCATGCAGGAGGAACTCTGAGCTCTCTATTGGGACAGTCAAGGCCCTGCATTGTCTCATCTTGGCTGAACTCAGCCTCATTTTGTATCTGTCTCCCACCTTAGGATCTGGTAACACCACACAAATCTGTTCCCCATGTACACACACACTGTGCCCTCTCCTCCCTCCTTCCCTTTCTCTTTCTCTCTCTCTCTCACTTGGCTCCAACATGTTTCATACTCACCTTACTGTAATGAATTGTGATTGAAGAGAATTTTCTGGAAGTGGCAATGGAAGAAATAAAGTTGTCTTAGTTTTGAATCTCTTTTATACCCATTTCCAGGGCAGTCCAAGGATATGACTCTCTCTATTACCTCTACTACCACTAGCAAGGAAGTATATTCCATAACCAGACAGGCTGTTAGACATGTCAAGTTCACACATGGAATCCAGGGGCCTATCCCCTGAAGTTTCATTTTGGAGGGATTTGAATTTCCTATTCCAAAGCACCTACCTTTTGTGGGTGGGCAGAATCTGGGGAGTAGACCCTCTTCTCTACAGATCCACTCTTTATGAATTTGACTACTCTGAGTACCTCAAATGAGCCACTATTTGTCTCTTTACTTCTGATTTATTTCACTTAGCATAGTATCTTCAGGGTTCATCCATGTGTCAGAATTTGTTTCCTTTTGAAGGATGAACAATGTTCCACTGCATATATATATACCTCATTGTGTTTATTCATCCTTCCCTCAATGGATGCTCAGGTTGTTCCTACTGCCTGGCTATTGTGACAATGCTGTAATGAACACTGGTGTGCAAATATCTATACAAGTTTCTGCTTTCCATTCTTTTGGAACCTATGTCCAAAAGTGGAATTTTTGGATCATAGGGGAATTCTGTCCTCCACTTTTTTGAGAAATTGCTGTAGTGTCTTCCACAGTGTATGCACCATTCCATATTCCCACCAGCAATGCATAAGGACTCCAATTTCTCTATGTCCTTGCTGACACTTTTTGATGTTAGCTGTTCCAACATGTGCATGTGTATATGTCTCTGTGTGTGATCTGATTGTGGTTTCATTTGTATCTCCATGATGTCTCATGATGTTGAGTACCTTTCTATGTGCTTATCATATATCTTCTTTGGAGAAATGTCTATTTAAATTAAGTCAGCTTTTATACTTAGTTGACATTACTGGTTTCTTTAAAGAGCGGGAGACAGAGTTTTGCCAGGAATTTCCTTGTGTAGGACCTTGAAAGGACTTGTGGACTGTCATGTGGGAGCTCCCTAGGATTGTAATTACAATCTAAGATCATCAGAAAGGAAAGAAATACTAAGTAAAATGGGAACATTTTGAAACAACTCTAGAAATGAAGACAGAGAAAGAAATACTAAGTGAAATGGGAATATTTTGAAGCAACTCTAGAAATGAAGACAGAGAAAGGAGACCACGTGAAGAACTGCCACATTTTTTTCAATTTGTGTCTTCTTTCCTTCCCATAAGTGAGAGAAAAGGGAGGGGAGACAGAGATCCTCAGTGTGCTGCTTCCATTGGATTTTTCTTTAGAATAGTCTCTCTCAAGGCTCTAAAGCCTCAAATCCCACAAGTGACATTTTTAGGGCAATTTTTTTTTCTGTGTGGAGGTCTTTGATTATCTCACCATAATTACTATGTTTATGGTGTTTCCTCCCCTCTGCTGGCTATATTTAAGTGAAGCAGAGTTTGAGTTGATTCTGCTAGAAACATCCCTCTAGGAGCATTGAATGTACTTTGCTTCCAGTAATAAAAATAATGTAAGTTTTAATGTACTTAAAGCAACTGACTTCAAACTATCAGGATAAAGAACATTCTGGAATAGTTGACAGAAATTTCTCATTCACATATTTTTTAAAAATATTTTTTAGTTATAGATGGACACAATATCTTTATTTTGTTTGTTTTATTTTTATGTGGTGCTGAGGATTGAACCCAGTGCCTCACATGTGTGAGGCAAGCACTCTGCCACTGAGCCACAACCTCAGCCCTCTCATTCACATATTTAATTTGAAGACTAATTGACTAGAGAAGGAATGTTTAGGAAGACTCCTGGATAAGTTTCTTTGTGGGACAGTGTATCTGGATGGATCTATGCAATTATTAGCAAGAGCGAGGAGATAGAGATGTGTGTTTGATCTCAAAGTTTTGCTCAAATGGGAAAAAATATGAATGATAAAAATTATCTGAAAAAAGTAACCACCAATGAATTTGTTTTTTAGATGTCCCATCAAATATCTTTTGTACATTCCCTGTTGGTATAATTGCTGACAAACAAGATTTTCTAGTAACACAGGTTACTCCTTCCCAAATATAGATTGTGCACATATTTAATCTATGAGTACAAAAACTAGTATAACAGTGGTATGCTATGTTCTCATTTTTGTGGGTCGATGTAAAATAATTTATATTTATCAGCTTTGCTTTTGGTGATGTTATATACCTTTGCATTGTATTCATTTGGAATCAGCATCTTCCCCTCCTCTCTCTCTATCTCTTTCTCTCTCTCTCAACCACATTTGACTTTGATTATTTACAGTGACAGTCTTTTGGACAGTCATGCTGAGAATTCCAAGTTAAGCAATGTCTAAACCTTGCCTTGTGGGACTCTTATACATCTGGGAATATAGCCTTCAAGGAAATGAATATGAATTTCAGTGAGAATCAGTAGGCATTTCCCAAAGTTAAATAGGACCCTGCCCCCACCTCTTTCCCAAACCCCATCACAGGAACCCAAACACCAACTCCATCATAGGAATGATGGTGTTTATGAGAGTTTAAAGGATTGTAACTATTCTTGTTGCAGTTTTATTAATTTATTTTTATTTAAAAGAGCAATATTTCAAATTCATGTTGGTGGACAATAAAGATTTACATTGATTCAACTGAAGACTCCAATCTCATCAAAGCAAATGTGAACCATACAGTTAATAATTTATTACCCAGTCATTCAGATACATTCACTGTTGGTTTTAACTTTAGCAAGCAAGCAGCAAGTCACGTGAACAATTTTAGGGTGTGCTCAGAGTTTTTTGCATTTCTAACAGAGCTTAGTGGTTGAAGTTCAGCCTCTGCCATCAGGTAGCCTTCTAGGTTTGAAGCTTGGTTTCCCCACTTCCCAGTTGTGTGACCTTGGTCACATTACTCACTTCTCTCTCTGCCCCTCTATTTTTTAGTGAGTGAATGGAGATAACCTTATAGAATGGAAGATTAAGTGACCTAATATAAAATGGGACTTTGGAAAAAGAGCAAATATTGAGTGCTGAATAAATGCTGATTGCTGTTGTCATTTACCATCATTGATATTTACCTCCCCTCTTACTGTACAGTTTTGTGTCAATGTATGTTCTTTTATTTTTTATTTTTTTATTTATTTATTTTTTTTTTGGTACTGGTGATTGAACTCAGGGGCACTCGACCACTCAGCCACATCCCCAGCCCTATTTTGTGTTTTTTATGTAGAGACAGGGTCTCACTGAGTTGCTTAGTGCCTCGCCGTTGCTGAGGCTGGCTTTGAACTCGCGATTCTACTATCTCAGCCTCCCTAAGTGCTGGGATTACAGGCTTGAGCCACCGCGCCCGGCTCTTTTATTTTGATTATAATTTTACATTCAAAATGTTACTTTGAAATGATATTAGAAGCAGATAAAGAGGCACTGAAAAGTTTAAGTTGGTGTTGCCATTATCAATATAGAATTATGCTAATTAATATGTATTAAATCTTACATAATAATATTATGTATGAAATGTGGTGCCTGCTATCTCTAGGGACAAATAGTATCCTTCCCAGTGAAACCCACCCCCAGATAACTTTTGAGTTTCAAGCAATTAACAAATGTCCTTCTCATTTTGTGTGTGTTGTACTTTACCTCCTTACTTAAACAACAGTTGCTAATTATTGATGAAATACTTATTCACTTCTTTTTAAAATTGATTATGAAATATTTCAAACATACTAGAAAATCCAGAGAATAATGTAATGAAAATCCATTTACCTAACCCTCATACTAAAGAAATTTTATGGGTATATATATTACATTTTCTTTATCCAGTCATTGAAAAAAATAGATTTTACTTATTAAATGCATAAAAGTATATAAATTTTCCATATTTGCATGACATTTACTTCCACTTATTTCCATTGTCTCTCAGGGGAATCAAATATGCCCTTCCATGCTTATATTTACATTTATTTGACAGATGTATGTATTCCTAACCAATATTGAATATTTTTATAATTTTACTAAATATTTATGAATGCATAAAGAATATGTACTCCTACTTTGTGCATTCTTACATACAGCATAAGTGGTTTCATGCTTTATTCATTAGTCCAATTACTCATCAGCCTTCTCTCCATTCCTTAAAAACACATGAGGAGCCCCACCTCCAGGCCTGCACTCCTAGTGCCCTTTGCCTGAGACTCCTTTCTGCTGATAGCCTCAAGGTTGGCTCCCTACCCCCCTCCCTTGCATCTTTATTTAAATGACTTTGTCTTTGGGCCTTCCTTGGTTCCCCATCTGTAATTGCAGATCCTGCTAATCTTTCATCTTCTTCCCCTGCTTTGTTTTTCTTGTTAGCACATTTTGCCCTCCAGGTTACTAAGTATTTTGTTTGTTTATTTTTGGCTGTTTCTTGCCATCAGACTGCAAGATTGTTGAAGAAAACATTGTGGGGTTTTGGGGGGAGTCTATTTTAATAACGTTTATCCTGGACACCTACATGGTATTCAGTAAATATTTGCTGAGTGAATGAATGTTTACCATTGGATAATTTACTTTCCTTTCTTAAGAATGTGTGTGTGTGTGTGTGTGTGTGTGTATGTGTATAAATTTTATTCTTTTTAATTCTACATGACAGTAGAACCTATTTTGATATATTTATACAAAAGTGGAATATATCTTATTCTAATTAAGATTCCCAATCTTGTGGATGTAAACAATGGTGAGATTCACTATGGAGTATTCATATATGTACACAGGGAAATTATTCCACTGTCTTTCCTATTCCCATTTCACCTCCCTTCCCTTCATTCCCCTTCGTCTAATCCACTGAACTTCTATTCTCCTCCCCTTCTTGTGGGTTGGCATCCACATATCAGAGAGTACATTCAACTTCTGGTTTTTTGGGATTGGCTTATTTCATTTAGCATTATGTCTCTAGACCCATCCATTTACTGGCAAATGTCATAAAGTCATTCTTCTTTATGGCTGAGTAATACTCAATTATGTCTAAAGCCATATTTTCTTTAAACATTCATCTGTTGATGGGCATCTAGGTTGGTTCCATAGCTTAGCTATTGTGGATTGTGCTGCTATAAACATTGATGTGGCTGTGTCACTGTAGTATGCTGATTTTAAGTACTTTGTATATAAACCAGGGAGTGAGACAGTTGAGTTAAATGATTGCTACATTTCTAGTTTTTGTAGGTATATTTTTGAAGTTTATTCAGGTTGATACCTGTAGCTCTGTAAATTTCCTTTTATTTTTTTTTAGTGGTTGACATAGTTGTCATTTCCATATTTTTCCTTACACAAACAGTACTATAGTGCACATTCTTGAGTATTTCTCTTTGAGTACAAATGTGAGAATTTATCTTTAATATATATTCAGAGGTGATATTCCTGTTTTTATCACTTATCCATGGCTGTATAACTAAATACCCCAAACCTATGGACTTAAAATAATGATTTACATAATCCCATTTTTTGGCACAGTGGTTCTTCTGCTAGTCTTTCTCATCTGCTAGTCTTTCTCATCTAGAATGAGTGAATGGTCAAACATAGCCTCAGTTATGTATCTGGCTGCTGGGGCTGTCTGTAGGCTGGGGTGCCTTGGATCTTCTCCACATGTCTTCTCATCCTCCAGCCAGAGAGACTGTCTTCCTCATTGCATAGCATTCTTGAAACAGTGTTTCAAAGAATCTGCTAGAATGCACACAGCATCACTTAAACTACAATCTGTTGGTCCAAAGTAAAAACCAAGGCCAGCCCAGAATCAAGGAACGAGGGAAGCTAAAAAATATTGTGACCATGTTTTCCCAGTTTACCACACTGGGTCATACATAGGTCTTGCATGTCTTGAACTTTACTAGATGTTACCAAATGTCTCCCTAAAATAGTTTTGCCAATTTATTCTTTAACTTGCATGAACTTCTTTTTTTGCAAGGGAGTGTCAGGAGCAACAGTGAGTTGAAATAGATACTCATACCTCCTCTGCTGCCTCCCCAATTTATCTTTTCTTTGGGTAGTAAACCCTGAGGAAATCTCTGCTATGCATTCAGCAAAACCCAATTCCTTTTCCTCTTGGGCATATAGGTGGATTAAATTTCCCAGATTCCATCCTACCAAGGGATAGCCATATGACTGAGTTTTGGTCAATGAAAGTGAGTTTTTTTTTTTTTTCATTTTCAGACATTGTATATAAATAGCCTTGGTGTGACTTGCCCTCTTGTCTCTGTCTGATGCCTGTGTACAGAAGATCTACTGGGACTGTGAGGCCCAAAGTAAAGAAGAATATAGTCATTAGACAGAACTAACCTAAGTGATTGCTCAGAGTGAACATCACCTCCCTCAATTCCTACTGTTGATTGGAATTTGAGCTAGAAATAATGTTATAAGTCACTGAGATTTCAGAGTTTATCTGTTAAAGCAGTTAGCATTTTCTTAATGCAACCCTCAATGAGCAGATATTACCTTTATTTGTAGATGTTAGATCTAGATGAGAATTAGTTATCTACCTTAATATCCAAAGATATACTGGGATCAGACCATTTAAAAATTTATAGCAGCTTTATTGAGATGTAATTTGCATGCTATCGAGTGCACTCATTTAAACTATATCATTAAATGATTTGTTTTTGTTGTTGTGTTGTTTTGTTCCTGGGAATTTAACCTAGAGACACTTTATAATTGAGCCACCTCACCAGGTCTTTTTATTTTTTATTTTGAGATAGATCTTGCTAAGTTGCTTAGGTCCTCAATAAGGTGCTGAGGATAAGTTCTATCCCCTAGAACTTGGGATCCATCTGCCTTAGCCTCCTGAGTCACTGAAATTATAGGCCTGCACCATCACACCTGGCTTTCCATTCATTGATTTTTAATATTCACAGAGTTGTGCAACCATTACACAATTTTAAAGTATTTTCATTACCTCAGAAGGAAAATCCATACCCAATAGGCAGTTACTCCTTGTTCTTCCTGCCCTCCCCCATCTCCAGCTTCCCCTAACCACAAATCTGTTTTCTGTCTCTGTGGATTTACTTATTCTGGACACTTTATATAAATGGAATCATACAGTGTATGGCCCTTTGTGTCTGCTATCTCCTACTGAGGGTAATGTTTTCAAGGCTCATCCATGTTATAGCATGTGTCAAACTTCATTTGTTTTTATGAATTAATAACATTCTATCATATAGATGTATGGATATACCACATTTATTTTTTCTATTGGGTTGATAACATTTGAGTTGTTGCCACTTTTTGACTATTATGAATAATGTTGCTGTGAACATTCAGGTACCTGTTTTTATTTTCTGCACACCGTTTTTTTTAATCTTTGAAAAATTGTGATAGAAAATAGATAAGATTGTGTGAACCAATTTAGTAGAAGCAGGTTGAATTGCAGAATGAACTATTTTAAAACACTGGCATCCTGCAAGGAAAAATGTTAACAGGATATGTTTATGGCTAAATTTTTGGGAACTACATTGCCCTGAAATTCCAAGAAGCAAGTTGTGTGGAGTTGCCAAGTAATGGGATAAATTGCCACTTGAAGTGCTGGAGCTAAAAAAGAAAGGAAGGTGTTATGATTGGGATATTCCAGTGATCACCTCAATTCCATCAGTATTCAGAATTACTTTGTTGCCTCCTGTATTAGAGGGTTTATGTTGTTCGATCATTTGGCTAACGTCTCCAAGATGAAATAAAATGAAAACCAAGATGTTTAAGGGTTAAAAAACAAGAAGAAAAGAAAGAAAAATTTGGGAATTACTTGAGTGAGTTAATTGAATACCCTTCAGCCTGCAGATTATGACTCTATCTTACTGTTCTATCTTTAATATAGCTTGTTTTCATAATAACAGGATACTTATAATACAGGCATATCTTATAGCTATATATGATAGCTTAGTGCAAAAAAAAAAATCCCAGTGGTTTGGATTAAACATTTTACTCATTCATTTGGCATTTACCAAGTGCCTTACCTGTCCTAGATAGTGTTCCAATGCTGCGAATGTGACTGCAAACAAGAAAGATAAGATACTGCCCTGATCAACAAGAAATACCTTTTTTATATACAAAAAGCATTGGAGAGTGTGATGTGTGCTGTGAAGGAAATCAACCCAATTATTACATACAGTGTGGGGTACAGAGGCAGAGGGCTGCTTTTGATGCTGAATGATGAGCAGGAACCAAGCAGCACAGCAATGGGATGAGAGAGCTCCACATGGCAGGAACAGCAGGTGCAAGCTCCCCAAGGTGGGAGCAGGTTCAGCATTTGGTATGACTTGCCCTCATCTTTGTCTCATATCTAGATACAGATTATTTCTGTCAAAAGGAGATATTAGCAGGTATGGACCTCAAAGCGTAGGGAGTGTGATAGTTTGAGATGGTACAACTTTGGATGGTGCAGAACTAGCTCACAAAGGATTATTAATGAAGAAGCATTTTTAATTTTCTGCTTGCATAGATTCTAGGCTCTGTGTTGTGTGATTTGACATCAGTTAGAGTCTTAGAAACATTTTTTTGCCCCATGTTCTAGAATCACCTTCTGGATTTCTGGTAGTGTTGAAAAATCACCTGCTATAAGCACCAGTCTAAAAATCTGTCAGCGAGGTAATAAACATTTGGAAACCCTAGAGTAAATCTTTCCAAAAACCTGCATTTTTGAGTAAAATGAGCCTAAAGTCAATGGGCATGCCAAGTATTTTATGGGAATAAATTGGGTGCTTTGTGAAGTACACTCATTCTTTCACTGGGACTGAAATACCTCTTACCACACTGTTGCCACAGTGAGCTGAGAGGGTCTGCAGCGGTTGAAGGATTTAGCACTCATCTCAGTTCCCTGGCTTTACTTCACCTGAGAGTTCATGCTCTGGACCATTGGGTCAGCAGCCCTGTGTGGGTTGGGATGGTCCTATTCAAACACTGTGGATATTCATGTCCGATTTAGAAGATGTTTATTATTAGGAAAGATTTTAGTGATGCTTTATTTTTGTCCTATAGTCAAAATGTCATGATATTTTAAATATTTGCCTAATTTTTGGACTCATGTTTAACTACTAACTTTTAAAAAAGTATTTATTTATTTTATGTGGTGCTGAGAATAGAACCCAGTGCCTCACATGTGCTAGGCAAGTGCTCTATCACTGAACCATGACCCCAGCCCCAACTCCTAACTTTTTAGGGACTTACTTATCCAGCATTCTCACCACCTAGAGTATAGCCGTGGATTAGGAAGTAAACACCAAGCCTCTGGAGAGGCCCTCTAAATTAAAAACCAGTTTCCTTGGATAAATTCACTAGAACCCCATGTATTTCTATATACATAAATTTATAGTGAGCATGAATATCTAGTTTCTAATCCCTCAGACCACCAGAAGGCGAGAAAGTTGTTGTCAGTAGGTATATTTACATCAATAATGTTATGCTCTTATTGTATACTAAATGTTAGTATATGTTAGCTCTTACTATATACTAAATGTTTTACCTCTCACATTAATCCAGAACAATTCAACTTATTTTTCTCACAATCAAAATTATAGCTGCCAGGTAACACAATTTTATCAGAAGGCTTAAAATATTAAACATACAGCCATTTATTTCCCAAAGCCAAAGAGTGTTATAAATTAATACAAGGTTTCTTGGTTTTTGTGACCTTGGTTTTACGTCCTGTGTGCGGGCACAGCAGCCTTTTGTGTATCATAACACATCTAGACTTCCTTAGCCAGGCGCGGTGGCTCACGCCTGTAATCCCAGCACTTTGGGAGGCTGAGACAGGAGAATCGTGAGTTCAAAGACAGCCTCAGCAACAGCGAGGTGCTAAGCAATTCAGCGAGATCCTGTCTCTACATAACACTCACAAAATATAGGGCTAGGGATCTGGCTCAGTGGTCTAGTACCCCTGAGTTCAATCCCTGGTACCAAAAAAAAAGTATAAGCTTTCTAACCTCATTTTATTTTTTCAAATGTGCTAAAAATAATGACTAAAAAACATGTTTTTTTTTTTTTATACTTTATGGCAGCTGAGGTAACTGTAGAAATTACCAATGTCCTCACAAATGCCCATCTTGAGACTTAATCAGAAGCAGGATGGGTGTGAGCATTTCAACTATAAGATGGATTAAATTAAAAGCATATATGGAGAGGCTGGGATTGTGGCTCAGTGGTAGAGCACTTGCCTAGCATGTGTGAGGCACTGGGTTCAATCCTCGGCACCGCATATAAATATATAAATGAAACAAAGAAATTGTGTCCATTTACAACTAAAAACATTTTTTAAAAAGCATATATGGAATATGGGACCACTGTCTATGTTTTATAAGACTGTCTGAATGACAAGATGTAATGGAATATTTTAAAAATCTTTACTTCTATCAATTTTTTGATTTTTTTAATTAATTTATTTAAATGCATTTCAAGTCATAGTACATATGTAGAGATCAATTTTTCCATTTTTCTGGTTGCAAACCAGATAGAGTCGCACCATTTGTGTCTTCATACATGCACCGAGGGTAGTGATGACCATCTCATTCAACCATCTTTACTACACCCATTCCCTTTTCCCTCCCCCCACCTCCCCACACCCCATCCAGAGTTCCTCCATTTCTCCTATGTTCCCATTCCCACCCCCCTTATGTATCA
>CM053413.1:40192001-40489950 GCA_028644305.1 Xerus rutilus
AGGCTATCTTTTCTCCAATGTATGTTTTTGGCACCTTTGTCTAGTATGAGATAGCTGTATTTATGTGCATTACTCTCTGTGTCTTCTATTCTGTACCATTGGTCTACATGTCTGTTTTGGTGCCAGTACCATGCCGTTTTTGTTACTATTGCTTTGTAGTAAAGTTTAAGGTCTGGTATTGTGATGCCTCCTGCTTCACGCTTCTTGTTCAGGATTGCTTTTGCTATTCTGGGTCTCTTATTTTTCCAAATGAATTTTATGATTGCCTTTTCTATTTCTACAAGAAAAGCCTTTGGGATTTTAATTGGGATTGCATTGAATCTGTATAGCGCTTTCGGCAGTATGGCCATTTTAATAATATTGATTCTGCCTATCCAAGAACATGAGAGGTCTTTCCATCTTCTAAGATCTTCTTTAATTTCTTTCTTTAGTGTCTTGTAATTTTCATTGTAGAGGTCTTTCACCACTCTTGTTAGATTGATTCCCAAGTATTTTATTGTTTTAGAGGCTATTTTGAATGGAGTAGTTTTCCTAATTTCTTTTTCAGAGGACTCATTGTTAATGTATAGAAATGCATTTGATTTATGGATATTGATTTTATATCCTGCAATTTTGCTGAATTCATTTATCAGTTCTAGAAGTTTTCTGGTGGAATTTTTTGGATCCTCTAAGTATAGAATCATGTTGTCTGCAAATAATGATAGTTTGAATTCTTCTTTTCCTATTCATATCCCTTTAATTTCTTTTGTCTGTCTAATTGCTCTGGCTAGAGTTTCAAGGACTATATTGAATAAGAGTGGTGAGAGAGGGCATCCCTGTCTTGTTCCAGTTTTTAGAGGGAATGCTTCCAATTTTTCTCCATTTAGGATGATGTTGGCCTTAGGCTTAGCATATATTGCTTTAACAATGTTGAGGTATGTTCCTGCATTCGACTGAAACTAGAAATTAATAACAGTTTAAAAAAAAGAAGCCACTACAACACCTGGAGGCTAAATAATTTGCTATTGAACAATGGGTAACAGAAGACATCAGGGAAGAGATAAAAAAATTCTTGGAGGTAAATGAGAACTCTGATACAACATACTGAAATCTCTGGGACACTATGAAGGGAGTGCTAAGAGGAAAGTTCATTGCATTAAGTTCGTATTTTCAAAGACGTAAAAGTCAACAAATCAATGACTTGACACTACAACTCAAAGCCCTAGAAAAAGAAGAACAAAGTAACACCAAAAGAAGTAGAATACAGGAAATAATTAGAATCAGGGTTGAAATCAATGAAATTGAAACACAAGAAACAATCCAAAAAATTGATAAAACAAAAAGCTGGTTCTTTGAAAAAATAAACAAAACTGACAAACCCTTAGCCACCCTAACAAAAAGAAGGAGAGAGAAAACTCAAATTACTAAAATTTGTGATGAAAAAGGAAATATCACAACAAACCCTGCTGAAATACAGAGGATAATCAGAAACCATTTTGAAAACTTATATCCCAGTAAAATAGAAAACCCTGAAGACCATATGACCTACCCAAACTGAACCAGGAGGACATTCATGACTTAAACAGATAAATTACAAGCAAGGAAATAGAAGAGGCCATCAAGAGCCTTCCAACCAAGAAAAGCCCTGGACCAGATGGATTCTCAGCCGAGTTCTACAAGACCTACAAAGAAGAGCTGACTCCAATACTCCTCAAATTATTCCATGAAATAGAAAGTGAAGGAACCCTTTCAAACTCATTCTATGAGGCCAGTATCACCTTGATTCCAAAACCAGACAGAAACATGTCAAAAAAGGAAACTTTCAGACTAATATCCCTGATGAATATAGATGCAAAAATTCTCAATAAAATTATGGCAAATCGCATACAAAAGCATATTAAAAAACTAGTGCACAACGATCAAGTGGGGTTCATTCCAGGGATGCAAGGTTGGTTCAACATACGGAAATCAATACACGTAATCTATCACATCAATAGACTTAAAGATAAGAATCACATGATTCTATCAATTGATGCAGAGAAAGCATTTGACAAAATACAGCACCCTTTCATGTTCAATTTTTTGATTTTTTGATACACATTTTCAAAAATGAGTCATGTGCCCAGATAGAAAATTGCAGGTATGATTAGTGCTTAGAAAGGAAGCATGTCTAGAAAGGAAGCACATATAGAGTTCCAATGATAAGTTTCTAGTTTTGTGGTAGAAAGTTCCAGAGATCCTCAATCAATTTAACGAGAAGCTGCTTCCTTGGATCTAGATTGGTGTGCTTGTGTACATGCTGGTTGGTGAATGCTGCAGTGCATGGCCTCGTCATTTCTCCTCGCCCGAAGTGAAGTGTAGACAACAGAGAGTGTTCAGAATAATTGAATATTTAAACAGAAGAGAACACGTCTCTAGCTTATAGTTTGGCCAGGTTTGACATTAGAGGGAATGAGACCAAGAACAGAGGGGTTTGGAAGCCCAGAGCTCTGGTTGGAGGGAAGCTAGTCCACAAAAAGAGTGTCAGTTATTGACTAATTTCTGCATGTATCTCAAGATTTCTTCTCATGCTATAATTTTTCTCCATCATAGAATTAGCAACTTTAAGAACATAATACAATCTGAATGTGTTTTTAAATATTTCTTTGGGTCTTTGCTCCAGATGAACATCTAATCTCCTGGCACTTTACCCCTAGGTTCAATGGGCTGTGATAACTTTAAGCAACAACAGCAAAAAAAGAACAACTACTGGGGCTGGGGCTGTAGCTCAGTGGTAGAGCGCTTGCCTAGCATGTGTGAGGCACTGAGTTAGATCCTTAGCACCACATATAAATAATAAATGAATAAAAAAAGATCCATCAACAACTAAAAAAAATATCTTAAAAAAAAGAACAACTACTATTTATGGTAATAGGAAGTAAGAACAGGAGCATTTTATTGATTTCAGGACAAAGGAAAGGAAATTCCTAGTTCAATCTAAAATGGATTCTTTTGAATCTCTGCCTTGAAGGAAGATATTACTAGAAGGGAAAAATCCGGAATGACCTTTTACTGATTCAGTGATGTCCACGACCATTTAAAGGACTGGACGGTCAAGCTGGCTGAGCACACATTCTCCATCTGTAGATTACCTTGTCAAGGAGGCCTGGGTAATAGAGCAGCGCGTGTGGGTTAGGTGAGTTTAGGGGCAGTAGCATCAAATCAGAGAGTTTTTTGCCCCCATTTTCTTTCTAGGGCAAGACCTGTCCTACAGACAGAATTCTTCATTGGGTGAAGTATCTTTCCACTGGTCCCTTTTCTCTTTTATTTTTTTTCACAAAATATTTATTGTTTTTCCTTTTATAAAAACATTTTAAAACAAAATGTCAGCAAAAATGTAAGTTACAGAAATAATACAAAAGCAAAATGAGGAAAATAAAAAATGCCTCTCATTCTATATTTATATTGGAGACCAATTTGTTGGTGTGTTTCAGGAAACCAATTTGTTGATTTTTCTAAACCTTAAAGATATGAGTGCCCTTTGACCCCACAAGTGGCTTTTTAGGAATTTATCTTAAATAGTAACTGAATCATTAGGTGACAGAATTTCAGATGTGTTTTCCCTACTCTTAATTA
Source organism: Xerus rutilus (assembly GCA_028644305.1). NCBI lineage: Eukaryota > Metazoa > Chordata > Mammalia > Rodentia > Sciuridae > Xerus > Xerus rutilus. Next base: position 40,195,596 of record CM053413.1, read on the forward strand.
TAGTTTGAAAACTTGGTATGAACCTCAAAGCCTGTCAGGGGATTGTTGTAGATTAGACTGTGGCCCTGATGGAATGAACTAGATCAGTATCAATAGGGAACATATTCATGTCATTTTGTTAAGTTAAAGTGAATGCCACAAAGCAATATGTATAGCATGACTGATTTTTGTTAAACCAGTAGGCATGCATGGAAAGAAATTTGTAAGCCTATAGAAGTGGTTACCAGTGGTCCTCAGGGCCCTGAATATGAGTTTTGTGTTCTCTTGTCTTATACTTTCTTGTATTTTCAAAATTTTGAAAATAATAAGATACATTATTTTAATAATTAGGGTCAAAGTATCAATGAAGCTATTTTGGGTTTGGATGAGAAATAAAAAACTAACTCCATAATCAAGAAAAACCACTTTTAATTCGCTCATATATTTCTTTTCAAATGACTTTCTTGGTATGTATATGAATATATATTATGTATATGTATATAATTTTGTTTTAGAAAACCAGAGTGACTCTTAGAGTGACAGATATAACCATCAAGAAAGTTGATTTCTTATATAAAAGTAAATATACATCCATGCATGAATACATGCACACGATAGGGTAATAACAAAGCATTTAACCATTCAATTTTTCATACTTACTTCCTAGATCATTTTCAGAGTGCTAATGTCACCAAAGATGGATAGTATGTTCCCCATAAAATAATATGTTGTTTAATATCTGTTGGTAACCATCATGGTCATCATCATTTCTCCTACTAGTACCAGCACACAACAAATAACACTGCAGGGCTGAAATGTGCTCTGGGGTATCTTCTCCAAGATTTCTTATTTCTTTCCTCACGAGTGTGTACTGTCACTTTTCACTACACACCACATACTATGCCAGCTGTGTTCTAGTTGAAGCCTGTGAATGCCAGTTCTTTAAGAAAGATATCTGATCAGTCCCTAACATCACTAATAACCACCTAGATTAACTGCTTCCCTCTAGTAGATCACTACAGTGTGTGTGGGATCCATTTGGACTCTTGCTTTGGAGGTCTGTGTGTTCCTTTGAGCCCTGTGTCCTTGCTGGTAGAAGGACCATTCTTTTTTACTATCTGTGGTCTTTATAGAGCACCCACAGTCAAATTGCTCCTTTGACCTTTCAAGTTTGAGGGAAACAAGGGAGACCATTCAGCTGGAATTACCTGAAAATTTGGTTGTATCTACATGAATATGGCATTATGACCTATGGTATTTTCTACACACAGTAACTAGTGGTGATTTTATTTTGTGGAGGCATTAGCAAAGAAATTCACCCCATTGAAGAAAAAGAATTTCAGTGTCTTAAATTTTTCCCTTGCATATGGGAACCTGAAATCTCATTCATGGTCTGTGAAATTGAAGAAATTGGATATTTGGGAATGGAAATTGGTGGTCCTCCAAGCAATATGGGATCTAAAAGTGTTAAATCCTTTCATAAATAAACCTTGATTCAGACTGGAATGTCTTGGCTTGATCTTAAAGGTGATATTATAGGAGACATATAGCTGTTGACTGGCCTTAAAGATAATTATCTGCACATTCCAGTCTTAGTCTGCCATCAGCAGGGCCTGGTTTGCGATGAAGTCAGTGCTCTTTCCCTGACAAGAATATTACATTTAGACAGGCCTCCAACCCCAGGATGTTTATGAACCACACTGTTCATGGACTTTAAAGTAAAAGAGATTTTTCAATAGTGACAAACATTATCTTTCAAGCCTTCTAGATTTCCATGCCGTATATGTGTCAGTAAGTTGGGTTTATTTCCAGTTGGGCCATGCTCTGCTATCTTTGGGTTGGTGATTTCCTTTTTTAAAATTTGTAAATTTAGTTTCTTTTAGACACATTAAATTACATCATCATGATATGTTCATGAGGTTTTGGGTGAAGTTGTGAAATGAAATCTGTTCATGTGGTGGATAATTTCCTTGGGTTAGAGAAAGAAACAGAAGGAAGGTGGAGGAGAGAAAGGGAGGGGGCACAGGAGGAAGGGAATAAAGACTGAGCTCCTTGCTCAGCTCTGAGCCTCATAGTGCAGAGACTGAATCCTTCATGCCAAGCATAGTGCCACAAGAAATTTTGTTGAAGTAGTGCAAACATTTTATTTTTAAGGTTTAGGAAATTTGAAAAATGATAAATGCCCTACTTTTAATTCTCACAACATATGTTGCAAAACAAAGTTCTCTGGTCGTCATTAGACTCTACAGCCTGATAGCCTGAGTTCAGATCCCTGCTCTGCATTTATTAGCAGTATGACTGTGGGCCCATTGCTCAACCTTTCTTAGTTTCCCATCTGTAAAGTAGGAACTGTAAGGAATGAGTATGTGTAAAGAATAAATGAGATTATCAACAATTATTTACACTAATGAGGTTTAGATCAATACCTGGCACAAGAGTAAGTGTCATACAATTATTAATTAGTATTAACATTTAATTTGTTTTGGGTATTGCTGTTAGGGTTTGGGAAAAAAATCCTAGAATATCTAGTTTGCTCCTCATTCCAAGTATCATTAGAAACAAATATTTGTGGATTTTTCCTTTATCTTATAGACTATCTTTTGAATCAACTTAAATATAGAGTATGTGAACAGAAAACATGATGTATGTGTATGTAAGAGAGGGAAGGTTTTCCATATCCAAATGGATAACATTCCTCTAACATATGAAACCTTCTCATACAAATATTTTTTCCATGGAAATAACTGTAGTTGGTCAAATTTATCCTATAATGTTTAGATGCAAATATATATTTTGTTTTTTTTCCAACTGTTGTTAAATGTTAGCTCATAGCAGCCCCCCTACCCCCCTCTTATCTGCCAAACTTGGTGAAAAACCAAATTGACATTATAAAGGTCCTGCTCTGTCCCTCAGAGTCCATGTAGGACCCCAAGGCTCACTTGCACAGAGTGCCTGCAGGTGGCACATGGTGGCTTAGGTTGGTGCCCCTGGGATGCTTATGGTTCATGCTAATGGTAGTTGCTGACACAGTCCCTCCTGTGGCTGCCTAAGCCTTTGCCAATATCATTCATTCCCAGGCTCCTTGTCCCTGAGTCTGGGGAGCCACTTGGAGTAGAGCATAGAACCCCTGCCATCTGTAAGATCCACAACACTTGTCACCACAGGCGGAATCCAGATTTTTGCAGGTCTGTCTATTCCTCCGTTACACCAACTCATTCAGACAATTTGATTCCTTGGACCAAGAAACCAGGTTTTTGGAAATAAAAGCCTTTTGCCTTTCTTCTAAATCAAGAGAAGTACAAAATTCCCCAGGCCACAAACTCTTGATCACCCTCTGAAGTGGGAGAAGGGAGCCCAGTTCTTCACCATTGTTGTTGTACCCATGGCCAAGGAACATTCCCAACTACATATTTAAGGCACCATTTTGAAAGAAACACAAAAGGAAAAACACAGATTTGAAGGGCTTGACAAGGGAGGCATTGACAAGGACTTGACAATGCTGGGCATGGTGGCACATGCCTGTAATCCCAGCAACTTGGGGGACTGAGGCAGGAGCATCAGCCTCAGCAATTTAAAGGCCCTATCACAAAATACAAAAGGGCTGGAGATGTAGCTTAGAGGTAAAGTGCCCATGGGTCCAATCCCCAGTTCTCTCTGTCCCAAAGGGATGAGTGATTGATATTGAAGGGTTGGTATCAAAGGGACATCTGCTCCACTCACTGTAGGTCCTCCTGTTCTCTGGCTGTTTAACCATCCTGTGCCTGAAATGTAACATGACAATAATAGTAGGACCTGCTTCATCATATGAATGAACTCTGTTTCATAAATGGAAAGAATTGGGTCTAACATGGTTATTCAGTGAAGGTGAATGTGTTATTATTTGAGCTACTGCTCCATGGGGGGATCAACTCTATGTTCGAGGCCACAGGTTTCCTCTGCATTGCTCAAGTCAGCTTGTGCTCTGTAGCTGTGGAGATGCTCCTGGGCAGGCAAAGAAGTCTTTTTCTCTTGTTAGTGAGCAAAAGCCACCACCCCAAGATTCCAGAGCACAGAAGCCATGTATGGCAACCCTAGGTGGGGAAGAGATAGAGGCATCCTGAATGGTATAGATGCGCAGAAGGAGAGCTTAAAGCTCATCTAACTGATGAACTCATTTTACAGAAGGGAAAACTGAGGTCCCAAGAAGGGAAGAGAAGAAGAGAGTGAACTGGCCAGCTCACTGTTCTCCCAGCACTTTGAACTTCTTCCTTCTCACGTCAGCCTTTCCAGCCTGGAAGCCTTTCCAACTGCTCATTGTTCCTAGACCTTCCTTTCTTTATATGCTCCATTGTAGCACCCTGGAGTGTATCTGCTTCTGGAATACTTCCTGGCCTTTCCTGCCTCCATCTCTCCCTCCCCAATCCCCTCCTTCCCATCCTATACTATGTTGTATTAGAATGTTCTTCCCACCATCCCTATTTGACTAAAGTCTACCCTGTCTTTAAAATAGGGAGTCTGACTCGGTGTGGTGGCATGAACCTGTAATCCCAGCTACTTGGGAGGCAGAGGCAGGAGATTGCAAGTTATAGGCCAACATGGGCAACTTAGAGAGATCCCATCTTAAAATTAAAAATTAAAGGGACTGGGGATATAGCTTAGTGGTAAAGCATCCCTGGGTTCATCCCCCAGTGCCACAAAATATAATACAATAAAATAAAATAGGGGGTCAGAACTGATCTAGATGTTGTCCACAGCTGTGTTCTCTTAAAAAATTTAGGATTTTTTTCCCCTTTAATTGACTCACCATTTAAAAGATAAGACATTTTAAAAAATCAAGATATGTTTTCTTCTTTTGATAAATCAAAGTATGTGGTCACATAGAGCCTGCATTCTTGCATGCAGAAATTAAGAGTTAAGGAGCATTTCCCTGCTTGGCCAGTGTCTCTCCTGATGATAACTGAATTACCAACCAGAATTTGAGTTTATAACTCCTCTTTAAGACATTGTTTAAATGCTGTCACCTCCAGGATGCCTCTGCTGCTTTTTCTTGCTGCTCCAAATGTGTCATCCTCTCATTTATGCTTTGACATTCTGCTCATGCTACTTCTGTAGCAGAGATGGAATTCTGTGCTGCTTGTTGTTTGTTTTAGTAAATAACACTTATCATTTATCAAGTGCTTACTAAGGATAGGGCACAGGGCTGAGTGTTTCATAGATATTTTAATCTCTAGTCCTCACTAGGACCCTGAATGAAGTTTATTACTATCTCCAGTCCACAAATGCACAAGCCCAGAGAGTATAAATGGCTTTCTCAAGGTCACACAGCTGGTAAGAAGGGATTTGAAGATTCATCACTCCAACTTCAGCACCTTTGTTTCCTTGTATTTTATCCTGTTAGATCTCCTCATCACATTGATACCTATAGGTTGGGCACACTTACTGAATACACATACTACATCAGATGCACATACGTCTAATGTATGTTCCCAACATTCCTTAAGCAATAATGTTATAATAGGCCATCACAGTGACTTGAGTGCTCATTGCATGCCTGATGTGCTGCACACACCCTACAATCTCATGTCATCTCCACAAGGGCCCCATGTGGCAGGATGAACTATTTCCACTTAGCAAGGCCAGTCACCTTGACCAGAGGCACACAGGGGCAAGTGGTCAGGCTTTGAACTGAGGTCTTTCTTTATTTTTTGGCGAGGAGATGGGTACCAGAGATTGAACTCAGGGGCACTTGACCCTGAGCCACACCCCTAGCCCTATTTTGTATTTTATTTAGAGACAGGGTCTCACTGAGTTGCTTAGCGCCTCACCGTTGCTGAGGCTGGCTTTGAACTCGCAATTCTCCTGCCTCAGCCTCCAGAGCCACTAGGAACCAAGGTCTTTCTTAACTCAGTCCTATGCCTTTTCTCTCTCCCATGCTTTTAAATCATTTTCCCCACATAATATCTACTGGTTTATAAATAAATCCAGGAGGCAAAAGCCCCCTGGTATGTTTTTCCCTAACCACATAGGTGACCCAACAGCTACTTCCGCCATTGATTCTTCCATAGACGCTTTCTGAAGTCTATGCTAGGTATGTCAAGGTCAAGATGCAGTGATGACAAGCAATGTCTGTGTCCTCAAGAAAACCTACCATCAAGAGGGGTATAGGAAAGCCAGAGCCCCTATAATCTGATCCATCTCTGTAGATAGAGCAGGCCCCTATGTTAGTGATTTGGCTGTAACATCACAGTCTGATCACCTACCTGCTGGAACAGAATGAACTTGAGGCCCTTCTCATGAATCACTTTCCTTTCACAACCTTCCTCCAAACACAGAAGTACCTGTGAACTTGAAGCCTTTTCTGGGCGGAGTGGTCACAGTCCCTTTGTTTGTAAAGATAAATCCCCTATGAAAGCAAGCTCATTCTTCCTTCCCCAAATAGAGGCAGATCCATGACCCCAGTGTTGGATGCCCTTTGGAAAGTGGGCATTAGGATGTGAACCAGTGATGTTCAAACTTAAACATGCATCAGAATCACTCTGAAGGATTTTTAAAATGCAAACCATTGGGCCACACCTGAGTTTCCAACTCAATAAGTACAGGCATGAGGAATAAAGGGGATTTTGAGAATGTGTATTCTAACAAAATGTCAAGGGATGCTGCCACTGGTTGGAGAAATCTCCCCTTTGAGAACTACTGGTGTAAATGTTGAGTAGTGGTGTTTTTGATAATTCTGAGTTAGGTGAATATTTCTTGTCAGCATTGTAAATGCCAGAGTTAGGCAGATATGGAGCTAAGAGCCTAGTAAGAGAAATAGTAAGATACATGTAAAGATGTTCTGAAGCAAAGCAATTTTAAGTTGTGACACATACTATGAAAAAGACAGTCTTGGAGGTGAGATGAAGAATACCAGGGACAGGTAGGAGGCAGGCCACTACTTTATCAAAGGGACTCAGAAGGGCCTTTTGGAGGTGATGACATTTACACCAAGACCTGACAGCTGAAAAGATGCCTGCTGATTGCAGTTTGGGAAGAGGGGGATGGAAATAAGACATATTAAGAAATAGCAGGTCCTAGAAGCCCAGGGGAGGACCTTGAACCCAGGGCCAGAGTGGCATGGAATGCTGTTGTGTAGGTAGGTCAGGGCTCGACAGTGCAAGACCCTTGTCAGCCCTGGGAAGTGATTGGTGGACTATTTGCAAGGCAGTAGAAACTATACTGAATCTTTTATGTTTTGGTTTTGGAAATCAATGCTTATAGGTGTCAGAAAAAAAAATAGCATAACCTTCACAGTGATCACTGAGGGTGAGAGTGTGTGCTAGGGCCAGTGGTGGAAGGGGGAAGTAGGCAAGCTGCATGTGTGTGCATGAACACACACACACCTCTCTAGACTAGAAAAGTGAAAAGTAGAATGTGCAACACGTCTACAAGTAGGCAACAAGCTTGATTCATATTCATTCTCATTCTCTCTCATTCTCCCTCTCCCTCTTCCTCTCTCCCTCCCTCCCTCCCTCTCCCCAGCCCCTTCCCCTTCCTCCCTCCCCTTCTCCCCTCCCTCTCCCTCTGTCTCTGCATATTTGGAAACTGGAGCTGCTTTTGCTAGATTGGAGGAGTTGCATCTGGATAGAAAATTCTGTTTCTGTATTCACCTTTGCCTTTTAGAAGGTCATCTATGTTGCCAAACATTGTAAGTTAAATCTTAGCAGAAATGACTGCAAACAGGCTGAGTCACAAATTGAAACAAATGTGGATTATTAGTCTTATATATTTTTCTTTTTTTCTAAATCATAGCAAAAGATGCCAGGGGGCCAGCAGGCTCCATCTCCACCTTGACAGTCATGGGGCATGAGGGGTTCACATGACTACCCTGTTCAGCATTGTGCTTCCCCAGACGTTTTTTCTCCCTCACTGTACAGTGAGTGAGTTTTACTTTATTAGAATCATCCAGATGAGAACATGTTCTTGATCGTTTCTACAGTATTGGGAATTCCTCCTTTTTTAGGTCTGCTGCAGTTGTAAAAGGAAGCTTTCTGGACATTAACTTTGTAGCAAAAAGGGATAGGATGAGGTTGGCAAGGGAAGAAACAATTTTGATGTAATAAAAATAGGATTTTTCAGAGCTGAGATGAGAGCTTTCTTACTATTTGGTATTCAGATGAAATTTAGTTTGGAAGTCACATCAGTGAATATTATATTTCTTCAGAACCTCGACTGTGTTTTCCATCAAGGGGCATCTTGATTTCACGTAGCTTATGCAGCCATCAGAAAATAGTTTCAACTTTGTGTGTGTGTGTGTTTGTTTTATATTTTACCTGTATGGTACTCCAGCCATTAAACTATGATTTCAGTATCTTTTGGGGACCTTAAATGACTATGAATAAAGGCAAAAATTTTGTGCCACCTACTCCACATCAGTCCCTTTCTTTCAGGGTGTTCTTGCATTGTTACTGTATGTTAGAATATGTCCCCATCGCCTCTGAAACTGTCTCATAGGAAAGGCTTTTAAAACCTGCATTTTTAAAAATACAAAACAGGATTATGGATTAATCTTAAGCAAGGAAGTCCTGGAGGGTGGTGTGACCTAACAAGTCAGATTGCGCTCCTGGCAAGTCCCTTCCTGGTCCGCCCCTCTGTTCCTGCCATTGACCTAGTGGACGAAAGAGTGGATGTGTGTGTGAGCCTAGGCATGACTTCTCTAAAGATCAACATTTGTACACACTGGAGTCACCTTTTATACATAGTGCTACTGACATTAACCAGAGAAGTGGGCCTGACAGCCTGGCCCCAACGCCAGCGAGAGAGTGGCCTGGCGGTGCATACACGGTTTATCTGAAGGGATTGAGCATGAATTACATAGCCTAATTGTTGTTAGTCCAAAAGGAACTATTGCCCAGATAGAGGCGGCTTTAAGGTTACTAAGTACGACCCATCAAAATGGGGTATTCATTTCAATATATGTATAGTTATTTATTTTAGATATTGAGGCTGTTTCTCCTCTTAAATTCTGAGTATCACAGTTTTTGTGATAGCTTGTTATAGTGGTGTACATTTTTGAAAAGGAGAGAGGAAACATAATGAGAATGATTTTTTAACAAAGCAATATATTTGAGAAGCCGTAAAAGTGGGAAGAAGTCCCAGCTGAAGCAATCAGATCTTTGAGTGAATATTTGGCATTCAAGCAAGGAGTCTAGCATTTTCACTTGTTTTTGTCTTGAGACTTTTTAATGCCAGGGTTGTATTTAAGGAAGGGTTGTGCTGAATTCGTTTAAATGGAACTAGACTATAATCTCATATCAGTAACAAAAATAGTGAATTTTCTTTTAATCTGAAAAGAGCTACTAGGGTAAAAACCACTTGTTTTGAAAATATAATTCAAAGGCATAAGTCATGGAAAATATCCTTTGGGGAAAACACAAATGCATACTTCCGAAAGCATGATGCAAGTATTGTGAGTAAAACCTGGTGTTTCATATGTGAATACAAATTGTATATTCTGGCAGAGAACTTTCTAATACAGTTGTGGATTTTTGAAGAACAAAATGCCACATGTTAAGATTTAAGTAGCTTTTGTATCTGACCAGTTAAACATTGAATGTTCCTATGCATAAAGGTTATCAGGGAAATCAAAAGTTTCTGCTTTTAAGCATGAAAATTGTGTGACAGGATGCGTACTTTGGGTGTTTTTATAGGAATGGGCTAAATTTGACCCTTGCCACCTACCCACTCTCCACTAGGCTCCCCTGGGATCAACCATAGTCCCCAGCAGGGGCCAGGGACAGACTTGGTGAAGAGCCAGGTGAGAAACCCTGAGAGCCCACTATCCAAACCCTACTCTCTTTAATTCAGCTGGACCTCCAGAAACAAAAGTCTCATTCCCTAGAGGACAAGGATGTGAAGCAGCACACTGATGACTGTTAAGACTGGAAGAGAGGCAGAGTGCAGCAGATCTTCTGTTGTAATCCTGTGGATACTCCATTTTAAAGGCAGGAGGGAAGCCGTACACCCTGTCTTCAGCCTTAATATGTAGTGAGGTTCGGCCTGTCTGCCTTATTATGTGGCATCTCTCATGCTCTTTCAGGTTGCTTTGTACATGGGAAGAACTATTTGGGTGGGCGTCTTTGTTCTGAGTCTTGTCTTTATGGAGTGATTTTCCCAAAGTTAACCAATTAAGAATTGTTTTTTTCCATGTAGTAGTAATAGCTCTGGGAAGAGGGAGCCAAGTCACTGTGGGGGACGTGATGCCCTAGGGACACATTTGGGAGGATTTCCTTCTCCTGAATCAACAGGGTCAGCAGAAAGCCCCTATAAAATGTTTTAAATAAAGGAGAAATTGAAGTGGAAGATTTCATTCTGGCACTTCATGTCTGGTTTTTGCTTTCCTCCCACTGAGGAACTAACCAAGCCTGTAGTCTGGAGGATGTATTTAGTTTGAGGATAATGAAGCTTTACCATGATGTTTTACTTACCTGGATTATAGTTATAAGGCATCCAGTACCTGCTGGTAGCATTTACGCATTCATACACAACACAGTAGAAGTTGTCGTAACATAACACTTATAAGAGTGTGTGTGTGTGTATGTGTGTGTGTGTGTGTGATGGTTTGTTTTATAAAAAGAGGACACAATTATGACATTTTAATCACAGGCCTATCAAGGAGTTGATTTCACTTAATGATTCAGTAGGTGTCAAGCCATTGATTTGAAAGCTGACTGCTCAACCTGGGTTTGTAGTCATCCTCTGGAATGGAAGGTATTTACAACATGAAAGCGCTCTACTGAAATTCTCACAGCCCTGCTGTTTGAGGGAAGCTTTCTTCTTTAAGAGCATAGCCTCATTTACTTTACTTGAGAATCTCTCTTCTTTTTTAGTATATTTTTTTAGTTGTAGATGGACACAATATCTTTATTTTTATTTATTTTATGTGGTGCTGAGGATCGAACCCAGTGCCTCATGCATGCAAGGTGAGCACTTTACCACTGAGCCACAATCCCAGCCCCGAGAATCTCTCTTCTTCTGCCTCAGCATTTGCTTTGGCTGTTTGCTTCCCTGTAAAGTAGGTCTGTAATATGTGGCATGTACTTTTTAAATTAATCCCTTTAACGTTTTAAGTTTAAGGCAGTTTTAGTATCATCTTGCAAAATCACAACGAGAGTATTGACATTGGTATGGTCAAAATACAAAATAGTGCCATCTGCTCAAGGATCTCTCAGGTTGCTCTGTACAGCTCCATCTACCACTATTCCTTACCCATGGCCACCACTAATCTGTTCTCTATTTCTATAATTTTGTCATTTGAAGAACATTAGAGAAATGGAATTATGTAGTATGTGACATTGAAGATTCACTGTTTTCAATTCACATGCTTTGCTGGAGATTTTTCCAGGTTGTTGTATATCAATACTACATTTTTTTTCTTATTGAGCTGTATTCCAAGGTATAGCGGTATCACAATTGAAGAATATCTGGATTCTTTCCAGTTTGGGCCTATTATCAATAATGCTCCTATGAACACTCATATACTGGTTTTTATGTGAACATGCATTTTTATTTCTTGGAACTAAATAATAAGAATGCAATTGTTGGGTCTTATGGTAGTTACTTGATAATTTTTAAAAAATATTTTTTAGTTGTCAATGGACCTTTATTTTATTTATTTATATGTGGTGCTGAGAATTGAATCTAGTGCCTCATACTTGTTAGGTAAGCGCTCCACCACCGAGCCACACCCCAGCCCCTACCTGATAATTTTTGTAAGAAACTGCCAAATTGTTTTTCACAGTAGTGGTACTCATTTATATTCCCATCAGCAATATATATAATATATGTGATATATATGATATATCAGCAATATATATATATGATACAGCTTATCCTCATCCTTATGAACATTTGTTATTGTTACTACCTTTTATTTTAGCCATTCTAATGTGTGTGTAGAGATACTTCATTGTGATTTAGATTCTCATTTTCCTAGCTTGTGATGATGTGCAACATCTTTTTCCATTTTTATTTACCTCTGTACTTGTGTTTCAGGTAAATGTTTGTTCATGTCTTTTGCTTCTTTTCTGATTTTATTAGAAATTTTATTGTTGAGTTTTTTAAAAATGTATTCCCATACTAGTTCTTTGTCAGTTGTGTGGTTTGTAAATATTTTCTCCTAGTCTATAGCTTGTCTTTTTTATCCTCATAACAAGGTTCTTCACAGAGAAGATACTTTTTCATGTTTTATTTTTTAAATTTTCTCATTTTTTATCAGTTCATATTAGTTACACATAACAATTAGGATTCATTTTGACATAATTATAAAATCATGGAATATAATTGAGCAAACATTTTTTAATGTCCAGTTTACCAGTCTTGTAAGGATTGTGATTTTGGTATCAATTCTAACACCTTATTGCCTAGCCCTACATCCTGAAAAATTTCTTCTATTTTTTTTAAATAAAAGGTTTGGTTTTATGATTTTCATTTAATTTCACAGTCTATTTTGAGATAATTTTTGTATGATATATAAAGTTTAGGTTGATGGTTTTGTTTGTTGTTCTTTGCCAATATAGTTGCCTGGCTTCTTCTACACCATTTGTTAAAAAGACTATTGTTCCTCCAGTGAATTGCTTTTGCTCCTGTGTAAAATATCATTTAGGCATGTTTATGTAGTCCTCTTAGAAATCTGCCAGCTACCACTTTCTTTACAATATAGATGATATAAAACAAAATGAACCACTAAAATATGGGCACATGTTGATCTATGTCTCCATCCCTCTGATAATATCACACTGTCTTGGTCTCTGAAGATACACAGTGAGTTTTAATATCAGACAAAATGATTTCTCTTACTTTTATTCTTCCTTATCTGGATTGTTTTAGCTACTCAGAGGTCTGTGCCACTGAGTTTAGAATAAGCTTGACTATGTCTATAATAAAACTTGCCAAAATTTTGATATGAATTGCATTAAATCTATAGATTAGTCTGGGAAAAATTGACCTCTTTAGTATGTTTAGTCTTCTAATTCATAAACACTCTATATCATTCCACTTATTTAAATTGTCTTGATTTCTTCTATAAGAATGTTATAATTTTGGCAGATAGATCCTCTACATGTTTCATTAAGTTTACACTTACATGTTTTATTTTTTTGGAGTGATTATAAGTGATACTTAGTTTTACATTTTTGTTTCTGTATACTTATTGTTAATACATAGAAATGCAATTTATTTTTGTACACAAATCTTATATCCTATATCCTTGACGAGCTTGTTTATTAGTTGTTGGATATATTTGGAGATTGCTTGGGATTGTCTACATGATTATGTCACTTGCACGTTTATTTTTTTCTTTCCAATTTTTGTTTTTTACTTATTTTTCTTGCCTTATTGCAGTGGTTAGAACTTCAAATATTATGCCAAATGAGAGAGGTAAAAGTGTATCCTTGCCTGGCCACTGACTGTAGAGGGAAAACATACTTAATGTACGATGATAACTGTAGCTTTTTTTGTTTCATAAATGCTCTTTATCAAGTTAAGGAATTTTTCCTCTTTGTTATACATTTCTAAACACAATTTTATATCATTAAGGGAAAGAGGAACTAAACAGTGGAAATATTTCAGTGGGTTCATTTTATTTGATATCAATATTGTAAAGAAAGCAGTGGTTGACAGAATTCTAAGAGGACCCTCAAGATTCTCTTTCCCAGGTATGTGCCTGTATAATCCTTGGGACTATGGATATAATGGAATATCCCTTGCATGGTTATGTGTGTTATATGGCACACTTGAATTTAAGAAAGAGACATTGTCCTTGGTTGGCCTGACCTAATCATTTAAGTCTCGCAAAGGGACTGGCTCTTCCTGAGGTAGGAGAGTCAAAGCATAAGATGGATTTGATGCGAGGGAGTGTTTCCATTACTAGACTTACAGATTTGAAGAAGACATGTGGCAAGAAATGCAGGTTGCCTCTATGAGCAGGGAGTGGCAAGAAAATAGTGACCTCAGACCTGCTTCTGTAAGGAACTAAGTTTTATGTCACCTATATGAGCTTGGAAGAGGACCCTGATCTCCATATGAGACTATAGTCTGCCGATATTTGATTTCAGCCTTCTAAAAACCTGAGTGGAGAGCCCAAATCACACCATGCCTAAACTTCTGATCTACACAACTATGAGCTGTCAAATTTGTGAAAATATATTGTCTAATAACAGAAAACTAATACAAAAGTTGACTAAGCCATTTAGAACAATGCTGGAATCAAAGCGAATACTGTACTCTGGTGAAGCAAAAGGAACCCAAGCTCCATTTCCTAATTTATGTTCATAAATACATTTGTTGTTACCAACTGTATACTACATGTCCTACACAGGTCTAGGGACACAGTGGAAAGTGAGCCAAGGTCTTTTCTTGCTCTTAAGGGGCTCATGAACTAGGGTTTCTTACCAAATCCTCTCACTGTAGTCTAGTCCTCTCTAATGATTCTGTCATTATAGATGTGCCTGTAAATCACACTCACATCCTAGTTAGGTGTAACCACTTGTGATTTGTGAGTAAATTTCTTACCTTTTCCAAACTTCAGCTGTCCATCAGTTAAAGGGCCTGCTTCTTTGGGAATATGTGAGGATCCAGTGAGATGTGGGAAACTGTTATTTAAATCAGAGGCAATGATTACCTTTTTATGGTATAGCTGCTTCTCCTCTTCACCCTCCCAGTATCTCTCCTACAATTATATATTGATCATCTACTCTATATTTGAGGAGATACTGTGCCAAGTGGAGAATGCAAACATACATGCTTCAGGAGAAAGGTGACATACTGGGAGGCCATTACCTGTTGTTTAAGGTAGATAGGATGGTGTTACAAGGATCCTGAGGGAGCAGGCTTGGAGTCAGGCTCGATCTGTGCTAGATGAACTAGTCTTCATCAACAGGTATTTTCTCCAGGGCCCGACCAGAAGGAGAATCAGAGTAAAAGAGACTCATATCAAATATTTTTTGGAATTGCCTCAGCATTGATCCTTGCATCACAAGAAAGTAGATCTATTAGAGAATGCTACCCTGATGTGTTGAACAAGAATGAAGAGAAGTTGTCAGTAAAGGTGGACAAGTAACATCTGGTTTTCTATGGCCTGACCACTTACTTTAAGTGCTTTGGAAACTGATAGCAAAATCTTCCAGTGCTAAGTAGGCACAAAACAAAACAACTAAGGAAATTATCATGCTTTACTTTCAAATCTCTTTAGAACTTTATTAGGGAATAAAGTGGAATGAGCAATACTCAGGTGCATTGGAGTACAGGGTAGAAATGGCAGGAATCGCTATTGATAGCCTTGGGGTCGCTACCATATGGGCACTCCCTGGTGAAGATGGATTATAATTAGTATAAATCTAAAGGATTGTCAGGACCAAGTGCCCCTTAAAGTTGTTTTGGCTGGGAGTAGCTGTCACCCCAGTAGCCGCCAGAGGGCCCTGACCTGTTCTGGAGTCCTGTGTTTCCTCCTTTGGAGCTGTGGGCTACTTACTGCCAACTAATTTTTCCATGGGAGTGGAAGTACTTTCTATAAAGAGCTTCCTTGGTTGAAATTTTTTAAAAATTGCCCCTTTTTTACATTAATGATGCATAATTATAGCAATAAGTGCAAGAAGACTATAGTAGATTATCTGAAATCCATAAGCCTTGTAACAAACCAGAGGAACACTTTCATACATTTCCTTCTAGTCTTTTTTTTTTTCTGTGAAAATACATTAAGACCATACACATATAGTTGGTATTTATTTTATTTACTATTTACTAATCTTCTTTACTCACTTAAGATTTCATGAGCATCTTTTCTTTATATTCAGTCTTTCTACTTAGTGTTTGATGTCTGACAAACATCTCAACAATTGGCACTTGTAATTTATTATCCAGTTTCTTTGTAATACCTTCATACATGTACACATACCATATTTTATTTAATTCATTTCTTTGGAAAGTATATACATACATGTATGTTCACATATGTATGTATGTGTATACATATATGTAATTTCATTCTAGTGTTTATAAACAACATTATGATAAATATATTAATTATATACTTAGAATTATATTCTGATAAATATACTAATTATATTCCTCTTCTAGGAAGATCACTTCTAATATCTTTAAATAAATCCCTAAAGTGGAATGGCTAAATCAAATGGTAATTCATGAGTCATACTTCATTTAAAGAAATGTAAAAAGTTTTTTCAAATGATCAAAAAAGTCAAACTTTCCACAGAGATTGACATATTTTCTGAACACCACCACTGGATAACAAGGCTATGAAACTTGGCTGCTCTGATACTGCTCTTTCCAATACAGTAGCCACTAGACATGTGACTACTTAAATAAATTTAAATTAAATGAAAATGTTCCCTTCCAAGGGTGAGCCAGCCACATTTCCAGTGCTTTGTAGCCACATTAGTTGGTAGCACACACACTAAACAGTACACATTAGAACATGACCACCACTGGAAAAAGTTCTGTTGGACAGTCCTACTCTATCATCTTGTTCTGTTCCTTCATCTTTATGTTTAGAATTTAGCCTAAGATCAAAAAATGAACAATGCATATTTTGTGTAAGATTAATTTAGTTTCATGGTTTAAATTTTTTTCCATTCCAATGGCGATGAAAAACATGAGCTTTCTTTCTGAAAATATTTTTAAAAATGAAAATCCGATGATTCTTTGTCTTTCTTATTCATCCTCTCCTGGACTGAAAACTTAATGCCAGCATTTAAACTGATATTCCTGTTGATAACAATTGCAGTTTACTTTGTGCTCACTGTGTGCCAAGCAGGTAGCTCAGTAGCTCAGGTAGCCCTCACAGAGATCCCCAGCAGGTGCAGTTATTACCCATGTGTCTCAGAAGGATAAACAAATGTACATTGTCAACTACCTTTTCCTAAATGTGTGTGGCTGGGGCCTGGTGAGAGCTGAACCAACTGGCTTTAGAGCCCAAGTTCCTCACTGCTCCCTTTACTGCTCCCGAAGAATATCCTTGGAAACCTGGAAAAGGCAAGGCCAGCTGTTTGGTATGCTGTGAAACTGTGACGCATATAGAATACAGAAAGCCTCCTAACTGCCCAAGACATGCCTACAGCAAACACACACAGAAACACATCCACACTGCCTTGCTTGCTCCGGGCTCTGCTGAGCTGAATGCCATCTGGAGTGGAGTGGAGAGGGCTCATGGGCATGTTGGAGAGACTGTTACTTGTTTGTACCCTAGGACTGTGTGATTCAGTGGAATCTGTCAAGTCAGTTGTATGTATTTTTGCACATTTCTTCTCCATCCTTCTTTCATTATCATGTGGAAATTTTGTTATTTAGCCTGGGAAAAGAAGGGGGAAAGGGAGATTTTTAAATGTAATCAAAATCAAAGAGCTTGAGCCCACATTTGCTTAAAGTTGATATCTGTTTGCAGTGGAATGACCGAAGGTTACATATTGAAGTAGAGCTTCTAGATACTTAGACTTCAACTAAGAGAAAACAAATCATAGTCGTGAGATGGTCAGGTACAGGCAAAGTGCAATCTGGGGATTTTCAGTTTTAACCGTTTCCAAAAGGTGTCACTCTAAGGCAGCAATGGGGCAGTGGGAGGGAGAAGAGATAGAAATGTCAGATAAGACTAATTGGAAAAATAAGATTAGCAGTCCTCATTTTTAACAGATCCTTCAGCTTACACTATCACTGTCTGAAAAGTTACTGCTGCTGAGGAGGGAGTGTTTAAGCATTTATCTTTACCTTCTGATCTCAAGGTGACCTTCTGAGCCTAGAGTAGAGTTGGGCCAAATCCAGCTGGTCCCATGGGACCAATTCACATTCCGGATGTGCTGTAACATGGGGCATAGGGATTTTATTGGCTCAGTTCTGGTGCTAACTGAAGACTCCCATCCTCTTGCAGTTAGGATGAAATGAAGACAGGAAACTAGGATGGGTGATAGAGCCTAATGCAGAAGAGCCCATCTGTTTTTAAAATATGACTTTAAAAATTCCAAATCATTAACACAAAATACCAATCAATTCAAAACTGACACAAGTTAAAGAGGAAGATATTTTATCAAAATATTTGAAGATCAACTCATGCTAAGCAACCTCCTGAAAAGCATGGGGAGCTGCCATGCAGTGGGAAGAGACCCGAGGAAAGTGGAGCAGTGGTCTTGGCAGATAACTGAGAGGGAAGCTGGTTTTTAAATATTTTGTTAAACAACACATGTGCAGGTGCAAGTTTAAGCTGACACATGTTAATGATTTAAGGTCTTAAACAGGTTTTTTATTTTATTGTTTTAAGGCTCCGTTGTTCACTCTACAAGATCTGACAGTTTCTTCAGAGCCTTTGGAAGGACTAAACTTTTTGGTAATCCGTTTGATGTCTTCATTATTCTTGAAGTGTGTAGACATGTGAATTATTTAAATACAATTGAGTAGTCTTGATACCTCAACCAATTTGTAGGAGTTTTTATGATTTGCAACATAGTATAACTCCAAATCAGAAATGGCATGCAATTAATCAGAGTATTTTGTTTTTATTTTTAAATTGCACAGGTCAAATTGACATCTAATTTAAAGAATCTTAAATTATGTTCTAGATATGCAACATCAAGTGAATATATTTTATTTATTTGTTTGTTTATTTAACCAGAGATTGAACCCTAGGGCACTTACCCACTAAACTCCATTCCCAGCCCTTTTTATTTTTTTTATTTTGAAACAGGGTCTCACTACGTTGTTTAGCACCTCGCTAAGTTGCTGAGGCTGGCTCTGAACTTGTGATCCTTCTGTCTCAGCCTCCCACACCACTGGGATTGCAGGCATGTGCCAACACACACAAGCTAACATATTTTAAAATGTAGTCTTATCTTTCTAGATTTTAGATCAGAATTCCAGGCTTGCCATACTGCAGAACCTTTTAGGAAATTACTTTAAGAGAAAGATTTTGAGTATTCTAGAAGACTTTTGAGGTGGCTATGAATCTCAATTTTCACTAGAATGACATTTTAGGAATTAAACACTTTTTCTAAAACTTTTTTTCCCCAGGAAATATTATTATCTGTTGAATTGCTAATAGAGGTGTTTCTAAAAGAGCCACATGAGGAATAAAATGTTGGCAAACAGTTTGATGACCTGTTTGACTTCACCAAAGTGTTTATATGCTTGTCATCATTGTGATTCTATAAGTAGCATTGCACTAAAGAGCAGGGCCACAGGGCCTCTTCCAGCCTTGGCTATGATCTCCTCTTTACCAGGTCATTCCTCTTTGTCTGTGAGACCAGTCATAGGCCTAGGGCAGGATTGGTTGTTTTTAAGCTTTGGAATCATTCAGTATTTTTTCCTTAAAAAAAAATTTAGTCATAATTATGACTCAATAATTGCATTAGATTCTGAGCTTCCATGGACAGAACGTGAGATATTTTTTTTATGCGGCTGTGCTCTTCAGAGGTTGCTGAGTGCTCCTGGCAACTGCTGGGCAGCAGTGAGCCTTGAGCCTCATCCTTTCAAGAGTTGCAACTGAGCACTCTGGTCTCCATTGCAAAGAAAAGGTGCTTGAGGCAAGCAGAGAACAGGAACTTGAAGGGCATTTGGTAAGGATAGGGAGGAAAGCAGTGATTCACAGGGCAGGAAAGTGTCACATTTGGACATACACTCCATCCATCATTGCAACAAGTGGGTCAAAGATGGTGTTTAGGAACTGCATCTGTTTGTTTCCTTCCTCAGTTGTGCTGTGGTTTATTGAGTGTGGACACTGGTGCCATGTCAGGTGCTGAAAGGGCTTCTAGAGAAGATGAAGATGTGGTCCCTGCCCTCTAGGGTATTACAATCCAGTTGTAGCAACTAAGAATTTGCAAAACAGGTGCAGATGTGAAAACAGAAGGTCCTCAGATTGGATGAAGCTCTCATGGCTAGGAACTGCTTTCCCTGGACATTTGTAAGGCATTTGGTAGAGAGAGTTTGGCATTTGGCTGGGTAATTTACATGTGTTTTCTCACTTTGTGCTTATAACAGTCTTGTGTAGCAGTTTTCTTTCCACTCCAATTGTTAGGAGATGATCTTCAGGCTCAGAGGTCAGTAATGTCCAGGGTTCTCAGTCTTGACTGCACTTTGAAATCATCTGGCTCTTTAATAAAATATAGATGTCAGATTCCTGCCCTCACGTATTTTCATTAAGGGAAGAATGACCACAGAATTAGACTTTCTAAATGCTTCCTAAATGATTCTAATGTGTAGCAAAGTTAAAGCATTGGGTTAAGATTGAACTAAGGTCACAGAGATCCTTTAGGTGCAATCAAAACATGTCTGCTTATTTCAGAATTCCAGGCTCTGATCACTGAATGAGATGGAGGCCAGTGGTAGAGAGGGCTTCGAAAGATGGGCAGTTTTGGTAAGCTAGAAGAGAGCATAGTGCAGTCTAGGGGTGTATGGGGAGGGGGCTGGGGGTAGTGGCACCAAGTACAAAATTTTGAATTCAGTAATAAACAATCATAAAATGTGTTGAATACTGACCAGGCACTGTATTAGTAAAAGCTATCACTCCTATGGCACCACTTATTTGGCATTGTTCTCTGAGCATCACACATGTTAACCCACTTGATCCTCACAAAAGCCTTTCAAGTTCTTTTACTAGCCTCACTTTACACACGAGTAACTTTAGGCTCAAAACTTTCTTAACTCACTGAGTTACACAGCTCATAAGTGGCACACTAGCTCCTGAGTTAAGTTCCTAACCACTACGCTATGCTGCCTCTTATGTGAAGAACGTAGCAAGTGTTTTCATATTTGCCAGTCCCTGTACTAAGGACTTTACATCTATTGCTTCTTGTCATACTTACAGAAACTCTCTCAAGAAGTACTACTACTGAAGTGAGGAAATGCAGACACTTTCTCAAGGTCCCTTAACTGTCAAGTAGTGATACTGGTATTAGTATAGCCTGGCCTCATAATTTATGATTTGAGCCATTTCTCGTGTTTTAAAACATTGAAGTAATTTAAATGTTCAAGTTAAATCCTTAGAGTAATGCCATATATAAAACAAACAGACAAACACGAGGGACTGGAATAACTCCCTTTGAGTTAGGGATGCTTGACTCAGGCCTCTGTTTCTTCATGCTCCTTCTGTTCCACTAACCTGTTTATCAGCCCCCAGACACCCTTGTGGAATCCCTGATCTAGGGAACACAGTCTGAAAACCACTGCTGTGGATTATCCAAATCTTCAAGTTCTTAGAACCAAGCCAGTGATATCTTTGACAGATATTGATGGTTCAGGCATATTTTCCTGGCAATGGGAAGACAAACTGTGATAGTGATTCTCATGGTGCTTCTGTGAGTCACAGACCTGCTGGGCTCAGTTCAAAGACACATTCAAAGACACAGCCAAAAGAGCTGGGAAAAAAATAAGAGAGAAGTTCAACCTTCATTTTACATATTTAGAGAGCTTTGTAAGAGCCCCAGGAATATCCTTACTGATTTTTCTTTTTCCCTCTCTCTCTTTCCCAATTCTCTTATTTTTTACTAAGGCAAAAAATAACTTCACTGTATCCCCAGCATCAAGGATTTCTTTATCTTTCTTCCCTGTCTTCCTTTTCTTTTCTGCTATAGAGCCACTTTAGTCTGCTCTTCAGAGCCTATTCCTATGCATACACTTTGCTACCCATTTGCTAGTTCTGTTTCATAAAATCCAGGAGCAATCTGGCTGAGAGATATGCTATTATATTGGAGGGTCTGAGGATCTAAGTAGGAAAAACATGTCCTCACTAGGGGTGGAGGTAGGGACAGAGGCTAAGACTGTGCGTGTGTGTGTGTGTGTGTGTGTGTGTGTGTGTGTAATTACTTTAAATCCTATTATATACATGGGATGTTATACTAATAATTGAAGGGAGTGATGGATCCAAGAAGAATTTCCAAAACAGAAGTATTGGATGTGGTAACAAATGGAAAATAGGAAGGAAAGAAAGAAAGAAATTTAGCTGAAGCATGAGTAATTGGGAAAAACTCAGAGTATTAGACCAAAATGATGAATGTGTTAGGGAGTGGCATTGAGAGGGCGGGGCAGGCGGTAGGGATTTTTTTTTAGGCAAATGTACATGGGTGAGGAGTTAGCTTTTGGTCATTTCCAATTTAATGTGATATTAAGATATACAGATTGAAGTGATCCACAGGTGGTAGGGAGATGGAATTGGGTACAGAGCACTTGATAAGAGATTGGATGGGCCAGGCAGGGATCCACAGGTACATGTGAAAGAGATTGAATGAATGAAAGGAGATAAAGTTTGAACAGGCATCTACATGAAGGTGAAAGCTGCAAAGACAGACTTCAATTCATCTTCTGAATATCTGTATGGATGAGGAAATGCCTCTAGGACAGAGTCACGTGGGGAAGGACCCAGTAATGGACTGCAAGGAGTTGAAGAGTTTGCAAAGCAAATAAGGAAAATAGGTTCCTACATATCTTAGTCCATTTGGATTCCTGTAACAAAATACTATAAACTGAATAATTTATAAACAACATAAATTTCTTTCTCACTGTTCTGGAGGCTGGGAAGTCAGCATGGTCGGGTTCTCTTCCAGTTTAATACTGACTTCTGTGCTTTCACATAATGGGAGAAGAAACAAACTTCTTGGACTGCCTTAATAATAAGCCCTTAACAAGGTCTTTACCTCCTAATGTCATCACCTTGGGAGCTAGAATTTGCACATATGAATTTGAGGGAATACAGCGTTCAGATCATAACATCAGGTTTAGGAAAATGGGGATTGTGTAGAACACTGACTCATTAAAATGGGATTTCCAAAAAAGACTCTTTAATGACAAATTGAAAATGCTCACAATACATTAGTTGTTTATAATATTATATTTTATATGGATATAATCATATATAGCATCTTAAATATGTATACACAGAGAAAGATGGACAAGTTGTAAAAAATGTTTATAGTGTTTATTTCTAGGTGTTGGGATATGGGTAGATCTTAAATAAAAAGAATGTTATTCAACTTAAAATTTTTTTGAAGTTTTTCTATCTGTAGCTTTCAGATTCTGTGTAGTAAGTGTACCTTATTATCAGAAAAAATATTTTCTTAATATCAGTGAGGAGAGGAAATGTCATCTCACACACAGCTAAAAGGCAAGCCACATGGTGCCCAGATTACTAATGAAGAAACTGAAACTGAGAGAGATGAAGAAACTTGTCTCAGTCCCATAGTTAGTGATGCCATAATTCTAATTTGGTGGTTTTGAGACACAAACTACATTTACATCATTGCTTCAAATGTTATTTTAATGAAGGGGCAGATACATTTGGAGGAATGTTTGTTCTGTGCAAGCTGCTCATTAAGAAAAGACACTTGACAAAAAGGAAATTACCAGTGGCCTGCAAGAGTATCTTTTCCATGGGATAGCAAGAGT
The DNA here is from genome assembly GCA_028644305.1 of Xerus rutilus. Taxonomy (NCBI): domain Eukaryota; kingdom Metazoa; phylum Chordata; class Mammalia; order Rodentia; family Sciuridae; genus Xerus; species Xerus rutilus. The sequence goes on from CM053413.1 coordinate 40,218,966, forward strand.
AACAAGCACTTTCCTCTTGAAGAGAGAAGGTGGTTGTGGGAAATTGGAATTGAGTACTCTCTACACACCAGCCTTGATGGTTTATAGTCAAGATGGGCCAGGTTATGCTGAGGGTAACAGACAACCCCCTGCATCAGTGGTGTAGCTCAACAAAGGTTTATATCTTGCTTATGTGGTGTGAGTTGGCCTAAGGCTTCATTCATTATGGCCCCTTATGGAGTCAGGCTGAAGAAACTGCCATCTGAGACATGCTTCTATATTCACCTTGGCGTAGAGAAAGGAGGTTGGAATTGAATGCTGTCATTACATGCTTCTCCCTAGAAATGATGGTGGTTTTATTGGCTGAAGCCATGCCCAACTTAAAGGGAGAGGGAAAGTGTAGTCTTACCTTGTGTCCATTAGGAGGACAACTGGAATATTGTAGGCTACCCTAATGATTAGTACAGCAAGAAAACATTTCTTACTTTCTAATACTCCTGCTTTGGCAATAAAAGAAACATTTTGCAGAACTCTAAAACATTAAACGTAGGAAGAATCATGGGTATTGTTTAGGAAACTGAGATTCTGAAAATTGAATGGTTGTTTGCAAAAAGTTACAGTATCCCCCATGGTTCTTAGTGTGTAATACTTTCTGTACAGGGACATATCAGTTGGAATGAGTTGGAAGCCTTGGCTTGCAAAACTTTAAAGACTCTGCTTCTAAGATGTAGGGGATAGCAGTCTCACCTGATACTAAGAGTTATTGATTTGAGGAGCCAATGACATTTCCATTGGTTAAAACACTGGATTACATGTCCTAAATATCCAGGTTTCTTTGTGTGGTTATTGCTGAAACAACTATAAGTTGTTCCCCTAAAATGTACTTATTTAAAGATGGATTAATATAAAACTTCTGGTGTTTGCCCAAGCAGTCTGATGGCAAGTGAATTAATAACTTGGAAACCCAGATGAGTAGATTTGAGTCTATAGATTGTAGATAGTTCAGTTTCAAGGATAAGAGAGAATTTAGCTGATCAGAATTCTTGAGACCTTTCCTCTCTTTTCTGGAATCAGTATTATGTTTGAAATAAATAATAATTTGTGACAGGGTCATGAGGCACAGACCATCACCTATGGAGATCAGTTAAGACTATATGAATTATTCTATGGAATAACCAAAATTCTGATAGGTAGTTTTTACACTGCTATTGAATGCATAAAAAAATAGAGATGCAAAAATAAGAAAACTCTTATTTTAGCCCTAGGTATTGCTTTGAGAAGGGTTTCCAGAAGTATTTGTAATATAGGGTTTTTGTTGTTATTGCTTTTGTTTTTGGTACTGAGGACTCAACCCAGGCATGCTTTATAACTGAGCTTCTTCTCCAGTCTTTTTTTAATTTGAAACAAGCTCTCACTAAGTGCTTAGTGAAAACTTATGATTCTCTTGCCTTAGTCTCCTTAGTCACTGTGAATACAGGTGGGTCCCACTATACCTGGCCATATTAAAATGTATGACTTATATGAGAAATTTTAAAAACTGCAATTGTTTAATTTTTATTTATTTATAAAGTTAAAGAACAATGCTATTTATTCTATAAATAGGTGTCACTCTGTGACTTTCATAGATTATTCTTTATATTCCTTGCTTTATTTTAAGCTGTGTTTTCAATTTTGGCTTTGATTTAAATTCATGGTCATTAAGTTTCCTTTTTTTATCAGGGCAAAATGGAGGGTTTTCTGAATCTTAAAAGCATTTAATTTACCTTGGATATGAACTATAATGCTCATTCTGAACAAATTCCATGTAAAACTGCAGAAATTATGTAAAAAGTCTTTATGAATTGAAACTTAACATGTCATTGACACATTTTGAAGGGCGTCTTTGTTGACTTTAGTGATGGATGAGCCCATTCTGCCAAGTGCAGCAGGGAGCGAGGGCTTAGAAACTCAAACATCAGCTCTGGAATCTAGAAACTTCCTGGAACCATGATTTTGAATCTGCAGAGTAGAAGCAGCCTGTGCAGACATGGCATTTCACCAGCTTTCTCCATGGAAATCTCTGGAACAGAACCATAAACACCAATCCTCTTTGTTGTGTGTTGGCTTTTAAAAGTCCCTAATGGTTTGGGGAGGGTAAGGCCTTGCCACGGGGCTCCCTAGTCCAATTTTTTGGGACCTGGCTGAAAAAACCTGGATATTTGTTAGTCTGGCTTATTTCTATGGTGTATTAGCACTCTATAAAAGTTACATGTCATTTATTTCAAGTTTAGAACCCTCTCAAACTTCAGGGGCAAACCAAACTTGAACCCTTTGTGGCTGGAATTCTGTTTACCTTTGGCCAAATCTTGCTTCCTGGATATAAGTCAGGGAGGTGAGGTGAGAGGGGCTCCTGAGGCCCCATGGACATCAAATACCTGTGACCAAACGAGGGTTTGATAAGTTAAAACATGAATGAATCTGAAACACATCAATTAACTTCCTGTCAAAGTACTCTGAGGCCTGCACACAAAAGTAGATTGTGCCAGGAGAACTGCATTCTGAGTGTTGCCTCCCTCTATCTGCGAGGCAGTATCTGAGAACTTTGCAAACACAGGTTGAAATTGGGTCAAGTCACTCACCCTTACTTCTAGTATGGATATTAAATAGTGGGCCTCGAATATGGGCCTTGGAGAAATACGGACTTTTTATTTTTGCAGCACTGGGCTTGGAATGCAGGACCTTGCACATGCTAGGCACGTCCTCTGCTACTGAGCATCCCAATATGGACATTTACAGTGCTGGAAACATTTATTTTTTAATCAGTGACAAAGAGTGGGCTCCTGGAAACCATGTCTACTTCAATAGCACCCATGATTCCTTTGTGTTTATTGCTGGAACACAGGGTAGTCAGGAATGCCTTGTGCTTGAATGAAGGAGCAATCACACACTCAGCTCCATGTGCCTTTCAGATAGAGGAACTGATGAATGCCTTGGAGAAGACCAGGCAAGAACTGGATGCCACCAAAGCCCGCCTTGCCTCTACACAGCAGTCCCTGGCTGAGAAAGAAGCACACTTGGCCAACCTGCGCATAGAGAGGAGGAAACAGCTGGAGGAGATCCTGGAGATGAAGTGAGTATACATTTTTGCTTTCTTAGTCTTTCCTAACCTCTCTTTGAGGGTGGAAATGGGGAAAGGACTGGAGAAAGTGAAGAAAGAGAATGGTGAAAGAATAATTTGGCTAATACCTGACATTTGTGAGACTATATTTCTTATATTTTAAATTTTAGTTTTGGTGTCTCAATTTGCACATTTTCCACATCTGTTATTTTAAAAAAAATATAGATCCAGCATTAGATTTTATGTCTGTGTTTTGTGGACGGTGCTGGTATTCATAGATCTGTCGTAGAGGTCTTAGTCAGCCAAGAGACAGAGGCCTCAAGCACAATGGTAATTTGAGCACTGCTCAGAGTTAAGTGGAAACTTTTCTGAGGAGGTATTTCCTAATTGTGACTATAACTTGGCTAATTATATTCTTTTCACTTGTGCACAAAGCCTGGCTTGTGTTGGCTTTCACAGTCTCAAGGTTGGCACCTCTTTGTTTAGAAAGCAGAACTCGTGAGTTGTTGGGCTGATAAAAATAGGTTAGGAATCCCCCACTCACACACCAGAGTGAAAGGAAAGAGTAAGGAAAGGGGGATGTAGGATTGGAACTGATTGATTTCATCCATAAAGTGGAGCTGAATGCTAGGACATGGTCCTTCCTATGACACACCTATATCCACCTAGCTCTTATTTCACTCTCAGTGAAGCAGTAGCATGCAAGAACATAATAAAGAACGAAAATCTTACTGAAAGATTTTTATAATAATCAATTGTAATGGATTTGTTTCTCAAGAACTAGTTAGGAAACAGCATCTCTCTAAGTGTGTAAATGAAATAATCACTAAGATATAATTTAAATCCTACTTCCTTCCACAACAAGGGGAAATGTACATAATTATGGCATCTTAAGCCTGTAACACAGACTTTGAAATTGGTGGCTAGGTATGGAAGAGTGACCTTATGGTGACCCAGCAAGTCTTACACATGGTTAACATTAAACTCAGAAAGCTTAGATCATGGAAAATATGGAATGAAATATTTTGAAGGATTTAATAATGAGGACAAAACTTTTATGCCTCATCAACTACCTCAGTTTCTCCAAGACCAAAGAATAAGTGGGATTTTTTTTCACATATAAACTAGCATTTTTCCTAATAAAAGGTGATATAATAAAAACAGATACTATTATACTCAGTTTAGAGGTGAGGGAGCCGAGAATCAGAGAGATTCGAATAATTTGCACAGGGCCATCTGGCCAGGATTAAAACCAAAGTCTTCTACCTCACTCGTCCTTTCTACTACCTCATTTTCTTGTGGGGCTTTTGTGAATTTCATCAAGTCTGAGACTTTTGCCTATCTGAATCACTGAAGAAATTTTTCTGCTTTTAACAGTGCTAGGAATATTGTAGGCACTCAACTATTTGTTGGATGAGTGAATAGATAAAATTCTATAGACTGAATTTTATGTAGTTGAGCAAAAACAAATCTTTCAAGCTTCTGTGAACTTATCACACCCTTTTCAATAATTTATTATTAATAGTCAGTACCCACACTAATGTATTAACACTTTCAGCAGTTATCATGTTCTGTTTCTCATTGTTCTCCAGTTGTTCCTAGGTTAACTTTGTATTTCCTGAAGTAGTATATCATGCTACTTTGGCTACTTCCTTCTTTAAAAAGAACATATACTTTCAAGGTTTTGGGAGAACAAGTAATGGGGGGAATATGCTGGTTTGGGAGTCATCAGACCTGGCTTGTGATTCTATCACTTACCCTTGTGTCTACATGACTTGGAGGAAGTGCCCTTAACCTCAATGACCCTCTAGTTTCCTCTATAATGATTTGCATGGGGTGGTTATGAGGAGAGGTACTCAGCAGAGGGCTTGGCACACACAAAATGATATATGTGTGTAAAAGACTCAATCAGCCAATGAAAATATGTCATTTGTTTAATATACTCTGTGAAGACTATCATTTATCTAAAATTTGGATTTATTTTTCTAGAACATACAAACCTTTCCATGTATATGTTTTCCCACTTAGTTTCATGATTTCAGATAGCACCTAACTAAGACCTCTTTTGGTGAATTGCCACATTATTGCTGAAGTGCTTAATCTGCTGCCACTGTAAAATAAATACAAAATTCCTCTGTTAATTCCTTTGGTAAAAGGAACAAAGCCCTGCTTCATTAAGCCCCGTATGGATCCCATTCATTATTTAACTGCTCCAGAAGCCCAACTTTCGAACTCTTTTCCTGCAACTATGGAGGACACAGGTACAAGGCAAGTATACTGACTGAGATCCCTCAGTAGGCTCAGCAGCCCCTTTGAGTATTCATGTCAACCAACTGGTTTTATTGATCATAATTTTCAGTCGAATTGACATATTGATTACGTAACCTTGACTGAGTTGATGTATGTGAGATCAATCAGATGTGTATTATTATCATTGATACTTATTATCAAGACTTGGTTTTTCATTCAGCTGACATTCATCATGCAATAGTATTAGCCAATTCTATCTAGTTTGCAAACCTTGGTAGAAAAGGAGAAGATGCACAGTGTTTAAGGGAAGTGGGTGCAGCCGCAAGGCAAGAAAAACGTATGCTCTCATCACTCATTTTTTCATCTTACCTCACAATAGGAAAAGAGATACTCTCTTCTTGCCTCAGTTTTTCCTTCAGTAAAATGGAGGTGATAATATCTGCTTTACCTACTTTACAGATGTGTGATAGGGACAGGATTTTTTTTTTAAAAGTACTGGACTAAAGCTAATATAAAACAGCATATGTGAAAGTGCTTGGAAACATAAAAAGGGGCTTTTAAAATGAGAGGTGTCATCTGTTAAATTCATTGCAAAATCAAAAGGCATAGAATTTTAGAATTGGAAGGTAGTTTTATAATTGGGCCCAACTTCTCAGCCTGCATAAGGCATCCTCCCTTCCGCATAATTACTAATATGGAATTTGCCAGACCCTGGAAGACACCATTCCCATTAGAATCCATGGGCTCACAAAGCGGTGGTTTATGTTCCATGGTTCATGGAGATAGCCCAATGCATTTTTAAACAGAGCTGAAATGTCTTTCCGTGTAATCTTCCCATTTGTCCTAGTTCTCTTTCAGAGCTATGCAAAATTTATCAGAGTCACATCCATAGGATGGATGGCCTTTTATATGCTTCTTAGATAATATTGTTCATTTTAGAAAAAAGGGTAGAAATATGGAGAAGCAAAACTGAAATAATAAAAATATCACCCATGATACTAACATAGAAATAGACACCAATAGCATTTGATATATACTTGTACAAATGTTCCCCTTACACACACTTTTTTTAAAAAGATAATTAGATTGTACTTGCATGTTTTGTAAGTCCTACTTTTTTTGCTTTCTGAATGCAAACACCTTACATGTCACAACCATAGAAATGTGTTATTTTTTAATCACTCAATATACTATCATATAGTTTTACTCCATTCTTGAGCATCTGTTTTGGTCCCAATGTTTTGCTAATGTAAGCATTGTTTTTATAACAAACTGCTATTTAATTTTATTGATTTAATTTGAAGTAATTATAGTTTGACATAAAATTGCAAAATAAAATATAGAGAGATTTCTTACGATCTTCATCCGTTTCAGCACTGGTAACATCTTGCATCATAATAGTAATTATGGATATTGATAATGGTACAATCTGCCAACTTTACCCAGATTGCTTCAGTTTTACATGCATTGTTGTGTGTGTGTGTGTTTTGCAGTTTTATCACAGCTATATATTTATGTCAAATCTATCACAGTCAAAATTACAGACCTTTTCTATCCATCCTCGTAGAGATCACTGGCCCTATCTTGGTAGTTTTAACAGCTGCACTGATGCATGTTCAACCTGTTTTTTAATTTGTGTTACATCATTTTGGGATATGTGCCAAAAAGGTGGAAATATATGCCACTCTGGCCTACATTTTCTTCTGTCATTCTTCTTGGGTGGGCAGAGAACTGTCCTTTTATTTTAAATTTTGATTGAATTTAGCGTGAGAAAAATATTGTGTGATTTTTCTAACAGATTTCTCATGATGTGACTTTATTTACAGTGGAATTTTCTGATTGGACCTTGAGAACCTGTAACATGGTAGGGATCCATTAAACATTAGAGGAATAAAAGAATGAATGAGTTCAAAGATTCATAGCTATTGACAAACACTGTTCTAGTGATCAAACCAAGAAAGACCCTTGGCCTTGTTGAGATCTTAATTTTAATCAAATGACCGAAGGAGATAAGTGAACAAATAAATAAGCCAATAAATGACTAGATAGATAAATAAAGTAGTTTCGTGTATAACCAAAGAGGTTTGGAATCCCACTTAGATGCCATTTCCAAAGGTAAGGACCCTCTCAGTTATTTGAGATATGGGGGTTCATGGGCAATGGTACGAACCTATATATGTTTTAGTCAGCTTTTTTGCTGCTGCGACTAAAAGATCCAAAAAGAACAATTTCAGGGGAGATAAAGTTTATTTGAGGGCTCATAGTTTCATAGGAATCTGGCTCTATTCCTCTGGGCTTAAGGTGAGGCAGAACATCAGCGTGTGAGTGTGGCAGAAGGAAGAAGCTCACATGGTCATCAGGCAGCAGAAGGAGAGAGACTCCACTTGCCAGATACAAAATATATATCCAGAGGCACACCCTCAATGACCATCTCCTCTAGCTACACCCTACCCGCCTTCAGTCACCACTCAATCCCATCAGGGGGATTAATTCACTGTTTGGGTCAAGGCCCTCATAACCCAATCATTTCTCCGCTGAATCTTTTTGAATTGTCTCACACATGAGTTTTTGAGGGACACCTCACAGTAAAACCATAACAGTGTGGGAACATTTTCAGGAACTGAAACCAAGTGTATTCCAAGTTTATGCCTTTAAATATGTTACATACTGGATTCTTCAACCCAACACTCCCTTTTCCAGTTTGATTTTTATTGGATGATATTCTAACTACTAGTCATTACTCCTACCCTGGAAGGAACTAACAGTTTTCAACTATATATTTTCATAGAAGAACATTAACATTCACCTTTCCCTATGTATAAGATTATTTTTACTTAAAAATATCCAAAACCACTTGTTAAAACATTTCATAATGGTTCATATGTTATATGTGTCCCTATTTAAAGGAAATTTTATTAAAAGAATATTAAGAACACTATATGTTTTGTTTTATTAATATGAGTTAATAAGCTTACATTGCAGTAACCAAAGCTCAATTATTTAATTTGTGTCAGGTGAATTTGATATCTGTGCTAAAAGGAATGGAGAGCCTTGAGATAAAGTGCTTAAAATCTGCATTTTCTTGGATGATTTTAACTCACACAGTAATTTAACAAGTAGACAGGCAGCTAACTGATATTTTTCACTTAGTATAAAATGTTCAGTTGAATAAGGGCTTTAATGACTAGTTGATAATTTGAAGTGTGTCTTTTAAACTTTTCATATTGATTTCCTGTGCTTATGTTATGTAAAATTTTTAAGCAGACCCCTACATTTTTAACTCATCCAATGATGTTCAATCCATCTTAATTTACTGGGTATTGTTGGATTTTAGACATCTTCTTCAGATAGCCTCACAAGCCTTTGTATACACTGGGTTATTTTAGGACATTTACAGTGAGGTAAGGCAGCAGCTCATTCTAGGGCATTATCCTGTTGGCCTCTTTGATCTAGGATCCTTTCTGGAGAGCCACTCATTAGGTAAGTACCCTTCAAAGGAGAGGCAGCATGCAGAAAATGATAAAATCAATTTATTCTTTACTTCATGCCAACATGAGAAAAGACAAATGACATTTCTTTAGGGAGGAATCCTAAGTGCCTGGCAATTTGCACAGGATAAATGGAGCCTGGAAGAGGAGTTTTGAAGGCAACTGTTACTTAAAATTGATAAACTCAGTAGCAAGGGGGCTGTACTATTTTAAAGAGACATTATGGGGATTGAATGAGATTATCCATTTATGTGAAAGTGATTTTTAAGCCATACAAGGCTATAATCATGTCTTATGTTACTATTAATATGTTAGGTATGTTCATTACAGTTAGCACACACTGATTTTGTTTCAAATTACAGTTTCACTTTGTGAATTGAACCATTTTATTTTTTGCTGTAGCATGATTCTTTCTCTAACTATTCTTTCTCAACTTGGTTGAGTCCAATTTAAAATATTAAGTACTCTGATAATGTGCCCTAGATATCTTCGTCTATTTCTGTTTGCCACCTGCTCAGTTCTGAAAGATCTTTGGGTTAGCTGGAACACTGATGAAGCCTCTTGAGGCCTCTTGAGTGATTTGCAGTGATTAGACACAGGTGGTAGGGAGGGAATAAATGTCATGAAGAATGGCTCATTCAAAGTTGAGTTTGGTTTGAGCTGCAGGCAGTGGCATAAGTGCGCATTTGCTTACCACTCGTGATTTCTGTTTCCCTTTCTAAACCCTGAAGTGGGTGGCTTAGAGCTTTCTGTGCACAAAACATAAAATGGCTAAGTCAAACTTAACTGTAAAGAAAATAACTTTAGGATGGTGGAAGTTCCAGTTAACTTTGGATGCAGGGAACAAAGAGCCCCACATTCCAGAGGCTCAAACTTGTATCTTCGTTGTCACCAGGAACCCATGTGTCTTCAGGCTCAATACTTTGCCATTGTTAGCATTTGGCTTGCACCTCATGATGCAAAACTTGCCTCAATTTCATCTATCTAATCCATATTCCAACCAGCAGAAAGAAAGAAGAAAAAAAAAGGACCCTTTCCGCCCTTTAAGTTGCACATACCACTCATTGATATCTGACTCATTTAACAGTTAATTAAAAAATAAATAGTTCTTGAGCATCTGCTATGTGTAAGCCCTAGGCACTTGTCTGAGTATTGTTCTAAGTGAACGGAAAGGACTGAACAAAAATCCTTCTATTAGTGGAGATTATATTCTCTAAAATGCCAGATCTGGTGAGGGGTGTCCACTGGCCAGAATTTTTAAGTCACATGGGGACAATAGCTTCCAGGCAAGTAGGAAAATGTAGCCTTTAGCTTGATAGCTACATGCCCAGCTAACATCCTGAGAATGTAATACTAAGGAAGGAAATGAAAGAATGGGTTTAGGGAGCAATTCATAGTGTATGCCATAATGAAAAAAAGAAGAAAGAGAAGGAGGGGAGAGGAGGAGGAGAAGACCAACCGATACCTTATCTAACTAAGCATCAAAAAATAACTTTGCAATACACCTTTAGAGAGAATATTCCTAATAGACATTTGCTCATAGGTGTATGCGTCCAGTGTATATCTGAGTCACTTCTAGATATTATGGTTGGTAAACCATAGGGAGTCATGCAGTGGGTGAACAGATTGAGGGACATTTGGAAATCTCATTATACTTGGGATTGCTGATAGGTGAAGCAAGAAGGCCAAGAAGACAGATGGTTCTTTCAACTATTAAAGGGGTGACATATAAGAAAAGAGGTGGACTTGATTATATGTTGCCTTGGAAGACTGTACTAGAGCTGGTATGTGAAACTTAAAAGGAAGAAGATCTTCCTTCAGTACTAAAGAACTTTGTAGCACCAGGAACCCTTTTACCTGTTCCAAATGAATTTCCATCCCAAGTAGAGGGGCCATGGAGATCTCCATAATTGTATTTATGTTTCCACTAAATAAATTACTTGGAATATGGATGATACTTAGGAACTGCTGAGATCTTCTTTGTTTTGTCCCTTGAGGAATTCTATTGGAATGCAGAAATTTCTATGAAAGATCAAAAATTACATCTTGCTTCTAGACCCTGCCCTCTCTTATAGGGCTGCAATAGAATTTCTCTGTATTTTGTGCATAGCCTTTATTTTTTAAAACACTGTTTGAATATGAAATATATAAGCCAAGCAGAGATGTGTTTCACAAATGATTATAAGAAAAAAATTGAAATGGATTAAGTTGCACATCAAATAGAATCAAGACCCTCCACTAGTCCTGTGGTAAGGACTTTATTCTGCTTAAAATGCCTTCAGAGCATTACACTAGCCCACCCATATGTACTGTTCAGTGCATGCACACTTTGGACAATGGGATTAATCTGACCAGTGAATATTGATTAAGTGCTTCCTACACATCAGGCATGAGCGATTCTGCAGATGCAGACACGGAGGCTCTGATACCTGGAACCAAATCTGCTTGATTGTATAGTCCAGAGTCTTAACCACTGAGTATAGTCTTTTAGTGAAGAACTTGGGGTGTCATTTTAAGAATCTCAAGTCTGGGACCAGTTTTGATTAACTAGTAGAAGTAGCGAGCAGAGAGATGCTTCTTCCAGTTTGCCTCAGGGGAGCAGGACAGCAGGTTGGAGAATTGGGAGAGGGAGAAGACAGGAAGAGGCCTAATTTGGGTAGGACTTTGAAGTTGGCTTCCTTATCTTAAAACAAAGAAGGGGCACCCTGTCTTTTTGCCCAAAACATGCACTGTATGTATAGTTTTAGTAGTGAAAAATGTCAGTCAAAAGGGCTCTGGGCTTGGTGGTTTTTAATGGAAATACAAACATTTTCTGAGCTAGAGAAGTATAGGCTTTCACTTTAAATAATCATAATCAGCAGTTAAATAATCTAAAGGCTTGTGAATTGTAGAGCTTAAGTAATTCCAAGCACCACACTTCATGTTATCTCCATCTTCACAGCAGCCCCAGGGGGACCAGGAAAGGTCACCCATTAAAAAGGAGGAAGAGAAATGTATGGACCTCCCAACCTCCTAAAACATGGCATGTCAAAGGGGGTGTTGTAACCCTCTCTTCCAATCCAAGAGCAACATCACACTGGAAGAAATCCAAAAAGGACCTGATCTAACACTGTAGAAGGCACTGCCAGTTTTAACCCTGTGAGGCAAGGGCAGGGCAGCCACATTACACTAAGAAAGACCAAGAGACAGTGCAGTGGGGCCACCTGTCCAGTCCCCAAACAAGGATTTTCTGGAGCAATGATCAGAGCTCTCAGGATTAGCATTCACAACTTGAATCTGTTCAGTGTTGCAAGGTGAGCCCAGGCAAACCTGAGACCATCTCTCCATGTGTAATGAAGTCTCTGGATTCAGATGAATGGGTTTAATTCTATGATTCTCCAAAACCATGGCTCGCAACCTGATTTTTTTCCTTGGAGGAACATTTGGCAAAGTCAGGAGATAGTTCTGGTTGTCATGACTGGAGGAAAGGGTACTCCTGGAGCCTAGTGAACAGAAACTAGAGGTGCTGTTAAACATCCTACAGTGCACAAAGGAGCCCCCCCCAACAAAGAATTACCGGGCCCCAAATGCCAATGGCATTTTGGTTGAGAAATCCATAATTAACCCCCCTTTTTAGACTGGTGTTTCTTTAACTATGGAAGAGAAAAAAAAAGCTTTGTAGAGTCTCATCTCAGATTTAGCCTGTCTTATTTTTTTAATTTTTAATTGTAGATGGACAAAATACCTTTATTTTATTTATCTATATGTGGTACTGGGGTTCAAACCCAGTGCCTTACACGTGCTAGGCAAGCACTCTACCCCAGCCCACCTTATTTTCAAAAGTGACTCACACAGGATGTGTTTTCTCCTCTCAGGATAGTGATCAGGCCCCAAGGATGTGGTAGCTTGGGTACTTTGTGTAGAATAGATGACTTTGACCTCTTAACTCTGGCTTGCTTTCTTAGGATTGTAGACTAACCTACCAGATAGCTTCCTAATGGAATTATCACAGGTTTCAGATCCAAATCCTCAGGTGCCTGAGCTCCCTATGAGATATAAACCCTGACTGGGATCTGAAAGCCTTGTTTCATTAATGCCCACTGCTTAAGAGACTACACAATTAGCCTGCCTAGTTCCCGTATCCATCATTCATTAATGTGTAACTTTCTGTTCCTCAGTTTCCCCAAATATAGATTAAGAGTGTGAAATTGGACAGTTCTCAAGGGTCAGACCAGTCCTATAAGTTGGCACATGATTGTAGCAGCCCTCTGATCTCCTCTCCACCTTTGCCTCTCACTTGCGTTTGTTTCTTCCTTCATGATATCCCTCTGGGTAGCCAGGTCTTTGTCTTGGGAAACATTTCTGGCAACAATTGTTTATGGCAGAAAGTATAAAAGAAAAGTGAGAACACTAGAGAGGTGAAGAATGTATGCCAGAGCAGAGACTGAGGACATCAGAAGGAAAGATTGCTGCCCCAGTAGATGACAGGTACATGATTTGATTAAGATCAGCATTTGGGGCAAATCTTAATTTGTATGGGTTCTCTGCCTCCCTGTAATATCTTCCTTGCATAGGAAAAGTCTAATTCAGATGTTACTGGGGAAGCTACAACCCTAATGTAAAGGGTAGACATCAAGATCTGTATCCTCATTGGAGACATCACAAAAGGTACCAAGTCAATGAAGATGTATAGGTGGGTAGAGGAGGACAGCATGGAGGTGGGGAAGGATTTGGATGGTCTTGGTCCCTGGTAAGTCTTGAATGACCATTTGTGGGAGAAATGAATGAAGTGACACTTCAGTGTATCATGATGCTATTGACTGCCTTTGACCACAAGCCGGCTGCCTTTTCTTCCTTTCCACTCCCTGATCAGCTCTTCCTTTTCTGCCATCTCTCTTCCTCTTTCTCCTCCTCCTCTTCCATCCTCTCTTGTTTCTCTTCTTCATTTCTTACCAACTTACTTTCTCCTTTTCTTTTCTCCGCTCTTACCTACTTCTTGGAACCCAACAACATGCTGGAGTTCGAAATGTTTTCTGAATTTTCTCAGCCTAGTAGCTGTCTTTCTAGATTTTAATTTTGACTATTGGGCAGGAAACAGAGCAAACATGCCCAAAGGAGAGAAAGTAAGAAAGGGAGAGAAGGCAGTGGTGAGGTGAGGAAAGAAAAAGGGAGTATGTTCTGAAGCACAGAAGGGCTGCTCTGGCATTCTGCTTGGAGAATGAGATGCACTAGGGGAGACCACTCAGTTCTCCAGGACCAAAGCAATGGAGAACTACAGCTGGAAGCCAAGTATAGCTAAAGTCTTTTGTTTCTTAGTCACAGAATTTGGGAACCAACAGATTGGGAAAATTAAAATGCTTTATCTTTGGGTTAAGCCGATATCCCTGGGGGCCTTAAATCAAATCTGCAGGAGCTTGAGGCCAATTTTGGAAATCTGTTATCATCTCACACCCCACGCTTCACTCATTTGAAGAGCTTTGCTGAGTGCACTGCAGCCAGTGCTGGCATGCAGTTGTGATAACAGGTAAATTTCTGACTTTATGTTCTATTTTAAAATTGGTGTTTTTGTGTTCACTTCCCCAAGCCCTGAGCTTGGAGCTTCTAATTTCTCCTGGCTCTGCCTGTGAAAGTTTTCTTGGAAAACTATTCCTTCAATGCATTTCCAAGTTTCCTGTCAGCTAATGCTTTATTATAAGGTCATATGGGATTGCGTAGGCCCAATGGCTGTTCTCTGCTCCCCACCCCCATAATTCTCTGGGAAATTGACCCTGTGGGCTGCATTGCCAGGGTTCCCTTGCTGGCTGGGTTCTGGTTGGGTCTGAAGCCAATACGAGGCACTGTAGGAGATGGGAGGTGGGAGGAGAAAAAGGCTAGAGAATGTTCCCCCAGCCCCAGTTCCTTCCTTGCCACATCTCTCACAGCAGGGGCTTCTCTTCATGACTACAGCCCCCTCTAAGCAGTGCCCATCCATAGCTCCAGCTGTCACCAGGATTAGCTCATTTTTGCTTTTGCCCCTTCAGCCTTATGTGTGGCAATGGCTACCTCCTGTTGCCAGTTTCTGGATACCTCAGCATCTCTTGTTTGTTTCATTAACCCTGCCCACCCCTCTTTCTGAAGCCTCTTCATTGAAGTCTCCTCATTAGAACCATCTGTGGTGGATTCCATTTCCTTCAGGACCCAGACTAGCACATTGGGGAAGGCCATGGTGCCTTGGTCAGATACGTAAGATTTGTTAGAATGATTTAAGAAAGTGTTGTTGGAAAATGTTTACATTTCTCATATTAAATAATTTTGAAAAAAGAGTAGATTGTTTGATGCTAAAGTCAAAACACTAAAACAAACCCTTCATTCTGTGGTTTTCTAAAAATGAATGGTTTTCAAATGACCCGTCAACATGAGTGACTGCTGCTGCCCCCGCCTTAGAAAGATGTGGAGCCGAGGTTCCCAGAGTCAGACTGAGTCTTGGACTAGCAAAAACAGTTCCCTCCTCCTGCCACATCCAATGGGAAAAACTGCCCCTTTGTTCTACAGATGTAGGGAAGTTGCTTTGGCTGAAAGGAAGAGGTTCTTGAAATGTATTGAAAGAAAGCATTCCAAGAGCATATCATTCTTTCAGTCAAGCTCAGAGCATTTTTGGTTTTGGGCCACTGAAGGCATCTGTGGCTTTTTTGTAACAGCTACTGTTTTGTAGCATGTTGGACTGAGGCACTTCTCATTGATTCCATCCTTTGTTTAGTCATTGACTCATTCATTAAAGAAATCATGCCAAGCAGTCAGTTGTTTCTTGAGAAAATAAGCAAATATTTACTGGATACCTAGTCAATAAGCTAATGTCCACAGAATTAGAAATTAAAATTACAGCCTGAATAAATATGCAGAAAAAGGGAAGTACATGGAACTATCTATCAGAACATCCTGCAGGCACCCTGAAGATGTAGCTGTTAGCCCTGATGTGTTGCATGAGTGGAAGAACATCAGGTAAAAGGGCAGAGCTGGTGGTTTGGGGCACACTGTAAGAGGAAGATACTTATCTTTACAAAGGCCCTGTGGCAAATGGGACTCACTTGTCTTCTATCAGCTTGTAGGAGGCCTGAGAGGCTGGAGCATAGAGACCAAATGGAAAAATAAGACAGTTAGGCAGAGGGGTTGGCAGAGGCCAGATACATGGGGCCTTGGGACCATGGCCATATTATTGATGTTTATCCTTAGAATAGGAACCCACTGAATAAAAAAAGATTGAATTATGATTTGAAAAGAATACAATACAACTGTAGTGCACTTATCACATGCAGGTGCTTTTAAAGAACTATATACATCTAATTTAACCTGAATAGCTTTCCAAGATAACTACTGTCATCATTCCATTTTGCACTCAGGTAAAACAAAGTATATGGAGATTAAGTAATTATCCCTTGGTCATGTAGCAAAAGATAGGATTGGAACTTCTCAGGATTGCCACATAGTCTGGCCTTGTGTTTGAGGGAATTGCTCTAGTCCAGTATTTCTCAACAGCAGACCTATTGACACTCAACTAAGTAATTATTGGTGTTGGGAGGAGAGAAGGGGGACTGTCTTGTGTTTAGTAGTATCCCTGGATTATGCTCCTAAGATGACAGTATTCATGCGCCTCCCACAGTTGTGACCTTAAAAACTATCTCCAGACATTGCTAGAAATACCCTGGAGGGCAAAGTCACTCCTGGTTGAGAACAGGTGGTCTAATCCTAGCCTGCATATGTTTGTAGTGTCTCACCTTGGAGCAGCCCTCTCTTGGAGTACCATGAGACTCACGCCAGTGGATAGAGGCACTGGTAGAGTTGTAACATTGGCTCATCCTCAGCACCTCTTCAGGCAGGTAAGCCTAGACCTTGTAGATTCAGGACACTTAGAAGGGAATCCATTCCATATTCAATAAAATCAATTCAGCAGTCTTTGGTGAGGTATCCTGGATACTAGGTCATCATTCAGAGCCATGTTCTGTGCTTTGAGAACATATACTTCAAGGTTCCATGCAACTGACTCTAATAGGAACCCTTCATAATCTAGTCTCATGATGGGGCCCTGGCTGCATCATATGTTTCTGCAGCAAATATTTCCTAAACACCTTCAAAATTCTCCTATGCAGACTTGCATTTGTTTAGAAGCCCATTTTATTAAAGTTAAGTGAGCTGCTCATTTGGAAAGGTGGATTTATCAAATGCCTATATTTAGAGAGGAAGAGACTTTTAAAGAATTTTGGTCAGTTGACAATTCATTGCTAATTCATGTATTTTCTGAAGTGCCGTGAGAAGCCTGACCTTCAACCTGGCATCTCTGAAGATTCCTGGGGAGAAGTTCACAAACAACTGAATAGGGTGTAACTTTAAGTCTGGTATTGATGAGTGGTGGGGATGCCTCTGTGGAACGGAGTGCTGTATTCCTGAGAGTCCTATTTCCTAACTGGTGGCCCATTAGGCTTGGGTAAATTATTGTTATATCTTTTTTTTAAAAAAAATGTCAATTGTATATAACAGTAAAATGAACCTCTTGTCCCCTTCATCCAGCTTCAGCAATTATTCAACCCATCACCAATCCTCACTCCTATCCCAGGATTATTTTGAAGCAGATCCCAGACATTATATTATTTCATCCATAAATACTTCAGCATAAACATTTTTTTCAGATAAACATTTTGACACCAAATTACAAACACTTTAAGGTACAAGAGAATTCTAATGAAGGCCTTTCCCTGTACTGTTGGAACCCCCCTGGGACTCAAATGTGAAAGGCTCAGATTTTAATATTTTCAAAATGTTTTAAAAGCAAAAGGACCATTTGATGATACTATATGGGAAAGTCAGAAATATTTACAATGCTGGACACTTTCCTTTATTGATTTTCATCTCTATTCTCCCTGGCTTATGCCTAAACCTCAGTGTTCCCAGAGTTGACTAATTTTATCTCTTACTCGTCTTTTAGTGATTATTGTTATTTCTATATCTAACTAAAAGAGAAGACCTTTTTTTAATTATGGGAATTCATTTTTTGGTGTTTTCGTTTTTGTTTTTGGTACCAGGAATTGAACCCAGGGGTGCGTAGCCACCTAACCACATCCCATCCTTTTTTATGTTTTTATTTTGAGACACAGTCTTGCTAAGTTGCTTAGGGCTTTGCTAAATTGCTGAGTCTGTCTTTGAACTTATGATTCTCTTGCCTCAGTCTCCTGAGCCGCTGGGATTACAGGCGTGTGCCACTGCACCCATCTGAGAAAGCCTTTCTTTTATTCTGGTTCTTTTGAACTTTTTGACTGAATGGAAACTTCAGGATTTTGAGGAAATAAACAAATAACTTTCAAAGTGTGTGAACCTGAACTGGTGTTTGGTCACATATTCTATACCCAAGGGTTCTCAGGATTTGGTTAATGATACCTTGTCTGCAGAGAAGAAAACTGAGATTAAGCTCACTTTGTTGGGAGATTAAGTTCCTAAATCTCTAGAAAGCTCTGAAAGTACCCATTTACCTTCTTTTATTAGTGATCACGTAGGCCTCACATTATCTTGACCTTAGGCCCCTCCATTTTATTGAGAAAAAATAACTATCAGGGTTCTTCTTGAGCATTTCTTCAACTATCATTTACTGACAATAACTAAGGACCTCCCACTGCACTACATGCTTATCCACTCACAGCTCACACTCTGCTTTCTGGCAGTTTACTGAAGAATTGATTATTTGAATGTCCATTGTCTGTCTGACCTTGGAACACTTCAATGGCATTGAGATGATTTCTGTATCCAATTATCTCTCACTTTAGGTAACCATGGGATATCTTTGGGCTGAGCTAGGTTTTTGTCTCGGGCTTGGCTGTCTGTAATCTGCTTACTCTAGAGAAGAATGATTCCAGAAGCCATGTCACCTGGGTCAGGGACTAGGGTAGCATTCTATTCCTGGCTTCAACAGAAGCTGAGAAGAGACTGCGTCCCAAGAAGAGTGGGGTATGTGAAGGCTGGAGCCTTCCACCAGGATACTTTGTGTCCTTTTCAATTTCAATTTCCAGTTGGCTCTAAACCAAGCAAGACTAAGCAGTAACAATTAAGTTTCACCAAAACTTAATTGTTTCATAGCATCTTGCCCATAATTTAATCTAGTGGTGCTGCTTAATTCTCAGCAGCATCTCTGAATCTTTTAGTCTACCTTTCCTCTGAAATAGTAAAGGATTCATTAACACAGGAGTGAAATGCCTGGGATTTGGGGGAGGGAGATAGATCATTTGAGTTTGAATCTTGGCCCTCCACTTACTCTACTAGCTCTGTGACCTTGGCCAAGTCTGTAAATGATATTATGTCCCCTGTGAAGTTCTCCTAGGGATTAAATGAGTTAATACGAATAACACAGCCCAAATCTGCTACTTAGTAAGTCTTAATAAATCTCATCAGCATTCTGAGGGAACTCATTCTCTCTTCAGAGAACTGACTCTGCCTTTTTAAAGTTTGCCTTTTGTTATGCTACAATAACTTCCTTTATCATTTCACCCCCTTGTTCTTTGGTACTTTTGCATTTTGCCACTGGAGTGTTTTTCCTTTCCAGCCCTTGAAGATCTAAGGCAATTCTCCCATGCACATTTTTCCCCAGTACCTTCCATGCTACAGAATCTTCTCAAATACCTTCTTAAAATCCCTGGCTCCTCCTCCTCATCTTGTGGCAGGTTTTAAGGACCCACCTTCTTTAACCGTCTGTGCACTCCTTCTGTACACACTCCACAAATAAGTTCTGAGTATTTCCTATAGGAAGGGCACTATGTTCAGCCCTTGTAATGCTGTCCCTTCCTTGTGGAGCTCATGCTATGATGAGGAAATTGGCAGTATAAGCTGGTAATTTCTATGCAGGGTGCTAAATGTGTAGATAAGGAAAGTTCTAGGTGATATGGGGTATCTATTTTCAGGTTGAAAGGAGGCATGGGGTTTGTTGTTAGTTTCTGGGAAGGATGGATATGTCGACTGAGACTTGAAGGGTAAGGGTGAGATCAAGGAGGGTAATAGAAGTATTGTTTCTGGGACCCATGCTCAAATGCAGTATTCAAATGGGCAATACAAAGAAGTCAGTGATGAAGCTGAAGTGATCTTGCTAAAAGCCCAAATAGCTCTGGAAGATTCTCATGAAAAATGAGCACTTATATGAAGGAGGCTTGTCCAAAATGACATTCTCATAAGTATACAATAATAGATGATCTACTACAATATCCTTGATTCCTCACCTTAACCTTAAAATAAGTAGGGGCCTGGGGCTGTAGCTCAGTGGCAGGGCCTTTGCCTGGCGTATGTGAGGCACTGGGTTCAATTCTCAGCACCACATATAAATAAATAAAGTCCCTGGACAACTAAAAAGATATTAAAAAAAAATAAGTTACCCTCCAAGCAGGGCTGGAGCTGCCCTTTTCTTCTCTTCTTACATTCTTCTTGACATGTGGCCATTAGAAATCGGCTTCTAACCTAATTCATTTTTTCCAAGCTGCCATCAGAGATGGTGTCTCCCTAATGTACAGCAACATTGTTTACATTTGCACTGGTCAGCTGTTGGCATTACCTTTCCCTCATGATGGTATTAAAAATAATTTATATGTTTATAATAAGAAAGGACTTTTTTAAAAAATATGATACACAATGAAAGAGGGTCCTAGAACTGGTCTGGAATTTTTCAGGATGATACTTAGCTTAGAAAATATCATTTAAAACTCCAGCTTATAGTCAAGCTGTTTAGTGCAACTAAAAGTCTACACACAAAAATTTGTGGCAAGTGGATGTGGGCCACTTTCTACAATCTAATGTTTTTTTATCTTAATATTTGAAATAATACAGCAATTTTAAACAGTTTAAAGCTTGAAGAAAGGAAGAGTTGATTCCTTTCAAAGCTGACCTCAACCTAATTGCATCTTTGCCCATCATCTCTGAAAACATGCCTTCTTGAAGTTTTTTTAACTCAGGAAGTAATAATGATCAAATTTGTGGAATGTGGTGTGTTTTTATTGAGCAGAATCTAGTGAAGGACTAGGAGGACTTCTGTCTCTGATGTTGAGGTCCACAAAGCACAGGCACTCCATCATCGGCTGGGAGGGAAGGAGAGTCAACTTTGGTTGCCAGAGATTTCTTTTTTCCTTTTTTATAAGTTGAGTGAATTGTACCCTTGTCTCCTGAAACCCTCTTAGCACCCTTCTCCTCAGCCTCAGTGATGTCCTGAGCAGAAATGGTCAGCTAAATATAGGTGGTATTTTGACTGGAATGCAGCCTGCCTGTTGGAGAAGCAGACTGGACTGTGTGTGTGTGTGTGTGTGTTGTGTGTGTGTGTGTGTGTGTGTGTGTGTGTGTGTGCGCGCGCGTATGTGTTTACAGCCCCCGTGCCCCCACTCAGGTGCTTGCTCATGAGCCCTACAGGTATAGAGTTTACTTCATTTACAGGTGAAGGGACCAATAGGTTCATCTTTTTCTTTTCTTTCTTTCTTTTTTTTTTGGTGCCCGAGATTGAATTCAGGGGCGCTTAACCACTGAGACACATCCCCAGCACTCTTTTATATTTTATTTAGAGACAAGGTCTTGATGAGTTGCTCAGGGCCTTGCTAAGTTGCTGAGGCTGACTTTAAACTCTATCCTAGTGCTTCAGCCTCCCGAGCCCTGGAATTACAGGTGTGTGCCACTGTGCCTGGAAGTAAGTTCATCTTTTGTTTGGTACTGGGAATTGAACCAGTGGGCACTAGGTTCATCTTTAATCTATGGAAATGTACACATGGACTGTAATGCAGGAAGGGAGGAGGAACTGTGATCATCACAGCAGGCCTCAGGGAGCAGACTACCTAACACTACCTGTGCTAGACCACCAGACATTCTGAGTGCCGGGTGTTTTAACAGTAGAGTGAGTTGGATAAAATTAATTCATGGTACCTCATTGTTCAAGATGAGAGTGTAAGAACATATAATTATAAAAGGGCTTTCTCTTGCATGCCATTTTTAAGTGACCAAAAACAGTGATGTTACATCACTTTGCATATCTACAGAAGTAAGAATAAATGATATTTATTTTGAAATGGATTTAACTTTTTTTAAAAAATACATATTACATATGCATATTATGAGAAACACTGACCAGCAAAATATAGAAAGCATTTAACCGAGAAAAAGGCTTGATATTTTGAATTCCTTTTTCCTTTAATCTATTCCCATTGTCTACATTTTGCATGTAAGTGAGTGTGCCTTGTAACAATTTTTTTTCTATTTTTTGATCTAAATGGAATGATGCTTTTTTGTTGTTATTATAAAATAAATGCTTTTTCTCCAAAATTGAATATAAATGGAATAGTGCATGTTCTGTTACCAGAGGAGAAGGGAACCTTTGTAGTTGCATTTGGAACTCATGGACTATTCAAATCAAACTCCAAAACACTTGCTGAACATGGACCTAATGCCTGGCCCTGTGCCTAATGCTGGATGGTGAGGTGCTGTAGAGATAACCAAGACCTAGAGGATGCTTCCGGAGAGATTCATTTTAAATGGGGAGGAGGATAAGGGAAAGAAATTGGGCTGTAAATAAGGGGAGGTAGCAGTTAGGAATAAAAGAATAGAAGGGATATATGAAAGAAAGGGGGAGAGATTTTAGTAGGAGGGAAGAAGAGAGAAGAGAGGAAGGAAAGAAGTAAGCAAGGAGAAAAAACAGCAAGAAACAAGAAACCATTAGCACCTATTGAATTTACAATTTCCAGAATATAGAAATGGTTGAAGATAACCAAAGGAAAGACTTTACAAGATAATATAAAATAGATTTTGGAGGAATTTTACCATTATTAACAGTGATTTGATGAACAAGCTTTTTGACTCTCCTAGATTCTTCCTTTATAAAATTCTCAGCATATCTTGAATGCCACGTCTCTTTCTTAAATGTTCAAGAGAAAGCATCCTTAGATATTATTGCCACTGAAGGAGGAACTGTTGGTAATCTGACTGTGAGATACACACAAAAAAGCTGCTTTTGTTTATTTGTTTCTTAAAATTCCAAATTACATCCAGAGCTCTTTCACATAATTTACAAAAATTAATTCAAAATGGATCACGGATCCAAATATAAGAGATAAAACTAT
Source organism: Xerus rutilus (assembly GCA_028644305.1). NCBI lineage: Eukaryota > Metazoa > Chordata > Mammalia > Rodentia > Sciuridae > Xerus > Xerus rutilus. The sequence continues at coordinate 40,241,855 of CM053413.1, forward strand.
ACCATTCTTACAGTAAAGCATCAGTGTATGTTCTTTGAGATCTCGAGCTAGACAAAACCTTTTTAGATATGACACCAAAAGAAAAAGTAACTAAAGAAAAAAATAGATAAATTGGAGTTCATCAAAATTGAAAACTGTGCCTTTCAAAGGTTATTGCCAAAAGGAGGCCACTCTCAAAATAGGGAATACATTGCAAATCATACCTTACAAGGGACTTGTATCTAGAATATATAAAGAACTCTTACAAGTCAACAATAAAAATACAAAAACCCAGTTGGCAAGACATTTGAATTGATAGTTCTCTAAAGAAGATAAATGGATCGTTAAAAAATATTTCACCATCATTATTTAGGGAAACATAAACAAAGGCACAATGGTATCATTTCATGCCCATTAAGATGACTACAAGGAAAATGACAGACAATAACATGTGTGGCGAGGCTGTGGAGTGACTAGAACCTGCATTCATTTGTCAGAGTTTGTAAAATGGTACAGCCACTTTAAGAAACCATTTGGTACTTCCTCAAAATGATAAATATAGGATTCTCGTAAGATGCACCAGTTTCACTCCTAGATGTATATCCAAAAGAAATGAAAACATACAGCCACACAGAGACTTATACATGAATGTTTACAGTGGCATTATACACAGTGGTCAAAAAGTAGAAACAACATAAATGGATGCATTGATGTTGAATAGATCAATAAAATATGATATATTGATGCAATGGAATATTATTTGATAGTAGAAAGAAATGAAATGCTGATGCTTCAACATGGAAGAACCTTGAAAATATCATGCTGAAAAAAGCCAGTCACAGAAGACCATGTATTATGATCCAATCTGTTGGACAAATAGACAAATCCATAGACAGAAAATAGAGTAGTAGTTGCCCAGGACTGGGTGAAGGGATGTAAGGGTGATTGGTAATGGGTATAGGGTTTGGATTTTGAGTGATTAGAATTGTCTAAAAATTGATTGTGGTGATGATTTAATAACTCTGTAACACACAAAACTCCACTGAATTCATTTTAAATGGGTGAATTGTAATGTATGTGAGTGTATCAGTAAACGATTAAAAACTTGTCTCTGCATAGTGCTGTAAAATCAGCAAAGACATGTGAGTTATGGTCCATGCCCATGTTTATTTACAACCTGTCTAAAGGTGGAACATATAAAATGATTGTAAACATCAGATCACAGCCTCAAATCGTTTTTAAGCTTAGCATCCGAGGAATGCATTAGCAAATAATAGGTACTGGCATTTGAAGGCATTGACATTGAGCAAATAGAGATGTCTAATCTACTCATTTGAATGTAAACTTATATTTGTTTTGAGTTCCATAGTAGATACCAGTTGCAGTGCTAGGAGCTAGGCAGATGATATTACATAATTGGGTCATTTTATTTATTTATTTATTTATAGTTGTAGGTGGACACAAATCTTTATTTATTTTTGGAGGATTGAACCCAGTGCCTCACATGTGCCAGGCAAGCGCTCTACCAGTTGAGCCTCAACCCCAGCCCTAGGTCATTATGTTTTAACCTAAATATGCACAAAGGGTTTTTTCAGTGGTTCCACAGAAATGACATTCATTCATTTGGTCTGTGAGGTGGAAATGGCTTTGATTGGTGCTATTTAAACTGGGTCTTAAAGATTGAATAGGAGTTCAACAGGCAAAGAAGTACAAGTGTCTTAGGGAAGTGGGCAAAAGGGACTAAATAAGAGCTTATTAAACAGTAGGCATGGTAATGCTGGTGATAAAGGTGTTGTGGTGGTGATTAACAATGATGAGGGTGGTGCTGATAGTGATAACAACAATGGTGATGGTGATAGTGGCCGTGGTGATGATGATGGGGACAATGATCCATGGTGGTCAGGCTGCTGCTACTGCAGTGGTAGTAGTCATGATAGTTTTGCAAAGATTTTGGTTGGAGGAGTTTCTGAGGCATCTAAGTGATATACTTCCAGGCATCTACAGCCATAGGCCTTGAGCTGCCCATGGTTGAAACACCTGTCACTGGTCAGTGCCTTTCTTTTTGACCAATTAACTTTCAGTCAGACTTGTACAAGCTTTATGTTTGCCTGTAGAGCAGCCAACCACATTAGCAGCTAATAAATCACTGCACTTGGATCTGCTATGCAGATGGCCCCTACCTTTGCAGTCAGCAACCACTCACATCAGTGATTTCTTTGGAAATCCACTGTGTGCCTGGTTCTGAGTTTCACAGGGACCCTTCTCATGAAATCTTTGAATTAAAACATCAAATTGAACCATACAAAATTGCCATTTTTATAGGTCACAAGTGGGTAGATATTAGTGACTTTATTTGGATTAAGTTATAATAAACCTGATGCTAAGCCAGGCATATTTTAGCTTAGTAAACTCCTCCACTATTCTCCCTTTACTAAGTGAATGGGTTGCAAAGGGTCAAAAAATACACACTTGTCTGAGTCCTGTGGTGAGTGTAAAACACATGATTACCATTTGTTATGAAAAAATACATAAATTATCTCAGCAATGATTTTATATTACTTACATGCTCAAATAATATTTTGGGAATATGAGGTTAAATGCAGATATTTATTTCGCCTGTTTCTTTATACATTTTTAAATGTAGTTACTAGAAAATTTGTCTTGCTTTACATTTTTTTTTTTGACAGTGCTGCTACAAAAAGTCCTTCTCAGTACAACTTTTTTTGGCTGATTCAGAAGGGAAACAGCTCAGAATGACTTTTAGAAACTAGCCATTGAATGTTTTGAGCCCAAATTTACTTCACTTTCCTTGAAAAGGGAAGGAAAGCAATCTGACCTCTAAAGTCTCTATTTTGCATTATGGAAATTCTGTCCACCTCTACTATGCAAGATACATTCCAGCAGCTCATAGTTTTTCCATGTACTTATAGTATTTTCTTTGCGTTTTCTTTTTGTTCCCTATGTTCATCCTGTCATCGCTTTATCAAAGTATTGAGGCACTGGCATCGAGAAGGTAGAGAGATTCAAGATACAAAATGCCTTACTCACTCAGACCTCAGTCCAGCTGAGTCACTTGGGGATTAGTTAAGTGTGTAAGCTTACAGATTTCTCTGAAATTGAGACCATGCCATGCGGTGCAGGAGTAGTGGGGAGAAAAGTGTGTCAGTCTCCCGAAGCTGACAATTTGAACAGTCAGGGTCAGGGCATTGTGGTCTCCCTTTGCTCCCCTAATCCCAAGTAAGGAGGTAATTTAAGCAGAATCCTGGGGTGCCAAATTAAGGAGGCTCTAATGGGAAAATGAGAAGCCGTGGGTTTCAAGGACACCCATTAGCATGTTCACTACAAGATCTGCTCCGGTCAGTGGTCCTTATCATGTCTTTTCTTGTTGGAACACACCCAAAGGCAAACACAGAGATTTCTAAGCATAATATTTTGGAACCCAAGGGAAGGTAGAATATCACAGACAGTGATAAAACCACAATTTAGTAATTGTGTTGCGTGATCCTGCAGCCTGTGGTGGGGCTGCTAGAAGGCGAGGAGTGATGAGCGTGGGCAGCAGATACTTGGCCTCTCAAGTTGTGATCTGATCTTTTCTTAACTAGGTCCATGTAAATCTGTAGGATATCCTTGTTTTCTTGTAGCCACATCTTCTGGATGTAAGAGGAATCACAGCAGGGGATGTAAAGCAGTGGTAGAGTGCTAGCTAGCATGCTCAAGGCCCTGGATTTGAACCTCAGCACTGCAAGAAAACAAAAATGCCTGGAGGTACTATTACCATTTTATGTTATCTGGTCATAGCCAGCTTTTTTTTTTTTCTCCAAGTTGTGAAATTGCTGCCATAGCTCAGCCATCACATCTGCATTTCAGTGGAAGGAAGGGTAAGTGCCAAATGACTTTACCAGCCTGGGGAGGACACCCCTTCCAAGGATTGTTACTTATATCATTGATATGAAATGGGTCATATGACTTTTCTCAGAGGCCAGAGACTGAGTAGATGAAAAACCAGAATGGGGAGCCCATCACACTTGCCAGTCTGACAAAGAAAATTATAGTCTACATAACCAACTCCTCACTCACTTCTTGGCACATAATATGTAATAAAACAACGAAGGTTAAAACAACCTCAGCATTACAGTCAAAGACAAGATCAGTAAACACTATGACTATCCTCTAAAGTAGAAGTAATTTGATTTAAATAGTGTCTAACACTGGCTGAGCATGTCTCACAGCCACGTTCAGCCCACAGAACTCAGAATAGGGCTTGGTGTTTTACACTCTCCCTTGGGTAATAACCAAATCTCCCCAGGCTTCATAGAAGGAAACTGAGGCTCAAAGAGGTTAAGAAAATTTCCCTAAGGGACACAGCTAGTAACTCCTGAACCCAATTCAAAGCTTAGACCTAACACCTTAGAGTGATTAGCAGAAAGAACCAAATATGGGAGAAAGGGAGAAATGATAAAGCTATTAGTATAACTTTGAGGTAATTAAAATAGGTCCCCAATGTCATGGGCTGTTGAAGGCCTGAATCATGCACTTCTGGACTCTATCTTAGAATATTTTTCATGGATTCTGTTTTGAAGGATTTGCTGCCTTGTGTAACAGTTGGTTTGGGGTTGCCCAGGGGTGTCCTCAGGAGCAGTTAGAGCACTTGGCGCAGGGTCTCTGTCAGGGATAAGCATGAGCCATGTGCATTTTGGGAGTGCAGCTAGCTCCTCTGGTGGCCATGAGACCCAGCAGTGCAGAAGGAGAGGTACAGTGGAATTGCCTCTCAGGAATGGAGATTCCCCAAGAATGATGGATCTGCCTTTGATGTCGAGCAGCTTCCAAATAGCACAGAAATGATACAGATACATGCCAAAAGGGGGAAAAACAACTTTTGATCTAGTTAGAACCAATTAAACTTTCAATGTGCGTGAAAGAAACTTGAGTGCTAGCCAGTTGTTTGCTATGGATGGATTTTGTCAACGAGCACAGTTGAAAATAATGAAACTAAAGCAAATCTGTGCCTGGCTTTCTACTTGGGGGAAGTCGTGTGTGTGTGTGTGTGTGTGTGTGTGTGTGTCTAAAATGCTAGGGATTTCCACCTCCCCCTTTTGCAAGCTGAAGTTAACCCCCCAACCTTCCTTTATCCAGTGATATTAAGAGTGATATTTTTCTTTAATGTTTTCTCAGAAGGCTTTCCCTCAGCCCCTTCCTTGTTGTCAATGCTGTTTAGTCTAATGTGTGCTTTTTGTTAGTATGTGGACTAAAAAAGGTAATCTAATTAACAGTGAAGGTAAGAAGCCCTGCAGGATTTTAGCATCAGAGAAAAAAACATAGGCTCTGGTATTTGATTAGCACCTCCCCCTTAAAGCTCAGGTCTCTTACCTCCTGAGAGCTGGGGAGTTACTGGAACTTTATAAGTAGCCTTCCCTAGAATATAAAGTGCATCTCTGACAGGACAACAGTCAGGTCTGAGAGTGGCTTTTCAAAATTCTGGCTGCCTTTATTCAGAGCGACTGGCTTGGTAAATGTTTAGAGGGCCCTAATTATGCTTTGGGGTGATTAAAACATTGTGGATTTATGCTATTCCACTAAGGAGAATGCCCTACTCTACATACCCCCCCAAAAAAAAACACTAAAGGGAGGAAAGAAAAGAAAGAGGGGAGGCGGGTATGGGGGAGCGCAGCCCCAGCTTTGAGAGGCGGCCTCTTGGTGGAGCATATGAATCCACTTACATGTAAATTGCTTGTCGCTATGAATTAAGGGAAGGCTATGAAAGAACTGCTTTGCCGTGTTTACTATAGGATTTTTGACAGACTCTTTCCTCTTTCAAGTAAATTTGGCTTAAGTCCATAGTCAGTCCAGTTTTAAGTAAACTCCTCTTTTGTTACATTAACAAGGTTATAACATCACTGAGGCAGATTTCCAGCTGCAGGAACCCAGGCCTATGTATGGGGCCGAGGGTATAATTAAAACCTTCGGGTGGGAGAGTTAAACTCTCAAGTAAAATTGGATAAAAGGCTAATTGTCCATAGCAACATAATACATGCTTTAAATATCTGTGAAATGAAGATGAATAGTGGGAGGCTTGGGGAGAAAAAAAAAAAGACAATTCTACCCTGTAAATTGAGAAGTGATTTTTTACTTTAGGACAAAGGGCATTCCATGACCCACCTCACCCCCTCCTACCAAATTAATTTTGCATTCCCAGTACCATCCTCTGTATTTCCTATGACTTGTCTTCTAGCTGTGCTAAAGATCTTCCCTCTTCAAGACAGAGAGTGTATATAACTGATAAGCAGGACCACTCCAGAGTCCTGGATTTTCTGTTGCCATAGGTCCAAATGAGGGTGGTGAGCACTTTGCCCTCAGTTGCCATATCTTCCTTTAAAGGAGGGGTGGTATTAGGGTGGAGAGAGGGGAGTCTGGGGAAGGGTACACATACCTTTGGTGACCTCCTCAAAGATGACATCCAGCCAAGCAAGATGATACATTACCACAATGCTAAAAAAACAAAGCAGCGTGTAATGGTAGCCCTGCCAGAGCAGTGGGTCATGAAAGCCCATTTGTTATTCATTAGGAGCAGCCTGGCCCTCTGGTATGGTAGAGAACCTGGAGACTTAAGGTCATTCTGCACCGTTGCCCCAAGTAGTATGGACAACCACAAAGATAGCTTCAGCAGCCCCTGCTCGTCTAGACTCTGCCACACTGCTGTTTAAAGCCCTGAAGGAGTGAAGATGTTCTAAAACAGTTTAGAGTTACTTTGAGGGGGCAAGAGAGCAGGTGGGATAGAAGGGAAGAAGAGGAGGAAAAAATAAAAACACAAGAAAGGATTTTGTGGGCAGACTTTCTCCATGGAGCTAAGCACTGTGCACCACAATTGAAAAGTCCTATGGCCTCCCTTCAGCTACCCAGGAAGCACACCCCCAAAGAGCTGTAAGCCTCACTATATGGACTAGGGCCAGCCAGAAGAAGGGAGCATGAGAGCCTTGGCTGTTGAAGAGTGGCTAGTGCTTGAGGGCTTGCTGGAAGTGTATGGCATGTCCAACTGATAGAATGGCCCTGTCCAACTGAGAATGCACTGAGGATGCCATGGGGCTGTCAGGAAGGCAGGCCTGTGATTTGCAGTGCCAGGGATGAAGTCAGGAGGGGAACTGGGGCTGGGAAGGGGAGTAGGAAGAGTCTCTCTGGAAAGGCTAGCAGTTTTGAGACCTCAGCAAGGGAGTTTAGGTTGGAGAGTTTAGGAGAGTTTAGGTTCAATATGCGAGGAGAGTTTAGGTTCAATATGCGAGGAAAACCGAATCCAGCTCTTGGATTTGAAGCAGAGATTTTTGCTGCAGCTGACCTCTACCCTACCCCCGCCCTGTCATCTGTATGATGCTACTGGTTTAAAGGGGTTTATCTAGGAATTGCAGTTTCAGTGTCATCAGCCTAGTTGTATTGCAGAGTGTTTGCTTGGGGCACAATATGTAGACATGTTTTGAATCAAAAAGTTCCTTCTTACTTTGTAAATCAGAGTACATTAAAATAGGACTCGCTGCTTGTGCTTGAGTGCTGTTCTGCAGGGCTGCAATACCCATTTCCTGATTCACTATGAGTAGCAGTATGTTTTTGTTATAGGCATTGGAGCCTCCTTTTAATATTTTTGCTCAAAGAGTTGATCAGATCACACATTTGCCTTATGGCAGCTTATTATCAGTAGTGTTTTAAGTGCATTAAAGTATGTTGAATAAGAGCTTATATTTTAGAGTTTATAAATCCATTTCTCCTGCCAGCGTTGTAAATTTAAATTCCTTCTTACATGCACCAAAAACATGTAATACATAAACTGGGTTATAGCCTAGAGTAATAGTGACATTATGAGAAAATAAAGCTGAGAATTCTGTGTTTAATAGAAACCGACTCATTAGTTCAAATGAATAAAACTTTGCCGCCTTTACATTTCTTCAACTTTAAATAGTGTATGTTCCCTTTTTAAAGTAGAAGTTTAGTTACCCTTTATGTGTCAATGTGCACTATATGTAAGTTAGTTTCAGAAAAAAAAAGTACAGCTCTTTCTGTAAATTATTAAGATTGATACTAAAATATAGGAACATAGTTCTATTTTTAAAGTTATGAACTATTTGGAGAACAGGAGAAGGAGAGGTTGAGAGTTTTTGGAGCTGGATTAGTCGGATGTCTCTCCATTCTGTAGAACACGTGGATAGAAGGAGATTGTCTGACCATTTCAGAGATGAGAGTCCACCATTGGTGATCTTTCACATCACAGTATTTCCTGATCAGGGAAGGACCTTCCACCAAAAGGCTCATCTTGCCACACATGCCTTTCTCTACCCTGCTTGCTTTCTCTCCTAGCACAGAGGCTGTACAACACAATCCCAGCCATTCTCTTCAACCCTTTTTCAAATGTGACAGAAGTGAAATAGTGATATAGGTATACTTGTAGCTCACCTGTTCTCTTATAAGTTATTGGTTAGTTTTGTTATTGTTATTTATTGATAGAGCATTGGGGAAGGTGCTGTTTTAGCTAATGTGGCCAGCAAAGGCCTCCTGGATAAGGTGACACTGAAGCAGAGTCCTGAACATAATAAAATTATAGGCCTCTTTGTTTTATGCTCGCCTCCACCCCATCCTGTATCATTTTTTTTTATTGTGGCAAAATAGCTATAACACAAAAATAGTCATAGCAACCATTTTTAAGTGTGCAATTCATTTACATTTATTATATTTGCAATATCATACAACCATCATCACTGTTTCTAAAACAACTTTATCACCCCCAAACAGAAAACTGCTATTCCTCTTGCAGTGCTACAGTTAGACTATTAATATGAAAAACAAAATAAAGTTGCCACAGAGCCTGCTGTCAAGCTGATGTCCAAAGACATAAAATGAGGATATCTAAACCAACCATAGGCCCAAGCTCAGTTTTTTTTTTTTTTGGTACTGGGAATTGAACTCAGGGGTACTCGACCACTGAGCCACATCCCCAGCCCTATTTTGTGTTTTTATGTAGAGACAGGGTTTTTATGTAGAGACTGAGTTGCTTAGCACCTCGCCATTGCTGAGGCTGGCTTTGAACTCGCGATTCTCCTGTCTCAGCCTCCCTAAGTGCTGGGATTACAGGCTTGAGCCACCGCGCCCAGCTCCAAGCTCAGTTTTGATGTTCATTATTGATATCAGGAGAATCAGATGTGTCTGTGGCAGACACTCCCTTGTGTTTTTAATAAGAGCAGATATAATATTCTTTTTAGTAGTGCCAAGAAGAGCCTGGCCTTCACCTTCCTCAGAGGCCCATCTCTCCTTTGGAAGAGAGACCAGAGAGGAAATAAGGGGATGTTGTAGACTGAGGGGTGATGGCCAAGTGTGTTATCATTCACCAGTTGTATTAAAGAGGCCAGGTATACCTTTTTATATAAAGCCAGAGTAATTTTAAATTATTACAGAACTTTCATATGCTTCGAGAAGGAAACCGTTAGTTCTAGGGGAAAGGAAATAAGACATTCTAGCATTTGCCGTCACATCTCTAATAAATCCTAGGAGATATTATTTTGACTTTTAGGAAATCTACTAGGCCCAATTTTGTCTCCATAAACCATGAGCTTATAAATATTTTCATGAATTCTAGAGTGCTATTACTCTGTTTGATTCTGTTTTTCTTTATGGTTAATCTGTCTTAAAGTGTTTAGGGGAAATAGTTCAATTTTTAAAAAATATCCATGGGATGTAATATGTATGGTTTAAGTGATAAATATTTTCACCTAGAAGAAATGTCATGGCCCAAAGGCAAACATAGTTATCATGCTGTTTATTATTTCACTTGGCCAATGGCCTAGATTTGGATTCTAATTTTAATATATTAGAATGTACATTTTTGGAAGTTTGCATAGAAATACTATATTTATTGTAAGTGAACAGAATGGTAAGTTCAAATTACACTTGAATGATTTTTCTCCATGTTTATTTGTCATTTCTTTCATCAAGGAATGAGGAAATCTCTCACCTTGTAAGTTATATGCGAGTACATTTCTACTCAAGATGCTCTTCTGATGGGGTGGCTCATGATAGCAGATTTTGGTTTTGTTGGGCAGGTTTATGTCTCCAGATGCCTTTAATGACTATGGGTGGATTATCTGTTGCAATGTAGGTGGAAATATGGCATTTGTCTTTCTCTTGGGGATTTCCTTTGGTGAAATCTTTTTTAATAAATATAAAAATTGATGAGAGAATTTTAAAGGAATTCAAACTACTGGACTTCCATGGTTAATGTGGGCTAATCAATTTGCAGGGATCATGCTTTTAGGCATAAGAAAATTGTAAGACTGAAGCAGGGACAAGAAGGCCCCCATTGTCGGCTGAGCTTTGGGGAGGATGAGCTATCCCACCCTCCCCATCAGCCTCCCCCAACAGTTTACAGTACGCCAGCCCATAGGAATGCGAATCCCACTTCAGAGCCCATTGTGAATGTGTTTCTGAGTTGTTTAACGTGTTTCTCACAAACAGGACATGACATGTATGGTTTAAATGAAAATAATGGCCTCGCTGCTCAGTGCCAGACCGTCTTTTGTCAAGAGCATCCTGGCAATCGGAAGGGCTCTGGGCTGACATGGCCCACAGGCCAGGTCCTTAGGGGATCTGGTCTCGATGTGTTTCACACAAGAAGGCTCTTAAATCAGGGGGCCTCTGGAGGGCTTGTGTCCTGGGAGCAGGCATGTGTGGCTCTGCAGCAGGCTCTAGGGCCCTGGTGGCTGCTGCTGCTGTTTCTGGCATTCTCAGCCAAGAGTGAAGAAGAAGAGTTTCTTCCTCTTTGGAGTCCTTAGCTGAGGACTTTATTACCAAAATGAAACAACTCAAAAAACTGAAAGCAACAGCAGCAACAACAACAAAACCCAAGGTACAAGAATAGGAGAGTTTTAAAGCATATCTAGGTGCTTTGTGCTTTGTGGAATTATGCCTTACCAATTTAAGAATTTTTAGGTGTTTAGTTCAGTGATACTGAATTGCTATAGTTTGAATGTTGAATGTTTCCCAAAGACTTGTGTTTTTGGAGGCTTGGTCCACAGAGTGGCATTATTGGGAGGTGGTGGAACCTTTAAAGAAGTAGGACCTGCTAGGTCATTGGAGACATGCATACTTTTGAGGAGGATTGTGGGACATTGGCCCCTTCCTCTGTCTTTCTTTTGCCTTTTGGTCATGAAGGGACCAATTTTGCCCCACCACCTGCTCCTGCCATGATATGCTGCATCACCACAAGTCCCAAGCAACAGGCCAACTGATCATGGACTGGAACCTCAAAAGCCATGAGCCAAAAAAATTCCTTTCTCTTTTTAAGTTGATTTTCTCAGTTATTTCATTGTCCTGACAGAAGGCTGACTAACACATAAGCATATCCACATTGCTGTGTTTCCATCACCAACCACCCATCTCCTAAACTCTTTTCAAGCTTCCCAAACTGAAACTTTGTACCCATTATACAATATCTCTCCATTCCTCCTCCTGGGCTTCTGGCAACCACTATTTTCTTTTCTTTTCAGGTATCTGACTACTCTAAGTACCTCGTAAGAGTGGAATTATATAATATTTGACCTATAGTGAGTGGCTTATTTCACTTAGCATAATGTTTTTAAGGGTCATGATGTTGATATAAGCAGATTAGAGCATATCTAATTCAATTCACATTTATATTTTCAGATTTTTTTCTCTGTGCATTTTAAAATTAACAACTGGTTGATTCATCAAGCTTTTGTGTCTCATGAATGACTGGGGAGGGATATATCACCATTGATGAGCTGTTCCCAAGCAGGGTTAATTGTGCTCCTGGAAAACATTAGACAACTAGAGATATTATTGACTATTACAGTTGGACAGAGGGGCAGGGAGGAGCAGGAAGAGATGCTACCGCAGCATTTAGTGGGTAGAAGCTGTGGATGCTACTAAACATCCTATAGTACGCAGAACAGCCCCCCCCAACAAAGGATTATCTGGTCCAAATGTAATTGTGCCAGGTTTGTGAAATCTTACCAAGGGTTAATGAAGATGCCAGTCATTTGGACAGAAGCTGGAATCTGGAGAAAAATTCAGGATATATTTTTATTGAATAGTTTTGATATATATTTCTATACTGTCACCAATTTATTACTAATTGAGTGAAATGTATTAAATATTGAGAGTTTAGTCATGAGTCCATGTAGAATGAATTCTTGCCTTCTTGGGTAACTTTAGTCAAAAACAGACTTCAATGTTTCTGTCATTGTTAGGATTTTTTGTTTCTGTATAAATAAGCTGGTTATCAGGTTGGGGGTTCCACAGAAGTTGTGAAGCGTATAGCTGGACTTGGGAGACTGCATTCTGTTACTAAGTGCTAGTGTGACATTTAGGAGCTCAGATGATCTCTCTGTATCATACTATTCTCACCTATAAATTAAGGAAGTTGTATTACGTATGTGAATCTATGCCTTTGGTATGAGTAAAATAGAAAAAGTAATTCTCAGTAAGTGATCTTCTCTCGTGGTGTAATTACCATCACTTATTTCTTATGTGAAGACTAAACATTCCTCTAGTAATAACAATATTAATCCTTAAGTGGGCTGCCATTAAAGGGAATGTTCTCTGCAAAGGGCCTGAGATTCTGAGCTCTTTCTTCTGTCATGTCTTCGTTTAAAGACAGATTCCCACAGTCAACGTCAATGTGACAGCGCAGTGGTGTGATTTAGTGGGCTCTTTTTATTTTATTATTCAGTTTTGTTGTGATCCACTTTAATGAAAACAGATGGTATATCTGGATTATTTTTAAATTAGGTAGGTAGGAGAATGAAAAAATATATATATATACAGTGAAACATATTTTTAAACCTCTAAATGAGGTTTAGAGATGAGGAACTAGTATCTAAAGCCAAGGCTCTGAAGTCCAGTTATTGACATGCCTCAAATAACAAAAGCATGACCCAATCTAAATACAGCCCTGGTGATCCTCAGGTTTGGATGCTATGCACAACCTGGAAAGATTTTGTTATCTCCTTGGAATGCATTATGTGCCTTTTTCCAGTGTTTTCCATCTAGTTTGTGTGTGTGTGTGTGTGTGTTTGTGTGTGTGTTTAAACAAAGCAAAAAAATGCTTATAAAGAGAGGTAGAAAATACCATTATCTATGGGGAAGTTTATGGAGGAGCAGTGGATTACAGAGAATGCTGAGAATGAAGCCTGGACTCTGGGTGCCATGGAGGAGGCTGCTGGAAGCCAGTACCACCCACTTGGTCTTGTTACTAGGTAGGTGTGTTCCTATCCTACCACCAGTCCCCATCATTGGCTTAATAAAAAATCATTACCTAATATTTTTTGTCAGCCATCAAAGCAAGGTTTCTTCGTAAGGCCTATATGCTTTTCCAAGAATGTGCCAGCAGCCTTGGCGGTCTCTGAATTTCAAACAAAGTCTGGTGGGGTCTGCATTTTGAGCCTGGACTTCTATCTGCCTCTCCATGCTGTTTGATGTGATCCAGTCTTGCTCTGTCTGTCTGACTTGAAAGGCAGATACATGTCCTAGAGGAGAGCAGCTCAAAAGATGGAGCAGGAGCTGAACTTCCAGCAGGAGATGAAAAAGGCCAAGCCTCATCTTTGTGCTCCCTCCATTTTTTTTTAAAGAAAATTCTAGAGCCAGGATGACCAAGAGGTTTTATCCTTGGGCTGGGACTGTAGCTCAGTGGTAGAGCGCTTGCCTTGCATGCGTGAGGCCCTGGGTTCGATCCTCAGCACCACATACAAAGCAGTAAAATAAAGACATTGTGTCCATCTACAACTAAAAAAAAAAAAAAAAAAAAAAGAGGTTTTATCCTGAGTGTTACCTTTGAACTGATTGCTAATGAATGTTTGGAACACTTAAAATTATTTTCTTAGGCTCCACAGCAAAGAACTCTGTGATCAGTTAGTGATGCCTGACATAGTTGGGTAGAAGCTCTGATGGCAGATGAGTTTTGTGTTTTCCAACATTGTCTGGTTTAAATTAACAATGTGACTCTAGGAGTGGTACTAGCTCTTAATTAGTACACTTAGATTCTGGTAAATGCATGTGAGATAGTTGACCCTGGTAGAAAAAGATGAGCTCCTAAGATTACCTGGATTGGAATACAAGTTAGCTTTTCCTACCCATGAACTCTTAGGAAAATTGCTAGACTTTTCTCTGTCTTATCATCCTCATTTATTAAATGAGGAAGTGATTACTCTTTTCGGTTGTTGTAAGCATAAAATGAGTTAGTTAGAATTATTTATAATAGTGCCTGGCACATAATAAACATTTTTTTAAAAAATATTTTTCAGTTATACATGGACACACCTTTATTTTGTTTACTTATTTTTATGTGGTACTGAGGATCGAACCCAGTGTCTCATATGTGAGAGGCAAGTGCTCTGCCACTGAGTCACAACCCCAGCCCCATAATAAACCTTTAACCAGTGTTGGTAGATGAGTTGAACAGTGGCACAAAAAAATATGGCCACTTGAATTCTCAGCATGTGACCTTATTTGGAATGAATGTCTTTACAGATATAATTAAGGTATTTCAAGGTGAGATCATCCTGGATTAAGGTGAGCCCTAAACTCATTAATGGGTGTACTTATGAGGAAGGAAAGGAGAAGACAAATAGAGACATAAGGGAGAATTTCATGTGAAGATGGAGGCAGAGATTGGAGTGATGTACCTACAAATCAAAGAATGTCAAGTATTGCTGACCATCGTTAGAAACTAGGAGATAGCCCTGATTTCTCCTTCTGAGTCTCCAGGAGGAACCAAATCTGCTGAGACTTTGCTTTTAGACTTCTGGTCTCCAGAACTGTGAGAGGATAGGTTTCTGTTATTTAAACCACCATATGGTAATTTGTTTTGGCAGCTGTAGGAAACTAATACAGTTGAGTATTGGTAGTATTATTGTTGTTGTCTTTAAGATAAGGATCAGGACCTTGGCTATTTCATGATTTGGGCAGTTCTAAAAGTTTTTGACTTTGATGAAGTTAGCTAGAATCTTAGATGGCTAGAAGCACTGTTGGTGGTGAATGATTTGTTTAGTGGGCTCCTTTTCCCTCTCATCACCCTCTAGAAGTTCGAAATATGAAATTATCAAGATATAAACAGAATGAAGAAGAGAGGCGTGGAAAGTTGATGAGATGGAAGTAGAATGATTGGCAGTAGAATGGACAAGGCATCTTTTTAGTATGGATACCAACAATTTCATCAGAATTTGAGAGGAGGAAGGGAGTTTTAGTTTAGGAAAAGTGAGCTCTCACACAAAGATTTTTAAATGTGTGAAGAAAATGCAATCTCCAGACTGATCCCCATGCTGGCATTCTTGGCAAGGGGCAGTGGGTACTGAGAGGGACAGAAAAGAAACCACAGACCCAGAGCATATATGTTGATTTAGCTGCCTTAAAGCAAGCTAAAACACTTATAACCTGAGAATACAATAACTACTTTCTCAGGAAACTGAATTTTTTTGAGCCTGTACTTTCTGCATGTTCAGATCAGTCCAGCTCCTTATATGTTTTTGTAGAAGCACAGGTCAGCCAAGGGAAGGAATGGCCCTGGAGTCAGACAGTAGTTCAGGGCTGTAATCTCAGATCTGCCATTACTACATAGTTTCTGGTAATGTACTTTTTCTCCCAATCTCAGTTTTAAACACATAGAAAAGGGGAGTGATTGTGTGTACCACACAGACCATATTCTGAGAATAGACAAATATAGACTTACCTCGCACAGAGGCTGGCAGGTAGCAAGTGAGGGGTGTGTGTGTGTGTGTGTGTGTGTGTGTGTGTATTTAGCTTTTATAAGCACCTAAATTGTGAAAATTCCTGAGCTAAGCACCTTAGGGGATAAAAAAAAAAAAAAAAAGATGTTTAAAAAAGTTGTCTCCATGTATAAAAGATCTACATCATACAGAAAACAAGGGCATGCACAGAAAAATGCCATATTAACTAAGAAAGGCAATCATTTTGGTTTTGTTCTGTTTTTCCAAATTGGGATTTATGCAAGGGCTTCACAAGGGAGACTCAATTGAATGTAAATCTTGAAAAATAGGTAGAGATTCCATTATTGGGTAGATCAGGCATTAGCCTTTTAGAAGACAATTCGATGGATGGCATGGAAATATAAACACATGCCATGAGCATACAGAGTGGAGAGTTATCTTAGGAGCAAGCAATTGTCAGGAGTTCAGAATAGGGGAGGTGAAGCTGCAAGTGCGAAATTGGAATAGCAAATTGGAAAGCCACAGTAAGGAATTTTGGTCCAGAGGGATATATGGAGTGCTGATGAAGGCATAATAGTAGGGTGGCTTTATGGTGTGAGGGATGAAGATGTGCAGAAGTCTGTCAGAAACATAGGCTCCAGTTAAGAGGCATAGACTATGATCTATGACCCTAGTGGAGAAAAATAATTGAGAAAGAGAAGAACAATGGAGAAACACCAAAAAAAGAAAAAAAATGGAAACTTATAAAATATGTATTGAGTTAAAGTCAAATTAATAGAAGATGGACACAGACTGTCTTTGGGGAAAAAAGACAGAGGAAGGAATAGAAGATGGTTTGGGGTTTTTAACCAGAGTTAAATGTGATATCATAAAGACGAGCTCCAAGTATGTCTCAAATTTTTTTCAATTATTTAGCTTTGTTATTTTTCGTTGTGTTTTTGATTTTTCAAAGTGAATGTATCCTTTTTAGTAGTTGTGAAAATAAAATATTTCTATTATAACATCAATCATTCAGAAGTATATAAGCAAAGAAAATACCCCTACCACCTTGTAGAGACAGTTAACATTTTAATAGCTGAAATTAATTTTCTCCTTCCCTCTTCCCCTTTTCCCTTGTTTTCTTCATCCTTTCTCCTCTTTTTTCTAGGTATATATAATTTTGTGTGAAAGTGATGAAACAGTACTTACTACTGTGTAATCTTCTTTGTTCCTTAACGTGTTATCAGTCTCAATGTTTGTTAGTGAGCACAGATTTACCTCATCATTTTTAATAGCTGTGGAGCATTCCACTTTATCTGTGGTATGATGATTTATTTAACTATTCCCCATTATATGCTGAAACTTTCTTCAGGTCTTTCTGCTAAAGATCACACATTTTATAGCCTTTGTATATATTTCTAAACACTTTTGCCAACAGTGACTTTAGATAAATTTTTAAGTCTGATTTGGAAGAACCCCTACCTACACATGACATACAAAGGAGAAGATCCCCCTCATTCTTGTGTGTGTGTGTGTGTGTGTGTGTGTGTGCATGTGTATGTAGTAAATGAAGAAAGATTTACAGGTTTATAGTCCATTTATACTTTTTTGTGTATGAAATTCCTCTTCCTTCCCTTTGCCCTCTTTGTCTGATGGGACATTTGATCAATCAGTTTATATATCAAAGAACACACCTTTCATTGTAAAAATTAAAACATACATGTTTGTGTGTGTTTGCTATTTGTTTATTCATGTTTTCTCATCTACCAATCCTTTCTTCATAGTTTCCAGTTTATGAGTCATGCCTAAAAAAGACCTTCTATTATTTTCACAAATGACAGGTAAATGTTTGAAGCAGTGGGTCTGGAACCTGTCCAGTTGCCCTCTGCCATTTACCATATGGACTGCACAGTCCTTGTGCTGAGCTTCCTTGTGGCAGGGCAAGAGAGGATATCATTAAGAGTTTTGACTGTCTTGAAATGGGAGTTTGCAATCTCTCTGAAATCTCACCTCCTGACAAAAACTTCAAACATAACCTGAAATCAGAACCAATGCTGGGGTAGGGTGGGGGATGAGAATGACTGTGAATGGTAATAAATTCAGTCCTTAGAAGTCATTTCCAATTCAGAGGATGAGGCTTTTCTCACTCCTTTCTGTCCACAGTGGTGATGTTAGCTGATATTTGTTTCTGACTGAAGAGACAATTTGAACATCAGCTTTTTTGTTCTATTTGTACAACCTCTTGTGCAGGTAGCTACCATACTGAAAAATTAAACTGGATTTCTGTTAACT
Source organism: Xerus rutilus (assembly GCA_028644305.1). Lineage (NCBI taxonomy): Eukaryota > Metazoa > Chordata > Mammalia > Rodentia > Sciuridae > Xerus > Xerus rutilus. The sequence continues at coordinate 40,259,818 of CM053413.1, forward strand.
TAGTTACCTCCATCCCATTGTATACAAGGAACTTCTTGAATCAAGTGTTCTAGGCCTTTATAAGCCAAAAAGTCTCTGATTTTTGATGTATGATCTAGAGAAAAAAAAAGTAATGACATGCTCTTCCTATGAGCTCCATTATAAAAAAAAAAAAAAGGAGGGAGGAGGTCCTAAATAATTAAAATGGTGAGGTTTTAAAGTCAAAATGCAACCTGTAAGCAAACCAGTTGGTTTTGAAGTTTTTTATTGTTAGCATGCAACCCAAATGTTAGCAATTTTTCATAAGCAGTTTTGCTTTTCCATTTTTGCCTATTCTTCATAGTGTTTTTATTCTTCATAGTTCTGACAGCCATCTTTATAATGATGCCTCTAATATTTTTCAGTGTCTATATTTTAGATGGAGAGTAGCAATAATCTTTTTTATACTTTTCTTTGATTTTTAGTATTTTAACAATTATATTTTAGAGTCATGTATTCCTTTAAAGTTTTTTTTTTAATTGATCTATAGCATGTATGGAAGGGCACATACTTTATGACTTCAGATTGATCAAATTTCAAAAAGGGAACGCACATAAATCAAAAAATTGGCACCCAGATCAATAACCAGAATATCTTGAGTGCTTCAGAAATCTGTACTTTCCAATCTTCATTTTCCTCAAAGGTAATCACTGTTATGATTTCTAATACCATAGATTAAGTTTGCCTGGTTTGAACTTTGTTAGTGGAATCCTATATTATGCATTCTTTTCTTTCTGAGTTATTTTTCACGACATATTCATGAAATTTATCCATATGTTTGTGTGTACTTGTAGTTAACTTATTATTATGGAGCATCTGTGCAAGTATACCATGTTGATTTTTTAAAGTTTTTTTTCATAGATGTTTGGACTGTTTCTCTTTGGAGAATATTTTTACTAGTGCAGCTCTGATATTCTATTAGTTGTGTTTTAATGAGCATTTGCACACATTTCTATTGTATGTATACTCAGGAGTAGAAAGGCATATGTCAAACATACATTCAGCCTTTCAAAAGTGATAGCAGGGAGTGCATACCACATTTTGCACAAAGTGGACCTGACTGCTATACATTTTTATATATTGTTGAGAAAATATCAGTATTTAATATTTGAAAAGAATCAAAAACTGTTCATTTACTTTGGCATGGTTTCCATTGTTTGCTTTTATCTGAGAACTCACAAGTTACTCTATAGGTAATAGAGTCTGAAGTAAATTGAGTGTAAATGTACAATTCTCCCCTCATTCCAATTTACAAAGCCCAGTAGAAAACATTTGTTACCCTATATTTTTACAATACTTCATTGTGATATGATGGGACTCCAAGCTTTAAGAAAAGGAAATTGGGAGGGGAGAACTAATATGATCCAGTGTGATTTTAGTGTAACAATTGGAGCCTTTGCAAAGGAAGGAGCCAACAGTTCTGACATAAAGCACTGGGGCCACACAGTTTTGCAGTGGAATTAAGGGAATGGAAGAAAGTCCTCCCCACAATCTATATTTAAAGTGAAATATTTCAAGCTTTCAAAAAGAAACTGTAAGGGAAAATTGAACTGGTTGAGCAACTTGATGACCTTTTCCTAAATATGAAACCTATGACAATAAATCATAATTTTTATTTCATCTGGAACTTATACCATCAGGTGGGTGGGGAAAGGTGTTTTAGAAGAATTCGATGCAATGAAATAAAATTCCATTTTCCATCCATGTAATCCAATATTGTTAACCTAATTATCAATCTCATAGAATCTGATATATCAGATGGGAATTTAATTATGCTGCTATAAACCAAGTGATGCTAAAATTCAGTGGCTCATACAAGGTAGTTTATTTCTTCCTAACATCAAAGTTTGAATAGGCTGTGTAGGACTGACTTGTGGGTTTGACAGTGACAGGATGCAGGCTCTTTCTTATTGCTCTCCTACCCTTAGCACAAGGCAATTCTCAGTTTTTCCTCTGTCTAGTCTGTTCTTTAGCCACCAGATGGGAAGCAAGGGATAGGGAGGACCGTGTTCCCTTCCTAGAAAGGCATAGTGAATGTTGTGTATATTGCTACTGTGTTCATGCCATGGCCAAAACTTAGTTTACATGATCACATCTAGCTACGGGGAGACTGGAAAATGTAGTCCTTAGCTGAGTGCTATAGGCCAGCTGAGCTTCTGTAGCTATAAAAGGGAGCAATGGAAATGGGAGAACATTTCTACCTATTTCTGAAACTTCATGACTGTTTTTATCACATTTTTATTTGTGCACTCTGATCTCTCATTCCTCCTCCGCTCCTGCCATCTTTGTTTTTCTTCTTGCATAGAACTCACCTCTAAAACTTCCATTCACTCTTCCTAACAAGGAAACAAGAACAGCAAACCCTGAAATCTTAATCTAGGAAAACAGAAACCCTCCCACCCTTCCTTCCTTCATTTCTTCCTTCCTGCCTTCCTTTCTTCCTTCTTTCCATCTTTCCTTCCTTTCTTTTTCTCTTTCTCTCTCCCTCCCTCCTTCCTCTCTCCCTCCCTTTCCTTTCTTTTCTCAGTCTAGATATAATTTCCCTAAGGTAATAGAGATTACTTCTAGAATCCCAGAGTCTGTAAACCCTTGATAAGTCAAGCTAAAAAACAAACAAAAAAATTCCACCCTAATTCCTAGCATCCTATATTTAACCAGAGTACTTGTCAGTATGTGTTAAACAGGGAAATAATAGTTATCAGTCTCCAGTGAATTATAAAGGAAAATAATTCATTAACCTTGAGATAGCAGGGGTGCTGGACAGCTGAATAGCAGAGCCCCTCCACTCTTCAATAGGACTTGGAGCTTGGAATGCATTGTCTTCAGAGACAAGGACAGCCCAGCATTCATGTGTGTCCCTAGAACAGGACACTCACATTTCTTTGTAAGCTTCTCTCAGCTCATCTGCAACCTTTCAACACTTCTGAGCATCTTGTGGTTGTCTTAAAGGGTGCAATTTTTTGGCAGTCAGATGTTGAACATCATTTTAAGAGAGAGAGAAGTCAGTCATTCAGCTCTGGAATTAGACAACCTGAGTTTGACTTTAGTCTCACCATTACTCACTGTTGGGGCTTTCAGCAAGTCTCTCAATGTCCTTCTGACCTTGAATCTCCCCAACTCCTTTCCTTCCCTTCCCTTCCCCCTCCCTCCCTCCCTCTCTCCCTCCCTCCCTCCCTCCCTCCCTCCCTCCCTTCCTTCCTTCCTTCCTTCCTGCTTTCCTTCCTTCCTTCCTTTTGTGCCACAGATCCAACCAGGGGCTTTGTGCATGCTGGGTATGCATTCTACTACTGAGCTACGTCATCAACCCCTCCCTGCATTTTTTTTTAGCATGAAGAGATCTTGTCAGTGACCTTGAGTTAATTTACTTTATTCATTCATGCAACATGTGGTGATTACAGGTAAACAGAGGAAGGATAAGTGTGGGTCTCATCTAAGCTGAATATGGAGGCCAGAAATACACATTTCATTTTTGCACAGATGTGGTCAGTCTAGGTTGACTATATGCCTGGGAGGATGTTTACAACAAGAATGCAATACAATTAAGCAATTAGGAGTTTGAGTTCTGAAGTTAGATCTAGGATGGACGCCCAACTCCATGTGGCTGCCTCCGAGTTTTAGCTCCCTTGTGGTAGTATTGCCAAATTCTTTGTGGAATCAAATCCCAGCTCCATCCTTTTCTAATTATGTGGCTTTAAAGCAAATTATTTAATCTATCTCTATTTCAGTCTCTTTCTTTAAATGGAACCATAACAGAACCTGCCATCTATTTTTTAAAATATTAAATGATGTAACACATGGAAAGCATTTAATATAGCACCTGGAACATAGCAAATGCCCAGCAAAAGGTAGCCACTATAGTGTTTTGGTTGTTGCCAGGTTTTGTTTTAATTGTTTATTAGTTGAAGTTTTTTTTTTTCTGATTTGAGCATCTGATTTATTTTTTAAAATGCTAAAATTTTTTAAATGAGACAAAATATCATTTGCAAAAAGCATCAAGAAGTGAATATATTTAACCATACTCAGCTCATAATAGAGCAAATGATTCATGCTATATGAATTATTCTATATTCTATACCATGTTTACTGAACTGGCATCTGAGAAAGTTGGTTCAGGGAAAGTAGAGGAACTTTGTCTTGTAAGAAACAGAACCAAGGAGCTCCATAATCATCTGGCATACACTCAGTGTTGTATCTATGGTTAGAAATGTACATGATAGGAACTCTAAGGATTTTCCAGATTTTGCATTTAAGGTCATAATCAACTGTGGCCACAAAGTAACACTTGTGCTGAGTTACTCTTTGTACTAAGCAGTCATCTACATAGGTTCCTTTGTGTGTTCATGGTAATCGTTCAAACTGTGGATCCTTTGCAATCCTTAAAGCCACTCAATACTTCTGCCCCAATTTGTCAATTTCAGCCATTACACAATCAATCAGTTATACAAGGGATACAGTTGGCAAACAAATAGTCTATCACTGATTGCACTAAGTCCAGTTTGGATGTAATGGAAAAAATTGATAAAGTTAGTATTGACCAGGATAAGATAAGGTAGGTCCAGTTGTGTATTATATTAGAAGAATAAGCAGGAGGGCATTGGGGGACTTCTCTTTCCTTTAGTGCACTGGGATTTTTCTTTTGTTTCTTTTTAGGTTTTAGTCTATCCTTTTCTTTAAGCCTCTCATCTCTAAGACTAAGCTTTCACTTCATGGTTACATACTTCCTTGCTTTCTTTTGCTTTCCTGTGTTGACATTGCACACCTGTTTCTTCTGGTTACCTAGTTAAAGTTTTAATAGTTTTAAGTATGATTGGCATACAACGAGCTGTACTAATTTAATATGTACACCTTGATATGTTCTGACATATGGATGTACATGTAGGGCAATCAAGATAATGAACATATCCATAACTCCCCCAAATTTCCCAATTCCTTTGTAGTTCATCCTTCTGCCATTTGGTGACTCTTCCATTCCTATTCCTAGCAAGTACTGATCTGTATGCTTTATGTCAGTGTGCTATATATGAGTTTGAAATTTCTAGAATTTTATATAAAGGGACTCATATACTTTTTTATGACTTGCTTATACTACTCAACATGTTACATGAATTACTCAGTTATGATTTTTATTGCTTACTAGTATGTCATCAGTATTAGCATATTATCCGTTCAATTTTTAGACATTTGGGCTGGGTTTGTGGCTCAGCGGTAGAGCGCTTGCCTAGCATGCATGAGGCACTAAGTTTGATTCTCAGCACCGCATACAAATAGATAAATTAAAGGTCCATCAACAACTTAAAAAATTAGACATTTAAATTGTTTCTAGTTTGGGGTTCCTATAACTAAAATGCTGTGTCTATTCATGTACAAGATTTTCTATGCACACATTTTTCCTTTTCTCTTGGGTAAGTACCCAACAATGGAATGACCATGTGATATGGTATTTCTTTTTGAGAAATTGTTTTGGTTTTCCAAAGTGTTGCATTGTTTTGCCTTTTCAATCTCAGTGTATGAGAATTCTAGTTTCTCCAAATCTTAGCCAGCACTTGGTATGGTCAATCTTTTTAATTGAACCATTTGGATAAATGTGCAGTAGTATATTATTGTAATTTTAGTTTGCCTTTCCCCAAAGACTAATAATCTTGAATATCTCTTCATGTGCTTATTTGCCACCTGTATATATTCTTTAGTAAAATGTTTTAGATATTTTGTCTATTTTATATTAGGTTGTATTATTATTTTTGAGTTTGAAGAATACTTTATTCTGTATTTAATTTCTTTATTACACATATGATTTGCAAATATTTTCTTTTTGTGTTGAGATTGCATCTTTTATTTTGAAGCTTTTTTAATGGGAACACAAACATTTAGGATTCTTATGGTTAAATTACTCATTTTCCATTATGAAATGATTCTCTTCATTCCTGCTAATACCATTGTCTTCTGAAAACAACTCTGTTTTTCCTCTGATTAATATGAGCATATCTTTTTCTAACTTTTTAGTTTTTCCTTATTTGTCCTGTACTTAGTGTCTTTCTTGTATCCAGCATGTTTGAGTCTTGCTTTTTTTATCCAATATTAAAATTTCAGCCCTTTAATTGAGGTAATTAGGCCAAGTACAGTTATTGTAATTATTTGTTATGGTCAGGTTTGAATGTATCAGCTTGCCGTATTTTTCTATCTATCCCATATTTTCTTTAATCCTTTTTTGTTGTTGACTTTTTGTGTATTAATTAAAAAACTTTGATGGGATTACTTTTATCTTCTTTTTCAGCTCTTTCACTATAGCTCTTTATTATTTTGGTAGTTGCTTTAAGGTGTATGGCATATCAAAGTCTACCTCCAAATGATTATACTGTTCCATGTATAATACAAGAACCTTACAACATGTATTTCTGCTTTTCTTTCCTGACTTCTGTGCTTTTGCTATAGAATTTCATTTCTATTTGTATTATGAATGCCACACAAAAAAATTTTTTTTGGTACCAAGGATTGAACTGAGGGGTACTCAACTACTGAGCCACATCCTCAGCCCTATTTTGTGTTTTACTTAGAGACAGAGTGTCACTGAGTTGCTTAGTGCCTCGCCATTGCTGAGGCTGGCTTTGAACTCGGGATTCTCCTGTCTCAGCCTCCCAAAGTGCTGGGATTACAGGCTTGCGCCACTGTGCCTGGCAAAAATGTTTTTATTATACTTGTTATAAGTAGTTATCTTTTAAATAAAATTAAGTAGTAAGAAAACACATATTTATCTATGCAGTTAACATTTTTTCTGTTCATTATTCCTTTTTGTGCATAAAAATATCCATCTGCTATCATATTTCTTAGGCTTGAAGACATTACCCTGTTTTTTAGTTTAGGTCTACTGGTGATGAATTTCATAAAATGTATTGGTGTGAAAAAATCTGTCTCTAAATAAAGAATCCCAAGTCTACTACTATTTTTTTTCTCTTTCTTTCTTTCTTTTTTTGGTACTTTACAATTTTGTTCCACTGTCTTCTAACTTACATTGTTTCTGATGAAAAATCTGCTGCCATCCTTATCTTTCTTTCTTTGTAATAAAGGATCATTGTTTTTTTTTCTTTTTCCTGACTGTTAAGATTTTTCTGTCACTGGTTTTACATAATTTGATTATGATGTGCCTTGCTTTAGTTTTCTCATGTTTCTTATTCTTGATATTTACTGTATGTCTTGGACCTCTGAGTTTATAGTTTTTGTTACTGCCACTTTAAGCTACCCTAATGACTGGCAGGGTTTCATCTAATAGATTATTTAAATTATTCATTTCTTTTTGTAGTTTTTTTCTTTTAAGAAATTAGTCTATTTCATTAATGTTTCCAGATATATGCACAGGCATATAAATATAGGCAAAATTTTCTTATTCATATTTTAGACTCTATAATGATGGTGTTCTCTGTTTCCCCCCCTGATATAACTTCTTTGTTCTTTCTTTTATTTTTGGTTAGTATAACTGAAGATTTACCAACTGTAGTGATCTTATCAAGTAACAAACTTTTAGTTTTTTTAATCTTACTTTTTTGGAGGTGAAGTCCTCTCTTTTTGTCTTTTTTGGAACTGGGTGTCAAACCCGGGGCTTTGCAAATGCAAGGCAGATGTTTTGCCACTGAACTACATCCCAGCCCAATTTTTTTTAAATTGCAATATGAATCCTTTGTAGTTTAGACTCTTGGTTCTGATTAAATCCTTTAGAGAATATTGAGTATGTTTTTCTTAGCAGGCCAGAAAGACAAAATTTCTTTCTTTCTTTCTTTCTTTCTTTTTTTTTTTTGGTACTGGAGATTGAACTCAGGGGCTCTTGACCACTGAACCACATCCCCGGCCCTATTTTGTCTTTTATGTAGAGACAGGGTCTCACTGAGTTGCTTAGCTCCTCCCCGTTGCTGAGGCTGGCTTTGAACTCACGATTCTCCTGTCTCAGCCTCCCTAAGTACTTGGGATTACAGGCTTGCGCCACCACGCCCGGCTGAAAGACAACTTTTCTCTAGCACTTATAATTGTGTGGGTTGCTGCTGGCACCTCAGAGTAAGCAGGAAGCTGCTTTTGTATTTTTTCTGGGGTGTCTAGCTGTAAACTGTAAGAGAGATTACTGAGTGGGCTATTCTCTCTTGATAAGCAATGAAGTCCAGGGTCTCATATGAAGAGTTGATATTGCCTGCCATTATACAGCTTTCCCTATATTCTTCAGAAGTTCACTTTGGAATTTGTTCTCTCATGTTTCTTTTTGTTTAAGCAATTTTTCCAGTTGTCATATTGGTAGGACAACTTTAACCCTAGCTGAGCATTTAAGGTAGCTGACAACTTTCTAGCTGGCTTCAGTTGGTTTGGCCATAGAGATGGATGTCCTGAACATAGGCAATTCTGTGTGGCTTCTCAGTGTTTCTGAGTAGAACAAGTTTGTAAAAACCCTGAATAACAATTTCTCTAGAGGAATTCTGCATTTATCATGAGTTCTAGAACTTTCTGCATGTGAAAATTCTAATTTCCTGTCCACAAGTCATACAGTTCCAATTCCTCACATTTTCATAGCTTCAAACCCAGGTTTTGTGAATGAGAGGGATGAAGAGATGTAAAATTCATAGGTACCTAGACACAATGGGAAATGTAGGGTCATGTTTTCAGGAAGGATTTTTAATGATTACATGGGAAATGCACATTTTAAAAAGCAACTGGATATACATTATGACTGACTTACTGATGAAATTTGTGTAGTGATTATTCAGTCACTGCCTTTATCCAAATGTACAGTGGTATTTATGAATAATTAGATGTAGCATTTGTTGAAGCAAGGTAAGGGTTGATTATGACATTATAACCATTTATCCTGTGCCTTTCTCATATTTTCTCTCTCACTCAGGGAATGAATAAATATACTGGAATAATGCCAGAATCCTATACAAAAAAAGAAAACAAAGAATGTTATTTGCTCAAGAGGGAATTGTTACAGAGGAATCTAGAACAATTAGACAGTGTTACTTCCTTTTGTTAAGGTAGAGATCTGGGGTCATAGCTAATGTAAAGAAGGGCATTGTCAGTAACAAGTAAAGCAAGGCTGTTGTTAAAATGAAACAGATTATGCTTTGCACTGTGGTCTCTCACTCCAGCCAGCTCTCCAGTGATAGCCCTTGGCCCCAAAAAGAGTTGGGCAGAGTGTTGGAACCCTTCCCAGACCAGAGTAAGTCTCACCAGCCTTTGTATTTGAAAAATATTTTAAATCTTTTTGGAGCTATTCATGTAGTTACAGATAATTTGAGAAATAAATACATTACTAAATAAATAAGTTTAAAAAAAGACTTTCTATAGAGGAAAGACAACTTTTTTTGCTCATAGGGGAGCAAAAACTGAAGTATAGGAACCTTAGCCTTGTTAACTTTTAAGACACTGGTTTAAGATACAGTTTGGGTCCTAGTTTCAGCCTTTTGTAAAATGGGGAGAACAATATGTCTGATAAAGCAAGTAATGAAAGAAAATTATTAAACAGTGATAAAGTAAGCATAACTGTGAGACTTTATATTGTATTTACTACATGGACTATCTCATTTAATCTCACAGCATACTATAATATACACAATTAGTATTCCTTTCTGGTGGGTGAGGCATTGGGGCTTATAAAAGTTACTTGTTTTGCCAAAGTCAAGTAGTTATGCTTGAAACTAATGTATTCTGACTCTAGATTCTGGTAGATACTTGAACATTATGATTATCCAGGCACAGAGGTCAACTGGAGCCCTCATTCTGATTGGTGGTGCTTCCTGGAGCACTGTGTCTGCATTCACTTCAAGGCCTTTGTTGGCTATGTGCCTTGCCCTTGAGCAGTCTTGCATTGCTTATTGTTGCCTGTCATGGCGTGGAAGAGCAAAACAAAGGCACATCCTGGGGGTACCTCTGACTTTGTTGTTGGACAGTATTGCTTCAGTTAAAGCAATTTGTGTTGCTGTTGGCAGTCATCTGAATGTTCATAAGATGCTGAGGACTAGGTGAAGCTTTGATTCCTATAGCAGTCTTCCCCACTCCTCTCTATTTATTTTTTTATTAGTTCGTACTGCAATTACCTCAGAAAAGAAAATGCTTATATCTCAACACTTTACTAAAACAGGAATAGACATAAGAATAGTAATGTTATACTAAGTAATAATTAAAATAAAACTGCCAAACACAATAAAGATACACTAGCAAATAGTTTCTTTTGTACATTAACTTGAGGACTTTGTGGTATTGCCACAGATGAAACATTAGTTTTCCAGAGAGAGTAAGATATCTTTTGAGACACAACTGAAATTATCACAGGACTCAAAGAATGATGATACATAGATAATGATCTTAATATAAAATTTTTCAGGGTAACTGTGCCAGTTAGAAAAACCAACACAATATGACCTCAAATAAAAATTATTAACAGGAACCTAGGATATAGTACAATGGTAGAGCACTTGCCTAGAATGTGTAGGACTCTGGGTTCAATCCCCAGCACTGCCACAAAAGAAGAAAAAAGAATTATTACTGGTTTTAGGTGGATTTTCATAGTCTAGAGAAACGTGATACTATATACAGCTATGCAGACAAAGAGAAATACAAATACCAGCACGCATAGAAACATTTTGTGACAAGTCTGGAAAATATGTGCATTATATCCTACTCTAGGAGGTTCAGAGCATAATCATTTAGATAAATAAACTTGTTAAACTTCATATTATATTTCCCAGTCACTCTGACCATGGAACTTTTCTTTGTTAATGATTGAAATCCTAAGACACCATGTCCACACTTTGGGGAATGTCACCCCAAGACCCACCTGTATAAAACAGCGTAAGAGTGTTTTAAGGGTAGTGCACATCTCTCTGCCTTAGCATGAAATTTTGATCCTGAGGATGAAGGAACTCTGCACACAGCTTGAAATGAGGAAGAACTCCAAGCTCTTACCCCTTGGTACCCCCTGGTAGAAGTTCTTTGTGAACCATAAATCTAGTTTTAAAAAAGTGAAAGTTACTAACATAGATCATGATTTTTAAAAAAATGATGATTCAGCCCAAGACCCCAATCTAAAGGTGAGTAATCATAAAATAATGATGATTTAAGGGGAAAAAAAATTATTAGGCTAATCTAGAACAGATAATAAAAAATGAATGAACACATGTACTATAATTCCATATAATTCTCCATTTCATGGAGAAAATACAAACATTTATTTCAGTAGCTAACCACAATTAGGAAAGAACAGCTTTGCTGTACCCATTTCATGTTAGTGTAAAATTAGAGGCCCATAGGGTAAGCCAATACTTCTTAAATTTTAGTGTACATCTGAATAGCATATAGGTTTTGTTTTTTTTTTAAAAGATGCAGGGCCCCCAAATGCTCTGAGATTTTGATTATCAGTTGTGGGTTGAGGCTTAGGAATCCATGCTTTTACAACACTTTGAGAACACTGATGTAAACCATGTGATAATGCTGGAAGCGATAAAGTGTTGTGGGAACCCTCAGAATCCTAAAGATAAATAACCATTCCACCCGGGCCGACTTTTGACAAAATGTCAAAAAATACATTGCCTTTTATATTAGTTGGCATCAACTGATTGCTTTAACACATAGACCTTAAAAATGTATAAATGAAGAAATATAACTGGACTTTGTTTCTTGATTATACCAAGTGTATTTGTCACTCATATAAACAACCCAAAGGTATAGGTTAACACTTGCCCCTGCTCCCACATGATCATTCTGGGACGAGGATGATGGAAGGTTGTCATCTTCAACTGGTGCCTGGAAAATCATGAAGAGGCTGAATTTGGGCTCCCACATTCATATTATTGAAGCTCTTAACTCCCCAAACTTTTAGAGATAAGACTTTAACGAGTCAAGTAAGTTAATATAAGTCCTTTAGGATGGGCCAATGTGACAAGGACTTTATAAGAAGAGGAAATTGGGACACATGGAGACATCAGGGTGCATGTGAACAAAAATCACAGCCAGAAGGTGGCCATTCTCAAGCCAAAGAGAGGCCCCAGGAGAAATTGAAACTGCTGCCACCTTGATCTCACAGCCCCCCAAACTGTAAGAAGATAAATTTCTGTTGTTTGAACCACCCAGGCTGTGATACTTGGTCATGGCAGCCTAAGCAGATTGATACAAATGGGGATTTAAGGACTGTCCTGGAACTGGCACACATTATTTTCATTCATGCTTCATTAAATAGAAATCAGTCACATGTTTCACTAAGTGCAATGTAGACTATAAAATGAAACCTAGCTACACACCACTAAGAAGATAAAATAAGTTTAGTAAATGGTACAGTGTAGTGTTTGTCATACACTTTGCTCCTTTTTTGTATTTGACTACCTATCTCTGGGTCTAGAGGATGCTGGTCGATACCAGTAGACCAGTCACTGGCTATCTTCTCCAGATTTTTTGGAGCTCTTCTAAAGTGGAGTTGGGAGAGGAGCCCCATCAAAGGCAGAAGGAAAATGAATCTGCAGAATGAGGGCTAGTTCCTGGCTTCTATTCCCTGAACCAATACATGGTCATTGGAATGGAAGAAATATGGAAAGAAAGAAGACTAGCAGGTAGAATTGGGAAGGCCAAGAGGAAGAACCATCAATGTTGTCCATAACCCAAAATGAAAAGATTATTTCAAAAGCAGGTTCATTAGCTGCAACACTATGAAGTAGAGAGTTTTATTTTTAATTTTTAATTTAAGGCTAACATTTCATATGAAAAAAGTATACAAAAGGAATGTATAGCTGGAGGAATTTTGCACAAACAACTGATCCATAAAACCAGAATCTGGATCATGAAATAAAAGACCAACCCTGCATCAGCTCTGTCATATATCCGCCAGTCTCTACACCCCCAGAGGTAATCTCTATCCAGACTTTTGACCCCATAGATTACGTTTGCTTGTTGAACTTTGTGCAAATGGGACCCTACCCTGTGTACTACTTTGTGTTTAGTTTCTTTGACTCAACAGTATGTTTATGAAATTTACCCATACTGTGCATATCTGTATTTATTCTCATTGTATTCCACTGTATAATTATATCACAATTTGTGTATCCATTCTCCTCTTGATGGTCATTTAGGTTGTTACTAGTTTGAGGCTATTACAAACAGTACTGGGACTTGATATGCCAAAATAAATGTGTATTTTTGGCTCTAGTCGATATTGCAAAATAGTTTTCCAAAGTGGTTGCACCAAGAGTTTATTTTTATTCCGTTTCTTCTTCCCTTTGTGCCCACTTCCAAAATACCCTTCCTGCTACATTCCCCTGGCTAGAACACTGATCTTTGATAGCTGAAATTGCCCTGACTCCCTTGTAGGGGGCCTTCTTTAGACTTGCCATGTGCTCCCTCTTCCCCACCCAAATTTCCCCGTTATTTGTCTCATTTACTTAACTTTAGATAAAATCAATTCCAAAGTAATTACAGAGGATTCTACAGGTCAATACACTGCAGTTGATAGAAACTCAAAGTAATTTAAGGGAATTAGTCCTCATAACTGAGAGGAACTGGGAAAATACAGTGCTCTATCACCAGGATCCTGTCCCTCCTGTCATCCTCCAGCTTTCTTCCTTCTTCATAGCAGCTTTCTTCCATCCTATTAGGGATAAATTTTCTCTCTGCATTTGTGGAATAGCTCCAAATTCCCTTCGCCTCTAACTGAACCTCACTTGGGTTACAGATAACCTCTGAACCAATCATTTGTTGTGGGGCTGAGGAGAAGGGGGGTCATGCACTATGAATGACCCATGTTGGGCAAATGCCCACCCTGAGGCAAGGAGGAGTGGGACTCAAGATGTTTACTGGGACAGCAGGGCATGATAGCCTGTTGTCTAAGTGTAAAGGCTACTGGTCCAACAAAGATGGGAGGTATCTACTACGAAGGCAGACAATATACTCCCTCTGGGAGAAAGTTGGGATTTTCAAAAAACATTGCATGTGGTCCAGCTTGAAAGATGGGAATTTAAGGCCCAGGGGCAGGTGAACTCTCTGAGGTCACTTCAAATCACTCAGATGGGTGACTGCCCATGACCGGCTTTCTCATGGAACCAGCTCAATTACAATGGACATAAAATGTCTCATTAAAATGGACCTAGTTTGGGTCCAGTAACTCAGCACAAAGAGACCAAATGACTCCTTTACATCTTTTAAAATGGAAATGAAAGGCACAGCACAGTGTCTAACCTCATCAGTTTAGCCAAGATGATACTGGCAAAGCCATGTCTGATTGGTGAATGAAAAAAGGGAGGAAGGGATTTGCCATGGTGATCCTGGGAAGCATAATGAATATTAAAAATTCTTGCAAGTAAAAATTAGTACAGCTGGTGATAAACAGTGATAGAGGTGAACAAAAAATAATTAAAATTGTTCTCTGAGAGGGGACCTGAACCCCTGTTTTCATTGCCATCCACAGCAAGACAGGATAATTTAAATAAGTGGTCTAACAGGTCTTGACCCTAAGGGACTGACTTGAAGATTATGTTGTAACAGCATAAATTTCAGGAACAGACCTCAAGTGTTGATTGATCTTAAATCTTTGTGGATATATGTGAAGATCTTAAAAGGAAATTATTTTGGATGACTATCAACATGCCAAGGTCAAAACTTCTTAGATGACTAATACTGTGCCAAATTTAAAATCTCTTGGATGACTGCACCATGCCAAGTTCAAATCTCAGGGCACTTTAAAATATACTCTTGCAAGGCTTTTGTAAACCAGTAGAATAAATGTCCAGCTATTTAATGAAATCCTTAAAGCAAAGGGGACTTTTACAGTGGAAATATCTTCAACACTCTCTCAGAAAATATGTTTGAAGTTTTAAGTGAGGTCCTGAAAAACATCAAAGGAAAGATCATTTTCAAACCAAATCCACGTGCATGCCAGTGGCATAGTGTGAACACATCTGAGTGCACATGTTCTCTCTGCCCTGCCATTTGCCAGCTGTGACACCTTGGGCAAGGAGTGGGACTTCTCTAAACCCCAGTCTGTGGTATCTACTGGTTATTTTCTGAAATATTCTCCATCATCAGAGAGTCACCATAAAGAGTTTTGCACAGTGAAGTATGCACAGAATCTGTCAATGTGAATTAGCTTTTATCAGGTTCCTAGATTCCCAGATGCTCATATAAGTTCAACATGAGGTCAGAATGATGGTCTCTGAGACAAATTGATCATGTGTTCCAGGTCAGCTCTTGTCATGATAACCTTCAGCCCAATCAGGTAATATTGGTACTGTTTCTTTTGGTCCTGAAACTCTCAAGTTTTGTATAGTGACCAGGGAGCCAGGGGCCATTTGGGTTTTCAGATTTGAATGTAGAGAGTAAGCTTTGCCTGTTGTAGGGAACACCTGTCCCTTCTGTTAAAGCAAGAAGATGAGCATCTGAAGGTGCTGCCGAGTTCTCTGCAACATTCCTCAGTGGAGCCACACTGGTTGGTTGCTGAGATCTCTCTCCTCTCCCTCCTCAGGGATTCATCCTCAGAAGACAACCTGATTCCCGAGGTTGCCTTTCCCCCTTTCCTTCACTCTCTCTAGCTCTTGCTTTTCTTCCCTCTTCTACTCCCGTCATACTGCTCTCTTTCCCTCACTCTCCCTATTTGCTTCCTTCTTCTCTGGCTCTCTTCCCTCCTCTTCCCCCTATTAAGCAGGCTTCCAAGTAAACGTCTAGATTGTAAAATATTTACCTGATACTGGTGCCAGTCTGTCTTCCTTTCCCTTATATTGGTGGCCAATACAGTGGCTAGACCACAGCACTCACACAAACGGAGGAACAAATGAACACACAAATGAGTCTCCCTCTCCAGATGCTCCTGAGAGCATATCTTTAAGTATCTGCTTCCATCTTCTCCATTGAAAAGTTTCTCATCATGAGCAGCAAGCTAGCTAGTGACTGGAGCCAGCCCTCCTGACTTTGAGATTCATCTTCACTACTTATGAGCCAAGTGAACTTGGCCAGCTTCCTTCATCTCCCTGAGCCTCAATTTATCTTCTTTAAAATAGATATGATAATTCTTTAAAGTAGTTGTTAAAAACATTAACTGAATAGACACACACTTTTAGAATAATGTCAGATACAGTAAGCACTCAGTGTTGTTATTAAATTTTTGTATAAGTATGTGAGCGCACATGAGATAATTTATGTGAAAATGCTATAAATGTAAAACTTGTTGCAATGTTACTTGAGAATAATTTGTTTGCATTGAGTTTCTTTTCTTGTTCTATAAAAGTTTAATTCTATAGCTTGGGCCCTTCCTATCTCAGAGCTAATTTTTCTTGAATTTTCAGTGTAATCATCCCAGAGTTTCTATTCCCACATGTCTCAAAGAATCCTTTGGCCCTTGTTCCTTGATGCTGTTTTATAGCTATACTGTCATATGGATGCAAAGAACTAGAGAAACTTCCCAACTCCTCCGCTCCATCTGGTACTCAACTTCCAGAGCCCAGATGTGCACCTGACATTTCTTCTAATGCCCAGAATTTTCTTCTGGGAAGTTTGATAGCCAGACAGCTGTCTGCAGTGGACATTCTGCTGGACTGAGTCAGGAATCATTACCACCTTGTGGGCACAATTATCCTCTTGCCCCCTCAAAGTGAGGTGGAAATTGCTAATTGCACCTGTAAGAGGCTAATTGGGAACTCACTCCATTGCATGCAGCCAAAATGCACCTGCAAATAATTAACTTCAGACGCCCAAATTGTGCCCACAAGAAAGAAAAGGAAGGCCAAGCTGAGACTCCAGCCCCTCTGGAAGGGTTCATGTTTCTCAGGTTCGTAGTTGGATTCTTTGAACATCCAAAGGGACTGAGAAGGAAGTCTCTGTGCACAGCCATGGAGTCTAGTGCAACGTTCCAAAGTGGCACTTGTCTTTACAGTCCTAATATCATCATTATCCAATAGATACTATCCCACAAGTGGGAAAACAAAAATGGGCTCCAGAGCCTTTCTTTTTCTCTTCTCTCTGTGTGTGGTAGAGAATTTCCACTCACCACATGTCCCTCTATTATATCTATATGGAATCTGCCAAAATAAATATTGTAGTCCCAGTATTTTTAGTTGGTATTGCACAGGTCCTACTCAGATTAAACAGTCAGAGGTCAGAAAAGTTGAGATGAACCGTGGTTTTAAAACCATTGTACTACATGGAGTTATTTATATAGAGGTTTTTCATATATAGACTTGATTAAAAGCGGAGGATATTTGCTCAGCAGAGAGGAGAAAAACCATCATTATCTGATTTTACATGGAATTCAGTGGCTGCTAATCAAACCCTGGCCTGCATCTGGTTAAGACATACTTGGCACAGGTTTGTCACAAGTCAAGGTTTTGCCATGTCAAGGGGATCTTTCACTCAAAGCAGCGACCCATATTGGACTGAACAAACACATGAGTTTTTAATCGAGAACAATAGCTTAACAAACCACTTCCCAGGACTATTGAAAGAAAAGTATGTGCCCATGGCAGTTCTGGCACCAAAAGATGTTTATTTGAATGCATTTACTTCAAACCAAAGCCTCGAATGCCCAGCAGAGGAGGACCATTAAAAGCTAATGCAAAAAAAAAAAAAAAAAGCATTTCCATCAGGTGACCCACCAGCCAACCTTGAGGTATTTTCTTGTCTCAGTAAAAGTTGGATCCTTCTCATATGCCTGAGTGGACATAGAGACACTTATGGACTTGTGGACACAAGTTATGTATATTAACTTTGAAATGCTTTTCACTATAAGCATTCATAATGCCTGTAATATACCTTCTCTCAATCCATTAGAGGCTTTCTTTTTTTTTTTGCTGAATTTTTGCCAGAGAATCTACACAGTGAATTTTGAGGTACTTTAATAATAAAAAGAATTTCTAACCACTTTTGAACACCAGGTACTATGCTAAATGTCTTAGCTGTATTGTTACACTTAGCCCCTGATGTGGGTGGTCTTAATATCTCCATCTCACAGATAAGGAGAATAAAGCAGGGATGGTTAAGTCACTTGCTAAATAGCCCTGTTAGCAAGTAGCCAGCCAGAGTTTGAACCTAGATCCATCTGAGCTAGAGATCAACTTCTGTGGTCCTGTTTTTCCTTTGAAAGAAAGAAAGAAGTGTTTTATGGAAATCTTAGCGTAACAACATTTGACACTTGGTCAGTATTCCATCTAGAGCAAGGCTTAGGTTGATACCATCCATCTAGGCATAAAAGTTGATAGTAATGTTTTCAAATTCTGAATTTTAGGACTTACTGATTCTTTCCCAGTTCTCCTCTACTCTAGGAAGGTGAAAGCCACGTCACCATGCTTTCCCCCAGGGCAGGGACCAGGCTGATTCAGCTGTGAGGCCTCAGCTCTGAGCGTGGAGCTTGGCGCACAGAATGTGTGTTTCACGAATATCACTGTAATGAATTGAAACATTCAGAGTATGTTCTCCTTCTAGGGCACCTCTGGAAGGTCTTGGCAGTTTTGCCAAAGAAAAGAGGAATTCCATTCGACAGTCCCATCATGCAGACCTTAAATCTTACTCAGGATCACCCAGAAGTGTGGTGCCCTGTGAAAGAGGCGGTGACAAGCAATCAGATGGCTGTCTCAAAAGGTCAATAGGGGAAGCTGAGTAAAACTTTATCCAGTTAGAGAACTGCAAGGCTGCTCTTTCAACTTAGCTGGAGCTCCTGTATCCTTAGCAGCTGGAGGTCTGCCACTAACAACAAAGAACTGGAGAATAATAGACGTCATGACCATGATGAGTCTAACATTGATTGAGGGGCCTGCTACAGTCCAAGCATAGTTCAAAGCTCTTGTTGCACATTATTTCATGTGATCCTCACAGCAGCCCCATGAAAAGACTCTAAAACAGTCCATTTGATGGATGAGGAAAACTGAAGCTTCATAAGCCACTTGTCTTAGTCTATTTGTGCTGCTATAACAAAATTCCATAGACTGAGTAGTATATAAAGAGCAGAGATTTATTTCTTACAGTTCTAGAGGCTGGGAAGTCTAAGATTGAGGTGCCGATATCTGGTAGGGGCCTTCAAGTGGCATTATCACATAGGGGAAGGGAGATTATGTGAGTGCACAGGAGGGGTCCAAACTCATCCTTTATCAAGAACCTGCTTTTTGGATAATGGCATTCATCCATTCATGAGGGTGCAGCCCTCATGACCTAAACACTTCCCATTAGACCCACACCTCTTAATAGTCCTGCATTGGGGATGAAGTTTCAACAAATGCCTTTTGGGGACATATTTTCACCTCTTGTGAAAAAAAGTAAGTGAACCTAAAAGTCCTTTTGGCTACACGATAATGCCTCCGTGGAGATATGAGAATGCTTGGCTTTTTTCTTAATATGTGAGAGTAAATGCAAAGTTATTTTTATAACATGTCTCACTTATTACAGACTCTTAAGTACTTTTGGAATGAACAAGGTGAGATTGGACTTGATAAACTGAAAACTGCTCATCCCTTGGGTGAATGCCCAGAACTGTCCAGTCATGGATGCCATGACACAAATCTGAGGTGAGAGGAGGCAGATGTGGCTTACCTTGCTGCTGGAAAGGCTGTCATTTGGTTCCTGACACTGTGCATTTAGAATATGAAACATGAAAATCTGGGAAGTGTTTGCAGAAGGGATCAGATGGGCAGGTCACACCTGGGTTCAAATCTTTGCTCTTTTTGACCTTGGGCAAGTAACCTGACCGAAAGTGACCTGACCTCTTATAGCCTCACTTGGGAGTAAAATAAAAATGATAATAGAAGAAGGTGATTATGAATATTTTATGAATGATGCATAGCCCAGGGCCTAGAAAATTTTCAACATATTATTGAGCCTGAGTGGAAGCCCAAATGAGATTTGAAGCATTCAGTGCTCAGCAGTGCATGATCCTAGCCTCTGACATGAGTGTTCTGATAAATCTGCCAGATTCAAGAAAGAAGTATCTCATCCATGACTTTGCACTGCCACTTGTACCAGACACTAGCAAACATTAAGTCCCTTTCATGGTATGTATAAGAAGGTTCCACCTGGCCGGCTCTGCCTACCCGTGGCAACCTACAAGCATCTCCTTTAGGACTACTCTGTTTGCTTGAAGTACTGTTTTCTGATATAATAGTTTCATAGAACAATTCAATTCATTCTTGTACAAAACTCCTTGATTTGCAATCACAGCTTTTCATCTGAGTTAAGGTAGGACTTGAATTGTCTTGAAACAATGGGAATTGGGGAATAAGATCGCATCTGACAGAGGTATAATTGGGCACCTGCTTAGAACACAGTTCCTCTGGCGGAGTTGCCTACATCCTCAGAATGCCCTCATGTACTAGGTTTTACTCTTGTTCTTTAGATTTATTACCATCATTGCTAGTATATAAGAATAGTTCTTCGGGCTAGGATTGTAGCTCAGTGGTAGAGCGCTTGCCTCGCATGCATGAGGCCCTGGGTTTGATCCTCAGCACCACATACAAAGCAATAAAATAAAGACATTGTGTCCATCTACAACTAAAAAAAATATTTTTTTAAAAAAGAATAGTTCTTTGTATCTGTGATATGACTTTCACTTGAGAAGCCCAGAGTGGTTCAAGATGTGTATAATGGTGTGGAGAGAAGCCACATAGATCACAGTTTTGATAGAACTCATACCTGTGTACATAATAAGCTTCCCCAGTGGATGCAGCAGTGAGTATAGATGGGGATTTGGTGGGTGGAAGATGTGTAAGGAGACTAGGAAAGCCTCTCCCATCTAATATATGTTAAAAATTCCTCCATTGGGCATGTACTGTTGAGAGAGTTGAACACTGCCCATAGGTCACCATCTAAATGCACAGTCAATCCCAAGGGGCCATATTTTAGTTTCTGATGTTTTCTAAGGAATTATTTTTTGTGTGCATTATTCTCCTAGAGGAGAGACTGCAAGGAAGAAGAAATGGAGCAAGGCCAGAAGTACTATCAAGTTACTATCCCTGCCCAGGGGAGAAATGGTGGACCACAGTCCTAGTTTTCTGTCCTCAGAGGGGGAAGCTGAGACAGGCTCTGTACATTCCCTGGTGGTCCCTCATGGGCTTCAGCCTGGATTCCCCAGTGGGCAGCTGCTCCTTGGTGCATTTTGTATAGACTTCTTTTTTACTTCACCTCTTTACTCCCTTACCAATGTGGGGGGAATCACTTCTCCCCTTGAGACTTTTAGTCAAAACGTGCTAGGGTCTGCCACTTTAGGGAAACCCACTGTATTATCATCTATTACTGCCACGAAACATTACCACAATTGCAGCAGCTTAATGTATCACACATTTGCCGTCTCGATTTCTCTAAGTTAGAATTCTGTCTGTGTTTTCTGATCAGGGTCTCACCAGGCTAAATTTATCAGCTGGGGCTGTGGTTCTCTAGGATGTGGCTTCTCCTCCCAGCTCATTGGTTGTTGGCAGAGTTAATTCCCATGCTTGTCACACAGTCCCCTCTATCTTCAACAGCGCCACCACAGATCAAGTTCTTCTACTTCAAATTTGTCTGACTTCCCTCCTTGCTGCAACTCTCTGACTTCCTCTTCTGCTCTTAAGGGCTCAGATGATTAGTTCAGGTCCACTAGAATAATCCAGGATCATTTTCCTATTTTAAGGTCAGCTCATTAGTGACCTTAATTACATCTGCAAAGTCCCTTTTGCCAGGTAATGTAACGTATTCATGGATATGACAAAGAAACAAAATCATAGCAGCCAAGTTTCTACCCACTACACCAGATTAAGAGCAGATGTCTAAGCAGATTTCTAAGTGAGCATCTTGCTGTATTTGAACCCTAGTTGGTGCTTGGGACCATTTGTTAGGTTCTTATTTGTTTATGCATCCATTTGTTAAACAATTTTCAACAAACATTACCAGTAACTTCTCTACGTTCTGCCCAGTTCCTGTATTTAAAGAGTCTGCTGGCTAGAAGCTCATAGCCTCCTGGTAGAGACAGACTAGATGAGGTTACAGTAAGTGGACTGTCCTGTGAGATGGGCTGGTCTGATGCTACAGTAAGGATCAGGAGTGCTAAAGAGTCAAGGCCTCTGGCTGGGGTATCACAGGAAGAACATAGAACCAAAGGATGAGAAAAATTTGATCATCTTGGAGATGGGGACCCAGCAGTCTTCTCAAACATGGCTCCTACTTAGATGACTTTGCTGTCATGGCACAGGATTCACTGAGTTCTAGCTCTGCTATTGTGTTTGTGTGTTTGTTGTGGGAGGAGAAGACCAGGAAAATGCTGTCATGTGGAACATGGAGAAGAATGATCAGAGTCACATATTTTATCCAGCTTTTGCTTATTTTAAGGTCTGTTCATCAGTGACCTTAATTACATCTACAAAGTCCCTTTCAGCAGGTAATGTAATGTATTCATGGATATAACACAAGGGAATCACAGTAGCCAAGGTTAAGCCCACCACACCCAACCCAGAATAGCCCACATTTGCTAGCCCACACATATCTTCTGATTTGTCATCTGCTGTGTAACTCATTTTATAGAAAGATTGACCATGTCAGCCCACTTTCCTATTTCTTAGTTATTTCATGCACTAGCTATGAATGTCAAAGGTTTTCTTTACATAAGCCCTACCAGTGCAGGTCTGAATTGAAAAGGAAGAGTATAAAATGTGATTCATGCTTTCAAATGCAAAAATAAAGCGAAATGCAGAATAGTATAGTAAAAATTCTTCAGTGTGGGCAGTAGAAAACCTTGGTTTGATCCTAGATCATATACGGATTCTCCAACAGTTTCAAGCTTCAGTTGTCTCTATTTTTATACTTGCAAAATGAGCATACTACTATTCCTTGTTATACATTACAATGTTGTCCTGAGAATCAAAAGGAGAAAATGTACATGACATTATCCTGAAGTTTTGATTATACGTGTCTAACAACTAAAAAGCATTTTTCTGAATTTTAGGACAATTGACTCATCTGGTTCCGTGAAAGGGCATTGGTTAGATATCAGAGGCCCACTTTAAGTTTTTGTTTTCCATTTTGTTTCATCTGCAATTTGCCGGTGCTGATGCATTTGCCAAAATGTCCATAAATGCTTTCATCTTCCTCTCCAAATTTCATATCTTTTCCCATCCCTGGAATCTTTTCTTCTTGGTCTCATAGATCCTGTTCCCGCCTCCCACATGCTTTGAAGTGGGTTTTGTTGCATTCACAGTAGCCAAGAGGGTTACATGAGACGAAGTGGAAAAGCGTGTGCTGCCCAAGGCTAGGAGAGTGGTTGACTAAACGAGCAAATGTGGCTTTGATGGAGGGCTTGCATTTAATAGGAGAAATAATTTTGAAGGAATGATAAAAATTTGGCGTTTCTATTAAGGCTAGCTCTTTGAAGGTGTTGTGGCAAGCCTTTTATTTTCTTTTATGTAACTATTTACACATGCTGAACATTTCTGTGTCTCATAATTTTAGGTTTCTCATTAGTTAAGAAAAATTACCAGTGCACAGCAAAAGACTGGCGCGGAATGCTGACCCACCTGGGCAGACAGTCCCAGGTTGCCTTCTGTCCTTTCAGCTCAGTGCCAGGCAGATATCCCAAGAGCTCTTCAAGCAGAGGTTCTGCAAGGGCTGGAAACAACAACTCCATACTGCTTCCCAAACACAGGGAAGCAGTATGGAGTAGTGGAAAGAGCACAGGACCTGGACTGAGTCCATTTGAGCTCTGTTCCTGGTTCTTGGCTGTGCAGCAGAACTTTCTGTGGTGATGAGTTCTCCATCTGCATTCTCCAGGATGGTAGCCACTCCATCTGTATGACTACTGACAGCTTGAAATGTGGCTGGTACAACTGCAAAACTTAATTTGAATTAAATTCAGTTTAAATAGCCCAAATGATTAGTAGGAGCCATATTGGACAGTTCAGATAACCTTGATAGCCCAAGAATCCTTTATGGAACAGTAGATGAGAAGGTTGTGAATCTGGATTTGAATTACCTTGGTACAATTCCTGATACTTGTTCTCCATGGGACCTTGACAAGGTACTTTCTTACTTTATGCTCAGGTTCTTAGTATATAAAATGATGATAGTGACTGTACTTACCTCATTGGACTTTTGTGAGGATTGAGATAAATATAAGGTATTTGCTTTGGTTATAAAATGTTTAAACTATGATACTTGGAAACAAGTAGATAGACACTTAAAAGTGTAGCTACAAGCCAGGCGCGGTGGCTCAAGCCTGTAATCTCAGCACTTAGGGAGGGTGAGACAGGAGAATCGCGAGTTCAAAGCCAGCCTCAGCAACGGCGAGGTGCTAAGCAACTCAGTGAGACCCTGTCTCTACATAAAATACAAAATAGGTCTAGGGATGTGGCTCAGTGGTCGAGTACCCTTGAGTTCAATCCCCAGTACCAAAAAAAAAAAAAAAAGTGTAGATACATGGAATCCACATCTATTACAGAATCATTTGTGGTAGTAGGGAGGGGAAAACTTTTATTTGTTCAACAGTGGGGCATTGATGGAATAAATAAGGATGTGTTTGTATACATACATATGTTCACATGTACTTGTAGTGGAATACAGTATGGCCATTAAAAAAGATAATACTGATATGCATTTATTTTCCTTAAAAAGATATTCCACATAGATCAATGAGTGAAAACCTCAGGTTATTGTATATAGTGTGCATTCACTTTAGGCCGTGTACGTCTGTATATTGTGTATATGGAGGAGGGGGAAAAGCAGCAAGGTCGCATGAAAGAGAAACACAGAGATATTTGGAGGGATATTTTCCAGGGTCTCAAAATTGGTTTTTGTCTGATGACATTGTAATTTGTTTTTATTTTCCTTATCTTTATCTTCTGAATCTTCTTCAATGATATGAATTGTATACATAACTATAAAAGAAAAAAAAACAAAAATGTTTGCACATGTCAGAATATGAAAATACATAAACAGCAGACTGAGAGTTTTAAAAATGTACAGTAGTCGCCTGATGACTTGCACACATGCAAGTGAGTTCCCCTTATTTTATAAAGAAAAGGATTTATCTCCTTAAAATCTTGTCATCATGGATTATTCCATGTGAAGTACCTCTTAGTTCTTTACGTGGCAACCTTCCCAGCCCTCTGACACCAGGCTCAAGAACTAGCAGAACTGCCTTCCTCTACCTACACTGATCTTCTTGTAACATATTAGGTGTATCTGAAAGTGTGTTGAAAAGTGTTGATACATGGATTTTCCCTGAAATTTGTGGAATCAAAAATGTAGCCTGCAGTTGTTCTAGCTAGTTCTTTCCTGCAGTCTCTATGATTTGAGGCATAGATGCCAACTAGCTTGCAGGAAAGCTCATGGGGACTTTCCTGCTTTGTTTTTGTCAATAGACAGATGCCCCTGGTATGATCTCTCAGAGATTGAACTGTGATCTCAGAACTCCCAGCCAACCTAATTTTTTTAATCACCAGACAGGAAAATTTATATTCCAATGGTCCCCAATTTATGATGGTTTTGACTTACAGTTTTTCTACCTTACAATGGTGCAAAAACATACCCATGTAACCACTCTGTTCTTCACTTGCAGTAAAATATTAAATGACATGAGCTATTCAGCACTTTATTGTAAACAAGCTGTATGTTAGATGATTTTGCTCAGCCATAGGCTAACATATATGTTCTGAGCATGTTTAAGGTAGGCTGGACTGAGCCGTTTTTCGATAGGTATATTAAATGCATTTTTCCATTTAATAATAGTTTTGACTTAAGACAGGTTTGGGGCTATAATTCCATCATAAGTTGAGGGGCATCTTATTTTCACAATTTAGCTACTATAAAATGCATGGTTTAAAAGAAAATCAACAGTGCTGAATTCATGTTCCAAATGGTTCTATGTCCAGCTCTGACTTTTTAAAGATATGATAGCCTATTAAAGGTGGTGGCTAGGGTCTTTCTGATTCCTTGTGTGTTGTATGTGTTTACCATACTGAGGAAGGCAGAAAGTAACTGCTTCAAGACACAATCCAATGATGAGTGGCAGCTTTGTCCAAGGCCCTGCCATGTAGAGCTATATTGTAATCTAAGTTTCTCTAGGCTTCGGGTATGCCATAAGACACGTCAGAAGCCAGGCAAGAATCTATGTAAGAAACAGGGAAATAGAAAACAGAAAAGTGAATTTTGCTCATGATGCCCTTTAGCACCTGACTCCACATGTAACTGGCTCTTTCCTCTTCCCCTTCTTATTTCTGAAAGCCATAGAATTCTCTAGAAAAAAAGGGGTGCTACATAGGAGGACACAGATGCCATTATTTGACAAGAACAAGTGTAAATATCCTGCTTCCTCATGTAATTTCCCTTAGAAAACCGGGTGAGGTTAAAAAAAAATCAGTCAAAATTCTGCAGGTTTTATTAACTGCAAGCTTCATAAGAGTTTGTGATGTGGTCATAAAATTGATTGAAGAGTTGAGGTCCACATATTCCTCTGGATCTTTTCAATATAAAAAGAAAAAGAAAAATGAACTGGTAAGAGTTATATTTTTCCCCTAATTTAAGGGGGAAAACCCCTATAAATATCACAATTCATAGTTTTTCTGTCCAGACCACACATGTGCATTATTTCTAATTTAGTTTTAGTGATCTCAAATAGTTAGCCTCTCTTGGCCTCAGTTTTCTCACCTGTGAAATGGGAGAATCAGACTATAATGGATACTTTTTAAGTTCCTTCTGACTCAGACCTCTTGGCAGTACCATCCCACTGTCCACTCTCACTGCTCAGGCCCATTTAACTGCTTATCATGGTATAGAGATTATTTAGAATTGGCCAGGATTAATTTATGATGGAAGTTGAGTTGCCTAAAATATAGTTGTAGATTGTAGGTGCGAATGCATTATGAATGTAAAAAGGATTATGATTATTTTGCCTCAAAGTCTTTTGGAAAAAGTTCTTCCTGGAGCTCTTTTGCTTACTGTTTTAGTCAGTTTTTTTTCCACCTCTGTGACTAAAAGACCTGACAAGAACAATTGTAGAGGAGGAAAAGTTTAAATGAGGGCTTAGGGTTTCAGAGGTCTCAGTCCATTAAGAACTGGCTCCATTCCTCAGGGCTTTAGGTGAGGCAGAACAACATGTTGGAAGAGTGTGGTGGAGGGAATCAGCTCACATGATGATCAAGAAGCAGAGAGAAAAAGAGAGACTGTACTTAACAGATACAAAATACATACCCCAAAGGCACACCCCCAGTGACCCACCTCATCCAGCCTTCAGTCTCCACCCACTTGATCCCATCAAGGGATAAATTCACTGATTGGATTAAGGCTCTCATAACCCCATCATTTCACCTCTAGAACTTTTTGCATTGTCTCACACAGAGCTTTTGGGGGACACCTCATGTCCGAACCATAACACTTTCCCATTTCCCCCAGAAAAAAGCAGCTAAAGAGCATGCCAGAAATAATGAATAACAAGAACATTGGTCTTGAGGCCCATAAAAAATTGTATCTATGTCCTATGTAAAGTCACTTAGGCAGCATGGCCAGCCTGCAACACCTGAATTTGTTCATTGTTCTATCGTCTCATTGGTATGCTTTCTTCTGTGATTGAAGACATAGGCTTTAACTGAGGGGGCTTTTTAGGATGATATCAATAGATGTCATGCATCCAGAATCAGATGATTTGTTAGGTTTTCTATAAACATTCAATTTCTAAATGATGTCTCCAATTTATATCCCTCAGCTGGATTGAGAGTGTGGGCTGAGGGTTTAACACACACCCTTGTGCTAAAATAACAGCTCCTTCCAGCCTGCAGGCAACCTTGCTCCCCAAGGTCTGGATCAGAAGTCACTTCATCAGGAGACCCTATGATGTGTTCATAATTAGTGGGCTCTCAGGTTCTAAATTGAACCCCAAGACACCTAGGAAACCCATGTGTTAGCTAAGCTATAAGGGTTAAGGACTGTATGTTTATTTCTCTCTCCTAACAGTTCTGGGAGTGGGCAACAGGGTGTCTAGGTTAAAAGGGAAGTTTTTTTCCACGCTATCTGTTATAAACTTATAAACTCAGTTTCCTTTCATTTTATTATTCCTCCATCTCTTACAAAGGTTGGCAACCTGTGACCTATAGCCCAAATCTAGCCTTCTGCTTATTTTTATAAACAAAGTGGATTTTTATTTATTTATTTTTGTTATTTTTTTTTTGTGCATTTGTAGTACTAGGGATTGATCTTGGGGCACTCTACCACTGAGCTTCATTCCCAACCCTTTCTTTTAGTTTTCATTTTTGAATCAGTATTTTGCTAGGTTGCCAAGACTGCCCTTGAACTTCTGATCTTCCTGCCTCACCTCCCAAGTCACTGAGATCACAGGCATGTGACACCATGTCCAGCTGTTGCTGTGGTTTTTAAGATCCATTTCTGCTGCAGAAGGTAGCTGGATTCTGTTAGTCACTAAGGGCAGAGTTACAGAGAGGCTAAGCATGCTATCAGCCATAGGTCCTCCCTAGAATCCCTGTTTCTATAATTTCTTCATGGTGGGTCATGGGATAGGACACTAACGTCTCTGAGCCTCAGTTCTTTTATAGGAATGCTGGTGCATCACAGGATAAAACAAGCATAACTAATTGTATTCACCTGGCAGTTGACTCCTAATTATTCTCTCTGCCCTTAGATTAGGCAAACATTTTTCAACTAAAGTGTTCTTTCTAAAGGCTAATTGACAACATCTCCCTATGTTGTCTTGATAGTAGAGTCCACTCTGCTAAGGAAACCACCAGGAGTACTGAAAGGAATGTGACCAAGAGAGTTTTATTCTGCGAGTATATGCAGGAGTGGAACCAAAGCTGTCAAGAGTTGCTCTCAAAGGGTAACCTGGACACAAAATGACCTGGATTAATTACAACTGATGTACTAGACACAAAGAAGAGGATATGAGAAAGATTAGATGATGATAGTATCTTTCATTTTTTTTTCTTTATTTGCTATTGGGAATTAAACCCAGGGCTTCACTCATGCTAAGCATGTGCTTTACCAATGTGCTTTACCCCTAGTCTGGGATTAGGTTATTATTGGAGTTAAAATTTATTTATAAGTGTTTTTATTCTTTTAATCCATTTGAGAGTGCTCTCAACTATCTGGTATTTGGAAATGTGCTATACATAAAAAGTTTTAAGAACCATGACAGGATGAAAGAGTTAAACACAGAGGAACTACTTTCAGGCTTGTACTACTCTTAGTCAGTAGGTAGTACCTGCCAGAGTGAATTTTGAGAACTCTACCAAGGCTGGTCTAAGCTTTGAAAAGTTCTAGGATTGATTAGTGATGTCTGCCACTGCAGCAGGAATGGCGACTGGAGACTCAAGTATAGGGTTTTTCTCCCCCTAGATTTACCTGTTTGTTTGAAAAGTTGCTGGAAGGGAAGAGACTAAGTCATTAATGTCCCCTGCAATCAATTTCATCATGGAAATGGCCTAACATCTGTTCTCAAAATGATCCAATATTCTATGACTGTTTATAGTTTAACACACTACTACAGTTCACAGTTGTTAACTTTATACATAAATATTCACAAATTTCACTCTGTAATTTCATTGTGAATAAGAAATATTGACAGTTAAACTGATATAAATCAAAAAGAGACCAGATACAAAATATTCTTTGATCTTTTCTTGAAAAAAAAAAAGATACCTTTACAAAGAAAAAAATTACCAAAATTCCATAGAAAATATTTATCTGTTAAAATGCCTTTGATTTGAGGATTTTCACTGAAAACTAGAGTTCCCTTAAATAACATGTTTTTAAGTCTTAGAAGTCCAATATTAAATTTCTTTAGCATTGTTCACCAATATTCTTTCAGTAAATTTCTGTGCTATGGTATATATATTTTCATCTTCCTCATGTTTAAATGAGAAGTAGGAGGTCATGAAGTGAATGCCATTTAGTTTTTCAATGTCATTTAAAATTTTTTACAACTTCAATTATTGGATTTTACTAAAATTGCTATTGGAAAAGCAATAAATTCAGTTTAGAATAGGAGGAAGTTAATTATCAACATTCATGGCATAGAGAGAAGAATATGGTAGAAATTGCAGGTCATCACAGTTGGTTATTGGTCTTTCTTTGAAGCCAGACATGACCTTATCAGATTTGTTTAGTATCACCACACTTCTCATATTTTCCATGGCTTCAGAACAATGGAGTTCAGGGATCAAGAATGCCTACATTCCACAAGAGTGAACTTTTCATCCTCTGAAATCAATGATGAATGGTCAGCACCAGCCACACTGTATATATTCAGGAAGAGAAACCAGAGCACTAAAGGTGCCCGAACTCTTGCAGGCTGTAATGCAGGAGATGTTTGTGAAAAATCAATCGTCAATGGCTTTGTGAGAGTTTGTAAGTGATGATAGGGTGGTTTAATCTTCCTAGAAGGATATCTAATTTTTTATTAACACTAAACATCACCTTAGATTATCTGACTTTCCTAATCAATAACTTGTATTTCCCAAATGGAGTATTTGAAAACTTCAGGTTTTGTTTGTGTGTTCATAGATTGGATGTTTTGACATAGGACAGAAGTTTATAACTCTCAATAAACTTTTATAGGTCACCACCAAAACTAGTAGCTCATCCTTACTTGAAATAAGGAGTTTACTACCATTTAAAAATCACCCAGTTATGATGTCTTTTCTATTTTATTTATTTATTTATTTTTTTTAAAATGCTTTTTTTTTTTTTTTTTTTTTTTTTAGTTGTTGATGGACACAATGTCTTTATTTTATTGCTTTGTATGTGGTGCTGAGGATCGAACCCAGGGCCTCACGCATGCGAGGCAAGCGCTCTACCGCTGAGCTACAATCGCAGCCCCTTTTCTATTTTATATATCAATTATATCCATATCAAATGGTTTTGTTAAGGTATATTATCTCAGTGGTTTAATAACACTTTTTTTAAAAAAATGACAAAGCTTTCTCACATTTTTAATTTCCTTACCTACAGGTTCTCACTCAATTCTATATCTACTTCTCCTCCATATTTGTGATCATTATTCTAAATAATACCTTCATTTATTTGTGGCCTACATAATGCATGTGTGAGCATAGCACTGTGGCACACAGTAGATAGTATTTATTAAGAAATAGAATACTTCAATGTGATATACATAGTTAATGTTATTCAGGGTATTAAATTTGTATCTATAAATTTATAAGTTTAACATTTTATTAATTGTGAATATATACTATAAGACTCAGTACAAAATCCATTCCAGTGTTTGGTCTCTAAATAGCTAGGTTAGATCTTCATTTTCTTCTGAGATTCCCCCCTATCATTTATATTCTCTAGCATAGTGGTTTGCTGACTGTAGTTCCTGGTCCTGCAACATCAGCATCACCCAGGAACATGTTAGGAATGCAGATTCTTAGGCCCAGCTTCAGACCTACTGAATCAGAAGCTCTGGGAATAGGGCATAGCAGTCTATGTTGTAATGAGCCTTCCAGGCATGGTGAGTTGCATGAGTGGGCAACCTGTGCAGGACTCTGCACTTAGGAAGACACCATGTTTTCTATCGCCATCTTAGAATTTTAATAATTTCTCTTTTTAAAATATTTTTAGTTATAGATGGACACAACACCTTTATTTTATTTATTTATTTATTTTTGTTGTTGTTTTTGTTTCATGTTTTAATAAAACCTTGGAAAAAATCAAGAAAGTACATAATTTATTCTCCAAAACATCTTTCCACATTTCAAATAAAAACAAGCTCCCATTCCTTTTGCAATTTAAATGCATAGCAAATTCAAAACATTTCTCCATCTTTGACTTTTTATTAGCATCATATCATTAATGGTGATTCATAATGTTTTGTTTTTTTTTCTCCATCACATACATTGGCAAGAACTATTTTTGTGTACCATGGCTCACCTTTTTTCTTTCCTATTTTTAAAATCTCTCTGTGAAATCATAGTCTCTCTTCTTTATAATTGAATGAAAACTCTCACTGCCAACCATATTTATTAAGGTAGCATTCTTTTTTTCATATTTTAATTAACTTATTTATTCTATTTAGGTTTACATGATATCAGAGTGCAGTTTGATTCATTGTACACAGATGGAGGATAACATTTCATTTCTCTGGTTGTAAGTGACATAGAATCACAACATACATGCAGTCATACATAAAGCTAGGGCTATGATTACCATCATATTCCACCACCTTTACTGTCCCTATGCCCCCTCCCCACTTACACTCCTGTGAACAGAGTTCCTCCTCCATTGTTCCTGTGTATTTATTTTTATGTGGTGCTGAGGATCAAACTCAGTGCCTCATATGTGCTAGGCAACCACTCTACCACTGAGCCAAAACCCCAGCCCAGAATTTTTAATAATTTCTTAACAACATGCTCACAATTTTCACTTTTCCCAGGACCCTGCCAGATTATAGTCAATCCTGTTTCTTTGGTTATCTAGTCAATTAGTTATCTGATTATAAATTAAAATTAATTTTAATTGTTCTCAGGAAATTTTCAAAGAGAAAGCAATACTAAGTTGTGCCAATATTTCCCTTTTAGATAAATTTTTGGCTCTCTTTTTCTTTTTATAGAATCTGCCCAAGAGTTATAGCCAGAAGTAGAGTCTACCTGAATTTTCAAATCTGTCTTGGACCTTTTTCTTCCTGGTTATCAGAAAGTGTTATTATAACAACTTTTTCTGAACCCTGTATGTGCTGCCAAATAGTTAACCACTTTTGTATTACCAGGTCTCTAGATTTATAAGCATCTTAAGAAAATCTCTGCGTGTAGGTATTGGTTCATAGACATTGCACTAAGTTATACGTAATCACAGTTTGTGGATCAATAGGGCCTCTATAGAAGCAAATATTTCAAATTAAGCTAATTCAAGAAGCAATCATTTATAAAGGGATTTATTCCAAAGATGTGGATATAGTATAGGGGATCCATTAGGGTTTGTGCAAGAACCCAGCACTGCAAAGACAGAGAAGTCCCACCACTTTAAGCTCCAACGGAACAAGGGAAGGAGAAGTTTCCAGAACCTGAGAGAAGAGAGTCATATACAGCTGCCTGGTAAGGGACAGTAACTCTCTCTTCAGAGATACAATGAGACTGGAGTGAGCTTACAGGGAGAGAACCAGGGGAATGACTGTGCTGACCTATCCTGTCTCTCTACAACCACTTCCTGCACTTAGCTAGACTCAGCTGGAAGCCCAAAGGTGCACAGCACCCTGATGCCACTTCCGTATGTCCACTTGTGGGGAGGAAAGTAAAGGACAAAGTGTGACGATGGGTCTAGAAATACAAATGGGCAGTATCTGGTACATTTTGCTCCATTTGCTTCTTGTCCATTGTCCAGGAGAAAAGTAATGGCTCCATCTCAGGGAAGATACAAAGTCACTTCAGGTCCCGTGTCATTGTGAGATAATGCCATTTTGGTCCTACATCGAAAACACCAGCTACTACAGGTGTTTTTGTTTGTTTGTTTTTGTTTTTGTTTTTTGTAAGGTAGAAGGGGGTAAGGGGAGTAAAGAAGCTATTTAGTGACTTAAAACACAACTGCCATCTTTCCCTCTCAATAGCTGGCTACAAGGTCTCATTGGTAATCATGGTTTCCTTCTTCCATTACCTTTCAATGATGAAAGTCCTCTTAGTCTTTGATGGCTTTGACTTTATTGGGTTACCACTGTTTTCCCTGAGTGAGGAGTTTGCATAAGGGCATCCCAATGAATCCTTCAATTATACATCTCAACTTCCTTATCCCTGTTGTTTAGCAATAATAGTGACTTCCCTTTCTGATTGAGGAGCCCAGAATGGCTGGAGAGTTTCTGCTTCTAATTCATCATATCATGATTATGTTCTCTGGTAGAAGCAAACATTATTCCATGGAGTTTTTAAACATTTTAGTGAGAAGGGCCACTCCCACTACCTCCTGTTGGTTTACTGACCCATGCATTTTTCTAAAAATATTTTATTTATTTATTTTTATGTGGTGCTAAGGATTGAACCCATTGCCTCACGCATGCGAGGCATGTACTCTGCCACTGAACTACAACCCCAGCCCCTGACCCATGCATTTTTACCATGGGGAGATGGCACTGAATATTGTCCTCTGACTTAAGACATATTGTGCATTACTGTAGGACAATATCCTAACCTCTTTGTGTTTTCACCCAGCTGGTATTAAATCAGCACTTCTAGGCAACAGATCTAGTAATGCACTGTCTTTGTACAAAACTTATCCCATAATTGGTAGTGATGATGTGCAGGTAACCACGTGTTAGATAAATCATTTTGTATGAGTAAGAATTGTGATCCTGACAAAAGTGCTAAGAGAAGAGAAAGGAATTCCACAAACAGAATGTTTCTGTTCTATTTAAGCCAAAGCCTGGCCCTCTCCAAAGTCAGAGAAGTCTGGTGTCATCAGCCTGTCACCCAGGGGCTTTAGTGAGTAAAGAACTGTGTGACTGAACTGTGCATGGCCCCTGCTATCCTTGCTGCTAAGGCCAATGAATTTTTCCTTTCAGTCGACATAAAGATACTGAAACATTTTAACTCTGTTCACCACCATCCTACTTACATGCTGTTGTTCTTATTGTCTTTATTCATTTTTTTAGTATTATTGACTTTATTTTTTTCACCAGTCTTGATTCTTTTTTTATCAACAAATTATACATTGATTTTTAAAAAATAATATGAGCAATTCTATGCCATATATAAAAGTTCTTAAAAATGTTATTTGTTCACTCTTTTTTATTTTTTTTCCATATTTTATTTATTTGTTCTATTTAGGCTTACATGATAACAGAGTGCAATTTGATTCATTGTACATAGATAGAGGATAGCATATCAGTTCTCTAGTTGTAAGTTGTGTAGAATCACAACATATATGCAGTCATACATAAAGTTAGGGCTATGATGACCATCACATTCCACCACCTTTACTGTCCCCATGCCTCCTCCCCCCTTACAGCCCTGTGAACAGAGTTCCACCATTGTTCCCATGTCTTTCCCCACATTATGGATCAGCATCCACTTATCAACAAGTATATTTGGCATTTGGTTTTCTGAGATTGGCTTACTTCACTTAGCATGATATTATCCAACTCTATCCATTTACCTGCAAATGCCATAATTTTATTCTCTCTTATTGCTGAGTAATATTCCATTGTGTATATATACCACAGTTTCTTTATCCAGTCATGTACCGAAGGGCATCTAGGTTGGTTCCACAGTTTAGCTATTGTGAATTGAGCTGCTATAAACATTGAAGTGGCTGCAGCACTGTAGTACGCTGTTTTTAAGTCTTCTTTCTGGATATAGACCGAGGAGTGGGATAGCAGGCTCAAATGGTGGTTCCATTCCAAGTTTTCTAAGGAATCTCCATACTGCTTTCCAGATTGGTTCTACCCATTTGCAGTTCCACCAGCAATGTATGAGCGTGCCTTTTTCCCCACAACCTCGCCAACACTTATTGTTGTTTGTATTCTTGATAGTTGCCATTCTGACTAGCGTGAGATGAAATCTTAGGGTAGTTTTGATTTGCATTTCTCTGATTGCTAGAGATGTTGAACATTTTTTCATATGTCTGTTGATGGATTATATATCTTCTTCTGTGAAGTTTGTGTTCAGCTCTTTGGCCCATTTATTGATTGGGTTGTTAGTTTTTTGGTGTTAAGTTTTTTGACTTCTTTATATATCCTGGAGATTAGTGCTCTATCGGATGTGTGTGTGGCAAAGATTTGTTCCCCGAATGTTAGCTCTCTGTTCACTTTATTGATTATTTCTTTTGCTGAGAAGCAGCTTTTTAGCAAGGAGAGAGAAGCAGGAGGCATCACAATACCTGAACTCAGATTATACTACAAAGCTATAGTAACAAAAACAGCATGGTACTGGCACCAAAATAGACATGTAGACCAATGGTATAGAATAGAAGACACAGAGACGAACCCACTTACATACAGTTACCTTATACTAGATAAAGGAGCCAAACATGTGCACTGGAGAAAAGATAGCCTGT
Source organism: Xerus rutilus (assembly GCA_028644305.1). Classification (NCBI taxonomy): domain Eukaryota; kingdom Metazoa; phylum Chordata; class Mammalia; order Rodentia; family Sciuridae; genus Xerus; species Xerus rutilus. The sequence goes on from CM053413.1 coordinate 40,295,770, forward strand.
TCAACAAATGGTGCTGGGAAAACTGGAAATCCATATGCAGCAAAATGAAACTAAACCCCTATCTCTCACCATGCACAAAATTCAACTCAAAGTGGATCAAGGACCTGGGAATCAGACCAGAGACCCAACACCTAATAGAAGAAAAAATAGGCCCAAATCTTCATCATGTCGGATTAGGACCTTACTTCCTTAACAAAACTCCTATAGCACAAGAAGTAAAATCAAGAATCAACAAATGGGATGGATTCAAACTAAAAAGCTTCTTCTCAGCAAAAGAAATAATCAATGAAGTGTTCACCCTTTTTTATTTCCATTTTCCTTTCTGAACTTATAATCCTTTATGCTTTCGTAAGTTCTTTTAATGTGTACTATTAGTGATGAACTCTTTCAACGTTTGTTTCTCAAAATGTCTATTTCATAATCATTCTTGAATCACCCAAATTTTAGGTTGATAATTATTTCCTTTTAAAACATATTATTGCATTCACTTCTGATTTCTACCATTGCTGTGGAAAGGTCTATTGTCAGGGTAGTTGTAAGTGACTAGCCTTCCACTGTGATTATTTTCAAGATTTTTTTTCTGTAATGTTATATAGTCTTAACTACAGTGTTATGAGTGTCAATTTTATTTATTCTGTTTTCTGTGTGTATGAATTTATATATCTCACCATTTCTGTTTAAGTCTCAGCTATTCTCTCTTCTGTGTGCCTCTCGTCTCTTCTAAGGGGACTCCAATTGCATGTGCGTTAGACTTTCCCTTTCCGTCCTCCCAATCACTTCACGTTCCATTCCTGCATTCTTAGTAATTTTTCTAGTTTTATTTTCCAGTTCATTTGTTTTCTTTCTAGCTTTCTCTAAACTATGGCTAAAAATCTTCATTGAGTTTTAAAATTAATACTATATTTCTCATTCCTCAAAGTTCAGTTTGGATTTTTCAGCTCTTTCTCATCTTTTTGGTAATCTTTGTTGCATGCTCATTGTTATTAATTCTTTTTATTTCCTATTTCTTTGCATGTGTGAAAGAGCACCTAAAATCCACCCTCTTAGCAAGTTTCTGGTATGCAGTACACATTTATTTCTTTAAACATTTCTTAAAATAGCTGTTTTGTATTCTGTAATTAATAATTCCAGGATCTGAAGCCATTGCGATGTGTTTATCTACATTTACATTTATTCTTGTTTGTTCTGCTGTCTTTCTCTTATCGGTGATCTTTGAGGATTTATATTTGGCAAATCTTAGTGGGTCCCCTGAATGACTAAAATGGAGAAAATGACTTTTTTTGAGGAAACAGAGAGGATTTAGTTTTGCTTCTTTTCAGAATAGGGAGCTCCTATGAAGCTGGGATCACCTACCTCCTTAAAAATACTTATTTATCAGAACTTCCAGATTAAGCTCCTCCAACTTGCCACTGGCTTAGTTTGTGCTCAGAGTAAACCGTACTATTTATGTGGGCTTTTACCTTGCTTTTCTGACTTGAGCTGAATTTTAAAGTTTCATTTGTGTGTTTGCTGGTTTATTTTAGTCTGTTAGATGGTTCTTGCTTCCTGTGAGCTCAGCAATTCTCTCTTAAGAGGGCCCTCAGAGCATCTAGTCAGTCATCATGCTGGCAGTAGAAGTCACATTTTATACACAGAATGTCCACACACTAGTAATAGAAACAACTTCTGAAAAGTCTTAAAATATTTTCAGTCTGTCCATCTTAATTTTATAGTATATGCATTCTCAATCTTTCTAGCGTTTTCCATATAAGTCATTTGTTGAAGATTTTTAAAGTTCAGTACTTATTGATCCCCACGGGTACTTTTTTCTTTTTACTCTGTTTTGTTGTTCTTTTATTTAAGCATTTATTGAGGATTAGTCTGTTTCACAGTTGGCAAACATTTTCTTAAAGGGCCTAATAGTAAATATTTTAGGCTTGTGGATCCATTGTAGCTACTCAGCTCTGCTGTAGTGGTATGAAAGCAACCATAGACAGCACATAAACAAATGAACATGGCCATGTTCCAATAAAACTTTTATTATAGAAATGGGCAGTAGGCCCACAAGCTATAGTTTGTTGACCTGTGATCTACTGTAAACTTTGGATCAATTCTTTTTGTGAGCTGATTCTGTACTGATCTTCATTTTGGGGCTTTCTGCTTCTCACATTGTTAACTGAAGACAGAATACCCACTTTCTTTCTCAAAATATCCTGGATTTGTCTTCTTAGGGCCTTTGCACATGCTGTTAGTTTCCACAGAATTAAGGTCTTATAGCTGGTAAGTGGCAGACCCCAGATTGAATGTGAGGAGGGTCTGTCTGATTCTAGGTCTTGAGCTAATGCCCAGACCCTCTGTGGGCCCCTTGGTTTCTTAGCTATGTGTAGAGTTGAAGAACAAAGCCACCCAGCTATTCTTGGAGACCTGTCAAGCCAGCAAGAGGTAGGGGGTGGAGAGCTGGAGTTACAGAAGCATGGTGTTAGTATCAAATGAGCTGACTCAAGTTAAAGGGGGAAAGGATCAGTTACCTAATTGCAAACAATCCCACTGTTAAGGTACAGCATTATGATTCAGGGTCAAAACAGTTTTATGCCAGCGGGATCCCAGTGTTCTTAGGGTGGTGAAGGGAAAGTAAGTGGGAAGGTTTCATTCTCAGTGGAAATCTGGGGCAAGCACAGTGCCCCAGCTTATCCAGGAGATCTGGCAACCATTAAAGAGAAATGACTTCCTAAATTCTAACTGACAGGGGAACTGAATGCATTGTACCATCCAGGATGTAGAGCCCCCATGCTCAGGGAAATGAATATGGTTTAAAAACTCATGGGATCTTTCCGGTTTGTCCCAAGCTTGGGAATGTAATGTGGAACATTTTTTAAACAACAGTTTGAAAGAAAGTTAATGTACTTTTCTTAGGATTTTGGAAAGCTGTGTTTTGCTTATTAGTCAGTGGAAAATCTATATGACTAAAATATGTTTAAATGTAAGCTGGCTAATAGAACAGGCTCAGGGCAGAAAAATAGACCATTTGAAGCAAATCAACCATTAATTTCATGTGTATTACTTAAGAAAAAAGAAAACATTGAAGCAAAGTGAAAATGACATGATGGTCCATTTCAAACATTTGGTGAATGTAATGTAAATGAATTCTCTTTAGTAATTCTGAGACTTCAGCCAAACCATCAGAACCAACTTTAAGAACCTCAGGATAACTATGAGCTTAACAAAGTTTTGCAGAATTATCATGTTAATTTTCTGAAAGGCATCAACTGTATATAAGGATATATTACTTTGTCAAAGAAATAATCCATAAGGAAAATAAAATGTGTCTGGGTATCACATTGACCAACACTTAACTTGTATAGAAGTAGTTATCCCCAAAGGAAAAGGCAAGATATATATGCTCACTGATGCATTTAAAAGTTATATTTTGACATCTTCCTGGATTTTTAACCTTTATGAAGTAAATGCAATTCGTTTTAAAAATTACTTTAAGTTATAAATGCTCATCTTCATGTGTGCATGCATAAACATAAAAACATGGTTAATAAAACAAAAAATTAAAAACAAAAGCCATGAAAACTTGGAGGAAATAACTCTTTTAACCACAGAGTCCATCATAATTACTATGACTGACCACCAAATTTGGCCCTGAACTTCCTGGCAGCCAGGGCAAAAAGGGAAACAGGATAAATTTTTACCATTCCTAGTATTAAAAAGGAGGAAACAAACTAGTTTATGGAGATAGAGATTTTACTAGTATCACATAGTAAAAGGGGTTTCTTATGTGTGATTTTTCTATGGGAATATTGAATCCCATATCCATGATGGATAATGTCCTCAACAGCCCTTTTTAGCAAATGCAGATATGGTTTTCATAAAGCTGTCTTCTACAACAATTCCCAATAAAAGCTGGTGCTATAACTTTGAAATGCATCTCAGAGCAGATAAATATTGGGAGAATATCCATATTGTGAAAGGTATAGAGTTTTGCCCTCAATGCATATTTCACAGGTTCAAAAAGAAATTTTAATTTGTGTGGCTGTATTGCAGAAACCTAGCAGCATTTCTGTGTGTGTGTGTGTGTGTGTGTGTGTGTGCATATAAATGTATATATATATATGCATGAATGCACACATGCAATTCCCTGGGAATTTTACTTGGACATATCCCACTTAAAATTTTTTCACTTACTGTCATCTTCTAAATTTCATGGAAGTTTGAGCTAACAGATTTTTCTATTGGTTTTTCATTTTATTAATAATACTAAAGTCTTCAATAACTAGGTTAAGCGTTGACAGAAGTCGGTCATTCATAGGAAAGAACAGAGTTATATCCCTTTCAATAGATTTAGTGTACGCTGTTTCTCCTTATCTTGACAGAAGATTTTTTATCAAATGTAATTTTCTTATTAACAGTATCATTGTTTTCATATTTATATCATTATTAGTATGTCAAACTATTATGACTCATGTAATAATCAAAGCACAACTATTTGGGAGGCTTCCATTGCCTCTTTAAAATTTGGCTGTGTGTAAGCTCATGTTTGCATGTGTGTGCTGGCCTTGGATGTGCTAGATAAAGCTCTGCCTACTGGGCCCCTACTCCCTTTTTAAACTTTAAATTGTGGAAGAAACTGTCACAGAGAACTGGATGAAAACTTAGCAGGCCCAGTATCTTTTCTGTTCAATTTCAAGCAAAAGCAGTTGGAAGTGACTGTAAGCCACAGACATTCTGCAATTAGAATGTTCACTTGGCTTTTTTGATAAACAAACACAACTTTACCACATTTAAAAGATGATGTTAATGATGAGCTGAACCAATCAGCTTAGAAAGGTTAAACCAGGAGTTCTCATCTTTTTTGTGTTTATAGTTTTCTTTTAAATTCAGTTATTACAAGTATTTGTAGAGTACCTTGAAGGGATTGTATTATATCCCCAGTTATCTTAACACCAAGATTGCTGTTTGCACAGATCCATCTGTTCCCCAATGCTCAGGCTTGTAGTATCACCAGGCATGGTTGCCTCACTGTCTGGAAGCCTGTAGACTTCTGGGGCGATGACTTGACATTTGGCTTTCCTCTCTCATTTCTTATTTGCTAAAACAAAAACAAAAGTAAAACCCCACTGTATTCTATACTGCATCTGCTAACCCATTCAGCTTTCCAGTCTCTGGAAGACATAGTGGTTCTTAACAGCCCAAAACCTCATTTGTAGCCATTGGAGAACTGCCAAAGACTTGGTATTGCCTTCTTAGCTTTGGGAAATTCATTTGTTAGCCCATCCTACATTTTGTAAAATAGTAAATGGGAGAAGTTGTCTAGGGTCCAGTCTGCGTAAAAGTGTTGAATTTTATTCAACTTCCCATTACTGTTGCTTTTGGACCTTGTGCATTCACCTGCACATCTCATTGCTGTGTCCAGTAGACAACAAATGGAAATCAAAAAGGGGTTCCTTCAGCAAATGTTTATTGGAGACCTACGGTGAACTGAGCCCAGAGGTGGTTTTGGGGTATGAAGAAGTAAGTTGGTCAGCTTTCTTAATTTTAGCAGCACAAAAGTCTAAAGATGACATGAACATTTGTCAACAATAAATGATTTATTAATAAGATAAAGGGTAGCCTAGTACTATGCAGAGTTGTTTTTTTTTTTTTTAAATGCCTGGCTTCAAGAGTTAAACGACAATCTCTCAGCCCTCTGTCTTCTTGCCTGCTCTCATTATTGGAAAGAATGGAGTTTCTTTTTTCATTGTCCAGAGTTCTGCTGAGTTAGCAAAAGCAGTTCCATTTGCCCAGTCTTAACCTTAAAGACTGCAAAGGGGAACTAGTGAAATATTGCACAAGCCCAGCCTTGGTTTAGCCATGAATTATGCATTGTGTATTTAGACTATTCTACTGTTATAGTCTGTTTATCTGTTGACTTCCACCAAGATTTAGGGTTTTGTTGTACTTAATAACTTGCTTTATTTTGTTTGACATGTATTTTATGTCCTCCATGTGCATGGATACATAAGATACACAGTCGTGGGTGAGGGTCTGGAGAGAAAGCCCAGCCCTGGAAGCACTAACTTTGAGAACTGTGGGGTAAAAATTTTCACATACTCTTCAGTCTTCCACAGCTCTAACCAATATGAGGATGGATCTGTTTTCTTAGTTTTTCCACCCTAAATCACAAGACAGTTAAGAGAAGGAAAATGAACATGTGTTCCTGATATTTCTGTATTTTGACTACTAATGCTGGTCCTTAAATTAAAAAGGTGTCAAAAGATGTTTAGTTAATTCAGTATTAACCACAAGTGAAAATTCCACCATTTCATTCCATATTCTCATTTTTATTATTTCTTTTATTACATAAGTCCTATATTCAAAATTTTTATCTGGTGGATTCATGTAGGTTTTAAAATGTCTTGCAAATAGGAGCTATTGTGGAGATACTAATATGTCACTCAACTGTAGCTTGATCTGAGAACATCCCAGATGTTTCTCAGCATGCATGTGTTTTGTGCTTTGGAATTCTGGAGTAGTTAACGGAGACAAACATGCTGAGATTATTCATATTTAATAGAATTCATGACTGCTGTCATATATGTGGGAGAGATAATATCTTTTATGTCTTTTGTATTTAGCAATTATTTATGGACTTTCCCCCCAGGTTTTTATTGGTCCATTCTAGTTGCAGATAGTGGGGGCTCCTTGTTACGTGTTCGTACATGCCACAGTATAGCAATATATTTGGTCAGCATCACTCCCCGGTATACCCTCTTTTCCTCCCCTTCTCCTTCCCTTTACTCTACTGATGTCCCTTTGATTTTCATAAGATCTGCCCCCAATTTTCTTTCCCGTTTTCCTCTCTAGTTTCCACATATGAGAGAAAACACATCACTCTTGTCTTTCTGAGTTTGACTTATTTTGCTTAACATAATGTTCTTATTTTCCTGCAAATGTCTTATTTATGGACTTTTAAGAAACTGACTTCCTAATTTCCATTCTGGGTTGTAGGACTTTAAAAGATCTTTATCAAACAAAGATGTCAGCTCTAAAGGTTCTTCAAATAGAATTACCAATTTACCTACCTTGATTTTCACCAACTTCCTCTTCCTACTGTAAATACTCTGGTGTTCAGAGTGAAATCCCTTGCCCCAATTCAGTCACATAGAATTACATGAGTGCCTAGCATAGGCACGGTTTATACTTGTGTAACTTGCCACAGTTTTAATCAGTTCTCTTTGAGTCTCATAAAGCCTCTGCATGAACAGAAGAGGATGCTGAGGCTTAGGTGTCTCACCCAGCCTGCTTCCTAAAGCCACACTCATCGCAAGTGAGAAATCCCACTTTTTTAATTAAACAAGGTCTTTTGACTCCAGAGCCTGTGCTACTTTATTGCTTTTAACTAGAAACCCATCAATGAAACAACTGTTTGAGTGTCCCACCCTATTCATTCAATAAATATTTATCCACTGTGTGCCAGGCCCTGGTGATGTCTGCTGATAAATGAGAGACCTCAGGCCCTCGCTTCACTGAGCTCGCAGTCTGGCTGGGAGTTGGGCCAGTGTCTGAGTTGGGTTATCGCAGAAACAGGACTTCAGACAAGGATTTGAATGCAAATAGCTTATCTGAAAGGTGAGAAAGCAGAGGTCTTCGCCCCCGTGTCTTCCTTCCACCATTACCTGAGGGGTGCTCTCAAGAGGACTAACCTTCAGTGCTCCTGGCCTGTATGTGCAAAGCCACTCAAAGAGTCCTCAGGTAGAGTCACAGGTGTACATGGTAGCACTCTGTTGATAAGTTCTATGCTCCTGAGTGCTAAGGGATTGAGAATGAAGCACTGACCAGGCTATCACAGCAGGATTACTGATTAGTTCATTGCAGCCAGCTATCAGAACACAGAGAGATCACTAGAGAAGCCTTTTCAATGAAACTGGCCACTCTCTGAGACCTGCCAGACAAGCAGAAGTAGCCTGATGAAGACTGAGGGGAAAGCGTTCTAGGCAGAGAGAACTCTAAGAATTTCCATGTGACTGGAATATAATGAGAGATAAGCAAGGCTAGGTAAGCAGAGGTCAGATCTCCAGGGCCCTGAAAGCCCCAGTGGAAAATCTGGGTTTTATCCTACAAGAAATAGAGATTCATGGAAGGATTTAAAATGGAGATATATGATGACCAGGATTGTGTTTGGAGATCCTTGGGACTTCAGAGAAAGGAGGAAGGATCCACATTTGGAGACAGGAAGCCCAGTTAAGATTGTGCATTAACCAAGGCCAGGGAAGATAAGTCATTGCCTTCCATCTGGCCAGGAGGACAGCCTCTTAGACTTGGAATCTTAGCTATAGAAATCTTGTGGTATAGTAGTGATACAAATGGGTGATGTTTAAAGAAGTCTGATGATGTTGGTACTTTGCTTTCTGCATCTCTGGGTGTTTAGAAGGCACTTGGCTTCCCTGGGGACTTAAAAAGAACATGACACCCATGACTCCAGAAGTAGTAAATGAATTCTCTCTTGGGCTATTCCAGGCAGGTTCTTTTATTTTTCTGCCTTTTTGAAGAACAACTATAGAGGGTCATGAATTATAGAATAAAATTGGGGACATCTGGTAATAACCTCAAATATTAAAACTTAAGCTAGTGGTATATTCATGTGATGGAGCACTCTAGAACAATAAGAATGAACTGTTGTAACATGACACAAAAAAGATGAATGTTTCTAATATACTGAGTAAAAGAAGAAAGGACAAAGGACAAAAGTGCATAGAATCCCATAAAGCCCAAAAGGACAAAACTAAAGTGGTGGAACTTGGGACAGTGGTTACTTCTGTATCTTGGATAGGTAACTGAGAAGAGGCACAAGATGTCTTTAGGGTGCTGGTTATGTTCTGTTTCTTGAGATAGGCACTGATTACACATGTATGATCACTTTGTGCAAATGCACGGAGCTATACATTTATGATGGGTGAAAATTCTATATACATGTTGTTTCTCAATAAATAAGTTTATTCTAAAACAAAATGAAAATGGAAATTTTAGGTCATCTCAAACTAAAAAAGCTGATTCTGATGACCATCTGCTCCTGCCTGTTAATGTTTTCATTTGGGACACCAAGGTGCTGGGGAAGAGGTAGTGTATCCAAGGCCCCAGTCAACCAACCAACTGCAGAATCAATATGTGCCCAAAGGGATCCTTTTCTAGACTATTGATCTGATTCTGCATTGGACACATAACAAAACTCTTCATCCTAACTGGAATTGGACCAACCCCTGACAAATTCTCATTGGTTTTCAGATGCTAGAAGGGAGGGGGTAAGACTTGGTCTAAACAATAATAGAGGTGAATAAATTTAACTGAATATCTGAGGGATTAGTTAAGAACCCTATCCTGTCCCTTATTCTAATAAATCTAATTTGGGAGCACTTGGTTATTTTGTGTCACTTTCTCATAATGAAAGGACTACGAGGATGGATGTGCTGTTGACTGCTTAGTCTGTAATGCTGGTGAGTAGGGGCTGGATCCACAGCAGAAATCTCCCAGGGTCGCAGAGGTGGCTACCAGGACATGGATTTCTTCTTGTAAGGACTAAAAGGTCCTGGGAATTGGAAAGTCCCTGTGTTTCACAAGTTGCCATGAGAATTCTTTGGGGTTGGGCTGTGATCTCTTCTACAGTACTTGACCTTGAAACTCTTTGGAGCTTGTAGGAATAGTGGTATAGATGTGGAGTGCTAACTTTTCTCCAGTGAATTTCTGATGTCAATAGAGTTCTATTTTGAGTCTTTGTAGATTTATGGTAAATAAGAATGCTTCCTTTCTCCTTTGTTCCCATTTTGCATTTATAAGAAAATATTAGTAATTAAAAGATCCTATATGAGGTAAAATGCTTGAAAAGTCAATAGTGAAATATTTTGCCATGAAAGAAATAATTGAGCTTCCAAGTCAAGTCCTATATCTGAATGGAGATGACTGAGTGCAGCTAATAACAATGAAAACAGTAGTTATTTTTAGTAACCATATACTGGGCATTCTCTAACACATTTCTCATAATAATTCTACTAGGTATTAATAGACACATGCTATTCCTATTCTCTTTACAGATGAGGAAATTGAGGCCCAAGAAAATCATAGCTTGCCTAAGGTCTTACAGATAGTACTTAGGAGAGTTGGTATTAAAACCAGGCTGTCTGTCCACTGTTAATGTTGTATCCCTCTGTATCCCAGGGCAAGGACTCACAGTATTGTATTTTCCTGTGAAGTTCTAGGAATGACCTTCCTAAGGGCTGAGGCACTAGCTAAAGAGATGTTTCCTCTTGGACATAGGCCAGGAGTGTTTTTCATTATTGATTACCTTAAGGGAGATGATAGTGATCATCTTGGATGGGGCTCATTTAATTCACCCTCCATTTCAGACACAGCCAAAACCAGGACCAACATGCCAGAGCATTTTGACTTAGCTATATACATTCAGAATATCAATGCAGGTATTGGTCAAGAACTCAAAATTAGAGTTGACAGATTTTGGTTCACATGACTTGTATGTTTTTAAACCTCAGTTCATTTATCTGTAAAATGGAATAATAATAGTACTTCTCAATACTTCAAGCTTACTGAGAAGACTAAATGAGACATTCATGGAACACATTTGGCCTTGTGCCTGGTTCATAGAAAGCATTGCAAAGTTATAGATATGAGCATGTGTCTGTGTGATCAATGGCAACAAGAGAGCCTCTTGTATTCATGTGTGCGTGCATACACACATCCACGGACATACAGTGTTACACATGGAATTGATTGTGAGATCTGACTTTAGCATGGAGAAGGGAGACTGAAATCTTCATCCTTCTGGAATGAGTTCAATAGGTATGGACCTTGTCACCAAGTGAGCAATTGAATAATTTTCATGGCATTAAATTCAATGTGTAGAGGGCTTTAAAATCCCTTCCAAAATATGTGGCTAAGCCAGGCTTTGGTTTACTCTGGAAACCCCCTACCCCCTGCCCCATCATCATGCACACACATTCCACAGGGTGGGAATTCACTCATTTTTTATTAGATTTGCAAAGGAAAAGATAATTGTTCTGCAGTAAGTTGGCATATTGCAAGTTATGTATGATATAGTATGGAGAGTTTAACTTAAATGACGAATGAATTAAAAAAAAATTCCACATCTAAAACAGATGTACAGACTGGATCCATAAGTGGTAGTCAATTCACGAATTAAGAAAATAGGCGAAAGGATAAATGCACATTTCAAGATCTAAGTCTTTGTTCAATATTTTAAACATATGGCTGATTTCAAAGTCTCCCTAACCACTGAGTTGGAACTCAACACACTCAAAAGTAGCTGGCACCTTGCAGGAAAGGATTAGAATTCCTTGTGACCTTGAAATGTTAAAGACATGACCAGAAACAATCAGCAGGAACTCAGCAGGGCAGGGAAAAAACAAACTCTGTGAGCAGAAGGTGGTGCAGAGCTGGCTTTGTATAGGCCAGTCAAGAGCACCAACCCCAAGTGGAGGCATTGCTGAACAGTCTAGGGCTCGTCTGGGCAGCAATAATGAGAAGATGCGACCTGCACCAACTTTTCATTGGCACAAGGCAGTGTATCTTTCACTACTTTGTGAGGTCCACAGTGTGGGGGAGGGTTGAGGTTGGGGAATGCAGGACATTGAGGGCTTGGGCAAGGTGGAAGGATATTCACTGTAAGAGTCACAGTAAGCAACTGTTGCCCATGGAGTTAGCAAGAAGTTATAGCTTCCATTTATAGCAACGGGATGGAGGATACCTAAAAGAAGGAACTGAGAAAGTAGGGGCAGAAATTTTTGAAACTTTACAAGTTCAATAGCATCTGTTTTCTAAAATAATTAAAGATTTGTTGAGAAATCAAAGGATAATGCTAGTTAATTTATGAAGCCTACCATCATGTAAACCCTCAAAGGGTGAGCTGGAACCTTCAGCTCAGGACCTATTTTGAGGTTTGCCAGCTGTGCTATGAATGATCTCCCCTCCAGGTAGTTCTTTTTGCATTCCCTGTGAGGCAAATTTTTTATTAGATTTGCAAAGGAAAAGATAATTGTTCTGCAGTAAGTTGGCATATTGCAAGTTATGTATGACATAGTATGGAAAGCCCTTTGTACTGTCCCTTCATGGACTACCACTGAAGACACCTTGTTCAAAGAAGTCTTGCTGGAAGTTGAAAGGAACTTTTACCTCTTCAATCCCTCATAGAATTACCAGGGTGGTTCTGCCCTCATCATGCTTCTCTCCTGAAACTGCTTAAATGTCCTTCTTCCCTCCTCTCTTCAGAGCCAGAGTCTCCACATATGTTAATTGCTGAGTAATACACAATGGAAGCCTAAGAGAACATTTCTTTTCTTTGTTGGCACTTCTGGAAACTCTGGCTTTAGCTGTAACTACCTCCTAGCCATGAGCAAAGAATTAACTCCCAACAAATATTAAGAGGCTAAGGGACACTTCCCGGTAGGCTTCATGTGGATGGTGATTAAAGCACAACTTGAACATCAAGAAAGATTTATTTCAACTATATTATTGTGGCTCTGTGGACTTATTATTTTTTAGTAGAATCCAGAAAAACCTAGAAAAATGCAAGAGGAACTGGGCGTGGTGGTGCATACCTGTAATCCCAGTGGCTCAGGAGGCTGAGTTAAGAGAATCACAAGTTCAAAGCCAGCCTTAGCAACTTAGTGAGACTCTGTCTCAATAAAATATATAAAAATAAAAAGGGCTGAGGATGTGGCTCAAAAGTTAAGCACCCCTAAGTTCAATCCTCGACACCTAAGAAGGAAGGAAGGAAATGAGAGAGAGAGAGAGAGAGAGAGAGAGAGAGAGAGGAGAGAGAGAGAGAGAGAGAGAGAGAGGAGAAGAAAAGAAAGAAAGACAAGAAAGAAAGAAAGAAAGAAAGAAAGAAAGAAAGAAAGAAAGAAAGAAAGAAAGAAAGAAAGAAAGAAAAGAAAAGAAAGAAAAAGATGCAAGAGGAAAAGGGAATGGTTGGTGGTAAAATGTAAAGGGTGAAGAAAGCTTTCCACACCATCCGTGTTAGGAGGGGATTCGAAACAATGAACAGACCATCTTGAAGCTTTTTAACTACAGGCATAATTTATGAGTTTGTATGAAGTATTTCAAAGTCTCACAGAGTCCTGTTGTTGATATGACCTGTTCGGGTCCTGTGACCTTACCAGGCAGCCTTTTTTACACAGTCCTATAAATTGGTAACCAAAATGAAGAAACCTTGACAAGCTCTATAGAAACTCTTTGAAACTCTTTATTTTCCAGAAAAGATGGAAAATGATGAACTTCTGTGCCATATCTGTATATTTTAAATCTCCTGTAAAACAAATTGCGTTCCCTCTCAGCCTTCATTCTATCCTTTTGTGTAGATATAAGGAAAATCACAATGACATCAGAGTGTTGTTTTTTTTTAATAAAAACCACACATGAGCACAAAGACAATTTTGCCTCCCTTTATGCTTCCTATGAGAATTGTTTTTCTTAAAGGTCATAGTTCGTTTCTGTCTGTTCAAATGGATTTTATCTATTATAAAAAGTGTTCCTTTTCCTTCTGTAAAGAAAATGTTCTTCTAGTTTAAAATTGTTATCTTAATCATGTGAAATTGATTTTTAAAAATCTTTGAAGGAAATAAATGTGGTAACCTACAGTGGCTGAGGTGAATGACATGAAGATATTATAGAAGACAATACCATTTTAGGTATCTGATAGTTAACCCCAGTTTCTTAGTCATTGTTTTATCTTTTCAATATTCATTGTAGCCTTCAGTGTTGGAACCTTGCCTTGCAAATGTGTATGTGATGATCTTCACATGATCACCTGGAGGAGAAAGCGATCATAATTATAACACATTGTCACCAAAGGAACCCATTTTTTTTTCTATTTGGTCAAGTTTGGGCATTCTCCTCCTCAGTCAGCCCAAGGGATAGGTGCATCCAGAATATACCATAAACCTGTCTCTGAATTTAGTTTGCAGTTAATAATGATATTGGAAAATGGTATCATTAAAAAAGTTTTTCTTTAGGCTCATCAGTTTTAAGGGAAAGAGAAAAATGGTTTAAAAAAAGTAGATTCCACATTGGATCAGTATAGCACAGGTTAATTTAACAATCACAGGTGAGCTGTTGGATCAAGAAAGGTGTTTGCTGGGCACATGGTACTCTATAATACCAGCAACTCAGAAAGCTGAGGCAGGAGGATCACAAGTTTGAGGCTAGCCTCAGCAATTTAGCAACACCCTAAGTAACTAAGACCCTGTCTTAAAATAAAAAATAGAAAAGACTGGAGATTTAGTATCCCTGAGTTTACTCCCAGTGCCAAAAAAAAAAAAAAAAAAAAGGTATTTATTTATGTGATCATATAAAAATAATAAGTACTTTAGGCACCATTCTGAATGTTTACCTTAGCTTGTCTCATTTACTCCTTACCTTAGTCCTAACATATTGGTACTATAAATATTTGTTCCTTTCTATCCTTGGGGAAATTGAGACCCAGCCTAGTCATTGGGCCAGGGAATGGCCAAGCTAGCCCTGGATCCCATACAGGCATCTGCAGAGCCTGTGGCTCTTTGTACTGAGCACTCTTTCTCCATGCAAAGTACAGGTATTTGTAAAAATATAAATCCTTCACTTCAGGCTTTCATGAATAATTGCTGCAACCCTCTAGGTACCATTTGTTGAGGATCATTTGAGAAGCAGATGTTTCCAAGTTGGTGACTTGATCTGATTTGTACCTTGAAAAGATGGTTCTGACCACAACATGGGAGAAACAGAGGAGCTAGCAAAGGGTAGGAACAGAAGAATCTCTGTGTCACCTTCTGTGCCAGCCACCCACTAGAACCCTATTATTAGGATCACAGTGCTTTCTGCTCCCCAATTCACTTTCCCTTAATGTTTCAATCGTGTTTGTTTTCTTCCTGCTATGATTCTAACACCTAGAATAGTTCCTGGAACATAGTAGGGATTCAGTATCTGTTGACTAAATGAATGAAAGTAGAACAGTCATGAAGGAGCTATTTGGGGTTGTGCCATGTGGGATGGTGATTTGGGGTGAGTAAATGTTTCTAGTCAGATCAAATAGCCAGACGATGGTGCCTGAAATGTAAAAGGATGCAGGAAGAAGTGGCGAGGGTGTAGGGAGTTGAGGATAAGCAGAAACATCAGTGGCACTGACTACAGCAGCCAGAGAAATGCTGGCACCCCCTGTAGATGAGACTCGGGTCACCAAGAATTTAGGCCTGGCTCCAGTAGAACCTTCTCAGTGGGCTGTCTCTCCTGGAAAGGGGGAAAGGAAAGGAATTCTGGCCAAGCTGTGAGAAAACTTTGAGATTACAAAAGACTGTCTCAGAGTTCACAGTGGGAACTTGTGTGGGATGCCCCTGGGAGACACCTGTTGCACAGTGTGAGAAGAACGGAGTGGTGAAGGGTCCCCTCAGGCCCTCCTCTCTTTACAACTTCATTCATCTCCTTATAAAGGTTAGTAACTTCAAGCTAAGCATCTTACAGCTTCCTCTTTTATTCTCTTCTTCCATCCTGTGTGCCTTCGCCTTTGTTTTATATAGGGAAATTTTATTTCTTTATACTTTCTGGGAGAAGAAAAGAAGCAAGGAATCAAGGCATGACAAAAAAATGTTGAAAAAAATGAAGGCATTACATAAACTTGAAAATTCACAGATGACAAATGGTTCCTCTCTGCAGGCCTCCATTAGGATCACATGGAGAAGTCCAGGAATGTTTTCTGAGCACCTACCCTGGAGAGCAGGGCTGGTGGGGAGGGCCTGTGGTTTCAGGGCCATGGGGTCTCATTCCCTTCCCAGTGCTTCTCCGCCAACAATTCTAGTGTTGCTTTCAGTTTCACACGCAGGACGATGGAAGAGGTCCCAAGGGCAGGTCTGAACTTGAAACACAGTGAGCAATATGGGATGTCCTCTGCAAAATGTCACAGCCCCGAATATTCCTTTCTGAACCTCTGTGGCTGCCTCAGCACTATTTTGAATGTTGACAGAGTATTCAGTATGGCAAAGACAGATTTCTTTGTTCAAGGTCTCACGCAAAGTCTTGGGCAAGAGCCCAAATCAACAGCTACAACAGAATGTCCAAATGTATTTTGGTGACATACCACAAGCTGAGGCCCCAGACATCAACCATAGCTCCTCCAAAGGCCTTTGTTACTATTCCCCAGCAAGGAGGTTTTAGTCAATGTTGACATAGAAAGGTCTTGATCCTCATGCAGCTGAGTTCTTCTGGACATGACACCTAACAGCACACAATACAGTATTGCAGAATATGATGCCCCAGTGGAGGCAGATATTTGCCATGAGCCATGGTTAGGACATGAGACTAGACTGGTATCCAGGATTTGCCTCCTACCAACTTCATAAGTTTGGGTGAAAGGTGCATCTGTAAAATGGATATAATGTTGACATGTACCACACAAGATTTTTCTGAGTATGAAATGAAATATACATGTAAAATGCTCATCTCCACACAAAGACTTGAAGATGCTACACACTCACTAAGTAGTAGCTGTCATAACCAAGCTATTCTTTTACATTTTGTTATGGTATTTTCAGTCATTTATTGAAGTTTTAAATCTAAGATGCATTTTTTCCATTTTGATATTTATAAAATTGGAACTCATAATTGATTTTTGTTATGTCCTTTTATTGATTTCTAATATGCCTGTTGGCCGTGATGAATGGAAAATTTTCCCTTGTCTTTTTGAGTTGACATTGCAGGTTAATGGAGAGCTGTGGCATTTTTTTAACTGTGAAAAAATTTTTTAACTGTGAAAAAGATTTTGTGGCATTTTTTTAACTGTGAACTTCCTGTATTATTATTATTTTTTAGTTCAAGTAGTTTTTTAGTTGATATTTTATACTTTGTGAATAGATAATCATATGATCTATAAACAATGATAATCAGGCTTCTCTTTTACCATAGCTGTATTCTAATATCTTTTTCTTGTCTTATTACTTTAGTTAGAATATCTGGAACAATACTAAATTCTAATGTGTCTAGTGTGTATCCTTGTCTTGCACCCAGTTTTCATAGGGATGCTGCCCTTGCTTCACTACTACCATGTTTACTGTTCAGATGAGATAGGTCATATTAAAGATAAATGTTCTTGTTCTTGGTTTCTCATGATTTTATGTCAGGAATTGTTGGATTTTAAATTAGTAGTTCTTAAACAAACATGTATGTAGGAATTCCCAAAGACCAATACTTGCTCTAGATATGCTGAAGCAAAGCATGATTAGTCATGGTAGCTCAGACCTATGATTCTAATATGTACTAATGATTAAGAAGTATTGATTTGAATGATCATATATGTCTTTCCCTTTCTTGACATTAAAGTGATGAGTTGTATTATGGAATTCCTATTATTAAACTATCCTTACTTTCCTTGAATAAACCCTACTTGGCCATGTTTATATCATTCCTCTAATAAGCTACTAGATTTTTCTTTGCAAGAGTAATGACTTACAGCTTGTATGTCATAGTCTTGAATGGAATTGGCCTGTGTTTTCTTCTTTTATGTATAAAAATGTTAATCTAAAATGTGTTTACCTAATTGCCATTTATTTTACACCTCTTCTTTTGTAGGGGGTCTAGCAAGTTGTTTATTTTGGGTGGTTGTTTTTGCTTACATAACATTTGTAATTGTATGAATCTCAGTATTCTTCTTTATAGGATTTGGATTTCATATGTTTTGAAAAATCTTCTCAATACCAAGATTTTGAAAATAAAAATGACAAATAACTGGGCATTATGTCTAGCAAGGTCTATGACACACAATGGACACTTAACAAATGTTCCTGCTCAACCTCCTCTCACCCTCTTGTTATTCTTCTCCCTCCACATTCATGCCACCACTACTGGGGAATAAAAGTGCCAAAAATAGAGTCTTTGGGAACAGCTAGATTTACCCAAATGTATGTCTTGATTTTTCCCATACCTGCCACTACCAGTGGCCCTTGAGGATTTGAGGAACACCTGCTTCTAATCTACATGCATACACAGGTACATATACACATGCCCACTTAGTTGTGCACAAGCATATGCATTTACACACGTAAGCACTGTTTTAAAAATTCCTTTTGTGAAAAATTTAAAACATTTTTTCATAGATATTTGGATTTATTTCATCAAAATGGAATCATTATCAACCATCAATAAACCTTAATAATCTTATGCAATTTGTTGCAAACATCATTGGAAAATTTCCTGTACCCTGAAAGTTTTGTATGTCTTTAAAAATAAAATAGTAAAACTTTGCAAAATGGATGTTTCAAAAATTGCCTCATCGGGGAAATAGTCAATTATGTCACATTTTGACCTGATAAACAGTACACCAAATGGGCACAGTATTCTGAAATTCACATATGGAAGAGAACCACACAAGTGTAAAGAGTAAAATTTATATACAGGATTAGGGGTAAAAGTGTATGTTACAACATGTTTGTCTAATAGTGTTTAATTGCTGAGCATTATTTGTCGGTTAGGGGGATCAGCTAAAGCCTGGTGTATAAAAATCCATGCCAGTAGGAAATTTACTATAAATCAAAGTCTAGATTACTCCATAACATTACGTCTTCAAGTTGTAAATTAACTCACACAAATTTGGCTTTCTAGCTAATGAGCAAGATCTCCACTAAAGCTGAAGCCTACCATAAATAAGCTCAGATTAGACACAAAGCATTGCTTTCCTTTCCTTCCGCCAGGCTGGGTGGGTGACTATGTGCCCACTTTTGTTGCTGGGCTTACCATGTAGAGATGGCCTGGAAGGTATGTCATTGGGTGTGGGTTAAGGGCATCCATCTATAGCACTGTCTAGAGAGTATCTCTTGAAATTTCATTTTCACTATAGCACAGTTGTGGTTCTTTCCTGTTCTAGCTAGATACCCCCAAACCTAGTGCTGCATGGACCTTCAGATGTTGCACTGAAGGCCCCATGCCCCTGGGGCCAACCGGCAATGCCCTTAGATTTCAAGGAACATTGACTCCAGGTGTAAACCACATAGTACCAAGTGCTTCTGCCCAGGGAAGCCATGTGTCCCTGAGGAAGAGTCACACGTTCTTTCATGAGATGCTTCATATTACTGTTGTTTTAATGTGGTTTTAACTATCTGTGGGGCAAGAAGGAAAAAGAGAGGAGGGAGACACTTTGTTCTTTAATCAAAGGGTAGATCTTTGTAAAAAGAGGGCCAGAAAAGATGGGGAGGAGGAAGTTATAGATATTCCCACTGCTTAGTACAGATTCTTCCATCCCAATGGACTCAAATTCACAGAAAGACTATCATTAACACCAATACTAAAACTAATGCTAATTATAACTGTAGTACTAATGCTTAATATTTGCTGTGTCAGGTACACTATTACTGTGTATGTGCTTTCTCATTTTCCTCTTCCAGTAACCTTATAGCATGAGTATCATTTACAAAAAGGAACTCAAGAGTGAGGGAAATTTAGGTTAAAGGGTTAGGGTCATCAGTTACTGTTGATAACCTTCAGAATATTCTAGAGCCAATATTAAAACACAGGTCTTGCTGACTCACAGTTTGTCCCTTAATAGACCCCTTTTGTCCCTTCAAGACTCTTTTAAGTGCCTCAAGTCCATTTCTTTTAAGGATTTTTCTCTGTGTTCCTTGCCTCCCCTGGTTTCAAGAATCCCCAGTGGATTTTCCCAGTGAATCCCTGGCCCTGCTTCACATTAGTTCTGTAATATTCACTCAGAAACTTCTGGTTCCATCCCTGAGAGGATGTCCACCTTTTCCATCACATGTTGCACCCAAGGAAGTGAATCACTGTGTCCCACAGTCTTCTCCATGATAATCTGTCTGTTAGTCAGCTCTACATCACTGCAACCAAAATACCTGACCAGAACAACTTAGAGGAGGAAAGTTTACTCTGTGCTCATGGTTTTAGAAGTTTGGTCCATGGTTGGCCAACTCCATCACTCTGGGCTGAGGGGAGAGGTAGAACACCATAGCAGGAGGACATGGTGGAGGAAATCTATTCAGCTTGTTGTAATAAGGAAGTGGGGGAGGGTGGACATGAGGTTAAAGGGACAAAATGTCATCCCCAAGAGCATGCCTCCATTGACCTACTTCCTCCAGCCACACCCTACCTGCCTATAGTTACCTAGTATAGAAGTCTTTTCAAACTATGAATTCATCAAATGAATTAATTCACTGATGAGGTTGCCGTTCTCACAATCTAATCATTTCACCTCTAAATATTCCTGTACTGTCCAGTGTGAGCTTTTGGGGAATACCTCATATCCAAACCATAACACTCACCCTCAGTTTTGACCATTGTCTCATCTCCCTGTAGACAGACCTACTTCTTACATGTCCAGGGCCTAGAATAGGACAAATGGGAGGCCAGGCTTAGCTTGCCTGTCTTTTGTAATTCCTGTTCATCTAGTCAGTTACCAGACTTAGAACAACAACAAACTTTCTGAATAGCTAGAAAAAAAATGTTGCATTGATGTTTTGATGTGCAGGCCCTTAGAACAGAGTCCTTTCTTGCCCCATCTCTATGTGTTCTGTCCCAGTCAGGGGTGGCTGGGCTGAGGCCACCTCCTAGCTGACTTCTCAGTCCTTCTCCTCACCTGGTGCACAGGTTCATGTGTTTGCTCTCCTCTATTCTGAGGAGATCAGTTGTGCATATTACCCAGGCACACAGAGACTTTCCCTGGGGAAGCTAACAGGGCTGCCTGGCCTCACACACAACAAAGTTCTTAACCTCCAAACTGACAGGGAAACATTGATTTTGGGATCATAACTAATTGCTACTGTGATTATCAGAGGATCAGGAAGAGAAAGGATTTTCCCCATTGGATTTTACTAGTCAAGCATGGAGGGGGACATTCTTAGGATCTTTTCTCTATCTCATCCTCTCTCATTTATTCATATTATCTCTCTCTCCTTTTTCCTTTCTGCCTGCCTCCCTTCCTCTCTCTTTCATACCCTTCCTCCTTCTGTCTCTGTCTCTGTCTCTGTCTGTCTGTCTCTCTCTCTCTCTCTCCCTCTCTCTCATATAAATAAGCAAGGAAAGAAGGAGGAAACAGTACATTAAAGACAGAGAAGGGTTTTCCCCTGCAGTTGGGTCTTTTGAACACTGAATAAGGAGATTAAATGTGGGAGGACATACTGGGTCCCTTCCAAAGAAAGCTGAGCTGTTGACTCTTCTAAAATATCCAGTAGATTAAGATTTGCCCTCTAGTTTGTTCTCACCTTAGAATGAGAATGACTGTTGGTGTAAGCAGTAACCTGTAATAGTTTAAAATTTAATGAGGCAAGAACTAGAACTAAATCGGGCTTGTATTTTATGTCTCTGAAACTTGTAAAATGTGCCATTCTCTTAACCATGTTAAAATTAATATTAGTAATTAGTTAATATTAATGGCTTATTATTTTGACAAAGGGCTTTCTTTTTAAATAGAAAATAAAGCTAATTGACTAGAAAGACATATTATGTTCCCCATGACTGGCCAAGGCTAAGGAAAGTCCACATGGGTCACCTAACTGAACCAGACTGTGCTATTTACCTGGTGGCAGCCACCCAGGCTGAAGGCTAAGTGTCTGGGAGAGATGAGAACCTCTAAAGGAAGGCCTGGCCTTGCAGAGCCAAACCTGTAGAGTGAGCATAAATGTGACCACATGTAAGCCAAGGCTGTGGGCAACCACTGATGCACCCAGGGAGCAGAACCAAGACCCAGACTGCAGTACCCTGAGAGCCAACCACGAGAAAGGGGAATACCACAGCATCATGAAGTTGACGAAAGACCACAGAGCCAGGGAGTCCCAGAGTGCTTTGTATCCTGCTCCAGGTCACAGCTCTGGGAAGTTCATTTCTCTGGTGTCTGAATGCACTCTGGCCCTGTGCTCAGCTGTGGAATTCAGTTAACATGCTTTAGAACCCATGTTGACACAATGCCTCTCTGCATGAGTTCCCGTGGGCTTTATTCCCAGCCCAGAGAGGTGGGTCTTCCACTCTGAGGTTGTGTCCCATTGTCTCCTCTTTCTCTGTTTCATCCAGCCCTGTTGGAGGCTGAATGTACCATATTAGAAGTGTATGTTAAATGAGGATCTCAAAAGGCAGGGGGTTGTGGGGTTTAATTACTGCTCTGAACTTAAGCAGGGCAACCAGAAGGATGTTTTTTGAAAAGATTGTGATTATGGGGCTTCTGGTTAGAGTAGTTTGGGTATCAGGCAGGGGTAGCAGCCCAAATTGGGGGGGAAGAGAATAAAATGACAAGAATCTCAAATTGGATAAGTATATACACAAAGGCCTCCTCCTTTCCCTCTGTAATCTTTTTCCTTACAGTACATCCCTGGTGTTCAGTGAACCAAAACATACTGAAGGTTTTTTCCTGTGCATTCCCAAGAAGCCCGGGATATTTTTAAACAAAATTGCCTTTCCCAGGAGCACCTGTCAACAGTTAGGTTTCTTTCTTTTTCTTTTTCTTTTTTTAATTGAAACTGAAACTCTGAGTCCCATTCTTTATTCATTGAATAGCTATTGACCTTGGGACTGCTTTGTGTCAGGCACTGTTTTGGGTGCTGGAAGTACAATGAACAAAACCAACATCTCTGCCCTCAGAGGACTGATGTTCTAGATGGGGTTGGAGGAATAATCAACAAAGGGAAATGTTAGGTTGACCCATCTGAAATGGCCATTCGTACAGGTTGAAATTTTATTAAAAAATAGGAAATTTTATATGGTTCACCTTACCATATGATATTTTTATAGTGACAAGTACTGAAGAGAAAGAATTAAAGTAAGAAGGGGAAACATGAAATATTGAGGTTAGATATTAAGGTAACACCTCACAAACAAGGTGAGATTTGAAGATTGAAGGGAGCCATATATAGGTTCATCTGGGAGGAAAGAGCATTCCAGGCAGAATGAACAACAAATGCAAAGACCCTGAGGTGGGACCAGTTTCCTCCTCCTTCCAAGCTCACAGATCACAGATTTTATACTTATTTTTCCTCCTGTCCAGTATGATGTTCCCCATGGTCTGCCCATAGGATCTCATTTCCTCCATTCCTTGGGGCTAAGTTCAAATGTCTTCATCACAGAGGAAGGCCTAAACTATACACTGTCCTTTGTAATTCTGTATCACTTCATTCCTTTAAATTATATTTATCTTAATTACATTTGTTTGTTTACTTGTATATTGTTTTTCTCTCCCATGAGACTTTGTATTTCAGGAAGGTAGAACCCAGTCTGTCACATTTACCACTGTATCCCAAGCACCAAGCCCAGTGACTGTTAGAGTTGATGATCATTAAGTACTTGTTGAATGAATGAATGAATAAGATAAAGTGCTGACTTACAGATACCTAGGTGATGCTTTGTTGTAGAGTTGGTGTTCTTATTTGCACATCAACCTCTTTCTCCTCTTCTGCATTTAGTACATAGTAGGCATTCTACCAAGTGAATGAGTATTGAGAGTATTCATACCTTCAGTTAAACACAGGGACGATAACTCATTTATCATGTATTTTTCAGACAACATTTATCACTCACATCATTTGGTGCTCATCCTTCAAGCCCTTTGCAACCTAGTACTGTTGGAGGGCATCACTCATGGATCAGAGCTGACATGAGAGCGTCTGCCATCCCTGGCTTAAGCAGAGTCTTGGTGTAGCTGGTGTTCTGTAGCTAGACAAGCTCCTTAGAGGTCTGTAGAAATGCAGAACAACCTCGTTTCCTGGGATTAAAGCATCTTAAGGGAAGCAAAGTTGAGAGGGAAGAACTACTTTGAGTATGCTGGGCATCTGTCATATGCAGGGTTTTCTGTTTTCCTTCCCTGGCACATTTTACATTTTATCTGCATGACTATCTGGCACTCTCTAGCCACCCTTATTAAGTTATAGATCCATCAGTGCAGCAAGACATTTGCTTGGGTTTGCTCACCATTTTATCCCAGTTGCCCAGCACAGGGCCTGGAACACAGTAACAGTCCCATAAATATTTGCTGATGAATGAATGAGGGTTTTTTTTTTTTAATGGGCAATTTTGTATGCAAGGATTTCTAAAGCCCAAGCTAATATGACTTGGGAAACACAGGTGGCTGGAAGAACATGATAAACCAGGCTATGTGTGATAGACCCACTCTGAAGATTCCTGATCTAGGAAGTAGAGATGCCAAGACACAGAAGGGCTACAACATGCTTTTGAGCAGCTCTTTCTCCCCTGATGCTGGTTTCTCAGATAAGGTGCGTTCTGAGTTTTTCCCCTCAAAATTTTGTCCATGACCACATCCCAGTATGCCTGGTATCTCTAAGAGGATGGTCAACCCTTCCCTACCTGTGCAAGACATATAAGGTATATGCTGCCTTCCAAGATACCCACCTGCAACAGTTTTCAGTCTGTCCCCCAAGCTTTCCTCATCCCTCTCTACTTTCATTGTCCTTGGGATGAGCTACAGGTTGGTTCTTTCTATATCTACCTGAAATGCCAACCTGCCCAGCCGCCTTGGGTTATTTCCAGGTCTGGACAGCTCTCATATTGTGGTTTGATTCAGTTAGAATCACCCACCTGAAACTTTTATACCCATTCCCATTTTGTTCTGTTTGAGTCCTTGTAACTGAGAGGGACATTATAGACTTTGAATGGGGCAGGTGCCCTTCTGCAAGCTGACAGCTTTCCTCCCGCTGCCGGTCCTGTCCCAGCAGAAGTCTTGTGATGTGCTAGGACTTAGTGGATCTGCTCATGGTTTGACCTTTGAAATCACCTGCTCTTCTGGCAGCCTGGGCAGTAGATTCACATTGTTCCATTTGTGTTCTAGGACATGGAAACTTGACCTATGCTATGGAGGTTTGAGCCCCTTAGCAGATTTCTCCACATCAGGCATGTGGTCTTGAACCAGCTCTTCTAAAATACTGCATCCTACTCCACCACTCTGCCACTCTCATTCTAATGGAAGACTTTTGCTATTATTAAATTATTCTTTATCTTTCTCCTGAGATTTATGAAGAATAAAACAGAGGCAGTGAGGTTGCTTAATCTCCCCCCGAATCCCAGCAAATGGCTGGAGTAAAACTCCTAGGAGCAGGCAGAGAATAGAGGTGTTACAGCTGAGTGTCAGCTTTTCTTGGGCTCCTGGTTCAGTCTGTAGCACTTTGCAGTGCTTTGTATTTATGCATTCTCTGCATGACATAACAGCTCTAGTGATAACTGTTGCCTCAACCTTGGGGAAAACTCTGCAGTAATGACCTATTCCCTGACACGAGCCCCCTCTGTCAGAGGATGCTTCTGCCAGTTCAGATTGTCTAACAATGTTCATTTTTGAGTCATGAGGGCAGAAAGCCATAACAATAGTTGCACAAGCTACGTCATTGGGTGGAATACAATAGCTCTCTCAGACCCTGGGAAAGATTGATTACTGTACTTATCTCTAGATTAAATACAAATTCAGAGACTCTTTAGGATCAGCCCTTGCAGAACCATTACACCAGTTTGAACAAGCACCAATAGTTGAAGATGGATGGGCAACTTAATATGCCAAGAAAAGAAGATTTCCGATCATTCTTATGTGTTAGGAGGGGGGAAATGTCCTTTTATTCAAGCAGGGAATGTGGATAATTGTATGTGTTTTTCATAATTTGATTTATGAAGGATATAATAGTCATGTGTGTCCTGGTCTGAATTTTGTTTTCTCTATCTCAAGAGTTTCAGCTTCATTCAGTGAAAGAAAGGCAGTGAGAGAATATGAATGGGTATGAATGTGAACTTTCAGGGAGACTTGATTATGATTTACTTTCCTGAGCATTGGAAGAGTCAGGAACACACTGACAACCGCTAAGACACTATCTTGAGTTGGATTTAAATTTATTTCCCAGAAATTGTTCTAGTAGGTAATTCTTAAAATTGACAAAGTTTTGGCACAGCGTTGAAGGGCTCTGTTTGGCAGCCATATACTAACCTTGTGCATTGCCAAATAGAAGAAAAGTGCCACAAAAATGGGCTTTGCTGGCATGTGCTACGTGGTCTGTAATCACATTCAGCAACATGCAGTAGAGATGTACTCCTCTCATTTAATAGACAGTAAAGAAGCTGACATCTCTAATCTTTCTTTAAATAACTTAACCTTTATTTTATTTATTTGTTTTTATGTGGTGCTGAGGATTGAACCTTGTGCCTCACCTATGTTCTACCACTGAGCTACGGCCCCAGCCCATGACATCTCTATTCTTAGCCTCTCAATTGTATTGGGTATCAGTTGATCAGACAAATTCATGCGACATATGTGAGAAAATACAACTGGGGATTCTTTGCAACAATAATTGAAAATCGCATATGCAATTGCATCAGGAACTATCAGAACATCGCGTTAGTTAGGAATCTGTTAATTTAGACTTAGGATCAATATAATGTAAACAGAACTTAGCTTTTGCTCTAGCATAGGAATGTTTGATGAGCAAAATGACAGCATGGCCAGAGCTGTAACGCATCCCCTTCATCCATGTAGTCATTCAGCTACGACTCACTGAGGGCTAGACATCCCATACTCCAGGGTAGATGCTGGAGATTGTGATGAACAGTCTTTGTGTGCACCATCCAGGAGAAAAGAATCTGATAGCAGGCAAACACATTGCAATGGTCATGGCAGCTGTGACAGAAAGCAGTTCTTAAAAGAAGGAAGGAGTGGTCTGTGCTTACCTGGAAGTAAAAATTGTTTAAGAAGGAAAAGAAATAGCTTGCAAGTAGGACCAGTAATTACAAATGTGCTTCTTGTCTGTTATGGCTATTGAAGAGACATAATTTAAGTTAAAACTGTCTGTCTTCAGAGAAGTAAACAGTTTTTCTAAATTTGGAGAACATTGCAGGGCTCTCGATGACAGATGGCACATCCTCATGCTTTAAATGCAAAGGTAAAAATTGAAATTGCTTGAAAATGTTCATAATTTAAAGTCAGAAAGGCTATATATTAAATACCTTCTATGTGCTAGACAATTACCCTTGGTATTCATTATCAACCAATTCTACATTTCACATAAACTGCAAAGATAGTAAAACTATCCCCACTTTAAAGACAGCAGAATTGAAGCCTAGGGTCACCTAGTTTGTAGGAGAAAGAATCCCTCTCTGAACTTGGATTTGTTCAATGCCAGACTCCATACATCTTAACTCACAAACAATCTCTCCAGAGCAGGAATTCTACCCATGATCCTTTGAGATGGTCATTTTTTCTACTGACCTCAGCCAAGCGTTTGCTTGACCCAACTAGCTTACAATATGAACTACCACTGATAATACTTTTTAAGAAAGGAACCTCATAATCTGGGTGTGAGACCTTTGAAGGCAGAGACAGGGTCTCATTCATTTTGCATCTGTTATAGTTGGTATGATACTGAAACTTACGTATGTGTCAAACATTGATTTTCAGTGCCTGCAGGTGCATTACAATGCAAGGAATGTTTTCCTAAGCAAGGTAGCACATGAGAAGGTCCACAAATTGTGTTCAAGCAGGGGTGAAGGCTTATTCTGTTTATACAAATGAAAGAAAATGTGACATTCACCATGTTTAAAATAGTCTATCCTTTCATTATATCTGATTATTTCTCTCAGCGTAGACTCAGCTTTGAACTTTGACCTGGGTTAGCAAGACATGGCCCAGGGGCCAACTGTTACCATCAACTGTCATCTTTGTTTCCAAATGAAGTTATTATTAGAGCACAACCACACTTTATTTTTAATGAGTGTACACACATGCAGGACACACTTATAACTACTTTAAAACTTCATTCTTCAGGGCTGGGGTTGTGATTCCATGGCAGAGTGCTTGCCTAGCACATGTAGGGCACTGGGTTCAATCCTTAGCACCACATAAAAATAAATAAATTTAAAAATAAATAAATTTACAGCTAAAAATATTTTTTAAATTCATTTTTCATAAAAAATTCAAATTTAACTGGACTCCAGTTTGCTGAGTCAGACAATTCTCCCTGCAAAGCCTAAAATATATGCTGTCTGGCCCCTTATAGAAAATATCAGCTGTCACCTGAACTACAGTAGTAATAACATTGGTGGAGATAGGAAGAGCAAGAGTAACAGCCAACAGAGAACAATAATAGTAGCAGCCACTCAGTGGATCCCAAAGCATCTATCCTAAATTTGGCACAGCTGTGCATCACACAGTGCACAAGGAGGATGATTCACACTGCATCCCTGCCTCCTCACTGGGCATGTCCTCCTCTACCTGGGCCTGACTACCCTTTTTGGAGAGAGGTTTCTGTGTTCTCATGGCTCTTTTTTCACAGGCTTATATCACACACTTAAGGCTCTCCTTTTTCCAGAAACAAAACAGGACGCGCATGAGTGCTCTATTCCAGCACTCAGTTAACTCACTCCATGTGCTGATTATACATGTCAAATAATTGTAGCATCATTTCTGGATTATTTTATCTGAGAGTTATTTTGACACAGCATATTTGAGAGTGCTGAACCACCTTCATGTAGATAAGAGACACCCTGTGGGAAGCCAGATTGCATAATGAATGAGTGTTTCATAGAGACATCCTCCCTCAGGGCAGTCTTCCAATTTTCTGTTGTTGTGATCCTGTCATATTGTAGTGAAGCAATATATTGATTGTGCCTCAGAGTTCACCCACCTTTCCCCCCAAAGTATATGTGAAAATATTTTCATAATGTACTGAGTAGCAATTGGATTGAGAATGAAATTTTGCTACTTTGTCTACTTCAAGTCTACTTCTGAACTGAAGTAAAATAATATTTCTGCCCCTAAATGCAGCAGATATCAAAAAGCTGATCAGTGTAACTCTGTTGTTAAAAACAGAGGATAGGGGTCTCCAAGTGCCCCTAATCAATTTTTCACAACTTCACTGATATATTTGCTTACACTACAGACAGTAGACTATTACCTTTAAGGGAGAAAGCAATTGGAAGATAAGATGGCTTCACAATGTGTTGCTGAAGAATCCAGTCTGCTCCTTGACTCTGGGCAGTGGGAAGCACATTAATTTACCTGTGGCATTGCAGCTCTCAGATGTCAGTGTGCTGTTCTGTCTGTGCTGTGACTTTGCCATATTCAGCCATAGGAAAAGGAAGAGACTGAAACCTGCAGTCTGTTTTCATGTGATAACCTTGACCCTTAACTACTGTTTAGTAAGGAGTTTATATCAGAGAGGGGTGCTGACACTCTGTAGGTAAAAAGGTTAAGCCCAATCACAAAGTTTGTATTATGAAAAGTCACGGAGTTGGAATTTAGTTGCTTTTAAAGAAGCTTCAACCAAAATGCTAAAACTTAAAAAGTATAAAGATGAGCTCATTAAAGTAAAATGCAACTTAATTACTATTTTTCTTGTGAGTAAAAATATACTTTGTGGAAGTTTAAGTGCACTGCTCTTCAGAATCAACAGTAAAACTTGAAAGTGTCAGTCATTCAGATAATTAGAAACATAAATTTAAGGAATGTGCAGCTATAAAATTAACTATTGGATTCATTTAAAACATCAGATTTACTAAAGGTAAAATCCATTGTTTTCCAAAACCCTTTGTTTCCTCCCTAAATATGTTGCAAGAGAAGAAAAATCTTCATGATACTTTACTGAATTTTAATGTTACATTTTTTTGTTGTTGTTTAGTCTTTCATCCTTGAGTATAGAGAATAGAAACTACTATGTTTATCATACTTATTTTGACCTTAACCTTTTTTTTTAATGAAAGAGACTTAAAATGTCCCAGCTGGTATGACTTCTCATGAGAGGGAGAAGACAATGGCAAATCTCCTTCCTATACAAATGCAAGGAGTGAGACCTGCATGGTTGAAGTGAACTGTAGAAACTCTCATCTTTTTGTATTTGGGAAGAATTTAGAAAACTGTAGCATAATTACAATTTTCACAATAACAAGCAGCCATGCACAGCAGTGCACCAACTGAGGGTTGTCTTGTATCCTTTAGAGCACTGTATACAATGTTGCATTGGTACAAAAGGAGGCATTGTCCAGATACATAAACTGGGGGAGACTTACATGTTGTAAAACAGACTTGCCTCTGAGGTTGGGCTTAATTGTTAGGGAGTGAAATTTTATTCCAAATTGAAATTCCACTGCAAAGAACTAAAAGTATCAAGAATTAGTCAGACTCTGTGTGTTTAGTCAGTTTTTCATTGCCGTGACTAAAATACCTAACAAGAACAACTTAGCAAAGATTATTATGGCTCACAGTTTCAGAAGTCTAGTCCATGGTCAATTGGTTCTAAGGCAGAAACATCATGGCAGAATGGCATGGTGGAGGAAAGCTGCTGAGCTCATGGCAGCTGGAAGCAGAGAGTCGGGGGTGGGGAACAAGGTCCAGAGAGATGATAAACCCTTCCAGGGCATGCTCCCAGTGACCTGCTTCCTCTAACTAGGACTGCTGTCCTAATAGTTCATTCAATTCTTAATGGATTAATCCATTAAATGGGTTATTGAGGCAAGAGCCCTTATAGTCCATGCATTGCCTAAAAATCCTACCTCTAAATCTTGTTACAGTGGGGACCATTATTTCAACACACAAGCTTCTGTGAGATATTGCAGATCCAAACCATGATATTCCATCCTTGACCACCAAAAGTGCATGCCCATCTTCAGGAGTTCCCATAGCCTTAATAGTACCAGCATTGCTCAAAAGTGCAAATCCAAAATCTCCTCTGAAGCTCAAGGCAAACTCTTAGCTATGAGCCCCTATAAAAATAGAAAAGCAGGTTATATGCTTCCAATATACAATGGCACAGAGTAAGCATTCTTATTCCCAAAGTGGGAAACAGAGGCATAGAAAGAAGGAATGGAACCAAAGCAAAACCAAAACCCAGCTGGGCAAATATTAAGTCCTGCAGCTCCATATCCAGCACCTGGGATATGTAGTGGTGAGATGTGGGCCCAAAAGAGCTTGGAAAGCCCTGCCCCTATCACTTTACCAATTACAACCCACTTGGCCTGTCTCTCAGGCTGGCTTTACTCCCTGCCTGCAGCTTTTCTCTGCAGATGGTTCACATTCTTGACCTCTCTTAATTCCCGAGTTCTCCATTACAATTTAAGCTTAATTTCAGAGATTGACAAATTGCTCTCTCAGGGACTTTCCACAGAGATCCCAACCTTGCTACACATTGCCTGGCCTCCCATTTCTTCCTTTGAAATCTTGGTAGAAACCTCCATGACCCACTAACTTCAGCATCCTGCATTCTTGTAGAACAGCACCATGTGGGTAATGCCAGGGTCTGCCACCAACTCTAGCAGTAGCTTGGTCTTGGACCATGCTACAGTGGACCTTGGACCATGGCTGCATTAGCCTCTGAGTGTCTGAGCAGGTAAGCATGGTGAAACTACTTCTGGGGGTGGGGAGGACTTCTTAGGCACCCTTGTGCAGGCAGGGCCCCTTCTTGGTCTTAAAGCAGTTTTTAAAATAAGTTTTCACTTTTGCACCGTTGAGCCTGTGATAGATATGGCATACCATCCCTGAGATGCCTTCAAGGCATCTTTCCTATTGTCTCTGTGCAAAGTACTTGGCTTCTCTTTAATGGTGCTAATCTCTTCAGCATCTACATCTTCAATGACCTTAATTTCATAAGCACTTCTTTTCGGGTCAAATCATAAGTTTTTCAAATGTTCTATTTTTTTCTCCTGATTCTCACAGTAAACCTGGCTAAAAGCAGCTACTAATTCTCATGCCACTACCTGAATGCAGTGCTGCCTTGAAATTTCCTCCACTGGATTAATTTGTCTGTCACCTTTTAATTCAGCCTCACAGAAAGTGTCAGGATATGAACAGAATGTAGAAAAGTTCTTTGTCAGAATGTAATATATGTGGCTTCTAATACGGTCCCAATAAAATCCTTGTTCCCAACTGTAACCTTATGAGGAGACCAATTTCTGTGTTACTCAACTTTTTGTCACTGACAAAAACACCTGGCAAGAACAACTTAGAGAAAGTAAATTGTGTTTTATCTCCAGTTTCATAGGTTTCAATCCATAGTTGGCATATTCTGAGGCAGATATACCATGTAGGAAGGGCACAGTGGAGGAAAAGTAGTTCTGAGGATGACAAACATCCAGGAAAAACCTCAAAATCAAAAGAAGCAGAGGTTTCTCTTATCTTCCCGGTTGTAAGTGGAGTAACTGTGGTGTTCGTCTTTTGGAATCGAGAACCTACCTCACATGATTTAGCTTAGCTCATGTCAGAATCCTCAACTGTCTTAGCGAAAGATGCCAGGCCCTTAATTATCCCTCAAAAGTGGACAATTTAGTATGGTACAGCTTTTGCACAAAAGAGTTTTAGATAAAACTTGAGCTCTGACTCTTTTTCATGATTTTAAAGCAATTCATACTACTTTGGGGGAGAATAGTAGATTATTAGAATCATTTGGCACAGTTTAGAGACTTGATAAGAAATAGTGGGTAGCTATGAGATTGAAAAAGTTATTGATATTATAGTCATTTTAATAGTCATCAAATGTAATTCTCTGCAGATGAGAAAATGGGCTCTATAGTTATTTGAATACAAAAATAAGAAAGGCATGAATATGTGTGTGTAAAGATATATATAATCTTGATTTGATAGAATCATCTTTCTCAAAAGAAAATACTACTTAAGCCTCAAATAAAATTGACTTTTAAAGTATTATAGTGAGATATTAAAGATATAGTTAATGCTGAGTTGTTATTACCTTTCTTAAACTGCAAACTATCTGATAAATTGCTTATATTTATGTAATAAGCAATAGCCTAGAATATAAGAATGTTAAAAATGAGTAGTATTTATAGGTTTATAACTCTTCCACTTCCTTCTCCATTCAGTTAATGAGTGCTTGCCATGTACCAGGGGCTATGTGAAGTTCATTGTGTGCCCTATCTCACTGATTTTCCATAGCAATCCTATGAGATAAATTATTAGACTAAATTCATAGACAAAGAAAGCAAGACACTTTGTTATTAAGTTGAATCTTTCAATGCTGTCATGTTTGTTGGATGAGCATACCTGGAACTGGCAATTGCATGAGTCTACCTAGTATGATTTTATTTTAATGATTTCTTTACTACATGGATTTGAATTTAACACTGATCAAATTTTATCACCTCTATGAACCTCCTCACCTCAAATTCTGAGATAGAGATATTAGTCTAGGAAGCAGGTTATCTACTACCTCTTGGGTTTCCTTAAAAATCGAAATTTGCATTACACTCACTGATATCACAGTGCTCAAAGATGTTAAGTCCTCCAGAACAATTTACATATTGTAGAATTGCTAATTCAAGCTGAGGGATATATCACAAAATGAGAAGAAACTCCTTGGTTGGAATGGCAGTAATTCACTATGCCTACACACTGGCATAATGTTTCTTTTCGGATTACCACAATGTACTTAAGGTTCAAGAGATGTCATTAATTCCATGTGGAGCACTCTCACCAAGAGTGTATTGAATTTGGTATGTCAGTGTATTAATAAAGTGGGTTTAAGCTAAATTTGAAAAGATAGAAACATTTTAATATAGATTTGGGGGTACATTTTTTTTCTTTGCATCTTATTTTTTAAAATCAGTTAAGAGAATATATATTCCCTTTTTCCCTCTTTGAGGGAGGAAACACTAGGTGTTTTTTTTTTGCTTGATAGGGGCATGAAGAGTATAGGTTGGAAAGTGAGAAAGATGTAGAGGTATAAAGGACCGACACTTTCCAACAGGAGTGATATTCCAGGTGCTTTCATGGCTTGGAAGCAAACAATTGCTGGTGCCACTTTGTTTCCGAGCGGATTTGATTTTTTTGTAACTTGGGCCAGTGTTTGGAAATAATTCATCAGAAGATGTCAGGATGAACAAGAGATACATTAGAGCCAAACAGCCTTTGACATGTCATACCTCTGTTGCTCTGAGACTTTTAATTTTGAAATTTTAGAAAGATAAACTAACCGGAAAAACAGCAATCCACAGCCTCAAAAACACTTACTGTCATGTCCAATTTCCTTTTCCTTATGTTTCATAGGGCACACATGGGAAGCCATTGCACCTCTTAATGTGCATCTAGCCTTGAATATGTTGTTGTCAACTGTATAAACTGAACATACCAATATTATAGTCACTAAGATCATGTTAGCATCAAAGAGCCTCCTGGTGCCCCCAGTTTTAGTAATTATCAGTGCCTTCTAGGTACAGAAACACTTAAAGATGATAATGGTATGTTTAAATGTCTGAGGATAATGAAATTATGCCAGGGTGGCTTTTTAGCTTAGTGATTGTATTTCAATTTGTAAATGTTATAACTGTTTAAAAATTTTTTTTTCCTCTAGCAAGCTGCAAACTTTTAAAGACATTAAGTCTGCCAAATTATAGCCACTTATTGCTGCCTGACGTATTTTTCAGCTTAGAACCACAGAGGGACTGCCAAGCCTGTTCCTTCTCATTACCTGGCCCAGAGTTTAGATTTTCGAAAATGGAAAAAAGCTGTTTGCGAAATCACAAGGCTCTTGAGCTCTTAGTTTCTTCTTAGTATCAACGTTTATTTATTTAGGTTTGGGCTAGGTTTCAAAAGATTGAAATTGGAAACAGAGAAGGTGACTCTGAACACCATTTATCTGTATATAAGCGAACGTTCGATGTACGTTTAATTTAAAAAATTGCTGTTTCCTACAAGAGGGAGCTATTTTTCACATTGTTACAACATTTTTAGAGGTCACTAGGTGGTCATGTCACCAGCAGGGAGTTTTTGTTTGGCAGGCGGCGTTGGCAGTTAGTTACAAATGCCTCCCATGATTCAGTGTTCAAAGGGGGCTGCTTTGCAAGCAACAAATACTTACAACCTGAGAACTGAAGTATAAAAAGTAGTGACAGGGGAAAATGTTTGGAAATGTAAAACAGCATCTTTAGTGGCCAAATTGGGGTGTTTGGGGAGTTGAAGATTACATGTCTATTTTATACTTGAGTTTAGCGTTTACAGAAGCAATAACGTCTTAACTACCGTAGTTGGCTGTCATCTTCTAGTTAGCAAGTGCTCTTAATTTGTGACTTGTCAGTTCCCACGATTTGGAATATCGTCAGGGTTCCTGACAATAATCTTTATTAACCTCATCCCCTGCAATTGTCATTCTGATGGTTTCTCAACCTGTGCCTCTCCATCATTCCATATCATGAACACTGGTAATTTAAGCAAGATGAAGTGGGCAGCTAAAAGCACCATTTACCAGGGCTGCTTCTAGGCTTCCCATATTAACAGACAGAATGGCATTTCAAATTTGGGAGAAACGAATTATAAGCCATCTTTATGGGGAAATAAATGAATGAAGTGCAGATGGATCTTTGAGGAAATGACAGGTAAAAAAAATGATAACTGACCAATCACTAAAACTATACATATTTTGTTAGTAATTAGTTTCTAAAACACATTAAAAAGGAGATTGATTTTTGTCTTCCTATCGGGACAATTAATTTGTCTTCTTTTGCTTCCCACTTTTGGTTAAGTAAGGAATGCAGCTCTCACTTAAGAATATAATAGTTTTTTGTTATATAATTACAGCTCAAGAGTTAGAGATATTTTACTATCAGTTTTTAAGCTAGGAACCAAATTCAGTTTGAGCACAGAATTGTCATGGCTTTTGTTGAGTTGTTCAGGATAGAAAATCCTAAAAATTTCAGACTTCTGTAATAGAACAAAGACAGTCATTTAGCACCTATGTCTCTTTGCAGTTCAAAGAAACTACAAGTAAATTGATGGGACCTTTGCTTATTTGGCTACAACACTGTTCATATTTTTTTCTGTTTTAATTTTAGGAGATTTAAAAATTCTTTGTGTAAACATGGGTAAATGTCAAAGCCAAGTAGGTTTCTTTTTTTCCCTAGCCAATTAAATTCATATTCTTAATGACCTTTTACTACTCTAATCCTTTGCAGAAAGCTTTTTGGCTGTGAAGAACATTGAAATATTAAGTTTAGTTATTCAAAAGAGTCCTGCTAAAAAGCAAAGTCAGAGTCCATAGTGGAGATAATATCTTAGATACACTATCAATTTTATAATGCAATTCTTCTTTATATGTTTTCAGAAAAATTAATTTCCCCTCTCTCACTTACGTTTGTTTGAGTGTATAGAAATGTAATTGTGGGCTGGGATTGTGGCTCAGTGGTAGAGCGCTTGCCTCGCATGCGTGAGGCACTGGGTTTGATCTTCAGCACCACGTAAAAATAAATAAAGATATTGTGTGTCCATATACAACTAAAAAAATATTTTAAAAAAATGTAATTGTGATACTGTTGTAAGCACTAGGAAGGTACTAAACTTGTAGATAAAAGTACTGAAAATATTGTTAGTCAACATCCCCCTTTTTAAAAATGCCATTGCTTGGGGGTCTCTAGAGACTGATGATTTTAATACATTTATCTTTTCGCTAATAAAAGTAAATTAATAAAGCATGTGAATAATAATGATAATGGTGACTATAGTTTGTTTTTATAATAGACATATCTGCTTGTAACAAACTCAATTAAATATGTTAGATGACTTACATATTTTATCCCATGTAGTACTACATAAGAGTACGTATAGGTTGATTGACCCTTATCCAAAATGCTTGGGACCAAGAGTGTTTTAGGTTTTAGATTTTTTTCAGATTTTGGAATACTTGAATATATATATAATGAAATATCTTGAGGATGGGACCTGTCAAAAAATGAGATTCATTTGTTTCATAAACTATACATTGTTCACATAGCCAAAAGGCAATTTTATGTAATACTTTTAATAATTTTGTGTATGAAACAAAGTTTGGTGGTGTGGAATTTTCCACCTAATGGTATCATGTTGGTGCTCAAGAAGGTTTTATATCTTGGAGCATTTTGTATTTTAGGTTTTCTGATTAAATTTGCTCAGCTTTTACAGATGATGCAACTGAGATTTATAGAGTTAATTAACTTTCTCCAAATCATACAGATGATAGTGGTACACATCCAGGATTTGAACCCAGATCTGTAGAATCCCATTCAATGATTACATGTTTGGTAAATTTTAAAAATCATTTTTCAAGCCCATTTATTTAGAATCAGTTATTGTCTTTCCATCAATGGATTATGGTCATATTCTGATGGCCCAGAACCACTAGAAAAGGAAAGTTGTCTTGTGTTTCTTCCAGGTCATTTTCTCTTCATGGATTAGTGTTTCCCAATTGAAATTTTAAGTCATTTGCACTGATGCTTTTATTTTGGCTTAATCAATGGAAGCAGTGCCTACTATGTAGTCTATCCAAACCACCTTTGTTTGAGATTAATCAAACAGTATCATCCTTGTTTGGATTTTTGAGGCCACAGCTATATGGGTAGGAATACCAAAAGTAATGTCAGCCAATCATGTGGAGTTTTGCAGTTTACTTAGATGCCTTCTTATAAGCCATCTCATGTGACCTTAGTGGTATGTAACATCAGTTTTATTTCACAGACCCCTCAGCTAAGATATATAAAGTTAAATGACTTGTCCAAGATGACTGTTATATTCCTGCTTTCTGTTTTCCATGCCAATAGCTTGTTAGAACTAGTAGGGGAAGGAGGTTGAAGGTTCAGGTTTTTCTCCCTTTACTCATTGGTATTGAGACAGCCCATTCAGGAACACCGTGCAAAATGCTCTGCTCACCAAGTCCTGAAATGCTGCTGTCAATCACTTGGGGAGTTCTGGCACTATATGTTGTGAGTCTGTCTTTTCTGTGGATTTGGTTAGCAGCCTTTAGATTTGGCTTTGGTCCTTGGGGATCCCAAGCATTGGAAGAATAAACATCCAAGCAGCAGTTGTAGAGGGATATTCTTACTGATGGCAGCATCATGACTGGGGGGATTATACTCTTATTGGGCCTCAGACAAGTTCTTATTGGGTTCAAAGTGAATGTGTTGTGTTTTTTCTGTGTCAAGCAAAGGGTATGACAACTCAAAATATTATCTATTTTGATGGAGGGGGACGCTTATAAATTTATGGGCTACCTGGGTTCAAAGTCACACTTTGTACCTTAGTAGACATGCTAACTTGGGCAAGTTAATTCACTGTCTTTGCTTCTTTGTCTGTCAAATGGAGACATTATAATGTCCACCTCACTAGACTATTATGCAGATTGAATGAGTTAACATATAGAAAGAACTCAGGATACTGTTTTCTGTTTACACCAAAAACCTGCTGGTGTGTGTTCACTATGTATTTCCTAATGTGGGATCTATGACATGTCCCCTGAGTGTTTTGCAGTCTTGGCAGGACTGGTCAATTATTTAGAAATGTTTTAGTAGAGCACTGGTAAACCAGGTAGACCAGGTCAGTGAAGTGTGGGGAGTTCTGATTGGTAGTGATCACCAAATTCCATGGTATAAATACCCTTACCATGGCCTAGGTACATGCTGACCTTGGAATTAGAAGGAGATTCCCATAATTGACTCTTTTTTTTTTTTAATATTTTTTTAGCTGTAGATGGACATAATGTCTTTATTTTTATTGCTTTGTATGTGGTGTTGAGGATCAAACCCAGGGCCTCACGCATGCGAGGCAAGCGCTCTACCGCTGAGCTACAATCCCAGCCCATAATTGACTCTTACTAGCTAGTAGCAGCCAGCTTCAACTTATTACAGAAATAGACCTACCCTGTGAGCTATAAGAACCCTAGAATAATTGCTAATTTGGATGGCCCATAACTCAGACTCAGAGCTATCACCTTTGATTTTGGTGTAACCCTATTATTTCAAGTAGATAGATATCTGGTGATGGGGACCCCAGACCATAGCCAGTTCGTCTGCATTGGGCCAATTGACTTTTTTCCAGAAAGGTCAAACATTATTCTTTTTCCATTAAGCTTGGAGACTATTGGAGAGTTTGGTAGAGAGGTCTTGCCAAGAAAGATGGGATTTCCTGTTACTGAGGATCCTAGAGTGACTTTCTTACTGGCTTTCCTAAAGCTTACTTCTTAACTTTTTTTTCCCTTGATCTATCCAAGTATTTAAATTAGCCAGAATCAGGTTTTTTGTTTTTTCTTTAGTCCAAAGAACCTCTAACCAAAGTATGTGTTGAGTGGCACCACACATCCTTTGCTAGAGCTTTCTCTGGGAATTGGTCAACATTGCCTTCTGTTCTGCACACCAGTGCCTTCAGTGCCTCCAGTGGTAGTGAGGAAGCCCAAGCCATTGTTTGTCAGCTCTGACTCAGCTGCACTTCCTCCTTTAATTGATTGGTGTCAGCCTTACCTACCTGTGACTGACATCCTAGAATCCTAGCTCAAATCTAAGGGTACCCCTGGAGCAAGCGTCACTGGGATACACTGCAACAGGTAGACAAAGGGATAACCACCATGGCTCCAATTTTTTTCTGACCCTGATTATTCACACATTCCTAAGTTCATCAATGCACCCACTGGCATTAAAAATCCAACTGAAAGAAACAATAGAAGGAGTGGCAGAGGTCATATTTATCTGGACCTTCTGGCCACTTTCAGATAGAGTTTTCCTAAGGATTAACAGTGACTAACTCAGCTTTTCCTTCCTCCTTTGGTCACTGAGGGCCCTAGAAGAACCTGGATCTCATGATTGCAGGGAACTTTTCTTCTATAAAGAGATTGTTCTGTATCTATATCTGAAGGACACCATCTCTGAAGCAGGTGTTACCAAAGTATGGTTGCTTAGTAAAAGCAATTCCACTTTACCATGCTGATTATAATGCAAGTAGCCTGGAAGCTTCGGCAAATAAGAAAATGCCAAGCACTTTCCAGAAGGAAAGACTAGCCCCTATCTAGGCAGCATAGAGGAGGACCAAATGTATTTTTCAAATGCACCTGAATTTTAGCAGTATTTAGGAATCAAATGAGTGCTTTCTAGACATTGGATGTCATGGACCTATAATATGAAAAAATATTTTTAAAAACAATGTGTGATATTAAATTAAATCCAACTATTTCAATATTAACTACTTTAAATATCACTTAAGAAAAGAATGTTTTAATATGGAAAAGTAGAAGGGACATTACTAAATTTCAAAATAGAAGATTGTCTTCCTCCAAAAGAGATATTGGCAATCTCACTCCCACAATATGTGACTGTATCCTACATATATGTGCCTGTGTGTGTGAAAAATGTCTGTTTGAGCTAATCCCAGTCTTTGAGTTGGAATTTAGAAATCACCTGTTTTGATCACACTTTTTCCTCAGTGGCACACCAACATCCCTTGAAGTTTTGTACTGGAAGTAAGTGTAAATAAGCAAGAGAGAAACAATTTTAAATGATCCAATTGTCTCAGCTTTTGCTTAGACACTTAACCACGTGGAAGCTCCTCGTTTCCTTCTTGAGCCCCTACACTTCTGCCTCTGGGCACTCGCAGCCATCACCCCTGCCCTCCATGAATGCTGCCCCCATCCTTCCAGACCAAAGGGGCTCTTCTTCCTTGTTGCAACCAAGAATGTTAAGAAGTGGCCAAGATTTAGTCTCTGGATTCAGATTGTATTTCTACCCTTAAAAGCAGTGGGACCTGGGGCAAGCTACTGCAGTCTTGCAGCTTACTCAATTTTACAATAATGACATTAACTTTCTCTTCAAAGGCCATTTTGAGAGGAGTATGTAAAACAATGTGCTTTATTTTTCCCTGGCATATTCACAGAGTTCAAAACGATAATTATTAGCAATTGCTTATCCTCTACCTTAACAATGGAGTCACTAATCAGCCATTACTTAGTTTTTGTTTTATGATTTGTTTTCATGTGCTTTTGCTTTCTTTACCAGAATAGTTTGCAAGCCTTGTCCATTGCTGATTCTTCGGAATATCTACCACAGTATTCTGTTCACAGTCAATTGTCTCTGGATAAGAGGAGACATTAAGTCACTGGTTGACAATATTGAACTGCTACTATTTTAGAATACTACCTATATATTTGCAGTTATCCTTCAAGGTGTTTTTTTATTGAAACTCTCTTCAACTGGACTTTGAAGATACCCCTTAATGTTCTGCAGCCTCTTTTTTCTTTGCCTTCTGCCTTTTGTCCTGTGACACTTGAAGTTCAAATTTAAATGGGGGTCCTTGGATGCTGTTCAATGGAGCTAGGCAGCCTCAGTGCTGCTAGGAAGATAGATGATCTGGTTTTAAAGCAATCAGTCAACAGATCAGTATCTCAGGGAGTGGTAATCAGTGTCAGGTTAGAGTCTGGTCACCAGGATGTTTTCTCATTAAGTGGTTTCCTAGGTCTAGGGGCCTCTATGATGGATTCTGTCACCTTTCTGGGCTTCTAGTCACCTCCTCGTACCTTTAATTCCTGTAATAGTGACCCTGCACACTGAGTTAATTGCCACTAGTGGTCAGTCTTGGGTGCATGAGGAATAATAGTTGGATATTGTGGAGAGAAATTGCCTCAACCTTTTTAAGTCTTTAAGGGTATAAAGTGATAAAGAATTAAACTTATCTGTAGGTATGTGTTATAAACAAGTAAACCAAAAATGAAAGCCATAAAGCTGCCTTCATTTTGGAAAAAACTCTTAGATTGAAGCTTATAAAATTGTCACTGTTCTATTACTTCTGACACACAAAAAAAGTGAGTATCATATTCACCCTACCAGCTATGAATATGAGGCTTCATTTCTCTATTTTCTTATTTATTTTATTTATTTATCTGCAGTACTAGAGATTGAACCTAGGGATGTTTTATCACTGAGCTATATCCCCAGTCCTTTAATTTTTTTGATTTTGAGAGAAGGTCTCACTAAATTGCTGAAGGTATCCCTAAGTTGCCAAAGCTGGCCTTGAATTTGCAATCCTCCTGCCTCAGCCTCCCAAAGTGCTGGGATTACATGCATGTGCCACTACACCTATTTGTTTTTGAGGCCCTGGATTGTACTGCACATTCATGATGAAGAGATAGGTGGTAGGAAGCTTTGCAGTTGATTATCCCAGCTCTTGGAACACACAGATGAAATGCCATGTGGTTGCTTATGCCCTATTTTGGATTGGTAAACAGGATTCATGGGCACCTTCTCTACATGATTTTCCATATGATCTGGCATTTGCTCCTGAGAGTGATAGAAAGGTATTTCTTCATGTTTTGTTGTATCACCAGACCATCAGGTTGTCTCATTACTGTGTGGATTGTCTCTGGGGTCTGCTGTATAATAAGTTCCACAGAAACATGGACAGTGTCCATCTTGTTTATATATTCATCCCCAGTACCTGGTACACAGTGGGTACTCAGTAAACATGAGGAATGATTTGAAAGAATAGAAGAACTGGGCTCTCTGATCATCTGCCTGTTTTAGTCTTGCTTATATGGCCAATAAACACCCACTCCAGAGGAGCATGTTCAGTTCAGTTGCTTCAGGTTGGACTTCATAATTTCATGTCAAAATTGTTCCTGCTTCCAGTGTTTGCTCTTCCCAGAGTGGAAATTTCACTTCCAGGAGCCACAAGGCCACCCATACTGTAAATCTGAGACTGCTTTCTATACCATTGTGTCTTGTGCTGGTTCCCTCACGATTCTTTCCAGATGTGGAGTGCTTTCAGGTAGTTTACCAGACTCTCTCATTCTGCGTCCACTGTCTGGTTTCGCATTCCCTTGCCCTCTGAGAAGGAACGGTGGTAGTGTCCCACATACTGTATTCAAGAATCCAGAAATTTCAGATAACTAATAGATAGGATTTCTCATTACTTTTGGATTCACTAGCTGGGTTTTGTAGCTCTTTGTCATGGAGGTCTTTTGATCCATTGCTCAGCTGCAATATGTGCGTGTGTGTGTGCGTGCATGTGTGTGTGTGTGTGTGTATACATGGTTCTGTTTTTTAAGTTGGGTTCTGAAATTAATTTATGGTCATTGAATATGTTCTTGCACCTCCCTTTAGGGAAAGGCTATGACACACTGGTAGAAACTCACCAGGAAAATGGCTACATGCATTTGCCTTCTCTTCCATTGACACATAAAGCAGATGGGTAGTGAATGTGCATCACTTGGGCTCAGTGTATTTTGTGGGAATATTTTAGCAGTTTCTTCAGTTCTATCAGAACTGTGATAAATTTGGTCTCACTTCTTCCTCTCACAATGTTGAAATGTATATTTCTAATATTGGTCATTTGACCTTTCAAGTTATTTCCAGAAAATATTTCCCTGCAGTTTCAAATATAAAATCCCTGTTGGATTTATCATCTGCTTTCTGGGTGTTCTCTTAGCTAATTCATGGCAAGGACAGAAAGGCTGAGACTTCCATTCACTTGAAACAAACTGCATATCCATTAAGTGACTTCCTTTTAAAAACAACAAAAGGATATAGTAATAAGATACCTAAACCATGCCTGTCACCTCTTTACTGACTGCCTAGCAGACCCAATCCTAAATTAATAAATTGATGATTTGATACATGATCATTAGAATCTACATTTCTCATCCAAGAATAAAAAATGTCAGCAGAAGTATTAGAATGTAAAATGGCCTAGGTTCCACTGCGTTGTGAATCTCTGCTGTGGCTAATGTTTTTTTGTTTGTTGGTATGTTTGTTTGTTTGTTTTTATAAGCTCACTTTTGGTACATTTTAAAAATACTGATTATCTACTTCAAGGTGGGGATATGGCAGTATTTATTGCAATGGCCACGAGGTGGCAGACCTAAAATCCAGACTTCTCAAAGTAGCTGAGACACTTAGCATGAGGAATTACATCTTTGAGAATGCTTTCAAAGTGTCAGCTTCCCAAAGGAAAACTTTTCCAGGTTATCCTAAATCAACGTCTCATTCTTTGGCAGGCTCCACAAAAGAGAACACCCTCGAGTGGAGGGGCATCTATTCCATCCTCCTCCCATGTGGCCAGCTCGCCTTCTTGCTTCTCCCAGAAACCTGCTCTTTGCCTGGCCACCACCATCACCCACATCACACAAGGACACACTCACTGCTGTTTCCTTCCTCTATGCAGAAGCTCAACTGCCCTTTTTGCTCTTATAAATAGGAAGTCCCTCAAAGAAGCTGCCACTGGAAAACTCAATTTTGTATATTTCAGTCTGCAAAGATCTGCTCCATGGAACCTTAATTCTATTTTCTTTAAGTGTTGTACTAACAACATTCTAAAATATGTCCCTTTGTGTACATATCCTTCTCACAGCAATGCCATGACAATCTGCTTTGTTTTTCATTACAGTTTAGCATATGGGAATAGTCTGTTCCATGTAAACATAGACAAGGGGAGGCTTGATTTAACACAATATTTTAATTAAGAAGGGAAATATCTAGTTCAGGATACAGGAGAGTAATTTGCTACTCGGTGTAAAGACTGACTAATCAATCTTAGTAACTTTATGCAATAGAAAAAATTTAAAATATATTATCTTTAGGGAAACATGGGTATATACACATGCATACACACACATATGCCATACTTTCCAATAAGAAAAAAAAATGATCAGATGCCCTGGGTACTAAAATTTGAAATCAGTAACTTATTCTCTAGCAACTGCTCATTTCCAACCAAAAAGTTAATGCCATAGAACAAGTCTCCTGACAGTAACTGATCACCCATGGACAATAGGTTTAGTTTGAGTGGACACTGGGCAATGTTCTGCCCTGCAGTGAAGGCTAGAAGTATTTGGTTTTCTCATTATCCGTCACTGATAGCCCCCCAGGGACTCTAGTTGGGTGCATTTCA
Organism: Xerus rutilus; assembly: GCA_028644305.1. Taxonomy (NCBI): domain Eukaryota; kingdom Metazoa; phylum Chordata; class Mammalia; order Rodentia; family Sciuridae; genus Xerus; species Xerus rutilus. Next base: position 40,340,366 of record CM053413.1, read on the forward strand.
CATAGACAGCCATCTTGACAAAATCAAATGGTCACCAAGGAAACTACCTCATCACTGAATGGGAGCAGCAAGACCAAGCATCATCATCTAGCAGTGCACCCTAACACAGGGTCTTATAGTAGGTTATGAAGGCCAGTTTTACTTACCCTCCTTGCCTTGTATTTTTTTAAAGGATTTTTTTTAACGAAAGAACTTTTTTTGAAGTTGTTTGACATTGGTTAGATTGTGCACTTGACCTTGACTTTAAAAGGGTTACCTTTCAGAATATGTTTCCATTTCTCAATTTCGCACATAGTATGAAATCACATCCTGTTTACTTCTGTGTGGCCTTTTGGATGAACTGATATTGAATAGTCATTGACTAAACCAGGCCTGGCTGTCTGAGATACAACTCTTCTATGATCAACAGACCTTTTTCCCACTTAAAATTGGTTTTCTCCTTTCAGTTTGTTTGTGAAACAGATGTCAGCTCATGAAAGTCAAATGTGCAGCTTAACAAAAACTAATTTTAGAGGTTTCTTTGAAAGTTTGTCTTGAAGTAAGAGTCTCATTAGCATGTTTAGATATATTTAACACAAAGAGGATCCCAGTATGAAATAATGCAAAACTTCCAAATCTTTACATTTGGTGGCATCCGTGTTATGTAATAATAGATAATTGATCATGTATATTGTGTGATCATGTCAGACACTGAACAAAATCTTTATGCCTTGTCACATTTAATTCTCACAGGGTCTAAGACAGAGTTACTGTTATTGTCCTTAGTTCATTTATTAGAAAATCTAAGTTTCATAGATAGTAACTTGCCCAGGATCACAGAAGCAAAAAGCATTACTGAGATTCAAAACCAGGTGCTAAATATCAGTACCTTCTCTCAAAGACTTGAGTGGTATTTTATTTGTGTGGCAGAGTTAAAAAAAAAAAAAATCATAATAAGCTGTTACTGAAGAGAAGTCTCCCTCCCTGACTGCTTTCTTTCCTCCTTCCTTTCAGATCCAGTGCACAACAATCAGTCATACCTCACACGTGTCCACTGCTAAGACCTGCTCCCTCCCATCCTTCATTACTTTTTCATCAATTCTTCAAAGCGATGTGAACTAGGAGGGTAGTCTAGAATAGGGCCGGTAGCTCTTCTGGCATACCTCCTCCTCTGGTTGTGGACCTTTTCCATATGCGGAGAAATCAGTTGGCTGCACACTTACCAACACCCTTTGTAGCAGGCTACTAGGTGGTACTGGCAGTTACCATCTCTCAGTGTCCCAGAGCATGTGGAGCTGGCCCTTGAGAGCCAGATTCCTGGTCTAATAGCACTTGGGGAAGCCCACAAATGGATCAACTACCTCCGTAGGTCATGCACAAAGCTAAGATTTGGGTAGAAGCTGATGTGACGAGCAAAGAACTTCCCCAAGTCTCTGTGGCCCCCATTTTAGGAAATTCCAATCATATGCTATTAGGTTTCAAAGGCAGAATTCTCTGTAATTGGAGTAAACTATTTTTTGAGGTCAGTTTTAGGTGGGCAACAGAGAGTAAACCGCATTCAGGAGTCTGGACTGCCAAAGCCTGGCCTTCATGAATCTAGTCTACTCTTCATCCTTGCTGAAACTTGTGATTGTTTAAATATATCTCACCCTGTGAGCCAGTGGGCCCTTCTACTTACACCATATATCATTGTACTGGTAGGGTTGATATTAATTGATATCAAAGAACTTTTTTTTCTCAAGATGCTATTTGAAAATACACCTTTTAAATTGAGGCAAATAAATATCTATCTCCAGGGGTAATCATAGCAAAGCTCCTCCCAGCCTTGATCACAGGGGTGAGAGAGGCTGTTTTGAACAAGATCTTTCGTCACCGTCTGTCTTAAGTCACCTCCTACTGAACTTACGGTTGAAGATTCAGGGTCATGAGGGAAAGAAAACAGTAATTAACTGGAAAAAGTTGATTGAGCGGATTTTTTTTTTCCCACAGTCTGATTGGAACATGACTGCCTGGGGCTGAGCACCATACATAATGTAGGTTCACCCTCATATGTCATTATCCAAACATTTCTTAACGGAAGGCATTTTTTTCAAGCATCTGCTTTTGTAATTGAATGTGTTCCTAAAGATGGGTCAGCTAACTAAAACAAGAGCTAAACAAGAAAAAAAAATATGTTCATGCTTCTGCCCCAATCCAATATTATAAGACCTTAATTGGCTTGCTTCATTTTGCAACTCCTAAAATTAATTTTAGATCCCCTCTCTGAGCTCAAATCAGCATTAATAGTAAGACAGCAACAGGGAGTGAAACAGAAATGTTTACAAAGCTCCCTTTTAAATTGACGGTGATAAGTGTCATGGCAATGTATTACCATCAGTGGATCCTGGAGCTTTCTTTGTGGAGGTTAGCCACAGGCGACACACAAAAGGAGGCATTTATCTTGGCAGGAGATGCCCTTCAGTCCTCTTTTGTTTTAGTCCCTAGAGGATTTTTTTTCAGGGTGACTAAAACCATTTTTTTGGTATCTTATTAGCTGTGTCTTGACTACCTCCTACAAACTGAATGACAGCTTAGGGTTATTAAATGTGTTCTTACACATATTTTTTTCCATTGTTAACCCTGACTAAATGCATGTGAGGGCACAGAATTCCCCCCTCTTTTCCTCCATTGTTGCCCATATTTGTTAAAGAAATTATTCCCCTTGACGTTTGTTTAGGCTGCACTTTGATAAAATGCTGTCTTTGATCCACTTCTTAGCTTGGCATTCAGCAGACTCCTATAGATTTATTTCTCTTTGCATTTTCTTATCTTCCTTCCTAGCATATTTGGGCTTCCTTTTCATATTTTAAGCTATATTTTTGGGCATAGACAGATCACCTTAGTAATTGTACACTGAAGTATAGCAGTGTTCTAAAGATAATTTTGCAAGCCTTCAATATATACTTAGCCCCACTAACTGTCTAAGGATGCATTTACATGTAATTCTCATGTTGTCTGAGAATCAGCAAAAAGGATAGATTAAGTGTTGAGAGTGATTTCAGACTTAGAACATTTTTCAGCTTGATAGAACAGTAACAGTTTTTGAAACAAGGTAAATCTGGCCTTGAATCTAAAAGGTAATGAATTTATTGGGGAAAATAATAAGAATTTTTCTTTGTTTTTCCAATGTATATCCAAGTGTCTTGTTATTAGTATATGCTTGAACCTTTTTAAAAATGATATACGAACTGCAAATACTTCACTTTTTCAAGTTTTTAATGGCTGGCCAAAATTCCACACAATGGAAGAAAAAAAAGGGGGTGGGGGGATTTCATTTACATTCTCTAACCTAGAGGGCTTGGCTGAGTTTCTGGGTGGGTGCAAGCGGCAGCGGGCATTGCTGCACGCAGACTAGGCCATGGAGAAGCTGCGGGGGTTCCTAAGCAGCCAGGACGATGAGGAGCAGGGCCTGACTGCGCAGGTCCTAGATACCTTGTCTCTTAGTTTCAACACCAGGTTGAAATGGTTTATCATGTGCTTCATGGCTGGGATTTTCTTTTCTATCCTTGGAACTGGATTGCTGTGGCTTCCTAGAGGCATAAAGCTTTTTGCATTTTTTTTTTTTTTTTAATCTTTGGGAATCTTGCTGCATTAGCCAGCACATGCTTTTTAATGGGGTTCCTGAAGCAGCTGAAGAAAATGTTTGAAACAACAAGATTGCTTGCAGCAGTCATTATGCTTCTCTGCTTCGTGCTGCCCATTTTTGGCATAAAAAGGGACTGGCCTTACTATTCTGCATATTGCAGTTCTTGTCAATGACGTGGTATAGTCTGTCATACATCCCTATGCAAGGGTGCAGTACTTAAATGCTGCTCTTCTCTCCTAAGTTGAAAATCAGAAATTGCTCCAGGCACTTTGGGATGCTGAGAGTCCCTTGCTAGTGAACTGTTCCTGGTACAGTGGTCACTCCAGCAACAACCATAGGACAGCATAAGCCCTTCCATGTACTGGTCAGACCACACACTCAGTTAAACAGCTAAATATGCTTAGTTTTAACTTTGCTGTGTCATTAACATGCTCTTCCAAAGATAAAGAGATTTTAATCATTGCCAATTTTAAATAATTTTAGCCAGTTTTTTAATCTTTTCAAAACAACGTTTGAAAAGTGAATATTTAAGGGAGAAATCTTGCTGTGAGAGGTACTTAGCTTATTTGGCTTTTTAAGTCTACTTTTTTATGACATCTTTTTAAAAAATTTTTTTTAGTTGTTGATGGATCTTTATTTTATTCATTTATTATTTATATGTGGTGTTGAGGATTGAACACAGTGCCTCATGCATGCTAGGCAAGTGCTCTACCGCTGAGCTACAGCCCCAGCCCCTAAGACATCTTTTATTTTAAACTTTAAAAATGTGAAACTTTTTACTATAAGCTTAAAATTGCTTATTACATGTAATAAAAATAATATTTTATATATATACATCTATCTATCTATATGTATATATATCTTTACAATTTTGAAATAAACCATCCTTGGAAAAAACAAACAAAAAAAAGTTTTCCAATCTATTCCAGCATTTGTCATTTTCTTATAACAGACCTTTATATGTTTTTAGTAAAGTATTTGTTACTAGATGCTCTTTGTCAATGTATCAGTAAATTGGCTCATGGGAGTTGTCAAAGTGTAGTATCTGATGTACAGTCCATAAAATGAAGTTAATCACCATAAAATGATGTTTGGTATTTCCCACTCTCAAAAAATATTGACCTTTAAATCAGGGATGATGAAAATCCTAATTGCACAGAATTAGCTCACAGTGATTTAAATTATTAGCTAGAGTGCTTCAGCTTTACAGTTTTTGACTCATTTTAAAAGGTGTGTTGCATAAAAACAAATCCAGCAGCTCTGTGAGCTAACTTAACCTGTCACCCCTGTACAAATAGATGGCAACCAGGTTAGTCTTAACACGGTCAACCATCTTTCCACGTATCCAAAAGTGTGAAAAGTTCACACTTCTGTAGTTCTACATAATGTTATTTTCTGCTAATTACTCTTTGATTCAAATAGACTAAAATTATTGAATGTTAATCTCAGTTAAGTCCTTATTAGGAGAAATCATGAGTTTATGGCCAACAGGTAAATGAGGGCTTCAAAATAACAAGATTCCCCATTACAATAATTTTATTTAGAGTTATATTGTTGTATAATTCCAGTATTAAGAAAATAGATTTGTTATTCAAAAGTTAAACAAGACATAAACCAAAATGCTATATAGAAAAAGTTTATGAAGAACAAGATAGATTATTTTATATGAATATTAATATTAATAAGAGGCTTTAAATGTATTATCATTATTATTTTTGGTACTTGAGATTGAACCTAAGAGTGCTTTACTACTGAGTTACATCCCAGTCCTTTTTATTTTTTGAGGCAGGGTCTTGCTTCGTTGTCTAATGGGCCTTGAATTTGCCATCCTCCTGCCTCAGCCTCCCAAGTCTCTGGAATTATAGGCATGTACCACTGTGCCTAGATAAATGTACTTTCTTTAAAATGATTTTAAGTGTATTTTGAGGTTCAATAATTAAGAATAATTTGATTCAGAGCTGTATTTGGTGATACGTCTATAAAAACTAGAAATTGATTTATGCTTTTTACTAACAGTAAAGTAATAATTAAAAATTAATGTATTTGGACTTTTTATGGTATTTTAAGAGGAAAAATAAGTTTAAAAGCCTAAATTATAGCATCATAAGGAGCACATAGTTTGGAATGATCATTCTTTGGGTTGATGATGACCTTTAGTGATTATTAAAGTTGCATAATGCCAAATTTTGACTTAGAAGAGGAAAATAAGTTAAAGGGGCCAGAAGAAGACACAGGGAACCTAATTAGGATGGAAGTTTATGTAGATTGCACCAGATGTTGTGTGCATGTGAATATATGTGTGTTGGCACCTATTTGAGCTTAACAAATGAAAAAGAGAGACAGAACATAAATAACTTGGTGAAAAAAATGAGCAAATTTCACATTTCCTAAGCTTTTGAAGCATATACCTGCAGTTTACTTGGTGACTGAAAAACTCACTTCTAATTTTTAAATGTTTACTCTTAGGATATTTTGTGGAAGACAGCAGTAATGCAAGGAAGTTTAAGCAAGAGAGAAGTAAAGATAACTCCATCCATTCTACCTTTCTGAAATGAAGACTATTATTATCTTTTCAGTGTATTTTCTTCCAGTTTTACTTCTCCCTATGAATATAGTTTTATGTTTAGGTAATCTTGTTGAATATGTTCTTGAATGTTGGGAACTGTGAAGGGTCTGAGACTTTCCTATTACCATGCTAGCAGATGATTCTGCCTCAGTTTCAAAGATGCTGGCAAATGACAAGAGACTTCAGGGACAGAGACAAAAGAGTTCATTATTTATAGCACAGGGAATAGTTCAACATATTCGTATCAATTTCACTTGCTCTAAAGACTCATGGAAGCAAAAAGGATGCATCAGATGAACATACATATGTAGTTGGTTGCACTACAGGAGAACAATCCTGAGCTTAAGGAACTGGAATATATTATAATTGGCCGCAACATGCTTGCCCTTTATTCCAAAAGGAGACACTATTATGCAGGGCAGTAAGCATGTCTACTTCTTGATCTAAAGGCATATATCTCTGCCTTTCAAGCTAGTCCCCATACAAATATCCTCTCAAGAATGTCAGAAAAGAATATAATGTCTTTGTAGAATGTGCAGAAATTTAAGAGATACATGGAGAATAGTTTCTCAGCAAACTTAAATGTTTTCAAATGCCATTAAGATTTTTTAAATCACCACTTAAGATGGCTGCGTATAGTTATAAAGAATCAGTCATAGGTGTGTGACACAATTTGCCACTATTTCCCAATTTTCCTAATATTGGTCTTTTAGGTGGTTTCTATTTAAAAAACTTCACTTAGACATGTCACTGGGGCAAAGGGGGTAAAATATTACAGTCACCTTCTGTGTTGTAGTTAAGTGTGCAGCAGAAAGCAAATGGACTGCCCCTGATTTGAAATTCATACAGCCTCTTGAGCTTGGCCTTCTATATAAATATGCACTGGCTATGAGCGGAAAGCACGTCTGTTGTCTCAAGATGTTATCCAGAAGGAGACAGGTCCTGTAAAGCTGGATATTAGTGCTGCTGCAGGTAGTCCAGGCTGCCCTGGTTTTCTTCTGGAAAGTGGAGATATTTCTTGACATGTTCTACTGCTCACCCGTCTGCCTGAACCTCAGACAGAAGCTTATACTGCCGGGCATTAGTGGGGCCCAGAAAAGTCCATGTAAATCCTTTCAGTGTAAAGGGGGAAAATCTGAGATCCAATTAATGACCATCTTGTCCAAACATCTGGAGGGGGTCTGGTGATGAGATTAAAGAAAGGCCAAACAGGATAATGACCAGGTTTTAGTCTTGAGACTTGTATGCATGGGAAGTACCCAATCTGGAGGCTTTCCTGGAGCTGTGGAGTCATCTATAGAATCTAGAATCTAGAATCTCTTCATAAGAGACAAGTTGTGAGACCAGAAGAGGATTCAATGAAACACACCCAAAAGAGTCATTTTCTAGTCAAAAATTATCCCTGATGATCCAAGGTTAAAATTTGTGACAAATGTGAGCACAAAAAGTAGACTCTAAAGATGGAAGGAGCTTGGGGCTAGGGTATGGCTCAATGGTAGAGCACTTGTCCAGCATGCATGAGGCACTGGGTTCAATTCTCAGCACCACATATAAATAAAAAAATAAAGGTCCATCAACAACTAAAAAAAAAAAAAAAGATGGAAGGAGCTAACTTTAGACTTCTGAGTAGGCAATGGTCATAGATGAAGCAGGAATCAAAGCATTCAAATTCTTTAAAAATAAGGGGGAGGCCAGTGATGCATTAAAAAGTTTGCAGGGGAAAAAAAAGTAAAAAATGAAAAAAACAGTATCTTATCTGTTCCTCAAAGCAACATTTTTAAGCACTCACTATGTTCTTGGGCATCTTTTAGAAGCTGGAAAAATTGGTGGCACACAAGATAGATGAAGTCCCAATTTCATAGAACAACAAGTCTAGAAAGCAAATAACACGTATCTAAGATCTCTCTGGTGATAACGAGTTCTGTGGATAAAAATAAATGGAGTCAGGGCTGGGGTTATAGCTCAGTGATAGAGCACTTGCCTAGCATACATGAAACACTGGGTTCGATCCTCAGCACTACATAAAAATAAATAAAATAAAGTATAAAAAAAATAAATGGAGTCATGTGACAGACTCCAGTGGGGAGGCACTGCTGGAATGAGCAGCCAGAGAGACAGATTCTGGGGGCATAAATCTGGGCCAAAACCTGGAGGATGAGGAGTTGAGTGACAAAGGAAAAGCTCATGAGATGAGAACAGGGATAACATTCACTAAATGGATTGAAAACCAAAAGGGGACTGGAGTAGACATCTCTGCCTGCCTTCAAAAGAAATTCTTGCATGAAAAAAGTAATAGTAATAGACATAGAGCCTTACTTGACAAATGGATGGATAGACAGATGGATGGACTAATGGAGGAAAGTATCTTAGAAATGAATGCTCAGATTGATCCCCTCCTATTTCTAATTTGTAGCTGTTCCTATGAAGCCATTGAAAGATGTCTCTGTCAGAAAACACAGTACACAGGTCTCAGGGATTCTGGCTCAAACTGCTTTGTCCCTTATGACAGTTAAAGAGATGGCTTGTTTTAAGCAGTATTTGTAATTCCTTCTCATAGAGATCATAGTCTGTGACTCATTTCAACTAGAAATGTCAATTGTTTGGGGAGGGGTGTCCACTATATAAAAATGATCACAATAATCTTTATTTTACCAGACAGGAAGCACTGCTTGCAGCAATCAGTGAAAAAGATGCAAATATTGCCTTGCTGGAATTGTCTGCCTCCAAAAAGAAAAAGACACAAGAGGAAGTCATGGCTCTCAAGCGGGAGAAAGATCGACTAGTGCATCAGTTAAAGCAGCAGGTGGGGTGTCCTGCACCAAAGGTGTGTTTTGCTGGGTTTGGGGCCTTGGGTGCTTCCTCTGGGTTTAGCCACTCTTCATTTCCCATGTCCATCCAGCAGGCTCAAGCAGCTACAACCAGGTAGGAGCAAAATGGCCCTAATTGTTGCTGGAGCATCATTTGATGGCTTTTCTATGTTTATGTGCATGTGGCTGGGCTTGTGTGGTTTGCAACCAGTGCTGTTTTTCTTTCTTTTGTATTAGCATCATCTCCCCAGGAATAGCTCTGTGCTCTCTTCCTTCCAGTGGACTTCAACTTCTAAATTCTAAAAACTCCTAATTACATTCTGGGTTCCTTTTCCCCAGTAGACCTGTTACCTTCTATCTTGCTCACTTCCTGATCCCTATAAATAACTCCACTCATCTAGTTCTTTAGGTTCCTTTCTATCTACACTTCCAACTTTGGTTCTTCAACTAGTTCTTCAGGACCTTTCAGCCAAGCAACATCTCCTAGCCCTTAGTACTGCTAGACTAGGCTTAGAGACCTTTAAGACATTATTTGCTCTAATTTTTTTAATCACCCATTTTTTGCCCCATTATTCTGTTTGCTTATCTCTAGACCATTGTACTTGTTTTGAGGGGTATGGAAGGAGAGGCATAGTCCTAACTTGTGCAGAAAGTTCATTGCTTTTCAGAGGGTTTTTGTGGAAGTGGCATAAATGGAAACAGTTGTACCTGAAGCCTGTTGGAAAATCATCCCTAAAACAATCTACAGATGTTATTCCTCCTCCATATAGAACTTGGGAACTTTTGCAAAGCTTAAAGATACTCACTCAGATTACAACTTCATCATGAAATCCACTCAGCTCAATTGTCTGTGGCCTCATAACATGGCTGCTACATCTTAGCTAGAGTGCTTTCTAAATGGCAAATGGTTACCATGTAGTATGTCCACATCAGTTTCCATCCCTGAGACTAGCTCTGCCTACTAGGGTAATCTGTGCTAATATTCTGAGCATGGTATGTAGGGTAAGTGGAAGGGAAGCCTGAGGGAATAAGCCCCCTTCCCTTACAATGGGGCCAACTTTCCCTCCTCAGGAAGGAAAAGGCATCCTTTGGCCCTGAACCAGAGTCCATTTCTCATGGGGCTGCCTTGTGGAAAGACAGAGACCACTGCCATGCCTGAGCACCCTCTCCTTGCAGAGGAAAGGTCTCAGTTGCTGCCAGACATTGGGGTCATTCCATAGAGCGGCATGTCTCGCTAGCGCTGGCCCCTGGGGTAGGGGACCGCTTCCATCTGACCTCTTTGTTTGGGGCTGCGCATCTTCTATACTGGGTTTTCCACCCACTTGGCCATAGAAAATCAAGATGAGCCTCCTTCTTTGCTTTCCGTTAAGTCCTTCCCTGTGCACCCTGTGTCCTCCCCTCCTGCACCTAACCATTGTAGCTTTCTCCCACAGGTTTATAGACCTAAGAAACATCCCCTGAGCTCGAATATACCATGCCCTTGTGATGCTGGCTACAGCCCAGATATTACGGCCAAGTACCACGGGTCCAGCTACGATGCATACGTGAGCCAAAGGTCTCAGGTCAGTCAGCTGCTTAGGAGATACTTGCCCCACCATGGGGGTTGGGGTGCATAAAAGCTACATCCTATCTTGACCTTCACCTCTTTTGATGATTTTTAGTACTTTGTGGCCATATAGTCTGAGACCATAGGTGATTGCATCAGATCATGATTTGCAGTGCAGTTATTATTGATTTCATTTTATTGGTACTTCTCAATGGTTCCAAACTTGGTGACCACCCTACAGAGTCATTTCTTCTGAAATGGCCTGGAGGGCTACAAAGCCAAAGCAGCCAGAGGCATTACTACCAGTCAAAGTGAATTATTTTTTCCTTCTTTTTTTTAGATTCTTTTCCCCCTATATCCCCATCTACTTTTCCCAATAAGAATTTTTTTTTTTCTAAAAGCCACTTCTTTGTCTTTCTCAGCATCATGAAAATGTACTCCTAGATTCCAGTAAGGATTGAGTGTAGCCCTTTGGTTTTCTCCTGGGAAACTGCACAAAGCCTTCATTCTTTGTGTCGGCTTGGGTTTTGGGTATCATGGGGCACATTTGGGAAATCCCAGCCGTGCAGAGTAAGGCTCCTGCCTGGGCAGAGGCAGAGCCTGAAAGGTTGCTGTGGAGAAAGAGCAACAGGGGGAGGGCGGGCCTCTTGGTGTTGTGGTTTAGGTTTGGAACCCCTCCCTACATCCTGTCCAGTGAAGATCAAGATAAATCCTATGAATTTAAGTATCTTTGTTACAAATGATGATTCAAGGACTAATAGCCAATTTTCTTATAAAAGCAGCTAGCTCCCTTTGAGTATTTACTATGCACTTGGCCCTGGGTCCAGGGTCCCTCAGGAGTTTGTCCCCAAGTCATCACCACAGCCCTGCAAGTGGGTGCCAGGATTCTCTCTCCTTTTGAGGGGGCATCACTGAGGCTCAAAGTGTGGAATTTACAAGCCCAAAGACATAATTTGTGATAGGCCTCTAGCATCTGATAGTCTGATTACACACACACACACACACACACACACACACACACACACACACACATACACACACGCCAGTCTTAGGAAGAAATTCAGGGTGACAAGCCCAAAGGTATTCCCAGAAATTGTGAGGTTTTTTTAATCCACATAATACCCAAAATCCTAGTTAAGGTGCCAAAGACTCCAAACATTCACAAGTGGATTCTGCCTGGACTTCTTAAGTTCAGGATATTTGACCACATCAAGAGTAATTACTCATACTTGTCAACTCTCACCATATGCAAGGCATGGGTCTAAGCACTTTGAATACATCAACTCATCAGCTGCCAACAGAACCGAGGTGTTGGTGCTGTCATAGAGAAGGGGCCAGAGACCCAAAGGAATTGAGTACCCTGTTTAGGCTTCATGTTTGGACATACCATGATGCTTAAAGGAACCCTTTGCCAAACAATCTTAAATGGGTTTCACTGATGGCATCCAAAATCAAACTGCTTGGGTCAAATTTTGTTACTAGCACTTGTTAGCTGGGTAGTCATGGACACCTCCCTGAACTTCAATTTCTTCATGTGTACATGGGGTAATAACCTGACTTAAAATGTTGTTTTGAAGTGCAATGCTGACAAGAGTACTTTGCACACTGATAGCACATAATAGGTGCTTTGTATATGTGAATTGCTATTTCTTTTCTTTTATGATTTTTTAGTTGTCAATGAACCTTTATTTTATTTATTTATATGTGGTGCTGAGAATTGAATCCAGGGCCTCACACATGCTAGACAAGTGTTCTACCACTGAGCCACAACCCCAGCCCATGAACTGATATTTCTGTCACTACTACTAATTAATATCACCACCAGTCCTCAGAGGTAGTTTCATATTTATTTTATTATCACCATTTTATACTCAGCTGGGAGTTATAGCTCATTGAGAACATACTGTTGGACTATGACAGAAAGAGCAGACAGATGGTGGCACCTAAGCCTTCCTATTGTCTACCTGTAAAGCTTAAAGCAGTTGGGAAATGGTGAGCAGATACATCAGGAATCCCAGAGTCCAGCTCCTAACTTGCACTGAGGAGGTGCATAGGGCTTAAACCTGCTTGGTTTGCATATGTAGCCCCATGGTGACATCAATTAGGGAGGAGACTCTGAGACATCAGTCATCTTTACTTGCATAGCCAACTTGGACTAGCAGAACCTCATGTGTGGGCCAGACCAATGGAAAAGGGAGGCAGTGGGTCTGCCCTGCTCAGTTTCTGCACGAATGTTGAGGTTGACTGGTTCATGAGAGATGTCCACGTTCGTCAGGTTGCCTTTTGAGCTCAGCTTATCTTATGCAGAAAGTCTCATCACTGCCCATACCATCCCTGATGACTTAACATGAGTAGTTCATTCAACAACCACTAATTATTGTACTTTTATAGGCACATAGTGGGTACTCAAAAAACATTCATTATATGAATATATGATTACAACATGACAGGCACTACGCCAAGTGCTTTATGCATATATAAGTTTATAAACATCATCTCACTTTTTCCTGATAATCCACCAACTTTCCATGTGCCAGGCCCTATGACAGGTGCTAGGGATTCATCCTTGACAGATGTTTTATCTGCCACAGTGAGAAAAAAAATCATCCTCATTTTTTAATCAATCAAACCAAGGCTCCAAGAGACCATATGACCTAACCACCATCATCACACTTATTCATGCAGTACAGAGTTGGATCCCAAGGCTGTGGGAGTACTAAGTTCTTGCCCTTGACTGGACTGAACACTGCATTCCTAATGCAGTACTATTAATCATGTATTGGTCCCCACACCTCACAAATGTCATCAGAGAAACCTAGTTCTGATGCTGTAGCCCATGACTGCCAGCCTGCCCAGGGGTATCAGGAGAGAGGGATTGGTAGCTTGGTGAGATCAAATGCAGCATTTGAATTCAACTCTACAATGATTTATTGAGTGCCTACTCTGTTTTATAGTGCCAAGCATTTTTGGGATACATCAGTGACCAAAAAAAGGAAAGACCCTTTCCATGAGCTTCCTTTTTAATGCGTGAAGAAAGACAATGAACAATGAATGTAATACATAAGTAAATTATGGGATAGGGAAAAAGAAAAATGTAGATCAATGTAAGAGAGAACAGGAATAACATTATGATTGAGGGACTGGTGACCATTTAAAATACGGTGGACAGGAAGAGCTTCATATGGGAAGAGACAGTGGAGCAAAGGCTTGAAGGAGGTGAAGGAGTGAGCCATGTGGACATCTAGGGGAAGAGTGTTTTAACAAAGGGAACAGGCTTTGTAAAAGCTCTAAGGCAGCAGCATGGTAGTGTGTTTGTGGAATGGTGTGGAGGTCAGTATGGCTGAGGTGGATGAGCAAGAGGATGAGTTGTCAGAGCAATAATGGGTGGACTGGGCTGTGTAGGCCTCTCTCATGTTGGATGTGCCAAGAGTGGTATGTTCTGAGGCAGAAATTTTCTGCAGTTAGAAAACAGAATACATTAGCCTTGAAGCCTCGGTGAGGAGAAGACTCCTTCTGGGCATCTCTGCTCTGCCTGCATAAAGTCACCCTGCTCAGCCAAGCTTGATACTTGATTTGCATTTTGAAGAATCATTGCCACTTCTGTTGGTACCACAGACCACTTCTGCAGAATCTGCCTGTCATACCTAATACGATTTTTAGGCAGTGTAGAAGCAGAAATCTCTAACAGGCATTCTCCCTAACTTCCTGGCAGTCTCAACCACATGCCACGGGAATCGTCATACTGAACCCTTCCTTTCTGCAAGGTGGCATGGAGGCTGACAGCGATGGCTGTTCCCATCCCACTGGCCTATGTACCGTGTTGACTCTGTAGGAGAAGCATAGCTGGCTTCCAGGCCAGGCCAGCCTTCTAGACTTCAGTAAGCAGAAACAATCTTCTCCAAAGACGAGTCTCTTGTTACACTCATCACCCTCCAGTGATGATCTCTGTTAAAAAGACTTCCTTGGCTCTGCAAGGTGTTATGAGAAAGACAAACTTGAGCCAGTGCACTTTCTTTACACATACCATTCCTTCTGCCTGGAACACTTTTCCCTTTTTTCTTCACCTAGTTAGGGCCTACTCTTCAATCAAATCTTGGTTCAACATCACTTCTTTACGGAGGCCTTCTGGGAGTAGAAAAATCCCAGAAAAATTGGAATAAATCCTTCAATTTGGCCCTTTATAGCATATGTATATTCATTTTATAGTATTTATAATCAGTGAAATGCACCTTTTGTTTCTTATGAACTCCATGAGAACTGAGAACATGGCTTCTTTTTGTTTACTTCATTTTCAGGCCTAGCACTCAGCAAATATTTGTTGAATATTTGAATGAGATGAAACCACCGTGGTATTGTTGCAAGAGAGATATCAGTTCTATCATGACCCTGTTCCCTTTAAACAAGACTTAGCCTCATAATTCTCACTTCAATATTCTAGGCACCCAACCCCAATCCATAGGAGCTGGTAGATGAGTGAAATCTGTTTGCCAATTAATGATCATACAATGACAGACACCCTGACCTCTTCCTCTCATCACATTGCAAGTCACTTGACCAGGGTACTTTATCTCAGTCTGGACTTCTTAAGATGGTAGCTATCTTATTCAAGTACCTCCTGTTTCTTGGATTCTTCTTGAATAAAATGTCACTAAATTCTCAGATGTGGCAGAGAATTCTCGTTATGAAGGGAACCCCTCCAATCTATCCCTGGAAACATCTGAGTATCTCATAAATCAGTTTGCCTGGAAATACCTTAACTCCTATTAAACATCTGTCAGGAAAGCCAGAGGTGATATGAAATTAGTTCAGAAATTCCAACTATGCCTAACAATGAAAGAATCTTTATGACGCTCTCCAGGTGTTGACATTTGGGTGGTTTCTAGGCTGAGCATGGTATAAAGGTAAAGGAGTAATATAGATTAACCTTTCTGTTTCTTGTTTTACTAAGAAAGATAAAAGATTGAACGTAGTTTGGTTTAGTAGGCATCTAAATCAATCTAACTTTTGTTTTCTTCCCATTTCCATTTCTTTACAAGCACACACCTTTGACATTTTACTCTCTCTCTTAAAAAAAAAAAAATCTGGCTTCCAGATTTGTGCAGTTTGGAGTGTTTCAATTGGAAATGAATTCAGTTTAATTTTGTTTTTTGTTTTCTAGTTCCTGAAATTATTATTAAAAATTATTTACCTTCTTTCTTTGGTGTTTTGGATTCTATCCCCCAACTGTCCTTCTACACTTGAAGAAAGGACTGACATCAAAATAATCAACTCTGAAATCATTGGATTTGCCTGCTGCTAAAGGGTTTCTGAAGAAAGCTTAAACTAAATTTTACCCCCTAATGCTTCCCTGTTGCTGAAATAATGATATACACATCCTTGATAAAAATGCCTTTTTAAAATGAGGGCCAGACATTATTGTTTAGTTAAAATTAGAAACAGCTTATTTCTCAGAACCAGTTAGAAAACTTCTGAGATCAGAGATAAATGGTACTTGGTTTACTTTCCTCTTTTCTACCAGTTCTGGGCATTGCTTTGGGCCACTAGGAAACATGCTCCTTTGGGAGCAGGAAGAGTTTAAGATCAAGGGATAAGTCCACTGGTTCTCTGTGTTTCCCCTAAGAGTTTGCAGAGGGAAAAAAAAAAATTGAATGTCTAGGTAAACATTGTGATGGCCATACCAGGTTAGCACAGTGTAATCTGTTTGGGTAAAGCCTCCCTGTCCTCTGTTGTCAAAGTCGTAACTGTCTTAAAGGTCTAGCCAAACAGATTTGATCAAGAATGGGAGAAGGCAGAGGCTGCCCTGGAATGTGTTTGGAAGAGACACTTGTAAGGACCCTAGTCAAAATCAGATGTCCCATCCTTTGGGGAACACAAGAAGCTCTTGAGTGGAGTCGTTAGCCAGGCAGTTCTTGCCCCTCTATGTGAGGCCAGATGGCTGTACTTCCCACTTACACTTCCCTTCCGTTGCATGCAGATAACTCTTAATTACCCTTTTTAGTTCAGGAGGTGAGCACAATTAAACAGCAGTGGATGAGTTCTATGCAGTAGGGTTCCCATAGCCCTGTGTTGTGTTTGGATGTGCTCCAGAAAAGCTTGATTTGATCCCAGCGTTGTAATGCATCGCAGACTTGCTTCAGATCAAATTGCTGAGATGCAAATGCATTGGTCTTTATAGCAGACTCACTATGGGTTAAGCTGTTCCTGTCCCCTTGGTAGAATCTAGCCACATCTCTGTTTATCTTTGACTTTACTGCAAAGTGTCTTTGCAGTGTGCTCTGGAGAACTCCCTTTCTAAAAAGAAATACTTAGGTCCTTTCTCATCAGGCTGAGGGCAGATGTTTTGATGGAGGTAAAATCTGAGCTCTGTAATGTTACTGAAAACAGTTTCCTCTTAATATCCAAGTAACTGGGCAGCATGCTAACCTGCTCTCTTAACCTGGAAACACTCCTGCCCCAAGTCCCCTGTTGCCTCAACCCCAATACTCAAGGAGTCCATTTGTTTGCCAGTTACAACACAAAGTATGCTCAAAGATCATGGAGGCAAAGTATTTTCTCTGTGATTCCATGTGTTTCTCTTCCCAGAGCATCAAGTTGATTCTGATGGACCACTTTCTGAGATTCATTTAAAGGTCTTGCTTTGTTGGAAGCCATGTTTTAAATACTACTTTAGTTCCTTTCCTTCATGCATGGAACACCTGGTATGAGCTACTCTTTAGCTGTAGGAGATGCTGACTTTGTCCTTGAGCCTCAGAGTCTCATGGTCTGTACCAATACTAAGATAGATATTAGCTCATAAAAAGGACAACAGGACAAATTGCTTTTTTTTTTTCTTGATGTAGTATTACCAAAGTTCAAGAATTCTTTTCTTGGCCCAGGAGTCAAAGAACATGTTTTACAAAAGTAGAAATTCCTATGACTTTATGATTGGCAAATCCATAGCCTGTCTTTTGTGATAAATGCCTATTCAACCATGATGCTTCCTCTTAAGTTGTCAAGGATCCTAGAACAAGCATTTCTAGTTACAGGGGGGAAAGAACCCACACTCTTTGATTTTTAAGTATAGCTTTTGAAAGTATAACCTTTTAAGAAGAAAAACTTAAAATGACCAACTTTACCATTGTGTTCCCCTGCTTTTAGAAATAAATAATGGGGAAATGAGTCTGACTTTTAATTTTCAAAACAAATGACCAACTTTGCTTCAGTAATTTGAAGCACCCCTATAGCATCTAGCAGTTGGCAGAGCACATCAGAATAACGGGCTTAGCCCAAGGTGACCAAAACAGAGAATAGCACACAAATGCCAAGAAGATCTCTCACATGCTGACTCTCTTTTTTTTTTTAATTCAAATTTCACATATGTGCTCTATTTTTAAACATTTATTCTTTAAGTGATAACGCATGTTTTACCAAGCCTCTTATTGGATTAGACATGTTTGAAATCCCCTTGACTTTAACCTCTTCCTTACCATAGCCAAGAACACTCACATCCACCACCAAATAAGAGAATATACTTTCATACATTGAGGAAAGTTCTTGAGATATTGGCCAACAGGAAGCCCCTATGCTTTGGGAAGGAGAAATCTACTTATTGCACCATGTGGACTTGGGGGGATCTTGGAGTGACATTACTTCCAGAAGGCTTACTTGTGGGTGCATTGTGTGCTGAGCTCTTGCTCTTCTGAACAGTTTTTCTATTCATATTTTAGAGGGACAAATGAACAATTTTCGAGCTTTTATTGTACAGCTAGTACCAGATGAGGGCTTTAGAATACATTCTCTGTTTTAACCCTGACAACAACCCTGAAAACCAGGTGTTAATAATCCTGTTTCAGAGATGAGAAAACTGAGGTCCAGTAACCTTGCCAAGGCCACAGCTGGAACTGGAGGGCTGGAACTGGAGCCCTGGAACTGGAGCCCAAGGAGGTCTTGTATCAAAGTTCTCCTGAGCTGTCCCAACAAATTATGACAAAAAAGAAGGCTTTATTCTGTGATCCTGAGCACCCACCCTGCCACCCCAGCCTCTCTGTCTGGGCCCCAGTAGACTTTTGCCCTGCCCTGAGGCCCCACTGTGTAGGCTGGGGAGGCCCCTTATCTCTTGCTGCATCGCCTAGCATCACCTACTGCCACTGGAGAGAAGGGGCTGGGATTCTATCAAATGTTCAACCTTTTTTTGAGAAATGTGGCCATTTGTTGTCTGTGGCCTTAGAGTTTCATTCTCAAGGTATTTGCTTGAAAGTGTTTTTATCCTCTCATTTTCCATTTTCGTTTCCATCATCTAATGGATAAAAAGCAGGTTTCTCCTGGTCCCTTTCTCTCTCTCTCTCTCTCCCACTCTCCCTCCCTTCCTTCCTCTCATCATATAATTAAAAGTCCTTTCAGGCTGTCTTCACCTTATCATTTCAAATGAATTGAAAAAAGACCCGACTTCCTGCCCTTGTGTCCTTGTGATGCTGAACTTCAGAATGAAAGAAAAGCCCCTTTTCACTCTACTTCATACACCCCTTGAATGACTGTATTCAAATTGTGCAGATTTTGTCATTGATCAGCACTGTTGTGCAAACCAAGTTTTCCATTCCTGACTTTTGCAAATAATAATTTCAGAGGGAAAGGATTTTACACCTCCTCCTTTCTCCTGCTCACAGTCAGTCAGACCCAGAAGTGAAAATGTCCAGCAATCTGTCTTTGCTCTTATTGGACTCAACATTCTTTTTGAGTACATGCCACTTTCTATTTATACGTTCTCTGCAACACGCTGAAGTCAGTATTAAAATTTCCATAGTCTCCCATGTTTATTTTTTAAAAATTTAGTGCATCATAATGTACTATACTAAAAAGAAATAGCGATTTAATTTTTTAACCATCCTTGTTATGCAAATGAACTTTTGCATAGTAGAAAGCATATTAATATTTTATCACAAAAGAATTACATGCTCATTATAGAAACAGAAAAATGTCAATAAAAAACTAAAATCACACATAATACCACCACTCAGAAATAAGTGTCATTATGATTTATACTTTCTTAAAATTCATTATCTACAGGCATTATTTGAACAAATACATGACATAGTACACAACAAAATTTTCAGCCTTCTTAACATTTAATATTTATATGCATTTTCCCATGTTCTTCAAAATCTTCAAAAACATATTTCTTGGTTTATGATTGTTATCATTACTATAATTAGTTTTATCATGCTCCTATTCTTGGAATTTCCTAGTTTTTCACTTTGATAATTACACTGTGATGAACATTTTAATATTTCTTTTTCTCTGTTATTTTCCTTAAGATTAATGCCTAAAAGTTGAATTATTGGAGTTATGACTGTTTTTAAGGATTTTAGAGAATTAGGAAACAGCACTCTCCTACAGGTTTATTTGACAGTTGTCAATTTTAAATAAATGTCAACTGTTTGTGTTACCTTTGCCAGACTACACTCTGAAAACATGCCACTTACAGATTGAGGTAGAATACTACTGTAGATAGTACAAGTGATCAGTAAGCTGAAAAAAGCAAGAGGCAAAGGGAGATATTTTAAATTCCTTTATGAGTAGGCATGTAGAAAAGTGGACTAGTCGACAAATATTTATTGAGCATATACTATGTTCCAGATGCTGTTCCAGACATGGGGGTGGGGATACTACAGTGAACAAAACACAAAAATCTCTGCCTTGAAGGAATTTACATTCTATTGGAGGGGACAAACAAGAAACAAAATTAAGACATCAAATATATGACATGTTAAATGACAGTAAATGCAATGGAAAAAAATAAAGATGATGTTCTAGGAGGAATTAGAGGGCCCATTTGAACAGGGTGGTTCATGAATGCCTTCCTGATAAAGAGATATTTGAGCAAAGACTTTCAGGAGGTGAGGGGGCAAGTCATGTGGTAGCATCATCCTACAGGGAAGGAGTGCTGGTGGGGACACATCTCAGCCTGGAGAGTTGGAATTTGTTTTTCTCAGGGTAGCTCCCCAAGTGCAGTTGCTAAATTGACAAGGTGGGGGAGCCAGAACCCTACAACACCAGTATTATTTAGATGAGATTATTTTTTAAAAAATATATGCACACCATCACCACCACCCCATTATCTTACCTTTGCCCTGATATGGCCATTGGGAAATGCCCATTGAACAAAGCCAGAAAATCTTTATCCAGATGATCTTTGATGCATTCTGGGAATAGAATTGTGCAAAGAGGTTATAAGTTCAGACCAGACAGAGAGGCTATCATCCTAGAAAACAAAGAAAATCCACAAGAATGGCAACTCAGCCAAAATATAGGGTTGTTATTATGCCCCAGAAACCTCCGATTAACTGATCATCTTGTGGCTTGTTTTATTTCCTCTTTCTCATGGGCCTGTACTCCTAGAATTACAGACATAGCTCAGAAACCCACCAGAATCTCTGCTGCTCTGGACTACCTGGGGTGTTCCATAGCCATCGGATACTAGAGGAGGAAGGAGGGATGTGGTTCCCAAAGCCAAGCGGAGCTTCTGTTGTCCATCTTGTTGGGTCTGAGGGCCCAGGGCTCTTTGAGGTATCTGGTGCAGCAGCCATTTTGAAAACACGATGTCAAAATGTTCAAACAAAACAAGGCAGCCCACCTTTCCTGGGAAGTCCTGGTAGTCAGGAGAAGGTTCAGGGTCTGAGCGTGGGCCTAAGAATCAGACTTCAGCCCAGCTCTGGCCACAACACCCTGAGAAACCTTGGACAGCTCATTCTGTGTCTCTCTCACAATCTCAGCAGCCCCATCTGTAAAGTGAAGAGAGCAAACCAACAGCCCACTCAGCCCAGGGGAGTTTTGGTAGTCTAAGCCTTTTCCAGCACAGGCACACACAGCTCACTGAATACTCAATTCATGACAAAGACTCTGAAGATGCACAGGCAAAAGCCATTATTTGCTTTCCTGGAGCCTACAATGGAGTAGGGAAGATGCATCCTTCACTAGAGTATTAACATGGTTCACTAAAATATTGAAGGAATGATAGGCCAGACACAGTGGTATGCTTTTGTTCATTTATTACAATCCTCACAAAAACCTGAAGAGGTACTACCATCATTTTCCTCACTTTGCAGATGGAGAAAGCATCTTCTCTGGAACAAGTTCTTGAAACCCCCTGAGGACTATACACATATACAGGATGTTGGTCTCTCTTCTCAGGTGCAAAAGTGAGGCTGTCTTATTCTTCCCCATAGGGTTGCACTGTGCTTTGAGGAATGATGGCCCCAGACCATCTCTGGTGATAATCCCTCAACATGAACCCTGATCCTCTCCTTGCTTTCCTGACCAAGGAATAATGAGCCTGAGTGGTGTGCTCATAAATAGATCCCCCTTTTCTGCTTTTCTGGGAACCAGAGCCTAATTTATTCTTAAGGAAAAAAGAAATAGTGCAAGTTGAGCTAACACTGGTTTGAAAGAGCTCAGTTCAGTATGGGCTCAGACATTTTCCTTCCAGAAAAAGGGTGCTCATACTTCCCAGCCCTGGTCTTGCATCTCCAGGCTCCTAGGGATGGGGGTCTGCTGGGGCCAGGGTTTTCTGAGGCTTCTTGAAATGAGGTTTGGCTTCCAAGTCTGTGTGTTCCTAAGCTTTTTAGTGATGAAATCCTTGGTGAGGCAGGAGAACAAAAAGCTGATATTTTGGAGAGGGAAGAACCACCTCCAGAGGATTAATTTTTATGAACCAAAGACACTTAAGTGTTGCTGATTTATCTTAATAGCAGATACTATGAGCAAATGTCCCAGTTGCCTCTTTGTGCTTTTGGCAAGTATGGATGAGAAATGGAATGGAGCAGACCCAACCAGAGCTGGCTAGCCCAAAAGTTTAGGAGTCTTAATCTTACTCACTACAAATACGTAATTGAGGATTGTTTCCAATGTTTTCCAAGGTGCAGGTGGACACCTAGCTTCCACCAGAGGCAATGTTGGTTCCATCACCAGGTTTTCTGTTTTCAGAACAATTTACTTGGGCTTGAGGGGACAAATTCCTACATCTTTCCCAGGTCGTTCGTTCTTTAAAGTCAGTTACCAGGTTCTGGTTCTGTGGGTACTGTTGCTGTACAAACGTCCTTCTCTCATGTGCTTCTGCTTGTCCTACACGTGATAAGGATTCTCAAGAGGACACAGCATGAGTGCTCTAAATATCTCCCATGTCAGGGCTGGAATGACACCACACTAAACCCAGTGCCTGAGAAATTGGAATATAAATTATGTCAAAGTCATGTTCAGTGTTATATCATTTGCTAATCCTTATTAGATATGGATAAATTCTCATGGCTTAATTTGGCATATTGAATCAGTTCTTCAGATTGCCTTTGGGGACAGGAAAGGAAATACACAACTTCACTATAATTTTTCTTCTGTTTCTTCAGAATGGGACATAATTTTTTATTGTTAGCCAGTGGAAACTTCGGTGAATCGTGGCCAACTGTGGCTCACCCCCACAGGAAGAAAGTATCAAGCCTTGAGCTGAGAACATATTCTTTGAGACAAAACAGAATATTTGATTTTTGAAATATCTCCCCACTTAGAAAACATGCTGTTCAACAAATAGTAATGTTCTGATCAAGACCAAGAGAATGGAGGAAGTAGAAAGCTGAGATTTCTCTCAGAGGAAAATTTTAGAGTGATGTGTGATGTTTTAGTTTAATAATAACCCCACTGAGCACAGAGAAATCCTATGAAGTGCAAACAGAGCATCCTTCTGACCTTGGTCCATACTTCCTCCAAAGCACAAGGAGCTAGGTGTTGGCTAGAAGTCAGGCACTCTCCATTCCTGTACCAGATCACCCATGTATACATGACCTCGGGCACATCCTGTCATCTTATTTCCATTTCTGGCTTTGGATCCAGAAAATACACTTGAAAATATGTCTTCCTGTTTTGCCACCATGCAGTTTTATGTCAAAAACCATTGTTGAGTATTTTAAATTACTTGCATTGGAAACTCTTATCCTGTTCATTTTTCTTTTATCAGCATCTCACATAGTTTAGTGGTCAGTTGTGCATGTTCAGTAATCACCTTTAGTGGACTCAAATCTGTCAAGTTTGAAGTTTCTGACTGAACTTGAAGGGTATTGAATCAGTTGGCATTATGGGTGCAAAGTTATCTAAGTGGGATTCATGTTCTGTTTGTAATTACAGGTTTCTTTTAACAGATCTGTTTTGCAGTCTTTTGAAGGAATCCTCTTGAGCAAATCCATCATAAATTCTTCATGGGGAGAGGGCAGGTGATTTTTCATCTCTTGGGTGCTTTGTCAGAAGAGTGGTCACATTAGAAAGCCTGATTTTTGTCCTCTTAGCCACACCTAATCTTTAGCTTCTGCTGAGAGCAGGACCCCAAATTATCCCCACGTCTCCATATGAAATCCTGTTGAAAAATGTTGGTCCCCATGCACTGTGCACAAAGCCAAATTACTTTTGGAATGTTCCTTGGAACTCTGGAATCCAGATAGGGATCAAGGAAACAGCACAGCATCTTTTTCCCCTCTCTGTGCAATCCGTTGATTGATTTGTAGATTATTCCCCTTACCTTGAGCCATCTGAAGTAAAATCTTGGGTCTAACTTCTGTTGTTTGTTTGTTAATTATTGTGTTTTATTCTCAAACTCAGAGGAAGCAAAGTTCTGGGAGAACAGAAGCCTCATTCTCAGTTGCACACAAGATTTTCCTCCTGGCTTGCCAGGATGTTAGGACATTCCTCAGATCTTTACAGGAGCAAAATGCAAATCAAAAAAAGTAACAGGGAGAGAAAAGAGAAGAGGAGGGGAGGAGAGGAAGGAGTGGAGGAGAGAAAAGAACCAGACAGAAGCTACATGGATTTTTGTATTTTATTTTTTTGTTTGTTTTGGTCCTGAGGATTGAAGCCAGGGGTGCTTTGCCACTGAGCTACATCTCCAATCCTTTTTATTTTTTAATTTTGAGGCAAGGCCTCCCTAAGTTGCTGAGGCTGGCCTCAAACTTGCAATCCTCCTGCCTCAGCCGGTCATTGGGATTACAGGCCACTGTGCCTAGCTCACCACCAAGGTTTTTATAGGCATGAAAAGTTCCCTGGACCTCAGAGAGGCAACCTGAAGAAGAAGTGTAAAAACTGGTAGGGGAAGGAGGAGGAATCCTTTCCTGATTATTCCTCAGCAGAGGCACAGTGAGAAGAAATAGTTGGGCCTTTTCTAAGCACACAGTGACTCCCAGGCTGGAACTTCTAAAATGCTTCATGCTTACCCCACACAGATAGATAAAGGACAGCCACATGAGAGTAGGAAATAAAAGAATTATAAAAATGACACAATCAACTTTTAGTTTCTGACCATCTCAAGGCAATCCTCAAGAGCAATGTACATGACTCTTGGTGTTTAAATAGTTCCATTGCCTGAAATAGCAGTTCCTAAAAATCTAAAGTTGCACTGTGTGTTGTTTTCCCCTTTTTCACTAAATTCCAACTCCAGGACCATTCTGCAGACCTACACATTCAGCATCTCAGGAGAGGGGTACCAAAAAGCCAGTGGATCTACTTGACAGAACAGCATTTGGGAGGTATTGATCTAATGAAACAGGTCAGCAAATTGCAAAAGAGAGACTCCCTGGGCCACCAAACACTTGTTCTCTATACATATAGTCTTGCAAAATTAGGTACTGCCAAAATAAATATCAAGATTTGGGGTAGCTTTTGGCTGTAATTGTGACCAGAAGAGGTTTACTGGGTGCTGGTGCAGGACTGTGTCCCAGGTGTGAGGATGTGGGTGGAGTAAGCCTCTCAGCTTAAGGTATAGTTATGATGGATAAAAGGAGACAATTGGTCAACAGAATTTAGTGAACAGAGGGTGTGAGCCTTGTACCAGATGTTCTAAGGCTACAAAACTGAGCACAAGTATCTACAGTACCCGCCTTATCTGGCAGCCTGATGATGCCCTTTGCATGGAATCATTTGCACAGCATCAGAGAGGTGGAATAACTTGCTGGTAGTTACACAGCTGTGAAATGGCTTAACTTTTACCATTTGGTCCAAGCCATCTGACCCCACTTTTGGTTTTCTTTACTCTCCAGGACACTTCTAGTTATGGAAATTTTCTTAACAGAGTCCATTTTGTGCCCAACTGTGGTAGAGGCTAAAGGATCTGCTTTTGTAGAAGGCGTCATTCCTGGCTGGAGAGGCCCCAGGGTAGAGATGAATCTATGTGTGTTCAGATTAGAAACAGACCATCTTTGGGAGGGTTTCTTGAAGGAAATTGGGAGGAGGTGGATTGTTCAGGGGGAAAGGGAAAGAGGTTGGCCTTGCCCAGTGACCAAACTGTTTCTGTCTGATACTCAAGACAATAGAGAGTCACTATGTTTTCCTAAGCAAGTGTGATTTGAAAACTGTCAACACCAAGCAAACTTGGAACCAGAATTTTCAATTAATGTAAAAATGTCTCCCGAGACTAGATTGCTGGGTCTTTTCTGTTCATGAGCGCTTGCCTGGGGTTTGATAAATCTTGGGCACCTCCTGGGGCATGTTCTTGTTTTCTGTATACTTAACAGAAGTTAAGTTGGTTATGGTTTAGGTCTTTCTTTAATGCACCCCAACCTCCATCGTCAACTCCAGAATAAAATAACAGCCTCCTTTAATTATATAACTTATAAGAACTGGAAATTTGAAGTCTTTTCTCTGTAACTAATTTCAAGTAAAGTGTCCTATAAAGCTTAAGAATCAGAGATCCTTGGGTTATTAACCTTAAAATTCCAGAACTAAAGACCTAATTTGTTATCAGATTCCAATTCCTTATCCTGAATAATCATGATGGTGCATTGTTCTTTTAATGAGTTGTTTCCAAAAATGTTGGTGGAGAGAGCAGTGTATCATTTGATTTTGAGATGCTCCTTTTTTGTTTGTTTGTTTGTTTTGTAGGGGAGTGTTCCCAAGTACATGCTGCTTCTAAGCCATAATTAGGCTTTTTAACACTCCTTTATGTCTGGGTCCTTAATATCCAAACTCCTAAATAATTACCCAGTTCAGTGAATGGGAATGAGAGGAATGTTTTTTGCATGACTTTAGCCTATACATTACTGCAATGCTATGTTATCACAGCATATTTCCTGAACTTGGAGCCATACTATTAACTCTCTCAGCTTGAAAAGACCCAGCAGTGAGATACTCCCAGTCTTTGGCCCATGATGCTTAATTCAGATGGAAAGTGACTTGATCCAGCTGAGGTCCCTTGGGCTTTTCAGGGAGGATTTGAATTTGGCACTAAGTGTCTTGGTTCAGAGCCGAACAGGGACTTGGGAGCTCTTCCTTCTCCATCCAGCTGTTTATGCATAGCCATAGCCTCTGATTGTAGCTGTGAAGTAAAGCATGCTTCAGTATTTGAAAGGGGCCCGTTTTGTTAACTGAGCCCTGTTACTTTTTGCTAAACTAGAGGGAGGTTGGTAATGCTGGTTGATAAGAGAAATCAGAATTGAAAAGATCTGACTTAAACGGGGAATCTCTAAGTCATGGGACTCTATTTTATCCTGGATTGTCTTTCTTCACTGAAATAGAAGACAACAGTAGTCTAAGTCACCCAAAGTCAAACTCCTCAGTCTAAGGAGTCTCTTTTCCAGAACTAAAATGATTTAAACTGCATTTCTTCACATTTTAGAAATCATTTCTATATCAGCATTTTTGTATATAGCACAGAGAAATCTCTTTTATTATTTAATTTTATTTTCCTTACATTGAGTGAATATTAAAATAATATAGAAGAGGATAAAGGAGAGAACATAAATTTCCTGAAATCTAAGCACCCAGCAATAATCATGAATATTTTGTGCTTTTCTTTCTGGACCTTTTCTCATAAATGCCTGAGAAGCCCACAATATGTTTATGTAGACATTTATGTATTGTTTTTTATGAACATGTTATAATCTGCTCTTCTTTTCTTTCACCTATATGCTGTGATGCCCTTTCCTTCTGTCAAATATAGATATACATTACTCTTTTGGAGGGGCTATGAGTATTCCCAGTATAGGAATAATAGATATTCAATAATTTATTAAACTAAATCCTGATCTGTGGACATTTCTCTTACTTCTCATTAATTGGTGCTGTAATTAATGTCCCAGTGATATCTGTTTATATTGATACCTTTTCATATGTATTTTTGTGTACCTGCCCAACTTTTTTTTTCATGAGAAGACTGTTGGCCTCTAGGATATGCATGTTTTCACCCATATTCCAAAGCAAGTTATTAAATCAATGGTTTAATGAAACTTTGAATAAAAACAGTAATCATGAAGATATATTTAAGATTTTATTTAAAATTAGTATTTTATTTCAAATTTAAATAGAATTAAATCTTAAATAGTATTTAAGATTTTATTTCAAGTGATTTTATTATGAAGATTTTGTTTGTCTAAGTGATGCTAAACTCACTTTGTTTTTTGATAATGTTAATTGAAAGGCAGATCAAGGGAAGGCATAGTCACAGGGTACCAAGATTTTATATAGGTATTTAATATTTGATGTGACCAAATCATAAGGACTGAATGAATGGACCTATAGTTGACTGAACACTCTACCCTATGCAGATCAATTAAGGAAATCCTGTCACCTTTATAGAGAAGTTGCCAGAGGGGCTGGGCTCATACATGGAACTAATTACATACAGTCTGAAAACACACTTTTTGAAAGTGGGATGCCTCACATCTGGGAAAGTAAGTGGAACAGTGACAGACATAAGCAAAATTGGGAAATATCTCAGCAGAATGGAACTGGAGACCCAAATTTAATTAGGATAAATCTAAATAAAATATTCAGTAAGGAAAAAATAGAGCTTATACTTAGAATTAAAATTCTCATGTGCTTATATATGTGTATGAATGATTGTCAAGGAACCCAGCAACCAGGATAGAAGTTTAATCAATTGCAAATATGGATATTTAGCACCACACAGCAGATGCTTAAAAATCATTGGAATCTAAGTTTTAAAATAGTGTTGAGCACATGTAAGGGCACCTATGAAGACTTGGGTTCAGACTCTGTTCAGGGAATTATTTTCTAACAGGAGCTATCGCATATTGTAGGGACCTCATGCATGATGGAGCACAGAGAGGGGACAGAAGATGATATGACTAGTCAAGAGGACTAAGAATGATTAGGCTAGCACAGCTGGAGATAAAAGACATAGCTGTATTCGAATATCTGAAACCCTATAAGCCCCCTGCCCCTGCAAAAGGGCAGAATGAGGACAGGTGACTGAAGATATAGTTATAAAGCTCAAAGTGTAAGTGTATGGCAGGAAGCATCTCACTTAAGCTATTTAGTCTATTGTCTCATAAAGTATTGAGTCTCCATCTCTAGTGAAAGAGACAAGGACTGGATCACCATCCACAAGGACTACTACTAAGGGAAGAAAGTGGACTTAGACCAATTTTCCAGTGCATGTACAATGCTTGGCATTTACATGCCAAATTCTCTACCATGAATGACCTAGACTTTGATAAAACCAAAGAGTAGTTTCCAGAGAAGTGAAGCACCACATTAAGGGCTAGCACTGCAACCCCTGCTAATGGTCTACCAGTAACCACTACCTGCCCAGGCTGTGGCACAGAAGAAAGGGGCCTGCCTCTGTGTGCCTCCCTGCATATCAACTAGTGAAGACCTCCCCCTTCCTTTACTGCTTCAGTGAACATAGAAAATACTAATGTGTTTGAATGACTGGGCTTCCCCAGCATTCTCAAATCTCGCCTGTCTATGCACACACCACCAACAATCTCCTCTTACATGTCTTCTTCCCACATTTATTTCTGCTCATCTATTTCTGAAATGAGTCCCCACTAATTTCCCCCTTTTTTTCTTAATTTTTATTTTTAGCCAGGGTCTCACTAAGTTGCTGAGGGTCTTGCTAAGTTGCTTGGGCTGGCCTTGCACTTGTGATCCTCCAGCCTCAGCCTCCTGAGTTGCTGGGATTACAGGCATATGTTTTTGTGCCTAGCTAATTTCCTTAATATAAATGATTATGTTCACAACAAATAAATAACAAGTTCCCACATGACCCAAAAGAAACATGGAGAAAAGGACAATTAAAAGAAGGCTTACAAATAATGAAGTAGTAATGGCCAATATATAAATGAAAAGATGCTCAGTTTCAAATTATAATTAGAGAAATATACATGGCATACAATTTTTCATCTATGGGATTTATGAAGATCCAAAGGTTTGAAGAAATTTCATGTAAGTACTGTATTGGGAAAGAAGTGCTGACTGGATGTTAGTCAACTGCTTTGAAGGGATTTGGTGACATATTTCAAGTTTAAAATGTTTATGTTCTATGCCAGGAATATCTCTTGAATCTCTTTTTTCTTAACACATTATAGAAATAGCGATTACATGTTTAAGCATCCGTTCTTGCTGAGAACAAACATATGAAGACAAGCAAAGCTATCCCATTGCAAAAGTATTCTTTAAAGCATTGTTGAAAAAGGAAAAACTTTTGGAAATGACCCAAATACCCATAATTAACTCACTTATTTAACATATAGTCATGTGTGCTCACTCTATGGTAGGCAATGCTTGAGGTACTTGGAATACATCTTTGGAAAAAATAAACAAAGATCCCTATCCTCCTGGAGCCCCTGTTCTAACACATCAACAGAGAACTGATAAGAAATATTGGACCTTTTATTTTTGAAGCATGTGCATGTGTGTGTATGTGCTTGCATTATGCATAAAAACTTTCTAGAAATATTGACCAAAAAACCTTAATAGCAGGAATGGCTATTGGGATAGGGAGAAAAAGAATGATTTTTTTGTTTTTGTTTTATTTTGTTTTGGTACCCAGTGGGGCTTAACCATTGAGCCACATCCCCAGCCCTTCTTGTTTTTTATTTTTATTTTGAGACAGAGTCTCATTAAGTTTCTTAGAGTCTTGCTAAGTTGCTGAGACTGGCTTTGAACTTATGATTCTCCTGCCAAAGCCTCCCCAGCCACTGGGATTACAGGTGTGTGCCACTATACCAAGCATGGTTTTCTTTTTATAAATTCTTTTGTACTGTTTAATTTTTCACAACTAGCACATATGATTTCTATAATAAAAAACTTATAGATGCTATAAATAAAGAAGAAAATAATAAAGCTAAATCAGTAGCTCTGTTATAGAACTAAGGCTTCTATCTCAAAGAAAATGAGAAATTCCTTAACTGATCTATAGCCATCAAGACCAAAATGATTAGGTGTTTGATGCTATTCAGACTGCAAGAATGGAAATGAATACTACAGTTCTTTGGAACAAAAAACCAGTGGCATGAGGGGGTCTGTGATGCTATAGGTCATGGGTATGGTGGACTCATCCACACATTGAAATCAATGGGAAAGCAGCCAGAGACAGGGATAGAGACTAGGTCCAGCCGTGGAAGATTCTGGAGCTTAATGCTAAGACTCTCAAAACTAACCTTCACCCTCTTGTGGCCTCAGTCTCCCCTCTGTAAAGCAGTAAATTTGGAGTCATTGATTGAAGATGTTGCCCAACACTAACATTTTATGAATCTGTATTGTTCTGGCAAGTCCTCATTTGTAGGGGAGATATTTGAGACAGCTGCTAAAATTCTCTAGAATCTTCAAGATCTCCAGCTTTCCAGTAACCTCTTCTTAGTGCTATGAAGAAACATCAATATGTACTTTAATACCTGTTTTCATTTTGATTCAGTTTAAATAGATTTGGGCTTTGTTACTTGTACTATGTCAATGACAGTGTCATATAAAGCCAGACTTTTTTCAGCCTGTCTTAAAAATGTAACTGAAATTCCTTTAAAAATGTACCCATTCTATGAATTTAATCTGGTGTGTTGGTGGGAACAACCTTGATGACAACACGACTCAACACACTAGATGTTTCTAGATGAAAGTAGAAATCCATCCTTTCTGGCAATTGGATTTCTGTCAGATTCCCAAAACTAGAAGCTCCTCTTTGCCTTTCTTCAGGGACAAGTTCTGGCAGGAAAAGAGGTGGTGGTTACAGATGAGCTTCCATTTTTGTGTGCTGGAGGGATGTCAGCTGGGAGGAGCCTGGGAAGAGACCTGCAAATGATGAGCTGTCTTGTGTGTCTTGCAGGATAGGGGGTGGAGACCTGTCCTGAGTGGAATATATGACTCAGACTCCATGTAGAGCTAAATCGGTCCAGTTAGGGTAGGTTCAGTGTATGCCATATAAAGCCAGTAAGGGTACTGTGATCCAAACAGAAAGGGAGGACAGCACAGCGAGCAAGCTCCAGCAACCAAAGAGAAGACAAATGCCCCAGGGAATGCTTCAGAGATTTGGAATTTGGGACGCTTGCTGCCATTTCTCTCTCCCCATTTGTTTTTCAACTGATTGGAAAAGGACTAATGAGCATGTTTACATTTTCTCCAGTTGTCTTACCCAAGCAGAAGAACAGCTGGGGAGAATGCTTTGTTCCCTGTCCCAGGCGCTAGCGGTTTCTCCTGAATGCCTGTCCCTCTCTTGGCTGCCAGGCCCCCTCGGCCCTGCCAGACCTCTCCTCCTTGTCTCATCAGCCCTCTCCCAGGACTCAGGGCTTGAGCTGTGCTCAACATGAGCAGCAACCCTACCACGTGTTTTGCAATACTTACACCATCCCTTCTCTCCCTTTTTTGCTGTTATTAGTTTTGTTCTGAAGCAGGTGAGGAGCAGGAGAGGTCTTAGGTTCATACCATTCCCATGGGTTTCAGAACTGGAAGCAAGCCCAGATGGCATTGGCTTCCACTTCTGCAGACATCAAAGTCTCTGTAGGAGAATGTTTCTCTGTCCTGTAATAGTTCCTTACGATAGGTTTGGGCTGCTTTGCGTGTCTGGTCTCTACTGTCTGCAGTCAAGTCCATTCTCTGTTGCTTTGTTCTTTCCTTCTGATGACAGCCTCTCAAGTATCAGTCGCTTTGAGGACTACCTTCTCCTTGCCTTCCATGTCCTAAGATGTAATAGACATGAACCTTCTCTTTGATGTGCTTGCAATGTATTATAATGCATTTTAAAATAAATACAAAACTATTGGAAAGTCCATCTCCTTCCTGGGAATCATTTGACCTCCAAAGGTCCATGAACACTTTTCCATGTAGCCCTTACTTGTCTAAGGCTACCTTGGGGCCTTCCTGAGGAAGCTGGAAGGTTCTGTTGTTCAACTTCAAGTGCTCCTAGAACAGTAATGAATACTGTCAGAGTCCATTCTTCTAGCCAATTCTGTTAGGCCCGGCCCTGCAGTACTTTCTTTTTCCATTCATTAGTTGGGAAGGTGATTTGGTGATGCCAGTTCTTCCCAAGCCAGGGATAATGAATAAATATTTGCTGAATTATGAGTTGAATGAGGATATTGACCTCCTTTGTCAGCACAGATTTAGAATCGGAATCTGGCATCTGTGGGTACCATTCTCTTTTTCTTTTCTCCCTCCTTTTTTGCCTTCCTTTATTTTCTCCCTTCCCCTTCCCTCTTTATGTGTCCTCTCTCACATGCTCTCACTTCCTTTCCCCAACTTCTATTTCTTCCTTCCCTCCCTCTTTCCTTCTTTCCTTCCATCTTTCCAGCCTTCTTCATTCTCTTCTTCCTTTTTGTCCCCCTTCTTCCCTGTTTTACTTTTTCTGTGTTTCCCCCCATACACTGTGGTTTAAAAAAAAATAGAATTAGAATTTAAAGTCTGCTTTATTTAAAAAAAAAAAAAAAAAACTCCTAACAAACCATGCAAGGTTTAGTGAAGATTCTGAGGCTTTCTGAGACCCTCTATTGACTCTCTGAGTTGAAACAGTTTAGACTCCACATAAAATATGTGTTGTTTACCCAGGCTCTTCATGTTCTGCATACTGTTACAGTCCTTGAGGAGCTTGTCAGTGACAAGTAAGATAAATGAATGAAGAGGACTTTACAAGTGTTTAAAAGCTAAGTATAGCATTTGCTGTCCACTACTTAATTAAACAGACCTGTGCTTAACTAAGTTACTTTCTGGTGGAAACTTCTAGCGCCTTCCCCCTCCCTCAGACTCTACCACCCGCAATGGTGCTCAGGATGTTAGAAATTCCTGGGTTGTCTGCAGTTGCTAGTGTGTTAGCCTAGATCCCAAACATTAGTATTGGTTGAAGCATGAAGAGTTAATGTACATTGCTAATGATGACTTTCAAATTTGTATTAGGGTTGGTCAGCAACATGGACTCCTCTAAAGTTCAACTGAGATTTTGTAATGTGAGTTTCATCCTTTTCATAGAGACTTTAAAATCAAAGGTGAGCTGCTTCTCTTTTAAGCTCTAATTGGAGTCAGTGCTCAGAGTGCCCATTTCCAAATCAATCTTGCTTTTCTTATGGAGGGGCCAGTCCCCATGGATCTGAGCAGCAGGGAGCAGTGACTATAGAACAGGCTTGAGTTAGACTCCCCAGTCTACTAGTTATTGAGTTCAGATAGGTTTCTTAGTCTCTTTAAGCCCCAATTTCTTCATCTTTACAGTGAGTATAACAGCTTCTACCAGGCTGATATTCATGTAGCTTTTTGTTCTCACAGGACAAAAAAAGGTTTCTGTACCTGTTACAGCAGCTATTAAAGATTTTGAGTACAGTCCCCCACCCCAGTATATGTTGTAGAGTTGGTGTGACTGACTAAATGCAGTGGCATAGCAGAGCTCTATTGGCACCCAGCAGGGGCTGGCTAAGCATTGGTTGTTACAGTTTAGGTAATAGGTGCCTCCATCTCAGTGCCAGTCTTCTTTCTGCCCACTGTCAAGGAACCTACCCTCCATATTAAACAGAATATATAGAATTCTCTCTATATATAAATAATTTCCCCTTGTGAGCTGCACTGGCTGGTGACAGAACAGGGAAGGTGAGGTTTCCAGCTGTAGTCATTTTTGAGGGAATTTTTTAGATTCGTGAGGTGGCAGCAGGAAGCAATTTAACAGAACAATCTCCTTCCTCTAGTTTTAGCATAGAAAAAAAAGAAAGAAAGAAAAGAAAAACAATAAAACTGCTCAAAATGTTCAATAAGGAAGGAATAAGAAGAGTAGATGCACATGTACCCATATAGTCTTGCTCTATGCTGAAGACGTTCTTCCCTCAGTTGCCCATTTTATAGTTACAGAAGCGGAGGCTCATGGAAAAGTGATTCAGTCTGAGTCTTAGAGGAGATGTTTGTCAGAGACGGAACTAGCTCCAGGGATATGTTACTTCTCTAGAGAATGTGATGGTTCTGTCATCCTAGATGATGAGGAGTCTCAATAAGTTTCTATGCAAAGGACCCTGAAAGTTACAGGCATGTTTGTCTTATGCAAAAGTTAGGTCCAGGTTTGTAAATCACTCAATAAGGATTCGTGATGAGATGATGAGATTCGTGCACATAAGTTCCCAAGACAAGGAATTGATGTAAGAAGTTTACTTGGAAGGTGACTACAAAAAGCACACTGAGAAA
This sequence comes from Xerus rutilus, assembly GCA_028644305.1. Classification (NCBI taxonomy): domain Eukaryota; kingdom Metazoa; phylum Chordata; class Mammalia; order Rodentia; family Sciuridae; genus Xerus; species Xerus rutilus. The sequence continues at coordinate 40,375,279 of CM053413.1, forward strand.
ATGGGGAAGTGAGATAGGGAAGGAGAAAGGCCAGTGAAGGGAGACTTAAGGGGCAGTTTCCTGTTGTGATCAACAGAGAGTCTGAAGCACAGCACAGTCTTGTTCAACTCAGGAAATCAGGATGCTGGCTATTTATCCATCACTCCCTACCTTCCCTCACATATTAAGGGTTAATTCAGGGGCATGAGCTCCCCAGCACTTCTGATTGACCCTGTTCCAAGCCTGTACATGTGGCCAAAGAAGACTACAGGCAGAAAGAAGCGGAGCTTCAGGAGGAAAGATAGTGACCCCAGAGTAGACCAAGAGGATATGGGAGGGGCACTGCTATTATCTATAAAAATTAAAAAGTAAAATAAAGATACTCAATGAGTAGGTATAAAAACAGCAGCCGATCCCTCATAGTGACCTACTAATTTTCTATCTATAAACAAAAACTAAGGGAGGCTTCTTTAATGAAGTTGGATGGGAAAGTCTCATAAGGTAGATGTTCTGCCACAGATGGATGGAAGGAGGGAAAGACAAGCTGAATGAGTTGGAGAGATCAGATCATTTCTCAAGGTAGGACTGATGCTGTAGCAGTGCATTGTTGATATCTGTAAATTTATAGATGCCAAGAGCCTGGCCTGTCTCCCCAGAGACACCATAGCCTGACATGTGTGAGCATATGGCAATGGCTCTCTTAAATTCCTCTCCAAATGCCACGGGTTGATATGTTCTTCTAAGAAGTAAGATGGCAAAAGATCATTTCAAATACCTTTTCTGCTCTTCTTACATCTAATAAAAGAATAAAGAAAGTAACACACACAAACACATATGCACATGTGTCCCACTTCTTACATTCCAGTTCCTGATGTGGACCTATTGTTCCATTCAGGGTAGTTAGAAGGCCAATTTGCTGTGGAATCTCTCCAACCCACTCTTCTTTGTACCTATATCTTGATTAACTTTAAAATCTTTGCTCAAGGGACATGCACCCATGGAGCCTTATTTGATGTAATTGCTCTCAGCTGGAAGGGATATTTCCTGACTCTGGACATCCATTTAAAACATGCCCTTCTTTCTCATTTCTCTTCCCATATTGTGTTATAGTCACTGTCACTCTTCTGATTCCTCATGTCTTATTCAACTTGGCTTTGTTCTCTGCACCTGGTCTGTGACCTTACTCTTCATACCACTAATATCAGACTCTGGAATCAGAAACCTGAGATTGTATCCTGTTCCTCCACTCACTCACTGAATAGTTATGTGCTCAATTTCCTTACCTGTAAGAGAAGGCTCATAAAAACAGCTATCTCTAAAGCCAAGATTTGACAGGAGCATGCTAGCTAAACATGTAGCCTGGCATAGTTACTCTTGTCATTGTAGTTCAGCAAGTATTGAATGAATTTCTGTGCAGTGTCCACAGCCAAAGCCTTTACATCATTGATTCCTGCTTACTCCCATACAGTTCTCAGTGTTACATATTCCTCTAAAAGCTTCTTCGTTCTTTTTTTGCTGTCAAAGACATCAGTTTTGTTATTTGTTCTTTTTAGATATACATGACAGTAGAGTATAATTTGACATATTATACATACATGGAGTAGTTTACTCATACATTGCTTGGTGGGATGAAAATTGGTGCAGCCAATCTGGAAAGCAGTATGGAGATTCCTCAGAAAACTTGGAATGGAACCATCATTTGACCCAGTTGTCCCACTCCTCAATATATACCCAAAGGACTTAAAATCAGCATACTAAAGGGTTTCAGCCACATCAATGTTTCTATCAGTTCAATTCATAATAGCTAAGCTAGATGCCCTTCAACAGATGAATGGATAAAGAAAATATTTTATATACACACACACACACGCATACACACACACACCATGGAATATTACTAAGCCATAAAGAATAATAAACTTATGGCATTTGCCAGTAGATAAATGGAATGGAAGACTATCATGCTAATTGAAATAAGCTAATCCCAAAAAACGAAAGGCCAAATGTTCTTCATCCTCTTGCTTCATTTTGTCTTCCAGTCATGACTTCAGCATTGGAACCCACATTCTACCTGATTATGATTCATTGCCATGGAAACCTACTGGCTGCTCAGAAAATCCCTCTCCTCTTTTCTGTCTGGCTTTCCATCTTTTACTTGCACTTCTGCTCTGATTAGGCAGAAGCAAGACCAGCAGAGGAGTCCTGGAATGTTTTGTTTGCATGGTGCTGGTGGAAAAGAAGGAGAAAAAAAAAATCTGATAGAGAGAAGTGTAATTGCTCTTGTATAGTATATCTCCATATCCCATGGCAACAAATTGTATTATATATCTTTTTTCTCATTTAAACCACATTTATGAAGGTTTTATTGTTAACTTGATCCAGATGACTGATGAAAGCATAGTTCCTTATTGCCACCTTGCTAAAATATTTTAAAGGCAGTTTTAATATCACACTTTTATAGCTACATATTGCTATTAATCTATTGAGTCAATTACTAGTCAATCAAGGATTTTCGTTTAGTTTCAAGAGGCCCTTGGATAAACTCTTCAGAAATGTCAAAAGAGACGCAGTATCCAGCACCTTTTCACAGATGTTGTCTATCGGGAATTTTAGTTAATGGATAAAGTTTCAGTTTTCCATGGTTGACTTTTGGCACTTAACAAAAGCTTTCCAAAGTCCTCTGCTCTTCTAAAGGGTGGGTATAGTGAGAAAATGCACCAAGAGCACACCAGTGCCCTTTATTCCTGATGAGGTGAGTAAGTGGGCAGGTGGTAGAGTATGGCACTGGATCCAGTTTACTGAGGGATAGAATATTTCTTGAAGAAGCCCAGTTTGGCTTGCCCTACACATCTCACCCTGTGCATTTATCCTGCTCTCCCCACTCCCAAGAACAGCAGCCACCAAAACTATACACAACAGGAAAAGTTAAACTATCACATCGAGAGTTAAATGCAGAACTGGTTCGTCACAGACTCACATTGTATAGTTTTCACTCTCATCTGTTCCAAAGTCACCAGTGCCCTCTCCATTCATTCATTCACACACCCATGCACTGCCATGACACACATTTACTTAGTGCTTTTATACCAGGCTCTGTGCCAGGTGGCATGTTTAAGGGAAATCCAGTTATAGTGCTTTCCTGGAGAGACTTTCAGCCTGGTGGTGGAGAAATCCAAGCAAACATGCAATTGTTTACCATTCTCAGAGGTAAGCGCCATGATGCAAAGGGTCTGGCAGGGGTGGGGAGGCAGTGTTTTGGTAAAAGATTCTGTAGGAAGCAGTGGAAGATCACATAAGCCCTCCTGAGGTGGGCTCAGAGAAGGTGTGTGTAGAGGTGATGGTGTTGACACTAAGACCTGAAGAACTAATGAGCCTAACTCAGGTTTAAGGGATAGTGGATGAAGAGCACAGAAGAAACAGAGAACAGATTTGTCCCAAGGCTGGGAGGAGGAAGGAGAGAGAGAAGTGGGGCTGGAGAGAGAAACAGCAGTCACCTGCAAAAGACTGGTAAGCATGGTGGGGGACAGGGCTCTTTTCCTGAGGACAGCAGGGAGCCTCTGCAGAGCCTAAATGCACAGAATGTGATGTCACTCTGGCTACAGAATATTCGTGTCTGAAGGGAAACGAGAGTGCAGCAGGAGTATCCTTAGGAGGCCAAGGCCCTGGAGAAATAAACCTATGCCTGGTAGAATGAGGAAATAGATAATAAAATCTGATTAAATTTGTCTCAGCAGTCAGGACATAATGTAGCAACGAGAGTGTAATATGGTTAACCAAAGGTACAAGCATCAAATTAGCAGGTTGATGGACACTGAAGGAAGAGAAAGTGGGCTTTCCTGAATCACTAAATGAGTCCCCAAGGTCCAGGGGCTGTGCTGTGGGAAGCTGTCTCTCTGCAACTCAGAACTAGTTTTCTTGGGTTTTCAGTGAGGACAGCCCTGAAGATCTGCTACTTAAGGCTTTGTGTGGTCCCATGTATGTCTGATGGCTTCAGGGATGTGACCCATTATATCTGGAGTCACCTGCTCAAACTACAGATAACATCCTTGTTCTAATTCCTATTAAAACTTCCTGCAGCTTTTCTTCCATTGACTACTAGGGAGTGTTATCTGTGGCTTCCTATCCTTCCACACCATTCTCTGTATGCTAGGAAAATAATTGAGTGGCGGAGGATAGGTAGTGCAGATTGGAAAAAAAATGAAACAATCAAAAGGTGGTCCAGTTGCAATTTGAATTAATGGAGCCAGATTGGTCAGATTGTTTGTGAAAGAGAACACTAGCAACCAGCCTGTAAGAAATCAGTCACAGTTTAGGGGATGTGTTACAAGCAAGATAAATAAAAAATGGTCCAGAGTATCAGACCAAACTCTCATTTTTCATCTCTGTTTCACACTCTTCTCTCCCAGCCCAGACTAATCAAAAGAAGCCTCTTCCGTTCACAATTGTTCTGTGTACATTTCCCCCCAGATCTGGTATTCACATGAACAACATGGTTTATTTATATTTCAGCACCAAATTGGAAAGATGACATCATTCATTTACAGTCTTTATCCCATGACATGCCTGCTCTCCAACACCTCGTTTCAGCGGACACATTTAGGACTGCATATAGCATCTTGTTTAGCTTGTACATTCTTTTATGGGATACAGTTCAAAGGTAGGGAACTTTAGGCTTGTTGCTGGTAAGAAAATAATCTCATGAAATCACAGGAGCTTCCCCAAAGGATAAGGACATTATAGTGTTTACAATAGCAGAGTTATTATTTGTTCATTTGGGCTCCATCATTCATGCCTGGGCGAGTCCCTTCCTCCTTGACCATCGCAGATCTCACAGCTCCCTTCAGGCTCTCACAGTTTTATTTAGAAGAAGCAATTCCAGATTTATTAGTTCATGAGTTCAAAAGTACAGTCTCCCGTGACAAAACTGGAATTTTAGGTGTGAACACTGAACTTCAGAATCCCATGTCCATGGGCGGCAGGACTGAGAGGAATCTCGGCACTGGGTCCCCAAGAGCTCCATGGCCCTGCTCTTTCTCACAAGACCTAACTTGTCCACTGGGTCTTCTGACACATTAAGTGGACAAGGAAAGGATGGAAATGCTATCAGCTGCCAAAGGTTGCCTGGGATTTTTTATTTAATTTTTAAGTGGATCTTTCTTTATGTTTTTATTGTTTTTATCATATACATGCATTTTTTTTAATATTCACTCTGGGACCTTCCAAATATTGTACACATTTTAAAAGGTGGAACAAATAAATCATGAGACATCCTTTGGCAGGTAGAATTGGGATGTGAGGTGTTTCCAAAACTTAACAGAACCAAAGCATTTATGGGAAAGCTATTTCTACCTGTTGAACTGTTTGCCTGTTCTGCTAACAGCAAGGCAAGGTAGAAGCCTAGAAGGTGAGGATTGGAAGACCCAGAAAATCTTCATGTCCTACCACGAGAAAATTACCCTGAGGACTGAAATCTATGCCTTACTTTTCTAGCTGCTACATGAGGATAGTAATAAATAATTCCTCCCAGGAAAGTTTTTAGAGTAAGTTAGATTGTAGGGGAAATACTGTAAGAATGCTCCATGTTTGGGCCAGAGTTCTCTTTATTTATCAGAGAATTATTTATATTACATAATAAAAGTCCAACCAGTTGGCGGTCCTGCCAACCCCTGACTTCTGGCTCTTTCAAGGTGCTGATGGCTTCTTTCCATCTGGAACCACCAGCAAGACTGTTATGGAAACTCATGCAATGTCCTCAACTCTCAATGACCTCCCCTGCACAACATGTGCAGCTGGTCTCTAAGATGGCAGCCTCCTTCAAAGCCATTCTTTCTGTCACTCATTACAGCAGCATGCATTGTGTATCTGCCTCTGCTAGGCCTTGTGTTAGATTATGGGGAGAGGCAGATGAAAGAAACAGCCTCGAGATCTAACCACAGATGGACAGATAAATCCATAGTCAGAGAGCCATGGTAAGCAGGAAGCACCCAGCATAAGGAGTGGGGTCAGGAAAAGCCTCCTCCAGGGCCTGGGGTGTGGCTCAGTGGTAGACCATGTGCTTAGCATGTGTAAAGCCCTATGTTCTTTCAATCCCCAGCACCAAAAAAGAAAAACACTCCTAGAGAAAATGATATAAGTTAGTAACACACAGGGTGAAAGAAGGGGGCCAGGAGAGGTACTGGGAGGAGAGGCAAAGGAAACAGCATGCCCAAAGGAGAAATTTTACAGAAATCAAGAATACCAGCAATAATGGTAGCGATGGCATTTGACTTTCACTGTCAGCTCACTATGTATTGGGTACTGGACTGACACTTGAAGCCCTTCATATCACTTGCTCCTTACAGCAACCTCAGGGAGGGAGGACTGATCACTCCCATTTTAGAGTTAAGGAACTTAAAATTTATAAATTGAGATAACTCTCCTTATACAACACAACCAGCAAAGAGTCAGGCAGACCTATCCCCATATTTCTTGACTTTCTGGGCTGGCTAATTTTAACACTTTTTCCCTTGGCATTTTTCTAGATGTTGTGGTCCCATTAAGTCATTAAGTCAGTTCCTCTCTGGTCCATCTCTTACCCTGCATAGCAAAGTAATACAATTCTGTGGGGGCGGGGTGTTAATGATGATACCTATTTGCCTCCTGTGACAAACTTCATGAGGTGTAAATTGGAGTGCTCATCTCTTTTTCCATGGACTTTGTACCTTTTGCTCAATTCCCTCAAGGGATAATATCAATTAAAATGTCCAAAGAGAGCCCTTCCCAAAAAGTCATCATAGCAATAAACCATCTCCATCTGTATTTTCACATTTGGCAGCTTTCAGTGGATTTCCCTGCCTTGTCTTGTGACTCCATTGTTTGTAGCTCTGTGTTTCCATCTACCCTTTCCCATCCTTCCACCAAGGCTTCCTTCTCTGGCTTGCTCTAGAGTGTAGGATGTGAGTGTTGGCACTTTGTAGTTACAAGCTTACTCTGGATCTCTGTCATTGCTTGATAATGTGAAAAAAGTATTTCAGCATATGCCCATTTTTTCTTTTAAGTCACAAGGGGGAGTACAATGATATCTACAGATATACCACAGTAACTTCGAAGGTGTGACAAAGCCTCCTTCACCAATTTAATGGCATGGTTCTCTTTATTGAGTTTTAATTTGACTAGAAATGAGAACTTCTGGGTTAAGAACAAAGGGAGCCCTAGAGGTACTGTCCTTATGCCCTGAGTCTCTTTGCTGGTCTTCTAGCTCCTGATAGAATCTTTCATGGTTTTTGTTCTGCACAGACCCAGAACAGAATGAAGCTGATGGCAGACAACTACGATGAAGACCATCACCATTACCACCACCACCACCACCACCATCACCATCGATCTCCTGGGAGGTCGCAACATTCCAATCACAGGCCCTCTCCGGACCAGGTCAGTTTCATTGCAGCTTACCTCCAGGACCCCTTTTACTCTTTGGATATTTTAAGATAAAATAAATAATCCTCAAGAAATAATAAACAGCATAAAGTGATACGTTCTTTGAACTGAAACTAATAGCTTTGGTATTTATTTCCATCACTCAAGGAATCTAAATGTTTCCCTTTCTCCTTCCTCTTTAAGGTTTTGTCTTTTCTCATTTGTGTTAGGCATTTTCTTTCCTCTCCTCCTTTTTTCTTTTATAGAGTTAGAGTCTATTGCTGGTATCTCCTGGCAGGTTACTTTGGAATGTCTCTCTTTTGCAGTTTTAAAAGAATGCACTTTGTTTCCATGAGCTTGGCAACCAGAGAAGCCTTGAGTTCGCTGAGCACTTTCCTAGTAAATTCCTTAGTGATGCAAATTAAGGGAGGGGTAAAACAACAAGAAGAGAAATCCATTTTGGTGGCCTTTTAGCCCAGTGAAGTCCAAGAGTCTGTTTTGTTTAATTTGGATCCTATTCCTCCCTTCACTCAGGGCAGCCACTGAAAAGCTAGATTGACAAAAACAAAAATCACCTGGTTTTCCACTATTTTCATACTCATTCACCAAATACAAAAACTATTTATAATGTATGATATTAAAGGTGAATCTTATGCATGTTAGGAAATTAATGAAACTATCAGAACAATGCAGTCAGTATTAGCAGTTTTTTCTTCCTTTACTGTGCCTAGCAATCCCAGTATAATTTATACACTACCTTCCTGTAAGGGCGGGGAGCAGGGCAAAGGAATAGAAGCCTCTGAGTAAGTGTGGATGCCTTTGGACTTGGCTTGGTGCAATTACTTATGTGAAGAGGGGGCTTCATTTTGTTGGGGAAGGAGGTGCTTATTATGCTCCTAAAACTTTTTTCAGATGATTCCGTTTTCACCTTGCTGTCACTAGTATTCCAGAGAAGTTAAGATTCAGTCTCCAGGATGTTTTTCCAGGAGTACAACTCCAGGGGGAGCTATTTATATAAAGCAGTACATTAGAAGCCCTCCCCAATGCTACACAGGGAGGCGGCCAGACTAAGAGGCTCCCCAGCCCCTGGGTTTGGCCATACCCTGGTACACTGAAGCATTTGTCCTCAGAAGGCGTTTGCAGAACACATCTACATTTAGGTACCAGTCATCATTTTTTGCTTACAAAAATGAATCTTGATTTGGAGATCAGAAAAGTAGAGAGATATTAACTGTATGTCATTATCTTGTATCTTAGCTTTTATTTTGTTTTGGTTTATTTATTTGGTTCTCACCCACCATTACCACCTTTCATACTCACCCACTCCAGTATACCTGGCATCCTGCTAACTAAGTTTCTTCACTCTTGTTCTTGGTCCCAGCCCTTTGGCTCATGGTCTTTGCTTTTTATCTTCTCCTATGAAGTGTCGGTGTGAGATTTTATCAGCAGGAAGCCTACAGACCTTATATTGGCCATTCCTCCCAGGAGTCACACATTCTGGGAGGCCACCCAAGCTTCCCCTCTACCCCAGAGAGACAGGAGCAGAGACCACAATAAAGGCAGAAAGAACTGGGAGCCAAATTAGAGGAGTGGTCACACAGGACCTGCTAAGATAACAGATGGCCTGTCTCATCACAGAGATACATGTCCTAATATGTTGTTCTGGAAATTGGATGCCAGGTCATATTTACCTGCATTGTGAATGATACTTCCTTTAAAAATAGGCCTCCTGCTACTTTTCCAGAGACCTGTAATCACAGGCTAGAGTGTCTTGTCTGCTTGGATGGCCCTCTTAGACATTTGTCCATGGACACTAGAGATTGCCATAGGGAGAAATATTTGCCCAGGAGTCGGGCACATTGGAACTGTTAGCATTCCTGGAAGAGTATCTGGCTTAGGTGTGTCCTTGGGACCTGTGACTCACCTTTCTCACTACTGCTGTCAAGACACAATGATGATCTTCCACCTACCCTCCACTACTTTAGTGAACACTCTCAGTAACCCATGGATAGAGAGGCAGGTAGCTCATTCATTTTTCCAGGTGAGAAATCCTTGCCCTGCGAGTGGTGGTGAGCTACTAGAATCCTGCTGCTAGCTATTTGCTCCAACTATACTTGGAGCACAAATTCTATGCCAGCCAATATGTAGAGACTGGAGAGAAGTGTGATGGGCAGGACAGGATCCTGACTTCAGGGAGTTTGCTATCCAGTCCTGGGACAAGAATCCAGGTCCTCTCATATCTAGTTCAGTTCTTTTCTGGGTCATATCAATCAGAGCAAGATGGATCAAAGGTAGCTATAATTTACTTAGGGCTCCATGACTTGGGAACTAACTATGCAGTGGGTTTCATGGTAAAGGTGAAACTCCCTTGACTAGGAAGATAATTTTGTGGTTTTCAGTTGTACTCACCAAGGCTATGGGCTCTATTGCCATACCTTTTCAATTAGTGAAGGACAGTTAAACAAGGAACCCTGGTAGGCTATTTGGTTAGCTCCAGTAATGGAAATGGTTAGATATTTTGGGCTAGATGCCCTTTTAGATTACGTTGTTTCAGAGTTAGGAAACGATGTCTTCCTCTATACTTGAGATTTGGGACCTAATAATAGTTGTTATAAAGTTCTGTCCCGGAGGGTAACAATTATTAAAAGCTAGGAAGTCCTTCTCAATTGATTATAAGCCCTACACATAAGTTACATATACTAATATTTATGAGGAGTACATGTTAGGAGAAACTATCAACTTTATGTCAGCCTGTGACAGCATTAGAGTCTTAATCATGGGTTGATTTGGGTGGGTTTCAATTAATGTACTGAAGTTAGCTGAGATAACTTAAAAGGGAAAGATCTTTTCAGAGGTTCCTGATCTTCTTTGCCTGAACCTTCCAGCTCTGACCTTCCTGCAACTCCAGGGTTTGAGCCACAGTATCTTCTGGAAGAGGGGTTATAAAATATTGACATTGCCTTTTGAATTTTATTAAGAGATCAGAACATATGAAAATGAGGAAATATTAAAAGCCAGAAACTTTGCTATGTGTTCAGAGAAACTCGTTTTTTCTTAGGAAATTCAGTTATTGCCAGGCCACTCGCAAAATTATATTCTTTTTCCATTTCTTACCCATCCCTTTCTCCTTTATTATGATTTTGATTTCTCCTTGACAGGAACTGAATCCAAGTATTGTAAGTCTAGACTACCACTTCCCAAAGTAACTTTCAGAACATTAGTCCCATGAGGGAAGTCTTGAGACAAAGATTAGGTGGGCAAAGAATTTGGGGAAAATGCTGCATATTTTAACCCTGTCTTCCAGCATCCTCAAGCAATTAGCAGATCAAAGGATCTAAAAAGTCATGTAAGAAGGAAAACTCTCCAATTTTATTTAATTCATCATTTCCCAGACTTATCATTGATTTTTTTTTTTTTTTTTTTTTTTTGCTCTTTTCTAATAACATCTGTGCTTGGAGAAATAGAAACACTATTCCTCTTATCAGATGAAAAGAGACTACTTAGTTTAAAATAAGACCAACCTAGTATCCAGAACATTCTCCATCAGAAGGTAGAGTTTTTAGGTAGTTTGCCCTATGCTTTGTATAGCAGAAGATGAAAGTACCTCTTCCATTCATTTCCTGGAATCTTTTCTGATGCCTATAATACCCAAGAATGAGATATCGCACCAAGAACTCTGAACTAAAAGAGGCATCAAAGGTGAGGACCCAGGAAACCAACAATAGTTATAAATCTGCAACCCATTAGGGATTGAAAAGGAATCTCAGGAAGGAGTGGGAGAGTTTTGGAGCAGGTATACGAGTAGTTAGTACTACATTGTGGCGGTCAGACAGTCTAGCTCCCTACCTGAGAAAGGAAGAGTTAATAGCCAAAGGCCTATGACCCCCAGGAGGGCCACAGCCATTAAATATGTCCAAGTTATACATGTAGACAAAATCCCAAAAAAGACTTAGAAATTCCTTCTAACAAAGTAGTAGTCAGAAGGGCAGACAACAAATATTTCCCATGACACAATAAAGGTCAAAAAGTAAACGAAACCTGCTGGAGACACAGTGGTGATCTGATTTTTATTGAGGTAACCAAGATTGATTATACAAAGCCACATGGAAACGCAGCTTCTCCTAAATGCCCTCTGTGTCTCTCATCATCAGTATCATCTATTATTTCTTTTAAATATTACCCTTGCTTGCCTTAAAGCCTATCAATAATATCAAGTCTTTCTACATTCCTTTTTGTAGGCATCAATAATTTCTGTTGTCCCAGGAAAAGGCACATTTTAGTAAGCTTCTCCTAATGGCTCCCATGTATATGAATTGGCCCCATTAATAAGAAGGCGTAGCATCAGAGTGAGCACCACACTGCAGCCAAAGTAAAATGCTGGCCACTGTTCAGGCTGTCCTTTTCACATCTAGTATTCACATTTCTGTGATGGGTATTAGATTGGGAGTTGGGTTTTTAAGGGCTTGCATGCTTTCTTATGCAAAATGCACTTGTATTTGTTAAAGTACTTGCCACTGTAATTCTATCAGGCTGGTGCCAAGTGGCATAGAATGCCAGAGTATCTGGCCACTATTGGTGACCAGGAGAAAACTCCTCTTTCCTTTCTCCTGCTCCTTCATTGACGAAAATGCCCACTCACTGGAGTTGGGAAGCTCAAGGGATTTTGTCACCTTTAATATTATTATTAATGATCCTAAGACACAGAACTAAAAATCAATGGCTCCAAGGTGAGGGCTTAAGCCTCTGAGTAGGGATGTTGGTGGCAAACCTCCCTAAATATTGGTATGGATGTGTCTGTGCAATTACGTATATTTATGTTGCAGACCAATCCTGCCCATCTTTCCTAAAATGCAAATGTGTTTTTCCTTTCCACACTGAATTATATTAACTTTTATCTTATTTTGACTTCCCAGTATTGAAGTAAAATGTCATCTCATCAGTTCTCTTTCCAGTTGGTCCAGCCTTTGTTGTCCTCATTTCCATTCTTCTTTTTTGTGTCTTTATTCCTTTCTCCCTACCCCCTCTATTTCACATGTCCCCATTTATTCTTCTCTGTTCTTGCTCTCCCTTGGCCAATAAAAATGAGACTTACTTGGGAACTCTCCCAACCACCATGGAATCAGCAGAGCAAGATCTTCAGTGAGTAGGGATCCTGGCCCAGAGAAGGAGGGAAATTGTTCTGGGTCACAGGAGGCTGGTGGCAGTGAATTGCTAGTACCCACATCCATTTGCTTAGTTACCCATGGGCCTCTGCATACACAAGGGCCTGAGAAAAACCAGATCCCAGAGAAAAATAGAAGATATTTTACTTGGCCAGGGTAGCTAGGGTGTCAGGAATATTTTGGATAGTAACTGTCCTCTGGCAGAAGCTGGGTTTTCCATTTTGCATTCTTAATTTTAGGTGATCTGCTCTGCTGACCTAGTCCTAGAAAATTGATTATACACATCTAAATATTACCTGCTCCACTTGGCAGTTTCCAGAGTCTGTTTGCAGATATAGTGATCGTTGATACTTTCTCTGCTCTTCCTGGTTACTTCCTGGTCTCAGCATGCATTGCCTCTCAGCCAAGGTGTAAGTTTATACCACTGGATACATTCAGAGTACTGAACATCCACTTCTACTTTCTTCTGAAAATTTTCATAGAATTCTGTCTGTAGCACTTGTCATAAGCCATCAAATGACTTGGTCACTAAAGAACTCAGACCTAGATTTGGCCTTCTCTTCAAACTGGGGTCATGGGATAGATGTACAGATTATATTTCAAGATACAATAAAATGATCTCAGTGACCCAAGTCTCAATGATTATGGAAATCTGTGTTTTATTTCTGTATAGGGATCCTGGATTAGAACATGCAGGCCAGTGCTGAGGATTGATCCTATTTACTGCTTCAAGGATATAGTGCTCACTGCCTTGGTTATGAAATTTATGGTCTCAAAACACGTCTTCTCTCCCCTCTTTCTACTGGCTCAAGAGCTATAAGGTCCAGTTAGCTCAGAAAGTAAAAGCAGGTTTCCTGTCCTCTTACCCTCCTACCTCTTTCCATCCATTCTGCATATACCTGAGTCTTGGGTACCTGCTTTCAGGTAGAATTAGTCATTGTCTTAAAGAGCATTCACATGGTAGGGAAATTTCCAGCTATCCCTATAAATAGGCCCTTATTGACATCATGACTAGAGGCAGGTGACACCCCTAGGCCTCAAGTTTCCTGGTCCCCAGATCTGTCTGCTAAACCCTGTCTACTTTCCTCCTCCTCTTACTCTTCTTCCTCCCTGGGTCCTGCATTTTGTGGTTAGTCAATAAGAAGCTGGTGGAGTCCCAAGAATGAAGCAGGCCCAGCTGCCCTTCCCTGGGTCCTGTGGCTTCTCAGAAAATGAATGCAAGACCCTTAGTTCCCCTCTCACCCTCAGCCCTCTCTGTGCAGTCCTGGAGGGGTTTGTGATTGATGTCCTGCTTTCCTTGCACTTTCACCAGCAGATTAGCCAAAGTGAAGCCCTTTGAATTGTAACAAACAGATGAGGGGTTTAACTTGCTTCATTGCCCCCAGAAGATGGATTCTATATGTAGAGTTGTTATTCCTAGCTTTTGCTTAGGGAGGGGAAAAAAAGAATTTATTTTATGTTTTGAGGTTAAATGAATGTGGGATAAATGTATACATAGTGTCCTGTGTGTATATATGTATATATCGCTATATGTCAGATGAACTGAGGACTTTTCCACATATGGAAGAATTTTGGAAGATCATGTTTAACTGGAAATTTCTCTCCTTAGCTTCCCGAGAGCATGTCTGAATATATATTATATATGCCTATATACATGTGTTTGTGTATATGTGCATTTGAATATATTTTCACATTTCCTACATAGACAAAAAATTAACCATGTGTGTCAGAGTTTACTAAAGTGTAGATAAAGAACAGCAAAAGCCAGAAATTTTTAGTTCCCCATGACAGTAACCTGATTAAAAAAAAGTTATGTGTCTTAGGCTTTAATATCAGTTTCTATCCATGCTAGTACGTCTAAAGCTTGCCTGAATAAGAAAGAATACATATTTTTCTTTCTTCTTTTGCATTGCAAATTTAATTTCATGGCCAACTTCTTGGAAGAAGCCTTTAGTTTGGCTTTATGTAGTGATGAAACTTTTGAATTCAGTAACCCATGAAGAAACCTCTTGTTGGTACTGATATATATTGAATGGGAGAAGGGTTCGGAGATTTCCACCATTGCCCCTCCTGGGCCATTTCTCTCAGAACAGGAGCCAATAATATTTTGGCATGTATTTGGAAATAAATTCTGTGAGCCACTTGCCTCTTTTCCAGTACTTCTTTTATCACAAGTAGATTGAAAGATACTGTGTTTAAACTCAGTAGTTCAACTTTTTAAAAAGTGTAAGATACAGAAAGATAGAACAGATGCCACTTTTTTCCCCCATTATTCCCCAAAGACTACTAAACATTGCCAAAGCCACTAAAATATGAACCAGAGGGCCAATGTGATTTCTCACCACTGGAAAATAAAGGTGGCAATTTATTTTGTTTTCTTGCTTTTAAGAGCAGAATCTCTGGAATGACCCTCTGTGAGGCCACAGGTAAGAAGGAAATGGGGACAAATGTCTAAACTGCTGTTGTGGGAGGTATTTAACTGCCTCCTTCCTCTACTAGCAGTTACAGGCTCACCCAACCATCACTAGCTGCAGGAGAGGAGGGGCAGTGGCCACCCAGCAGTGGGGAAGCTGCCATGCAGAGGAGCAGGTTATTGCCAAAGCTCTTTAATCTGGGTGTGATATTTATTCTTTATATGTAAGCACATGAGGGCATGACTTGATAAACCCTGCCAGGTAGGTCTTCATGTATGAGAAAAAGGCAGAGCTGCTTAATGCATCAGGATCCTTTGGTTAGAAAAGGATTTTTCCATCAAGAAGGCTTGAGCCTATTAAAGATTTCAGTCTTACTCTATTTTGGGTAAAGTAGATTTTTCCCCCTTCAACTGATTTGTCTAAGTTTTACACATTGTTTGCAGTATTAAGGTTTCATTAAAAGATTTGTTGCAGTGTCTTTGGAGTCCACAGGGGTTTCCAGACAGCCTGCACTCCCAGCTTATACATGGAACTCATCTTGGCAACATTGGAGGCTTGATTTCTTTTCAACTTGCTGCTTTAATCCAGTCACATTTGTCTAAGAGGCAGCATTTCAGCTCCCGCATTGAAAGGGGGTGGCCAACCTTGAAATGTCAGGAAACAGGGAAACCCATTTTATATTGCTAAATACTATTGCCCACCCCCACCCTCTTTCTTGAACTGATTTAATAAGGATAGTGTTTGAGCTACACCCTCCAAGCACTTGCAATGCTCTAAAGATAAGGGAACTATCAGAGGAAAGGGACTCGGAAATATCTTTTCAATATGCACTGCATATGCTGTTCACAAATTCTGTTAGTTAAAAAAAATAAAATCACCTTACTTATGGATCAATGGGACTTAAACTTTTTTTGGCATTATCTATTATTGATCTGGATATACTCTACCTTTGAACATCCCAAAGAAGCTAAAATATTTAAGAATGGTTTTACACACTCTCAGAATATTTTTACTCATATCATTTTCCCTTTGCATTAGTGTGCTATCAAATAATTTGTTGCAGTACATAGTAACAAACTCTTGAATGCTGCCATGAGGAATGATGTTCCCATTTATGTTTATATAAGTCCTCAGCAGCTACAATGTAGTTTAATTTATATTCTCCAATTTAATTCTCATAACAACCCTATGAAGTGTCAGGGCCAACATGCGGTCCCATTTTCTTTTTTAAGCAACTGAGGAAATGAAGAGTCAAAAGGCTAGGAGATTTGATTGCTTACCAGTTAGGAAATGGTAGAACCAGAGTCATGTTAAAAACACAATTTTCACTGTGTTTAACAAAGCCAAGTGTTAATGACTGATGGATGAGGGAACTAAAATAAAGCCTGTCTTCACTCCCACCCCTTTTTTATGGTTATCTGGCGATGGCTCAGGTTTTAACAGATGTTGACTTTGAGCTCCCAAACAATATTGTTGTCCAACTTAGAGCTTTTCAGTAGACTCATCTTTAGCTGAGTATCTTGTGTTCTTTAGCTGGGAGAACTGGCGCCACGCACCAGAGATTGGTTTGTCAGTATTTCTTTTGCTTAAAGGAAATGGAAAGCTAATTTTTAAACATGCCCCACAATGATAATGCTTAAGAATTGAGAAGAGCACATACACATGTTTCAATATAAATGAAGGGATGGCCACCACTAAAACTTCTGTAATGTTTTCAACTGCTCCCCGAAGAGGTCTTGGATGACTGCCTGGCCTCAGGGTGTCATGAGATGAACTTGCAGAATAGAACCAACCTGGGCTTCACAAGCTGTCCAGTCTTTGCCTTTCCTCTGAAAGACACGGCTGAGTGTCTTAAAATACAGACAACACTCATCATCTCCCTGCTCAGCTGGTGAAGTTTCAGTGTTCCCCAAATGGGATTAGAAGAACAAACCAGGGATGTGTCTGGTGCATTAGAAAGGTTAAAAAGTCATTTTGAGGACATAGGGTCAACACAATCTTGACAACTCTCAGGAACCCTGAAATCTAAGTAGCATCCTCTCTCAGAGGGGTCCAGTCACTCAAAAGAGCAAGAACCAAGCCTTACTTAGTTTCTTATCTAGAAATGTTTGGTAGGTTTCCACAACTAAGATCTTGTGGGCTGATAAAAGGGCTACCTTTTCTCCTAAGGTCCTTAAAATTTGGTAAGGTGCCTCCGATAATTCCCATATGTGTACTTGCAGTAGCACATGAAGACCCCTTTCTTTCAAGAGTCAGAGGGACCCAGCTGAAGTTGTAGTGTCTCCCTCCAATCAGGGTCTTCACTGGTTTGGAAAGAGGGTAGTGCACAGTTCAGAGTATTTCAGAACTGAGCTCAGCAGACCACCAAACACCATTTGGGGGCAAACTGAGCTGTTTTTTCCTGTGACTTTGCAGCTCAGAGTCAAAAGGGTGTGCGTACTTTTGCCATTAGGTTGGAATTTGACCCTCACTCCACGGCTTCTGGCCACGTGTCTGTCCCCAATCCTTTCTTCCCATAGCTGCACAAGAACCCACACCTGGGGCTGAGATTGTAGCTCAGTGGTAAAGCACTTGCCTTGCATGTGTGAGGCACTGGGTTCGATCCTCAGCACTACATAAAAATAAATAAATAAAGATATTCTGTTCATCTACAACTAAAAAAAATTTAACAACAACAACAAAAAAGAACCCACATCTGTGTATCCAGGCCAAGGTGAGACGTGAAAAAACAGAGACAGCCACCAGCACTCTCTCTAACCTAGAGGAGGCGCTAATACAAGTTAGCTCTTTCTGACCTGAGTATTTAAAAAGATCAATGAGCAGGTATCTGAACTTGGATAGGACTTTCCTATTCTTTGGGTCCTGCAGGCTGTAGCAAATATAAGTCAGGTAATACTTGACTCCATCACCTGAACAGAGACATTCATCCATGGGCTAAGCTATGCAGGGGGTGGGAGAGATGGAAGACACCAATAAGTGATCTCTAGAGGAAAGATATGGACTTGAACCTGGAAGAAAACATGATGATGACCTCCTGAGGAGGTCACTAGCTTTCTTTTCCAGGCTCACACCTAAGCCTGTCATTTTCCTTTACACATGTCTGTCCATTTCCTTTGCTGGCCAAGCCTTTAGTTAGAAATGCCAAGATGATCTGCTTTGCTTGAACCCAGTCTCAGGGCACATCATGAATCCCATACTATGGTCCTGCTCCGTGATTGGCTTTTCAGAGCTTGAAATTTCAGAGAAGCCATGAGGGGTAGGGGTTGCTCTGGAGTCTGTCCACCCAGACCTAGTTATGGCCATCCTAATTGTCCTGCAAGGAAGCCAGGTTGAACCTTCTGGTGGAGACAGCCACTGAGTTGCCACTAAGGCAGTGGGCTATTTGAAACTGATGCTTCCCTGATTCCAGTTATTTGAAACTGACGCTTCCCTGATCCTTCCTTGGTCTTCCAGTTTCAAGGAAAAGATCAGGCTATCAACTCAAAGGGAATTGAAGGTGTTTTGAAAAGCATATCCAGTGATGGACTTGGGTCTGCCTGCTGGCTGTATCTAATATTTAAAAATAGAGACCAATGAAAGGTTTATATTGGTTTATACTGTTTGTAATGTCTGATTATAGAGTTCCTGCTTAGAACTTCCTTGCTGGGGCTAATAAATGCCCCCAACAGCAGCAGGACTGTTGTTAGCAATGACTCAGTTCCTTTGCTTTTAGAATTTGTCATCAACATAGCCACAGAGAGCAGCTGATCGGTGGGGAGTTTTGTTTTATCTTGGTATTTAGATAATCTCATTAGAGCCCAGCATCTGGGACCGTAGGATTTCCATGCGGCCTCTTGTCCATCCCATCATCCCTTGAGCTATCAATATGTCCTGAGGTTACTTGATGGTGAAGACCGCCCCCTCCAATCTTGCTGTTTTGTGGACGCTCTACTCTGGGCTTTAGTCCACCTTGGAAGTTCCCAGCTTCAGATGCTGTGGACAAAAGCACACAGATGACTGTTGGGCCAGAGACTTTCTTCTCATCCACATATTTTGGCAACTTCTGGCAGAGCAGTCACTCTCAAAGAACACACAAGGGATCAAACACCAGGCAGCATCCAGAAAAGCTGCTGCAAAGTGGATTTTGAAACAGAAAAACAAGGAAAGGAGATAGACTGTCCCACATTTGATAGATGCCTTTTAAAAATCCAAGTATTTCTAAATAACTTGGCGTATAGTGAGGGGTCAAGTAATACTTATCTGTTTCATATTTTTGGGTCCCCAGATTTACATTTCTGTGTGGTAAGGTTGCTGAAGAAATTAGTATTTGCATACAGAGATTCAGGCTGCAGGGTAGTGAGACAGCTGCAAATGTTTGGAAGACTCGGAGCTGCCTTTCTGATTAGCTCCTGCACTTTTGTTTTTTATTCCCCAAATGGACACTCACTCTGACCCAAATCACTTGGTGATGAGGGTCAACTCACGTTTACTCTTTGAAGACTAGAGAGAACAGAAATGATCTCCACTTCCCTTTCTAGTTCTTCTAAGAACTCGTTCAACTTTAAAAACAAAAAACTTTTAAAAATGCATAATATTCTGAGTTCACAAAAGGAATTTATCCACGTTTCTGCCATGTTAAATGTTAGCATAGTTTATATTGGACTGTCATATTTCTTTACTTTATTCACCAGCATACAAGACGTCGATCTCAACATCTGGTTTTTAATAACCCTCGACATGTGGGAGCTCCTTTTTATTCCTATGGCAGACTAGGAACAGTAGGGATATTGGCAGTGTATATTTTCAAGCTACAACTCCTGTCTGATTCAATCATAATTAATTACCACTTTTTAATATATTTAATTTGCTAAAAGTGACTTGCATTAGACCACATTTCACTGTTAAGAAAGTAGTGGTAGATTTTGGTGGCAGTGACTTCTTTTTCCTTTCTTTATTTTATTAAATTAAAAACCTATATGAGTGAATTTGGAAGAAACTGCAAGTATATATGCTATTGAGTTATAAATGCACAGTGAAATAAACAGCTCTGAAAGGAAAGTTGTTTTACAGCCCTTTCGAAGTGGTCAGC
Source organism: Xerus rutilus (assembly GCA_028644305.1). NCBI lineage: Eukaryota > Metazoa > Chordata > Mammalia > Rodentia > Sciuridae > Xerus > Xerus rutilus. Next base: position 40,395,297 of record CM053413.1, read on the forward strand.
AGGGGCTATGGGCTGCATTTTAAAGAAAGCCTCTTGTTTTGTGATTTTGGCAAATCCTAGCATCTTTCTGTGCTTGGAGTTTTCCTACAGCAGCCCTTTTGGGGGTCAAGAACCCTTTGATGAAAGCTCAGGCCTCTATTCAGAGAATATATTTATGCACACACTCAACAGCTTTCTACATTGAATTTCAGGGGGTTTCTAGACCACCTGAAACCCACTTATGGATACCCTTGGGTCTCACGCTATGTATACTTTCCTTCTTTATAAACATAAAAAGAACATCAACTTTGCTTTTCTCCAGAGACAGGGAGGAAGTTCAATGCGTATAGGCCATGTAGGAAAAGGGAAGCTTATTGCTAGGAGCAATTATTAGACTAGTAATAAACAAACATAAGTAATTTTCATGTAAGATGTCCTAGCCAAAATGATGAATGTATTTTTTTCCAAGAATATTCCTACCCAAACTCTCAAGAGAAAAGTCATCCCAAATTGTTCAATTCGGATTCTGTATAAATCCTTTGATTAACTCAAGTCCCTTTGTGGGCCATGAAGCCCTTTGGCAGTCTGGTGAACTCTGAATCTCTTCTTAGAATAACATTTTTAAAAGCATAAAGTAAAATACATAGAGTGACAAAGGAAAGAAATTATATTGAGAGTCAATTCTAATACCACACATCTAAATCCTTGGGTAGATAAAAATTACCTTGGCTTACTGGCAAGACTGGGTTGAACTATATGAAATTACTGGGGTTTTTTTTTTTTTTTGGTCAAAAATGTTCAAATATTGACATTTTCATATGATTCAACCTAATATTATAATAGCTTAAGTAATAAGGATCTAGTGTGAAAAAATATTGTTTTTCCCCCTGTCCCTGGTTTTCAAAACAAAGAAAAAAATCATAGCAAATTCTAGTTTCATTGAGGATTTATTAAATAACAAACACTGCTCCCAAACCATGTTTGAGATTGGGGTATGGACCACACAGTCTTATATACTTTGTGTCAATTCTCCCGGTAAACAGGAAAAATTGTTCAAAACGGGGATGTTATGATGGTGGATATACTTCTGTCTTCAAAAATTCAACTTTCCTGCTTATTGGTCCCTTGACTAAGAGAAGAAAGTGGCCAGAGCCATTTTGGAAACATTTTCAGCAAAGATTCAGACCAAATTAGTTTCAGTTTATTCACAGTTGAACAAAATGTTAAGTTAAACAAAACTTCCTTTCTATAAGCATTCTACTGAATTGAACGTTTACTCTCTTTTAAACTTATTTGATTGCAAATGTGTAATCATTTCATGCAAATGTATAATCATTCCATGGTATGCACATCTTCCTTTATGCTGAGAGCAAAACAGAACTTGAAAAATAAGATTGAAGCATGTTTGAGTCTTTGTGAATAACCAATATGAATTATTGCATGCTAAAAAAGCTTGTTCCATCCAGGTAGATGGAGTTTCTTTTTTTTTGTTTGTTTTTTTTTGTTTAATTCATGTTCAGCCTTTATTGATACTTCAAGCTAAAGAGAAATTAAGGGTATTTGATTACTATAATTACTTCTCTGCTTACTTTAAAGGTTTAATCTACTCCTTAGGCATATGCAATTCAGATTGTATGCTTTCCAAAAAATAATCATCTGCTAATGTAGACTAATTTTAATCTTCTAATCCAATCTTGACACAGAGTCAGAACCGGGTGGGTGGAATGTTTTGTGTGGAGGTTGCTATAGATACAAAACTTGCTTATGCATTTGACAAGTCAATCATGTGGAACTTAAGTTACTATGGATTTTTTTTTTGTCCTCGCTCTTTAAGATAAAAAAACAAAGTGAAGATTCATGTGCCTTTCCAGTGCATCTTTGTGTAACTAACCTTCTCTTCTTTCATTCTGGTGCTCCCCTCCTCTCTGCACCTCCCTACCTCGGGCCGGCCGCAGGATGACGAGGAGGGCATATGGGCATAGCCGGGCCTGTAAACCAAAGTTCCAGTTTTGTTTTGAGGGGTGAGAAACCATCTTTTATATCATTTTTCTAAAAAAAAAAAAAAGAAAAATTGCATTCTAGTGTTGTATTGTGCGCGTGCTCAGTTGTGCTTGCTGATGTTTGTGATTGTGCCCTGTGTTTGCTACTGTGTTCTGTGAGCGCAGAATGTCCGCGTGCCCTCACCATTCCCAAGAGCCCCGTCCATCCTTCCTCACCTCCCCAACCCCCGCCCCAACCACATTATTGCTCTGCCTTGTTTGGGCTGGGTTTAGCACGATTCCAATGTTTGTGTTATTTGAGATGCAAACTATACCCTTACTAGGATGCATACCCACTTTTTAAGGCATGATTGTGGACTCAGAAATTGTCGCAATTCTCCAGTTGTGGTTTTCAGCCAACTGCTTGCTTTTACCAGATATGCCAGTGTGGTGTGACTCTCACGTCCTTCTGGTTGTGTCAAATGTTTGGCAAGGAATAAGGAAAATAAACCTTTGTCTCTTCATGGAGCTGAAACTGTCACCTCTAAGAAGCCCATTTAATGGACTGTGCTATCTCTTCTATGCAGTACTGAAGAAAACACAAGGATCAAGGCATAGTAATGGTGAATGGGTAACTGTAACTCTTAAATGAATTAGAACAGATACGTTAACTTTAGCAGGTCTCATCATTGGCATTTTATCTGTTGCTTTCTTTAAAATTCATGATTCTACAAACTTTGTGTTTTAAATTACACATGTTGCATTTTAAACAGTTTCACCTTTTGAAAGCTGATTTTGAGCTAGTAAGAAGCCACCCTTTATTTCCATCCTTTCTGCATAGTTGAATAGTGACACATCTAATTATCACATGGTCATAAATGGACTCTTAGCAGCTTTTGCTGCTGGGAATTGTACCTATCCTGTACATACTGTTGGGTATTTAATACAAAGTAACAAACTCCCTGGATTTGAATGTTCATAGAGTTACATGAAACACTTTTAAACTTGACATTGCACATGACATTGGTTCAGAACAAGGAATTATGGAGATTGTATATGAAGGTCATTTTTTTTCTGGTCAGAAAGTATTCTACATGCAGTTCTTCTTCTTCTTCTTCTTCTTCTTCTTCTTCTTCTTCTTCTTCTTCTTCTTCTTCTTCTTCTTCTTTGACAAACATAAAATGTCACAGTGCTGGAGAATCAACAGATTTGGGACAATTCTTTGGGAAAACAGAAAAATGTATGCCCTTTCTCAAGTCTTGCTTTTCTCAAACCTGCTAGAGAGGTCAGGAGAATTTTTACCAAGAACTAATGTTTTGTCCATAGGTGACAGTGCCACTACTGTGTTTCACTTCTTAGTTGAACATGTTGTAGGTCCTCTGAGTGTGTCCGATTGCCATCTTTGGGACTACAGGGACTCAGGGGTTGGTTTTTAGATAGAGCATAGTAAAGATGTAATGAATGCCTCCCGGATCTGTTTGCTGCTGGTAAAGCTGGCTTTGTGTTCACTTTGGGTACTCACTTCTTTTCTGTTTCCTGATAAAGGGGAAATAGCACTGGAATTGATACTTTCAGATACAGAGTGGTTCCAAAGGGAAGCTTGACTGTATGGGGAAGTAGAGAAACCAGAGAAATCCTTGAGGTTCTCATTGTCTAGGGAAAACTTTCAGAGGAGTATTGCATGCTATTTAAAGTGTAAATTGACCTAAGACAATCAATGTTAAATGAGAAGATTTTATAACATTAAACATATAAAACCTGCCCCAAACATGCAGGGACTAGATAGGCAAAGAAAGGTTCCAAGTTTGAGAATTGTCTTGAGAAGTAGACCCCTTCTAGGAAGCCGCGTCTTTTGCCATAAGCAAGCATCAGGGTGCAAGGCTGCATTTATGTCTCCTGATGAATAATAAAGACTTTTATTGCTCTTTCACAAGATTCATGACTTCCACTGTGCCGTTCTCATGATGATGAGATATGATTCTCATGATGATTCTCATCATCATCATCCTTAGGAAGGAACTGGCTCTAAGACTTATAGAAAATCTTGCCTGGCTCAAGGCAAAGGTAGATGATAGTGTTGAGCCCTATCCTCTTTACTTCTGCATAAACTTCCCCAGACACTGTGCACCCCAGAAAACAAGTGTCTACAGAAAATTAGTCAATATAATCCTACTTTAATATGTTGTAATAAATTTTATTGGCTTCTGAGGAAAACTACTTATCTTTCTTTATGACTCCTTTAAACAAGTTTGCTCAGATATCCTCAGGCTTTTAAAATTGTATCTTTAAGGATTTGAATAAGAAGATAACTGGGGAAACCTTCTATTTTTAAATAGTCATTGCATGTTTTAAGTGGCATTACAATCTGTGAGGCCTAAGGAGACATAAAATTTATAACTAAAGATGGATAATAGTGGTACATTAAAAATTAACTGTTTTGAATGTTTTGATTTATGACCCTTATAAAAGAAACATTACAAGATGTTATTTTACTAGGCATTAGTAATATGCTCATAATAGCATCCAAAGGCTTGACTTGAATCTGGAATTTTGGTGCTGAAATGAATCATAATTTAGAAAAAGTTGCTCTAAAATTTACAACAAATTGGAATTAGCATAACAACCCTATCAATTCCTCCCTTTTTGTCACTTCTAGACACCAGGCCAGCATGATTTATCTGGCTCACCATAAACATTCAAGGATGGTATTTTCTGAGAGCAAAGTAAACTGGGAGAAGTTTGCTCTTTTACAGAATTTTGCTTTTTTACAGAATTTAGAACTAGCCTTTCCCTACTATACCTCTCACTCAGCCCTGGCTTTACCCAGTATGAGGCCTCTGCAGTCCACAGGGCACTGTGCTTTAAAGGGCTCCACTCTTAGTTTTAAGTCTCTGGCCGCCATCTTGAAATTCTTAATACTTTTTAGACAAAGGGTCCCCCATTTTCATTGTGCCCTGAACCCCACAAATTATATAGTCTGTGATACTTAAACTCACCACATATTCCTAGATTTTGCTTTTGATTTCTCTACTCCCTTCCCCCTTGGCTCATCCATATCCTTGTTTTCTGGGCCTATGATTTACTGTGGCTGCCTTATTGCTCTGGTTTTCTTCTAAAGACTCCATGGAGTCACATTTCCATCAAAAGGTTGCCTTCATGAGCATGCTTGCGATATGTATTCAACCACTGCCCTCTCACCATAGCCCCCCAACCTACAACTTTTGACTGTGAAAATGTGCTCCTAGAGACTTAACTGTATTTTCTTACTTGAAAAAATACAAGAAAAACAGCTGTTCAATTCTTCATAACTTTCTTTTTTGGAAAATCCATGTGATGTGGCAATCATTTGTGTCAATAAATAACTTCATCTTCATCCAATAAAGGTACTTTCCTTGGACCCCCACTCCCCAAGAGGTGCTTTTGTCTGTGAACACTCAATGAGATAGGGCAGTGAGGGACCAAATCAAGGCATCTTGTGAGACCTAGTGCCATATCTGACATTTGAACGTTTGAGTACCTACTGTGAAATCTTGTATTTGAGCAGACACAGAACACAAGATCATTTTTATTTCTTAAATTGCTAGCAAGAAATACATCTTTTTCTAATTAAAACATATGCAAATTTTTAGGACCTGATTCTTAAAAACAGATATGTGGCATTAACAAGTTTTGGCATGGAACCATGATGCTAGTAGATACATCCTATTCAGAATGAGGAATTGTAGCTGGATGTCAGAAGCACGTGGACAGTGCTATGGTGAGTGCAAGTATAAATTCCAGGACATCTAGACATAGGAAGAGCTTTTTCACACATAGGAGCAGTTCTGTAATTCACGAGTAGAACTCTGTGGCATGTCTACCCTCAGGAAGAATGGGGAAGGGATGTTTCATTTTTTATTATTTTAGTGCCAAGGGTTGAACCCAAAGGTGCTTAACCACTGAGCAACATCTGCAGCCCCTTTCATTTTTTATTTTGAGATAGGGTCTCACTTAAGTTGCTTAGGACCTCACTAATTTGGCCTTGAACTTGCAATACTCCTGCTTCAGCCTCCCAAGACACTGGGATTACAGAAGTGTGCCACCATGCCTGACAAGTGGGGAGTTGATATGGTCCTTGCCTTCTCTCAAAAGATAGAATGTAGACACTAGGCCTGTGTTTGTACTGGGAAAGGAAATATCCAGTGACTGGGAAAGAATTCAAGGAAAGAGCCCTGGGCTCTATGCTGAGTGGAGGTTTTCTTTTATACCTTTTGTACAGAGATGCCTACTAGTGTTTGGATTCAACCTAGATTTCATATGACTGAGAATCTGATATGTCTCTGCCTTATGCCACTGGCCACTAAGACTTTCATTTATTCATTCATTATTAACTCATTTATCCATTCTTTCATTAGATGATTAAGTTCTTGGTTAGATGCTGGGAGAACAATAACTAAGACAGTGGTTGCTACCCTAGGATTTAGCTGTGTCCTGCCTTATTATTCTGATTTTCTTCTAGAGACTCCCAGGGATTACATTTCTAGCAAGTTGTTGCCCTCATGGGTATGACTCTTCCTGTGTAGTTGAGGGAAATAGGACATAAAGAATTAAACCTATGAATAGTAACCTTATATATTTTGATCATTGCCTTGATGGAAAACAGGAGATATTGGCATAAATGAGAGGAACCTACTTAAGAAAAGATGGTTTTTGGGCAGATCTCCAAGTAAGTGAGTTTTGAAAGCAAACTCATGAAAGGGGGAGAATCAGGCAGTACCATGTGAAAGTGTATGCTTGGAAAGTGGTTATGGGCAGGTGGATTAAGGACTGGAGGAGGGAAGAGCTTTATGGGATATAGGAGCTTGAAAATCATAACCTTGAGTAGAGCACAAAACAGATGAGGAGTGGGAGTGAGAGGGGCAGATCACATAGGGCCTTGAAGACCCCCATAGGGAGTTTAAATGTTAGCCTAAGAAAATGAGCAAACTTTGGATGATCATGCACAAGGACATGACATGCTTCAGTTTTTGCTGTAGAACAACCCTTGTTGGCATGTAGAGGGTGAAAGTTTCATGGCAGGAAAAGCAAATGTAGAGGCTGTTCCATTGTTTATGAGGGAATTGATGGTGCTGACAAAGGGTGGCAGTAGTAGAGCTACAGACAAGCAGATAAACTGGAGATAAGACTAGGAAGCGAAGCTAGTAGGACTCGGATGGGGAGGTCAGAAAAAGGATGAAGTTGAGGATTGCCTCCAGATTTTTACTGTGGGTGTCCAAGCTGAGGCAGGCATTGTTCGAGGGTGGAGAGCTGAATAGGAATCCAGGGTTTTGTTTTCCCCAGTTGTCCAGTCAGGCTGGCCAAGGGACAGAGACTTTAGACTTATGCCCTTTCCTACTTGCTCGTATGTCAGCAGGAAAAAACTTTGGCCTCTTATTGCAATGAAAGGCAGACTAACATGTTTAAAGCATGGCCAAAGTCCAATTTCAAGATCATGTGGCTCTTCCAACTCTCGAAGAAAAGGAGAGGACTTAAATATCAAGTCTGCAAACAGAAATCAGTAATCATGGTCTGGGGAGATGTGTGCAGGGAGTGTATATTCAGTAGAGAAACAAAGCTTCTGAAGTTGTAGGAGGCTGAAAAGGTCCTAGAGAGAGGAGAAAGATTCCATTAGCTTTTGTGGTCCCCTTGAGATCACCAAACATGAAGGATTCTGTCAGTTAAGATGCATCAAGAGGTTTTGGCTGCTCATGACAATTGACTTCCCATCTTGAACTTCCATTTGTATTTTCTGTAGAAAAAAAGTTAAAAAGTTAAGAAGGGAAGTCATCAGAAGTAGCTAGGGAATATTTCAAAACCACCATGACAGTGAGTCGACTTCTAGTTGCAGAATCAGTTCTTGTGCAAAGTGAGATATAAAAATATACAAAATATAAAATAAAATAAATGTAAAATAATATAAAAATGAAAATATCTCAGCAAAAGCTTTATCTATGGAGTCCTTGCCACTGCTGCTGCCCTCTCCACCTCCTTCTGGAAAGTACCTAAATATTTGTATCTTCTATCCCAGTTTCTAAAACTACTGTTCAGAGCTATGAATTGAACATCCTACCAATAATCCTTTCAGTCAATTATTCATTCAAAAAATATTTCTTCATTTCACTGCTGTAGTCAAGGCAGTGATCAAAGTATAATTTCCATCAAAGGAATTTCAAGTAGATGCTTAAACTGATTTCCATGAACCCCAAAGGGTCTGCAAGTACCCTGTGTGCTCATCCCCACACAGAGAGCATCTGTGATCCTGAGCAAATACTCAGATTCACCAGTGATGCAGAAAAGGTGAAGAAACACTCATCTTTGGGAGACTGGTGTCAGTGTGGTGGGTAGCTGATAGTGTGGTCTCTGGATTCAGACAGGCTGGGTTTGGATCCTAATTTCAGTACTACTTGGCTGAGTGATCTTGAATAAACATCCTTTCCTCTCTGCCCCTCTATTTCTTTTTTGGAGAAGGTTATGTATACCTCACAGTGGGATTCAGGTGAGATGAGGTGAGTATGCCTGGCTGGCATGTCTGGCTGAAGGTCCTAGGTAGTTATCATCATCACTATTTCCTGTGAGCTGGATAGAGCGTACTCTAACTGCCAGCCGAGGAAAGTGGTCGATGCTGTGGGATTGGTGCATTTGGGAAGTAAGAGAAAATGGGTTAAAGAAAAGAAAATCAGGGGCTGGGGCTGAAGCTCAGTGGCAGAGTACTAGCCTAGCATGTGTGAGGCACTGAGTTCAATCCTCAAGACCACATAAAAATAAATAAATAAAAATAAAGGCATTCTGTCTATCTACAGCTACAAAAAATTTTTTTTTTAAAAAAAGAAAATCAAAAGGGGAAATCTATTTGTATACACTTATCAGCTGTATATTTTCCAGCAGATCTTAAGCCACGTTTCCCTAAAACCACACCCTCTCCAGTTTAATTTATTTTTGACCCATGAGTATGGCAAAGGAAGATCTGACTACAGGAGACCATGGATTAGCCCATGTATGCAGAAGAGGGTTTCTTTCAGCCAAAATAGGAACCTAATGAGTAATATAAAAAGCCAATGAATATCTAATGAACTATTGTGAGCTGATGAATCGGGAGGAAAGGGCAAAAATGTCTTAGTCCACCTCTTGCTGCTCTCAAGAGTGATGGGCTTGGCGGCTGAGATAGAAACTTTGGAGCAGAATAGAGAGCACTAAATTTGTTATCATGGGCTTTTCTGGAGCCCACAAGGGTTGCCTGGCAAAGTAGTGCTTGTTGGCTTAGACAGGACCACACTCTCAGGACTTGGAATCTGGTTGAGAAATCACAAACAAACAGTGCTGATAAATGACCACGGGCCAGAGGCTGGAGGCATCTGCAGAGTGTTGCTGCATTACATTACATACTCCCTGTGCCAGGGCTGGTGCACAGGGAGCACTCCGACCCTCCCAAGCCCTCGTCATTTGCTCCAGAGTGTGATGCTGATCTGGTCTTGTTTAACCTCTTTATTAATGATCTGTAAAAGAGGAAGAAAGAACATGTGAAGGAAAATCACAGATGACACTAATTTGGGAGGTGTTGGAAACACGAGTGAGTTCAGAGAAATCTCACAAGTGGCCCTGAGAAGGTTAAGAACATGGGGTGGGAGGGGTAACAAATCTTAGAGAAGTCCAGATGCTCACATCTGGCGAAAATTAATCTGGAACACAGATATCAATGAATGGGAAGGATATGAAAAACTGAATGCTAAAAGAAAAAGAAAAGAAAGGAAAAGGAAAAAACTGAGTGGATATTAGGAAATCCATCCCAGAGGCCAGTCATGGGTCAGAGCATCCCTGCTAGTTGCCAATGGCAGGTAGCACTGTCTGGATGTTGGCAGGTGCCAGAGAAAGATGCGCTTGAGCATTTGTGACAGTGTTGCCCATCAATCATGTCTTGTACTTAGGATATCACATGTGATGTGCATTCTTTTTCAGAGGATCCCAAGTTACCAGAAAGATGAGAAGGACATTTTTTGTTTGTTTTTTTAAACCCAGGAGTGCTTAACCACTGAGCCCTATCCTCAGCCCTTTTTTGTATTTTATTTATAGACAGGGTCTTACTGAGTTTCTTAGGGCTTCACCAAGTTGCTGAGGCTATCCTTGAACTCATGATCCTCCTGCCTCAGCCTCCCAAGCTGCTGAGATTACAGGTATGTGCCACCATGCTGGGCTGGGAAGGGCTTTTAAAGCAGGCAACCACTAGCTGAGAGCAGGATACCATTTAATGTTGGGTGTAGATTCAAAACTCAAAAGCATCAGCATTGGAACATGTGGTCAGAATGGCATTTAGACAGGGAAAGCATAAGGGATTCCTCTTAGAATTTGCAATGATGGTAAATGTGGACTTGAAAAGTGTCATTGGTCTCATTCCTAGACTTCTACACTGCAAGTAGATCCTTTTCAGAGGTCCTTTTTAGGAGCCATACAGTTGGTGGGCAATGTAACATATTGAGCTAGAATTTTCTTGATAGTTCAAAGAGAGAAACCACAGCCCCATCTCTTTTCAAACATCTCTACAGCCCCAACAAAATGGAAAAGCCAGGCAACATCTGAAATGAGTCCGAATTTATGGCCACTCCTGAGTGTATCAAACAGAAGGGCTGTATTCCTTTCTGCCATCGTGGAATCAATTGGCTGAAGGCCATTAGTGACCCCCAAGTGTGCCTCACTGTATCCCCAGGCCCCTTCATATGTGCCTTACCAAGGCATACAAAGGAAAATTGTTGGCCCACCAGGCAGCTACCAGATGTTCTCATGTACTACAGACCCCATTTAGCCCTCCCTGTGAGTATCTGTCAGAGACTTTGGGATGAGAATATACATTCCCTCTAGTTTTGTTCTCCAGAAAATATGATGCAAAAGCTAAAAACAAGTGCATACAGCAACTGAGAACTTCTCCTGCTCTGGGGCTCATCCGAGTGGCTCATGTGTTCAGAGCTGAGTGCAGAAAGATCTGGGTGTCAAGCACCCATCCATCTCTCCAAAGCAGGCCTTGCACTTGTAAACACTGGGCCACACTTGCCTTGGAGCTCACAAGCCTGTTCCCATGGTGACAAAAGTCACTGAGGTGCTGAATCTGTATGAGGAGATTCCCTGCCATTCCTTCCAGCCTTGTGTGAGCTTGCCTACAGCCAGCAGGTCAACCTGGCTTGTTTTCAACTGCACTGTGTGCCCTGTTACTATGTGCCCTAATAAGCCAGGCGCCTCCTATTGTATTTATGTTGGTGGTCACAGACAGGCAGTTTTGGATCCTGCCTGAACCCAATCATTTCCTTTATGCCTCTGTCAAAGTTGTGGAAACAAAGCTCTTGGAAGGATGTAAAAGAAAAGTTGATAAAATCTCTTTGAGAGAAGATCATTTCTTTCAAGGAATCCATTAAAGCTGTTACACCCAGAATAAAAAAAGGGGGGAAATTTCCATACGTGGCCGAAGACCCCTCCCTCACATTATATCTTTATCCTGGAAGAAAACATAGGATGAAGCTCTGGAATATAAATTGCAGAGATCACTTTCACTGGGAAACCTGAGCTTCCTGTAGCCACAACCTCATTTCCCCCATTTATTACTTGTATGTTCAATATAGAAAACTTAGAAGATTTAATGAGGAATCAAGAAAAAAATTTTCTTAAAGTCCTCAGAGGCAAGTACCATTTTTAACTTTTCTCTACACAGTCAGCCATATTTTTCCTATTGAGATGTGGTCTTAAAAGTACACAGTTGATGGAGCCAGGAGTTGGATTTCACATAGTTTTGAGTCCAGAATCATTAGGAAGCACCCAGGCCCTGGAGTCTCACAAACCAAGTTCAAATTCTGGATTCATCATCCTTACTTGCTGCCTCAAACATTTAAAAGTAATGAAGACCATCATTATTTTTGATATTAATTCAGTGTTATATGACTGTCTTTCCACGTTGGTAAACTGGCATCTGCTTATGATTTTGGTATCTGCCCTGTGTTGGGCAGCCAGGAGAGCCTGGCAGACTGGGGTAGGCACACTGTATTCCCTTGGGGGTATGCGATTAGGAGGGGCAATGTCACCTTGTGGGTTTTTTCCTGGCAGTGGTGTCAACACACCTGTGGCTGCCTTGAGTCACCATGTGGTAGAATTCACAACCCTGCTAGTCCCCCAGCATCCATCCTTCTTTCCATAGCCTGATCTGTGATGTCATGGCATTATTTGAAAGTAGTGCAGTACTGATCTCTGTACCATAATAAACAGCAGAAAAAGTTCTTCATGATTAAGAAAGGGATCTCCCCATGACATTGGATTGTGAATAGATTCTGCATGTGGGGCTTTGGTTGCTGTTGTTTTGGATTGGTTTTCTGATTTTAATAATTTGTGGTAGTTTCATCCCCTGATATCAGAGCATTAGCTAAGGAACATGATGAAAAAAAAAAAATCACATTATAGAAAATCCTTTCCACTCTTCTTTGTTTAAAGACAGGTGACACCCTAGGGATCTAGAAACCAGCCTGTTGTCTTCTGAGGAGGGAATGGCTTATGAAGCTAATGGCATTTCCACCAGCCAATCTGAAACAGGACTTGGCTCACAGACTGTTCAGTACAATTAGCCACAGAAAAGAATTGTCCTTCCCTCTCACAGAATGTGGAAAGGAGAAAAGGAGAATGAGGAAGTGCTCCATAGCCATAGAGCAATCTTTGTCTCTCCTTATACAACAGGCCTGGGACTTGACGAAATCCGATATGTCAGATAAAGTGGAGACTGTGTGCCAGGGTGCAGACTGAGGTGTGCCAGATAAATTTTCTCCTTGCTATTATATTTTGAAAATTATGAGTACACTAACATATTCTTGGGGGCCAGACTGTGAAGCCATCTCCCTGCTTGCTTCCTGGGTATGAGAGCCTGGTGGAAGCTCAGGACTTGGGACTCAAGCGCCCGGCAGAGCTTGAGGTGACTGGCATGGTTTTTTGTGACAAGCCTGAGCCTCTTACCTGGGGTGGGGACTGGGCTGTCTTTTTACCCCATCTGCAGGCCACTGCTGTCCCAATCAGTAGGAAGCGGGAGGCCTGCAGTCCAGTGGCTCTGCCTCGTCTGCTCCTCTTCAAGGAAAGCCATAAAGCTAAGGGTTGACCTGGCTGCTTCTCCCACTTCTGTCTCACTCAAATAGCTCCCTTGCTGGGGTATAGAAATGGCCTCACATCCCAATTTTCCTTTGATCTCCCACCAGCTGTATGAAGGTGGCAAGCAGGTAACACTATGCCTCTTTTACAGAGTGAAAAAAGTGAGGTTGAAATAGTTGAGATTTATCCAAGACTGTAGAGGTAGGACCTGAGAAAACAAGGACATGAACTTCAAACATGGGACTCTTGGTCAACTGCTCCTTCTGCTGTCATAGTTGTTCCCTATGGGTGTTCTTTGGAGCACTGATGGTGTTAAAGGACACTGTTTGGGATTTTTTTTTTAAATAATATTAAAGGCATTCTCTGTTCAATAAATTTGAGCAAAGCTGGATTAAACAGAATTGAGTAGGTTTCTGAATTTCAGAATTGCAGTCCTTCTCAGAGCCTTTGATTGGCCAGTGCTCTCAGATCAATTGTCACACTCCAAGGAAAAGAGAGGTTGTGCTGTGCTTATTGCTTATTGGGCCTTTTTCTCTCCACACATGTAAAATTTGAATGCACAGCATATATTTGAGAAAAGCTTTGTGGTTTATCATTAAAAATATCTGTCCACACAGATGGTGATACAGATGGCACCCAAAAAGTTGCCCGTTGATCACAGCCTTGCTGCCATTTATATGCACAAAACCATGAGAATGTCACTTGTGGTCTTAGGTGCAAATATTCAACTTTGCCCTTGCAGTGAGAAAGAGCCAGAGATGTAAGGAAATGAATGGGCGTGGTGGCATTCCAATATAAATGCTGTTTAAAGAATGAAGTCTGAGCTGGGTGCGGTGGCTCAAGCCTGTAATCCCAGCACTTTGGGAGGCTGAGACAGGAGAATCGCGAGTTCAAAGCCAGCCTCAGCAACGGCGAGGCGCTAAGCAACTCAGTGAGACCCTGTCTCTACATAAAACACAAAATAGGGCTAGGGATGTGGCTCAGTGGTCGAGTGCCCCTGAGTTCAATCTCCTGTACCAAAAAAAAAAAAAAAAGAATGAAGTCTGAATGTTATATAATTTTCATGTGTCCCAAGTATTCTTTTTTGTATCCTCACCCCGCTGCAACTGTTGAAAAAGGTAAACCCATATTTTACTCACAGACCATACAAAAGACTGAGTAGGTTGTGGGCTACCAGCCCATCCTAAGTGCTTTCACACTGGCCATTCTGTTCAACCCTTACATCTCCCTGTGTGGCATATACTACACAATCCTGTTTTTCAGATGTTTTTCAATCCTGTTTTTCCCTCACAGAGAGGGAAAATGTCCAAAGTCATGTTGCTCTTGAATCTCAGAGCTGGGATTCCAACCCAGGTGGGTCTGGCTCTTGTTTGTCTGCATGGGCTCACATTGCATTCCCCACGGCCAGCCTTCCCAGATCTCTGCTTTAGTCTTCAAGTTCTCCACCTCTTCTCCCTAATGGGAAAGGGAAGACTGGTCTGTTCTTAGATCATGAAGAAAGCCCACAAGGGCTCTGTCCATTGTTCTCCACCTTGGGATTTTTTTCCCCATTGATCCTGTCTTCACTTCCTTCTCCTTTCGCCTTTCACCACCTCTTCCTCCTCTTGTTCTTCTTTTATGAATTAACTATCAAGCCTGCACATAGAACTCCAATTCTGTTCCTCAATAGCATATTATTTAATCTTTCTAAACCTCAGTGTCCTCATTTGTAATACGGGGGAAATTGTGTTTTATTTTCCTCCCTTGTGGAGTTCTTATAAAGATCAAATGAAATAATCATGTCAAATGCTAATGCAGAGCTGATTCTTAGCCCTCAATAAACATTCACCTTGCTATTTTTATATTCTTTACCACTGTCACCCCCCAGAGTCTTACAGTGTCAGAACCTCAGTAATTATTTATCAAGAATCAAGTGTTATAACGATCTAAATGTTTATTCACTCCAAGTCTCCTGATCACACATCGCCCTGGGGATCTTCATGCTATTCAACAGCCCCTTCCTTCCTGTCCCCTACCCCCCACTGCACACCCATGTGGAATAGTCAGATATAACTCTCCTAGCAGCAAGTAAACAGTCTAGGCAACAAAAACTACTTACTACAAATTCAAAAGCCCATAATACACAGTCCCAATAAAAAAGCACAACAAATAGCTCCAGTTGGTAGATAGATACACGAAGAAGCTTAAAGCTTCTCAGTCATTGCAAGAAAACATCAACATCACTGTGTTTTGAAATCAGGAGAAACAAAGACAGAAGCCATATAGTAAGTGAGATTACAAAGAAAATCTGAGAGCTGCTCTTTTCATAGATGTTTGTGCTCTTATCTCGGCCAGTCCAGAGTAGATAAAGGAAATATTGGGAACGACTTATTGAGAAAGGCCACATCACATCTCCTTTGCCTGAAGCAAAGCAAGTGCTCGCTTGTAGCCTGTGCATATCCTTAGAGAGGCTGCAGGGCATTGTGCAAGGAGGGTATGCTCCGGGAGATTACCAGTCCTTTGTGTTTCGCATTTCATGGCTGCCAGCAGCTGGCATCTTTCAGAAATCACATGAAAAGTGGAAAGAACTCCTTGTGCAAACTTCTTAGCAGAGGGTTAACAAGACTTTGTATGTGACTCGTAATCCCATTGGGAAATTTTAGGGTAAAAAAATGTAATTATATCTGAAATGCTGACAACCAAGGCCAAAGGAATGTCTCCTCTCTGGAAGTCTTTGTTGAGATTAAAAACTAAGCTCTTGTGCTCCTGCTTACAAATTATTCAGATTATTTGAAAAGAAATGAAAGAAGACCCTGGGAGGGAAAGTGTCCCTGTCACACTATGTGGCACTTAACTATCGTTCCTCAGTTTAGCAGTTTAACAAATATTTATTGGTTGCCTACTGTGTGCAAGTCAATAGCAACTTGACAGATAATTTCCTGCTGTTTTTGAGCATTTTACCCAAGTATAGTCTTAATTATCTGTCAGAATGAGGTGCTGGTCCTAAGAAGAACTTAAGGATTCAGCAGTTAGCAAAGGGCAACTTTCATCAATTCTGTGTAGGTGTACATTAGCATGGCAATTTGAGGGCCTGGCGTTGAGAGCTGTTTCATGGCCTAAACACCAGGGTCAGAGGCGAAGAGAAGGGTAAGCCATAAAGGAACTGAAGGGAAGACAGAAAAGTGATACAACCATATTCTATATTGGAATATGGAGTTGTGGTCAGCTAACAGACTCCAGTGGAGTCTTGTGAGCCTCATAGCCATGGAATCCAAATTTCAAAGATGAATGTCATTTGTCCAAGGGCAAAGAACAGAAGTCATCGAGGAGGGCCTCCTTTGTCCATACCTACCTCCTCTTCTGTCCCAGCATGTAGGTCTTACCCTATTTTACAAAAGAAAGGTTGAATCCTGCTGCCAAGGTCACACAACTAGGAGGTGGGGGAACCCAGCCTGAAACCCAGTTCTGTCATACACTGCCACATCATCTTCATTATTATGTGGCCACCAGCAACCATTAGATAGCAAGCCACATGCCAAAGTCTGTCCCTGAACAGGTTAATTTCCATGGGTTTGTGAGTCTGCTGACTCATGGTTGGGACACACACACACACACACACACACACTCTTTATATATGTTGTATCTATTGTATTGTGGGGAATGGGGATAAAGGAAGATAATACAGTGTTAGTAAAAAAATAAATAAACCTTGAATGAAACTTAAGGCATTGACTGATTTGGCCCCATACACTTTATGAGAAGTAGTCTTGTTTAGAAATAACAAGAGAAGGTGGTATTCATCTAATGAGATTATTTTGAGAATTAAATCCATTAAAACATGTGAAGTGTCTAGTGTGTTATAAAAGCAATGTCAATGATAGTTGCATAACCAAGTGGAGAACTTTAAAAAGATTCCAAAGGAAATTTCTGAACATTTAAGGATTTCAGAGAGGTCTCTATAAAATGTTTATTCTGTTTGATTTTAGTTTAAAACCAGAGTTTCCTTCTACATCACACCTTGCTATGTGTACACACAGTAAGTACTTCACCATTCATAGTTCTGAGACTCCCCGTAACAGCTAAAATTGCCAAATGGTACAACTGGGCAGCACCTACTGAAGCCCCACTGTCTTAGGCTTAACTTCACAGCTTTGGAAATAATGAGAGTGACTCTCATGAGCTGCACATCATAACCACAGTGTGTTACTCGCTTTACTTAGTGCCTTGCCGTGGAGAAACTCATTTTACCCTAAAACAGACTCATGAGGTGTGTACTGTTTTCAGTCCTATTTTGAAGCAAAGAGAACTGGACCCTGGAGAGTTTAGGAAAATTGCCCCAAAGAAGTCATGGCACTGGTGAGCGATGGAGCTGGATTAAGTAGGGAGCTTGCTCACTGTGTGCCAGGATTTCTCAAACTCAACAAGCACTATTGACAGGACCAGATTCTTCTTGGTCTTGCATCTTGTGTATTGTAGGATGTGTAGCTGCATCCCTGGCCTCTACCTACTGGATGCCATTAACATTCCTGCCCCCCAGTGTGACAACCAAAAATGATTCCAGAGATTGCTGAATGAAAGTCCCCTGGGGGGTCGGGCAAAATTGCCCCTGGTTGAGAAGCACTGCTCCACATGCAGATGTGATCTACATGTGTGGCCTGGAAGAATGCCTGGAAGCGACTTAGAACATCATCAAATTCTGCCCCACAGACTGAAGCAACCTCACAGACTCTGCAGCCATGAAGCCACCTTCCACACTGCTCAGAGGAAGCAGAGCTTCCTTGTCAAAGGAGGGAAGGCATGTGAACATTTTTAAAATGTCTGTGTGCATATGACGACATAGAAGGGAGACCATAGTGAGGATGTGCGTGGCAGGTGGAGGTGCAGAGGGTGGAGACTGATCTGAAGAGGGACACACACCTGAGATCCCAACAGATGTGAGCCCCCTGGTCTTCCACACAGTGACTAAGAGCTCTTAGCACAGTCCACAGACCCATTTCAAATCCCAGCTCCACCACTTAGGAGCTCTGTGACCTTGGGCCAGTTGTTAATTTAAGTGCCTCTGTTTCCTCTTCCCCAAAATGCAGGCAATGTTAGTGTCTATGCCATGGTGGTATTGTGAGTTCCTAAAAGCACCGCCTGGCATACTTAGAAAATGGACTCCAGGGACACTCGTCAGTTGTGCTGGCCACTCCATCCATGGCCATGATGGACAGTGGCTATAGGAACAGGATCTGGACTGCCCAAGAGTGAACCCAGCTTAGCCACATACTAGCTGTGAGACTTGACTGAGTAGCTCAGTCTCTGTGAGCCTCATCATCCTCATCTCTGAATTGTGCCTCATGGAATCGATGTGTGGGGCCTCTGAGAGGATGCATGAGCCCTCTATCCAGTGCCTGGCACCCAAGAAACCCTGTCAACATAGCGCCAAGGCAATGCTCTCCTCCTTAGGATTCGAATTCCTTTCTTAGGGTTGCTGTAGCAAAGTACCACAAACACTGCTCAAGGTGTGGGCAAGAGGGCTTCCTCCTAGGACTGTAAGGAAGGTGGTTCTGTCCGCCTGGCTTCTGGGGGTTGCCAGCAATACTTGTTATCTTTCAGTTTGTAGACACAACACCCTGGTCTCTGCCTTTATCTTTATACAGAGTCCTCTCTATGTGCATGTCTGTGTCAAAAATTCTCCTTTTTATAAGGATGCCAGCTCTATTAGTCTAGGATTCCAGTATGTCCTCATTCTCAACTAATGACATCTGCAGCAACTCTATTTTCAAATATGGTCACATTCTGAAATACTAGGGATTAGGATTTCAGTGTACAAATTTTGGAGGAACTCAACAAAAGTTTATGAATCTTTTAAATGTTTCTCTGAGCTCTGAAATTCCATGAGAGATCATTCAGGTCTGGATAGTTCGGGTCAAATAAATGCACCCCTGCGAGCAGTGTTTTCCATTGTTTTAGGAGTTGGAAAATATGCCCCTTGAGAGAAGTGTCTTTATCTTTTTACTTCAAAAAAGATGCTGTCTTGTTCACATGCCTTCTGTGTCCTATGGTGTTAACAGTACACCATCACCCCTCTACAAAAGAATTATCCTGTGTATGGAAGAAGAAGTTGGCTATGAAGTCACCTTGAAATTCTCAAGGCTCTGTGTGGGTGCATTGTTATTATCCACATTATTTATAAGGAATAAAGTGAAATGTTGATTGCCATGTGGGGAGTTGGCATCTGTTAGCAAGGCCTCGTTTCTCCATCACTACTTGTCTCTCTCCATCAAATGCAGACCTGCTGCTGAAGTTTTCAAAAGCTCCCTGTGTTGTGAGATTTGAGCAAACTTGATCTTCCAGGTTTAACTTAAATATTGTTTCCATTTTGAAGCCTGTTTAACTTAAATATTGTTTCCATTTTTGGGTGTACCACAAAGAGCGTTTAGTTGTCCCCCACCTCCCCCCAAGCCCTGGGCCGCGGTATGTAGGCAAGTAACAGAATACTAGGAAGAAAGAGAGAGCCTGAAATGGATCCTCAGCTCTAGGCTGGTGCAGAGACAAAGCAGGATGTAAGTAAAACCATTACTTCTCTCTCCTGATCAAAGGCAAGATGGGAGCCCCGCCCCTCCACCCCACCACCCAGCAAGCAATTAACACAGCCTGGCTTCTCTGCAGTGATGGGGAACTCCTGCTCAGGGCCAGTTCTGCTTCCTCATTGGTTGAAAGTGGGGCAACCTGTGTGCCCAGGTGGAGAAATGAGTATATTTACAAATAGAAAACATTAGGAAACTCTTGATGGGGAAAACACACCACCCTTGTTGACAGATTACTGTTTTCTTCTGCATTTGATGTGGGGTGAGATCAGAATTTTGCTAGCAGAACTTAAAAGACTAAAATCTCAGGAGTCAAGTAAACCTAAGTAGATTTTACAACCAACCATAATCTTGTTAAATGCAGATTCTGATTCCTCCAGGTCTCCCTGAAGCCTGATATTCTGCATTTCTAACAGGCTCCCAGGTAGGGTTGCCAGATTGAGAGGGAGGGGAGAAGGAGAGAGAGGAGAGAGAGGGAGAGAGGAAGAGAGGGAGAGGGTGGGCAGGGGGAGAATATACACCCAGTTAATTTGAATTTTCTATATTTTTTCTGGCAGCTCTATTCCCAGGCAATGTTAATGCTGCTGGCGTGTGGACCACACTTTGAGTGGCAAGGGTATACATCAGAAAAACATAAAAATCTGATGAAAACACCAGGCTGAGTTAGTGGATGAGCATCTGGTACAATTTAGAAACAAGCTCGTGGTTTACAGGATAGTCACACTGCAAAATGTAACTCTGCAGAAATAAACCAACAGCGGCAACCAGTGTGCTCAGGAACCTGGTTCAGGCTTAGGATCCTGGGGATCAGTGTGTGGTACTCAGGTTTGCTTTATTTATTTATTTGGCCACTATTTGATATTGGTAAATCCAAAGTGAAGTTATGACTATAAAAGTACATCTTTAAAGAGTTAAAACAATACTAAGTTAAGTGCTGAGGGCTTTGGAATGGTATCTAGTCATATTCTGCCTCCTTTTCCAATCCACCCTCCAACATGAAGAGGCCACCATGAAGCCTCCTGCAGCTCAACCCCCTGACAGGTGACCTGCCGAGAAGGTGGGGGCTGGGGCTCAGGTTTACACTGACATTTGAAATGCAAACCCATGGCTCTTTTCCTTTGAAGCTGAAAGAACCCATTTCAGTTCCTTTGAGGATAAGGGGCCACCAGAGCAGCCACTTACAGATTGCCTGAAGGTTGGTGCTGGAAGGGAGCTTAGCCATGGTTTATTCTAGCCCCTGAATTCCATTGATGAAGGGTTAGTTGCAGAAAGCCAGTTCTTCTACTCTGATCCCATTTCTCCTTTACTGGCCAGGGTGACATGCGCAGTATAAGAGGTTTAACCCAGGGGACTACATGCAGTTGGGATCTGTTTTTTCAGGAACTTCTTTGTTCTGTTCTGTTTTAAAATACACCAAGATTGCTTATATTTGGTAGAGGAAAACTCTGGCCTTTCTGAGATTGAGTTGAATCTGTATATATGTCTACCGTGATTTTAGTAGGTTTTATTTCATTAACCAAGGGCAGAACCAGTGGGGAACCATGCTTTTCCAAATTAGTAGTGCCATTTGTTTTATTCTCTAGTTAATGTATTGAACATCTATTATGAGACAGGTCTTTGAGGACAAATACTATCTCTTGCCCAGCATGTGTCCTCAGGACTTGGCTTTGCTGCAGCAATGAATAAGTGTGGGATTTTCAACTGAAATGCTCAGAGATTTTTTTTTTTTTAATCTCAGTTCTTTGGCAGGCTTTTGTTTCTGAAACACTTTCAAATAATATCATTTACAAATCCCATTTGTAGAAGTCCTAAATGTCCCCCTTGCCACCCTTTGTGGTATGTCCAACATGGTATTTTTCACCCAGTATTTTTTTAGTTTGCAGTTAATTTATGATTTAACTCTTGTTGTAAAAGAGTTAAGCTATACTGAATTCAATGGTTTAAAACCTGAATGTCTCTTTCCCCAATTCTACACTTCTTCCCAGGAACAATATACCTCAATTAATCTATAGATGTGCCATTTGTATGCATATACAAATATATGTACATTTACACATTAAATAAGAATTGGATTGTATCTTGCAGATTCTTCTGTAGTTTTGCATTTTTCACTTAACTGTATGTCTCGTTAAACTTTCCGAGTACATTTGACTCTAATTCATTATTATCTAATAGCTGCAAAAGTATTCCATCCAATTCCTCTGCCAAGATTTACTTAACTCACAGCTGATGGATATTTAGATTGTTTGTCATTTTTCTCTATGACAAACAAGACTGCAATAAACAATTCGTGTATATGCCTTTGAAAGTATGTGCAAGTATTTCTGCAGAAGAGAGGCCCAGAATGTTAAATTTCTACATGAAATGGATCTCATAAGCTGATGAGAACAGGATCCGTTGCCAATTGGCAAATATATTCAGACCTGAGTCTTAAGTTTTTCAGTCCAAGCTGTCCCATTTGAATTAATTTGGGATTTCCCCAAGAGTCCTCCATATTCAGCCCTTTGCTGGCTGACATTTTGAAATTGGGAGTCAAGCTTCATAGATAAAAGTTTTGTATTTACAGTATTACAATATTGAAATATCTTTATATGGTATGGATATAATTGAGCAGAAGATAGAAAAAAGAAGGAGAATTTCCCTGATAAGTAGATTTAAAACTCCATATTAAACAGAGCATTAGTCTTCCAGAAAAGAAGGTGGGCTCATTCTTTTAGAAAGGAAGCTTTCAAAAAGGTTTCCAGCTAAGCCGACTCCATAAATAACCAAAATCAGACACATAATGGGTGTGCTGTGTCAAGATGTGGTTTGTTTCAGAACTTTAAATGCAATTAACAGAGTGTAGTAGTCAAAGTTTTGAAGATGTCACTCCAAGTTGCCCATCCTCTGGTTATTCAGTCAAATACTAATCTGGGAATTGAGTGTAGGTAGAGACTTTGCAAATGGAATTAAGGTTACTAATCATCCAGTTATGATAGGGAGAGTATAATAACATTGGCCCTTAAAAGTACAGGAAGAAGTTGGGGGCTGGGAGTGTAGCGCAGCAGTAGAGCATGGGTGGGTTCAGCATGTGTGAAGCCCTGAGTTCCATCACCAGCATGCAAGAAATAAAGATGTGAAAGAGGAAAGCAGAAGAGCCATAGAGGTGCAGTGGAGGAAGAAAGAAGAGAGAGAAGGCAGAAAAAAAAGGTCCAAGAAATTCCAAGGGAAGAAGGAGGAAATAGAGAAGGGACCACATGCCAGGGAATGTGAGTGGCCTCTAGAAGCTGAGAAGGACTTCCAGCCAACCATTAGCAGTGACAGGCCTGCAAACACGTGGAGCAGAATTCTGCCAGTGACCTGAATGGGAAGTGGATCTATCCCCAGAGTTCCAGAAAAGATTGCACTTTGGCTGAGACCTTGATTTTGGCCTTGTGAGATCCAAGGTAGAGGACTAGCTGAGCAGGGCTACCTAGGTTTCTGGCCTACAGAACTGTGAAATGATAAATGTTTTGTTGGGTTTTTTTTTTTTTAGCCACTAAATAGGTGGTAATTTGTTATTACAGCAACAGCCAACTAATTAAAGCACAGGGGACAAACCAACATCAGTGTGTTGGACACAACAGAGATGGACCATAGGTGAGGTGCCTTTCTCTCTCCCTAGCATCTGAAGCAGGGAGGGCCAATGTTATACCATGAGGAGGAGCTGCATGCATTTCTAAGCACTTACAGTGTGTCAGGTGCTATACAAAGTGTGAAAGTGCATTCCCTGCCTTGTTCTTCACAACAGCCATACCAGCATCGACACTTTAATTTATCCCCATTTTATAAATGAAGGGCCTGCTCAGAGAAATCAGGTACCGGAGCAGGAGTCACATGGTTTATTAATGGCAAAAACAAGACTTGAACTAGCACCCATGGGACATCATACCCATGTCCAGGTCCGGGCATGTGGACACTGTACTTCAGAGTGCACCAACACTACCACCACCCCAATTAAATATGAAGCTAATATCCTTCTATACACAGAATTGCTGGTATTTAAACGTTAGCTAAACACTCACGCTAAAAATGCCTTTCACCACATAAAGCCCCTTAACCTTGTTTTAATGCCCTTGGAATACTATACCATTAGATGCTGAGCAAGGAGAGAAAAAAATCAAAGCTGAATGGTTCAGGAAACAGGAGATTTCCCACCCCTTCCTCAGGTTCGCCAAGCCACAGCACAGTGCACACTCTTATATTTCTCTTCAAATCCTTGGAGGTCTCACTGGCTCTAGATTGTGTTGAAGATTATGCCCTTTTCCCCACACCAGGCACTCAATTCCAGAGGTGAAGGTTGTAATGGAGACATTTTTTATACCTTGGACACAAATATCAGGAGCCAAAAGGAATATTAAGTGGAACAAATACATTACATAATTGACATTTTATCTGGGGGTGGGGGAGTTGGATGTGCTTATTTAGTCTCAGTTGTCTGTACAGAAAGGGTGACCTCAAATTTAGCCAATGGAAGGTCTGAGCTTGCAACACATGCTGTCTTCTTTTATTTATCCATTTACATGGCCAGCCATTTAACAATATGAACTATCTATCACGTGCCAGAGTTTGCATTGGATGCTGAGGGTACAGTGATGAATCAGATGAGCTTCCTTTTCATGGATGTTTCAAACTAGGGAAGGAAGCATGGAGAAGCCAGTGATTGCAGGATAGTGCTGTAATGGAGGAGCAGTGGATACCAGGAGAGCATATGGGAGAGACTTTAGATGCCAAAAATACTGGCCCCTGAGCTGGAGTGTAAGGAAAAGTAGAAGTTGGCTAGGCACCTACAAAGTAGAGGATAATGGCCCAGATCAAGGGAATATCATGATGCAGATCTAATCTGGAAACACATATATGTCTACATCTGGAGTAGAGAAGGAAGGCAAAGAGACAGAATATCCAAGGCCCCCGCTGGAGAAGGCAGTAGGGACTAGGTCAGCGAGGCTTTCTACTGTTTTGAGGAGGTTGAGCTTTATTATAAGGAAACTTGGAAACCATTGGAAGAAAAGCTGAGGAGGGACATGAGTAGACATCACAGCTTTTGAAGAAATCCTCTGGTGAAAGTCAAGGATTAAAAGAGGAGAAAGAATAGAGGCACGGAGACTATTAGGATACTAGAATTGGCAATGTATGAAGGAGGGGTGGAACTAGGGCTAGAGAAGGACAGCTGGACTCCAGAGAGATCTGGGAAGGTGATTGAATGGGATTTGGTCATGAACTAAAGGGAGAAAAGAGAGTCCAGGATGACAACTGGGCCTGACTTAACCAAATGATCATCCACATGGCCTTCTGGGTTGACAGTTGTGGTCAGCAGAAGCTTGAGGATTGTCACTTGCAATTGTGAAGAAAAGTCTGAGAAGGAGGGCATCAGCCAGGAAGTAAGTTTTCCTTCTGTGGCATGAGGCAGCAGAGATGAGCTCTGTGGACAGGTGTCATGAGGATGTTACAGCAGGTAACTCCTCTTGGTTGTTTTGAATACACTGACAGAACAAAAACTTTCAAGGAAACACCCCCTTAACAAAACATGAAAGGATATACAGTTTCAAATGCTTGCTCTCTTTCCCGTGCCCCTGTTTTCTGTGGAGAGGGATGCCTTGCTGTTGAAGGTGGCAGGTGCAAGTTACTCCATGGATCTGAAGAAGGGTCATTGTAGCCATAACCTGTGCCCTGAGGCTCAGTGATGTCTTGACAGATGTCTTGACTCTTGGCTTTGACATATCACAACTGCCCGTCAGCTGGAGCCAGAAGGTCAGGGACTTCACAGTACTTGCTTGGTTAAACACCTGTGGCTGCTTTGACCCCATGGCTGAGGCCCATCACAGGCTGACAGTTCAGAGTGACTCAGATCCACTTACAAACTGATGGTCCTTCAGTCAGAAGGGAGAGGGAGATTTTCATGAATAAGTGTGTAAACTGCATCTAATAACTAACTGTGGTATACAGCTACTACTGCTTTGTCCTCCTCCTTATCTGTCTCTCCCTCTTCTGATACCAGCAGCCAGATTTTCTTAAAAGAATTGTTTCCTTTCTGCAGTTCTGGAGAAGTTACCTTTTGGCTAGCACTGTGTCAGCTAAGGGCACATGACTCAAGTGAACCAATCAGATGATCTCTCCCCAGACTCCATCACTTAGAGGAAGGTAGTTATCTCTTGTGCCATAATGATTGGTTCATGGATGAGCACATGACTGAGCTTGACCAATGAGTCTCAGTTCTGAGACTTTGTGATAGGACTGGTTTTTTTCTTTTGGTGGTGGGGAAGTGACATTCTGTGGACTTGGAAGGTGGAAGGATAAAATTTGGAGTACCAGGGGCCACAGGTCCACAGCATACAGGGAGGTCTGCCTGAGAATGACATAAAAAAAGAGCATAGCAGACATGTGTGATAGAGGGGGTGAGCAGAGAGAAAAAGAGAGGTAGAAATGGATTCCTAGGGACATCATTTAAGATTCTGAATTCAGTTATGCCCAAAGCCAGCCTAGTTCCGAATGATTCAGTTACAAGAGCCAGTTACATACCTTTTTCCATAAACCAGTTTGAGTCTAGATAAATATTGCATCCACTAGTGAATTCTAGTTCAAGTCAATTGAGCAAGTATTTGCCGAGATCCATGGTAGAGCTTACCTCAGAGCTATGGGAAGCACATGAGGTATGGTATAATCATAGCCATTCTATGTATTGGACATCTCCTCCATTTTCAGGTGCTCCTTAGTTCTTGATTTACATTATTTCAATTGCTCCTTTGAGCAAATCTTTGAATCAGTAGTAATTATTTACATTTTTCACAGGAGGAAATCAAGACTCAGATTAAGAAATATGTCCAATGTAATGTTAATAATAAAAAGTAGTTATTGACAAAGGCAGGATAGGAGTTATGGTCTACTATGGCCCCATTGTCTGGATTCTCACCATTCTACTGTCTTGCCTCCTTCCCTTGGGTGGCTTAGATCAGGAATCTTTATGACTTCCATCAGGAAAGACATAAAGGAAATACTGGGTACAGTGGGCAAGTAAAGTTACTCCCTCCCACCCCAAGGATTTGGAAATAAGGGGAATAAGACACCTGCGAATGCAAATTAGAGCAGAGATTTGCCAAGTTTCCCAGAACCCAGAAGTCACTCTTCCCATGAAAACCACCATCCCTCTGTGGATTAGTACATTGGGTTCTTAACCTAGTGTTTTCAAATGCTTCCTTCACTTAGCACCCCTAGTTTTGGGGATGGTAATCTTCTCTTCATCATGACCCCTTCTACCCTACCTTCATTTTAAGCCATTTTTAAGCCTCTGCTTCATCAGAAGGTGCATCTGTTGGGAGAGAACTTCACTTGCTACACCTGGACATTCCGGGTTCTCTAGTGATGATTTAGTCATTATAAATTAAACTGGCATCCGAGTCTAACCAGGTCTCCCTTGTGAGCTCCTGCATGGAGAGACTGCATTGGTGAGAAGCTGGAAAGTCTTTGGGTCCACACATCTGTTAGAGTTTTCCGGATAAAATAGTCCCAGGGCCTTCTGGTGTGCACTGTTAACTACACAGGGTCTAGCTATTTTGGAGGCTGCCATCTGGAGATGAGTTTTCTCTTTGCACTAACGAGACCACTTTCAGAACCTCCCAGACTCCAGACCAGGCCTGGATGATGACAGCTTAGTTACAGTTTAAAGTGCTTTCTCCCATGTACAAATACTTTTGCCCTGGATGAGAGGGACTGAGCAGCTTTGGAGGCAGAACAGCTGGTGATATGGAGTTAAATGAACTTGAACTTGAGTCCCAGCTTCACCACCACTACTAGCTACATGGACAAGTTCTCTAAGGCCCAGTTTGCTCATGTAACAGGATCTATGAGAACTAAAAAGTAAAAAAGGGAAAAGAATGCAGGATGCCGGACGTAGTTGCACTCACTGGCCATGAGAGTTTCCTTCTGCTGACACCATGACACCTTGGCTGGGCATGGCCAACTGCCCACATACTTTTCACTGTATGGTCCAGGCCTGACTGTTCCATACAGCGGCATAGCCCCTTAGGAAGGCTGGGAGTCTTGGAGAAAGACAACATCCTGTCCTACAGGGAGGCAAGTCAAACCAAGTGGCCTCGGGGTCTAAACTGAAATGTCACTGAGGGAAATGACCCAGGTGAGATGGATTGGATGGCATGGTCAGGCCTGGAAAAGTGACTGCTGAGTTCTATGGCCCCACTCCTAAGGCCATAGGGGATGCAGACCCAGTCTACCCATATTTGTGTGTTTTTCCAGTAAAAGCAAAGAATATGGATTTCTTTGTGAAATCTCCCCCTGCCTTTTTTTTTTACATGATATTAAGTGATTTGGATTCTTTTAAACACTGTGAAGTCCCATGTGCCTACGTGCAAGAAGCAATTATGCAGCTGGGCTCGGTGGCGCACACCTGCAATCCCAGAACTTTGGGAGGCTGAGACCGGAGAATTGCGAGTTCAAAGCCAGCCTCAGCAATAGCGAGGTGCTAAGCAACTCAGTGAGACCCTGTCTCTACATAAAACACAAAATAGGGCTGGGGATGTGGCTCAGTGGTTGAGTGCCCCTGAATTCAATCCCCAGTACCAAAAAAAAAAAAAAGAAAGAAAGAAAGAAAAGAAAGGAAAAAGAATCATGGGGCTTTAATTCATGATGTCTATCTTACGTTTGTGTTCCTGCAGAAGCAGATCTCATGACAAAGATGCAGCACGAGCAGCATTGGCAGGGATCCCAGGATTGGGGACTGGCCACAGAGTAAGGCAGAAATGGGAAGGCAACCAATAAAGGGGAGCTGTCAAGTCACAACTGCAGGTGACTAGCTAAAGTGCAGCTTAGTCCTGCCAGGATGCTCTGAGAGCCTCAAGGTCATTCGCCTGAAGGGTGAGGGAACTAGGATATGTACACAGGCTTGTCATTTACTAGCTGGGGGCTACTCCCAGGTATGGGTACCCCTCCCCCACTCCTCACCTGCCACAAGCCTGTGCAGTACCAGCTTTGGAGGTCAGAGGTGCCCTTAGGCAAAAGCAGGTGAGGCTGTGCAGTGGAAGGTTGGGCTGTGTGAGCTAAAACGGTCAGGCTGGATAAGTTGTGGGAGTCAATGGGAAAGGGACAGAAGGAAGCGGAATTAGCATTGCATTGATGAATATTTGAACATCCATTCACCCTGGCGATGGGGTGGGAGGTAATGCAAGGGCCTTGCGCTGGCTGCTTCTGTCCCATAGGATGAGGCTTCCAACACATGCCTCTGACTTCCTTCTTGTGCCAAAGTAGGAGCTGAAGCAGAAAGAGATGCGAATTCCTGGCAGGAATGCCCGCTCACCGCACTTGCCTCTCCAAGTTCTGCCTGTCAATTATAGAAAGATCTGTGTGATTCCTTGGCCTCCATTATCTTCCACCAGGGTCTCCAGTGGCAACTTGCAACTGTTTTCTGTGGAGAGGTTCAAATTGTTTTCTATCTCCTAAGCTGCCAAGTACAATGTCATAAGCAATAAATAAATAAATTGTTGGCCTATATGGAAAGCATATTTTGTCCAGATGTGTCCTTGAAACCTCAGCCCTGAAACATGAAAGTCAGATTGGAAACCACACTCTCAAAGCCTGAGGGAAGTGGACTCATAGGGAAAAGTCTTGATTGGCAGGTGTTGCCACCTAGCACCTGATCTGTGTCCTGCTGATAGGCCAGGCAGTGTAGTTTGTGAAATGCTGAGTATGTGAGGTGGTGCCTAGGCATTCAGTGTGCCTGGTTAGCTTGGGTGGCCCAGCTGCAGGAGCAAGGTGGAGGAAGAAGCAAGCTTGGGGTGTTGCCTGGCCCAGGAGCTGAGACCTGTGTTCTCTTGGCCACTTCTTAATGGGATGAGCTACAGTGAGCCTTCCTCATCAAGAGGACTGAGTTTGGCAGCTTTTTCTGTGGTACAAACTGTTCCCAGCTATTTCGGCCTTGCTGGATGCAGAAGTCAAGGCCATGGGGCTGTGCAACCAGGAAAGAGGAGGAACAGGAAGGAGATCTGGAAAACTCAACCCAGGAAGAAAGAGGCTGGGCATGTTTTAGCTAGTTCAGTCAACCCTGAGATGGCGTGGGCATTGTAAGACAGTGTTGCCCCAGACCCATCGGAGATCCGGGAGAGCAGACATGGCCTTGGTGGCAATAATTACAGTGTAGAGCTTGTCAGCAGTGACTTAGGCTGTATGTGTTGGTTGGCTGAGAATACTTTTAAATGTCATCTTTATTACTTTTTAAATTAAAAATATATGCTTATAAAAGTTAAGCAGATGGGCTGGGATTGTGGCTCAGTGGTAGAGCGCTTGCCTCGCATGTGTGAGGCACTGGGTTCGATCCTCAGCACCACATAAAAATAAATCAATAAAGATATTGTGTCCACCTACAACTAAAAAAAAAAAAAAAAAAGTTAAGCAGACTAGAGATACATGAATGGAAAAGTGAAAGTTCCTCCACAACATCCCAAATCACCCCATCTGTGTCCTTGCAGAAAATACACACATATGCACACACATATTTTATAAGGCTTATGCATATATTGTACAAATTATTCTCTCTCTCTTTTCTACTTCACATACTCTGGATATCTTTCTACATCAGTACAATCTTTGTTTGCCATGCTGTTTTGATAGGTTAAGGTGATTTTGTTAAAATTTTCAAGGCGAGTGTGATTGTGCATGCCTGTAATTCCAGTGGTGCAGGAGGATTGCAAGTTCAAAGCCAGCCTCATCAACTTAGCCAGACCCTGAGCAACTTAGCAAGAACCTGTCTCAAAATAGAAAATGAAAATGTCTGGAGATGTGGCTCATTAGTTAAGTGCCCCCAGGTTCAATCCCTGATACCAAAAAAAATTTCTCAGATTGCTTTCCAAAATGTTAGCAGTTGATACTACTATCATGATTGCTAGTAAAAGTAATCTTTTACTTTCTTACCTGTTGAATTCAGTGGTATTAAAATTGAACTACATTGATGGGCTGGAGTTGTGGCTCAGTGGTAGAGTGCTTGCCTAGCATGTGTGAGGCACTGGGTTTGATTCTCAGCACCACATATAAATACATAAAATAAAGGTTCATCTACAACTAGTAAAATATTTTTAAAAAATTGAACTACAGAGATATTCTTGAAGAAAAATTATTTCAGAAATGGTGATTTTTTTTTTTTTTTGGTACTGGGGATTGAACTTGGGGGCACTCAACCACTAAGCCACATCCCCAGCCCTATTTTATATTTTTTATGTAGAGACAGGGTCTTGCTGAGTTGCTTAGTGCCTCGCTGTTGCTGAGGCTGGCTTTGAACTTGTGATTCTCTTGTCTCAGCCTCCCAAGATGCTGGGATTACAGGTGTGTGACACTGCGCCCAGCTTGAAATGGTGATTTTTAAATACATATATATATATATATATATATGCACATGAAATATAAATATCCATTCAAGTGCACACAAACATATATGTATAGTGTAATGAAATTTAAGAGATATAATGGGCTGAGTAAAACTGCAGACATCACTTCCATACCTGAGTTAATTTTTCTTAAATAAATTTCTTCACACTCTGTCAATCTTTGCTATACATTCGCATGTTCTCTGTGCCTAGGAGCCCAGCTGGGGAGGTAAGCATGAGGCTCCTGTAAGCTCCCTAGATGGTTAAGAATGTAAGCCATGGCATAAGATACTAGTACTGATACTTCCCAGGACAGAGCCTTAGTCACTGTGCTTAGTGGTCTCTGCGCTTCAGTTCCCTTACATCTCAAAGCAGAACAATGACACGTGCTTCCTTTGGGAATTAAGCAGATCAGAGAGTAAACCTAGGAAAGCCTTGTATGGACTGGCATTTGGTAAGCAATACATCTCTGCCCAGCAAGGAGTGCTTAATAGAAGTGGGAAGAGGGGTGCCATTACCAGCGGATGGTAGACCTCTCACCAGGTCCATGCGCTGCATGCTTTGGGAATATCTACCTTTTCAGGTGCTCATCGTCTTCTCCAGCCAGATAGTTGGGGGGAAAAGTAATGGAAAATAAAATGGATGTAGAATAATTTTTAAAGCCAATAGTCAACTAAAACTATTCCAAAATGCCTCCAAACTTGTCACAAACTATCAGCTGCCCTAGACCAGAAACAGAACCTGATTTCCAGTTGTAGATGATAAATAAACACAGTGCACTGCCCTTTACAATGAGTGGCTATTTTTTTAACCCATGCAGATGTGTCCTATTTACATTGAAGCTGTCATACAAATTAGCAAAAGCCTACAGAATCTGAAAGAAGGCAGGCCTCTGGTCCCTAAATGTTCACAGAAAGAAAAATGGCTTCTCTCCTCCTCATCACTGGGGCATTGTGGTCCTAGGAGGGATTGGGAAGAGCTGAGAAGCTTTTCCAGGCCAGCAGAAATGCCTGCTGACCAGGCAGGCTTTGAAGCTAATTTGCAAGGCTAGGTAAAATGGAATGTGATACAGTTTAGAACTGCTGTGATTTTGACTTGTTTGCAATCTGTGAAAAGCCCTGCATCTCTAACAGATATGAAAATCCTCTCATTTAGTACAAGCTTGTGCATGGCAGATTGAGTCTGAATGAAACGCCAATTAGAGAGTAATGGATGCTCTCCTGATTTTCTGAGCATAAGGTTTCCTTGGCAAACTACTTGTTTGCCTATAATTATCAGACTCCTTACCAGTCCACATGTATGGGTTCTTGGAGGGAGACTGTGGAGGACTGAATCATAAAGTCAAAGTAAGTAAGGGCCAGGAGGGTATTCTGATACTAGATTTTCAACTCCTTCCATGTACTGAAGAGATAACAGTTCAAAGCGGGGAAAGGTCAGCTCCAAACTCTCCAGCCAAGACTTGAGAACAGAACCCAGGACGCAAGGCTTTCACTAAATTTCCACGAGATCATGTCCCTTCCAGATGATCTTCCTCTTGGGGGATGCGCATGGACAGGAAGATATAAACAACTTAAATAGAAGCTTTAAGACTCTTATGGCTGATCTTTCCTGGAGAGGAAGCAAATCCCCAATTGTGTGAGTCCAGAAGTAATTTAGTTTAAGAAAAGCAATTCATTCTCTAAGCACCATGGAGGACCTTTGCCTCCAGCAAAGACCTAGGATTTACAGAATGGTCCCTTCCCTTAAAATAAGGAGGACAGAGTTGCATAGAGTATCCTCTGAGAGGCAGGCACAAAGGTCTGTGGCAAGGAAGGTGGCTTTTCAGTTCAGCTAAGATAACTCAGGGAAGGCTTTCTTTGACCTGGGTCTCAAAGGGGCCAGCCAGCATTTTCCCAGTGCAGATTCATTCCATTCATTCATTTAATTGAAATTTACTGAGCACCTACTTCTTGCTGGCCTTTGTGTCAGACAAATAAGCAGTAAATATGTAGCAATAAGCAATGTCCTGCCCTCTTGTATTATTTTGAAAAGAGTCAGAAACTAAGCAGGTAAATGGACAAATAAGATGATTTTAGATAATGCTAACTAGAGAAGAAAATGAAGTGGAAAAAAATCAAGGGTAAGGATACTGCCTCATATGAAATGGTCTGAAAGGCTGATGTGAGGAGGTGATCCCTGGGCTGAGAAGGAGCCAGCACAAGTGGACCAGGGTGGTGGTAATCCCATGAGCTGAAGGGAAAGGCAGCAGCAGAGGAAACTGGAGAGGTGAGCCGTGGCCAGTTTGCACAGGGCCTGTAGACCTAGAGCAAGCAGAGTGAATGTTGTAGGAGAGCTAGGGAGCCATGAGAGGTGTTTGAGCAGGGGAACACTGTGCTATATGTGTGAGGAGTCAGGAAAGCATCAAAGTCACCAAGGTGGGAGCAGGCCTGGTGGATGTGGGGTTTTTCCAGAATGCCAGGCAGTCAGCCTGAATTCCACCAAGTGTTTCTTCTTTAGGATCATAAATAGGTAGAAGTAAGAGACAACACAATCCTCCCGTTTCACAGTGGGGAAACTGAGGCTTGGAGAGTCAGTGCAGAGACCAGCTAGTGCTGTGGGAGGGTGGGTCCCACACTCGGGCCTGGGATATGGAGTCCCAAGCTCCACACGCCTGCCTCTCTGCCTCTTTACCCACCTGCATATCTGCCAGTGGCTTGCATTTAAAATCTGTTCCCCATCAGGCATTTGAGAGAGGGCTTTTACGGTTTGTTTTTAGTAGTGTGTTAAAAGGCAGTCACCTTGAATGACTTCTGCTTGACAGAAGTGTCAGCATTGTCACCACCTATTCCAAGGCACAGTGGCACATGACAGGAGTACCCTGGCTCCATGGGGAAAAGAGGAGAAAGGCCAAGAGCTGTTTACCAGAGCTCGAATGTAGGTTCAGCTTTGTTCCTGACTGTCTGTGTGGCCTTGAGAAACTCCTGCCTTCTTCACTCTGGACCTGCGCTTCTTTGTGTATAAAATGAGAGGACTGGAACCTAGGCATTATTCCAGAGTGCCAGAGTTTTGAACTGAACAAGTTAAACAGCTTGTTGCAGGACTTCTCAGAGCCTTTCATATGCTAAGGAGCACTGTCAGACTCCAGGAGGGAAAGGGCAGTCTGACGCACAGCACAGATGTGTTTATGCATGTGGACTTGGCATGCTTATGGAACCGGTGCTCCTCTGGACACTCTCAGGAAGCTAATCTGTGAGATAAGCCTGAGGTTCTAAAAGAGAACCTTCATTCATGTCCTTACCCAGCCTTGTTCAATGATGGCACAGAGCAACAGGTTGCCCCATGTCTCCTCTCCATCCCACTTCCACCCTCACCCTCCTACCCCCCACCCCAGAGACCCACAGAGGCTGTCTTTGGAAGGCACATGACCAACAGAAATAGCCTCTGTCCCCTGAGGTCCTCTCAGAGCTCTTCATGGAAAGAGCTCCTTGGAAAGCTGCTTCTCCTACCCCATGCTATAGCCACAGTGGCGAAGAGGAAGGGAGACTTGTGGTAGAGATTCCAGATCACTTGATCTCTCTCTCTCCATGGAGCTTTCTCTGGACCTTTCTTTAGAAACATTTTCAATTTCTACATTCAATCTTGTTGTTCATGGCTAAGGCTCTTCTGCTTCATGATGACCATGCAGTCTGGGAATCTCTCAAGAG
This sequence comes from Xerus rutilus, assembly GCA_028644305.1. Taxonomy (NCBI): domain Eukaryota; kingdom Metazoa; phylum Chordata; class Mammalia; order Rodentia; family Sciuridae; genus Xerus; species Xerus rutilus. The sequence continues at coordinate 40,429,994 of CM053413.1, forward strand.
GCCCTTGGAGGCAGCTACCTGCCACATGCAACCCGATGGCCCTCACAGAACCATCATGCTCATCCTGGTGGCTGATGTTCACGGGGTGCTCACTATGTACCAGCAAGGTATAAAGAGCTTTACAGGCACTAACTCCTGGTCTCCTGGCAGCAGCTCTGTGAGATGCAGACACAGTTACTATTCCTAGTACACAGAAGAGCTTGGTCAGGCTTAGTCACTCCCCAAACATCCCATCCAAATCTGTCTCCCAAGTCTGTACATTTGACTATTGCACTGTATTACTCTAGTACTGTTTAAAGTAAAGAAAGGTGAGGAAATGAATGAATGCCTAGTGAATAAATGAATGAAGCTTGCCCAGTCCTAGAGGAAAGTGCCTCCACTATCTTATGGTCCCATGAGATCTCTCTGCCCTACCATCACCTCCCACCAGAGTCTCAGTGGGCACTTAGTACCCCACTATGAGGCAGGGCAGCTGCCTGCCAGCAGCCCAGGGCATCTGGCCACCTCCTCCACCTGCCAGCGTGCACACCTCTGCGATTGCAGGCGCCTGCACCTCAGCCTGCTGGGTTTTTTGTTGCCGCTGCTGCGTTTCTCAGCAAGAGGAGAGCAGCTGTTCTGGGATTGAAACATGAAGAAAGATGGGCTGAGATCAGATAAGCATCCCTTCCCAGGCAAGCGTACCTCCCAATTTGCAGGCCTTTGTTACATTACTAGCAGTTAAGGAATGTTGAAATAGAGCTCTAGCCTTGATGTGAGTTATAATCTCTGAAGCTATATTTAAGTCTACCTAAAGATATTTCAATTTGCTATCTCTCTCTCCTTTTTAACTCTCTTTGGCTCAGAGCACACTTGTAGCCCCAAAGAACACAGAAAGCCAGGACATATTTCTTAATGTTTTACATTACAGTCATAAGTCCTTCTTATCCTTTGATGATCATATTTTAACTTTTAGTCAGCGGGCCTGTGGGTGTGCCTCTGTGTGCTACATGTAAGTTCACATTTATACCAGCAGCATTAGTTCCTTTTATCTTTTTTCCCCCAAAGCCTTACTTGTAAGACTACATTCAACAGCGGATTAATTCCCAAATAACTTCGTTCAGCTTTCGCAGCTGCTGCCAAACAGCCTCCCTCCCAGCCTGGTGTAGACCTGGGGGTGGTTATAATTAACAATTCACTGGGGGTGGGGGTGTAGTGCACAGAAGGGGACCCGGCAGGGAAGTCATCAAATACCAGTGACTACTGCCAATACCAGGGCCCACAGGGGGTTTTTGTTGGAGGAGGACAGGTCCAGGAGGCGGATAGGGAACAAAAATGTGTCTCTCAGCCATTGGCCGGTGGTGAGCTAAGCATGGATGGGCTGGGGCAGTCCTCTTTGTGTGTGTGTGTATGTGTGTATGGGGTGAGGGGTGTCAATGCATATCAATGTGGAGTATTGTATAGAAGAGGAAGTCTGTTCTAAGGCTATAGGTTGTGGTATTGTGCTTTGTTTGAAGTCTAATTTTTCACTTATTACCTCTTTAACCTTAGGCAAATTGCTTATAACTCACCTCTCTGCCTCAGTTTCTCCATCTGTAAAATGGGGATGCATTCACTATTCAGAAAATATTTGTCAGATACCTACTCTATTCCAGGCACTGTTATAGATGCCAGAGATGCAGCAATAAACAAAAAGACAAAATTCCATGTCCTCATGGAGCTCACTTTCCACTGGAAGGTGGGAGTGAGGGCAGAGACCTTACAGAAAAGGTTTTCATAAGGATTAAGATAGATTGTGCATGTAAAGTGCCTCACACACTATGTGTGAGTATGCATGAAAAGGGACACACATGAACATTATTATTCTTTAAATTGTATTTACAAAGTGACAACCCCTCTCCTGCCCCAAATAGTAATGACTCTTATTCTGGCACTTTTATTCACAAACAGATTTTTCCTTGGAAAGTAACATGAGTATTTTGGGAAGAGATGCTCTGTAAATGTTTTGCTAACTCAGTCAAAACAGTGTATCTTTGCTCCAGACATCTCTAAGGGCAAAGATGCTTCTTGAATGGATGTTAACAGAGGAAGATCAGCTCTCAGGTGACAGCTCAGACATGACAAACTGGAACAATGCAGAAAGGAATGTGTGAACGGTGGATTAAGAATTGCAGGGTGATTACTTTGTGCAAACTGATATGCAAGAAACAGGCACACCTTGTTATCCAGAAACACAATAAGCAAAAATTCACTATTACAGAATTGCAGCATAGGCAACCAACCCCCTACATAAAAATGTGTTGTTATTAAAATGTGAAGGGGGAGTGGAGAGGACATTGTGAAATTGGTTTGGAATGTGGGCCTCATTTTCCACTAGAGTGGAGTTCGTGGACTGATCCTCAAGGGCTTATTTAACCTACATTTGCTTGAAATGTATTATTTCCCCCTCACCAGCCACTACGTGCAACAGGGTTTTTGTGGGAGAAGACATTGAAAAGGCCCTCCTTCCAGCACCCAAGTGGAACCAGTATGTACTAAATATACAGATTTTCCCCTTATTCCCTAATTCATGGTCCAGAGCTGATGGTTAAAAAGTTGCAGGAAAACCAAAGTTGTCCTACTGTTAAAGCGTTCACAGATTGACCACTTATCAAATTAACCCCTCTCAGATGTCCTTCCCCATTTAACACTGGGTCTCCCACCATGTTGAAAGTCAAATCTTAATGCATCTTTTTCCAGATTATCTTGATGTTTCCAGCATCCAGAAGCACAGGAAAATACAGTGTGTAACCCTTACAGAACGTAGTAGCAAAATTTTCAAAAGGTGCAAAGTTTTATCAAATTGATGGAAAGGAAATTGGAGACCAGGTTTGTGTCATGTGCAAATTAACAAATGAAGGTAATTTGTTATCAATTAAAAAGAGAAAAGTTAATAAGCAGGATGGGAGCTCAGAGCTTCAGAGTGAGTGAGTAGATGCTAGAGGCTTATGACAGGTCCTTAGAAAAATGGTATATGTCTCAAATACTTTTGCAAAAGTCACACTTGTTATCAGCTGCACTGATAGGAGTGAAAGATGTCACATCATGATCTCATACAACCTGGCTGAGGAAAAACAGCCCAAAGTAAATCAACACTTACCTTATTCTTTGTTCTGTTTATTGCAATTATAACCTAAATCTTACTTAAAATAATGTATGTATGCTCATTTCCCAAAATTTTAGTTTCATTTTTAAATATAAAATCTCAAATATCTTTTGCATTATTTACTATGAAATTTTAATCCCCATCAAAGTGGCAGGTGCTCTGTTCCAGTTCTCAGTTTTCCTCAGGAAGGAGAACCTTATATATTTGAATTGAAAGGTTCTCACTCTGGACAGCCACTGTTTGGACATTCTGAATTAGGGCAGTGGGCAATACGGTGGAAGTCTAGCCACTTCTGTGTGTGCTGGTGGTGCTTAATCTTTTACATATCTCAAATATATGTATTTTTATGTATAGATACGCATGCCTATAGAATGCATGCATTCGCACACGTATACATTTAAACATTTATAAAGTGCCAAAGCACATTTTATATTTTCATCTCTTTTTGTTCCTGGCAGTGATCTGATGGAGTATGTAATATTGTCCCAATTTTACAGATGCAAAAACTGAAACAGAGTGATGGGGTCACTTGCCCACCATTGTAGCACTAATAAGGAATTTGCGTGCAGTTCTTTCAAGTCCAGTAAAACTCAACACAGTGATACAACAGCAAGTCCTTCAAAAACAGAACCACACCCAGAGGAGGATAAGAGAGTCTTTTATCTAACATGGTATTTGCCAGAATTCTGCATCTGCATGATGATTGATGCTCACAGCGATTACCTCAGGGCAGACTAATATTTCGAAAAAACTCTGAACAATCAAGGAAATATCAATATCAAAGAAGTATTCAGGAGAAAGTTAGCCCCGCTTTTTATTTATTTATCTTTTACAAGTTGCAATCTATATTTCTGGCAGTTGTTATTTCAGTTTTTTTAACTTACTTTCTAACTTTCTCAAGATACTCCTTTAAACAAAACAGCTTGGCCCTGCTGAAAGAGTTTACCGTATAACTTTAATCTCTGTGTTTACATAATAAGAATCTACAGAGAAATTGACATTATCTTTCACAAGACAATCTTTTTAAAGATCAAGTTCACTTAGACAAAAAATATTATACATTATCATTAAATAGAAATGAAAGTCTTAAAGACTGAATCCATGACTAAAAGACACTCATTGATGGGAAGAGTGAAACCAAAAAGCATTGTCAGACCTGCCTCATACTCTGTGACAGAAATAACTTCTTGCTTAACATGCACTTGCTGACCAGTGATGGTGTAAGGAAGACCTGTCACAGAGCCCACCTGTGAGCACAGGTAGACCAACATGGCAGAAGCCTCTGGAAGCTGAGTAGCTACTCCCTCTAAATTTTCAAGAGTAAATTTCTATGCCATATTTGCTCATGAAAATATAAATGTAGTTTATAATTTCAATAAAATGGTAACAAGACTTCATAGTTGTTTACTCTTTCTGTGAATATATGTACCTCTACACCCACATTGTGTGACTTTCAGCGTAAAACTATCACTTCTTTCCAGTCAAAGAAAGGATTGCCCCTCATATGTTTCTAAACTGCTTGGACTTGAGAATAAAACACGTATAAATCTGTATGGAGAAAATTAAACAAGCCAACTCCTGTGTTCTCCTTTCACCTCACCCAATGGGACATTTGGCATACTTTGAGGTGGCATAAAAATGGCATAGTATAATTTTGTAGAGAGAGTATATGGAGATTAAACCTGTGATCTGTGGCAGGCATGCAAACATGTATGACTGTGAAGAGAGACTGAACTAAAGGAAAGCCTCACCTAGGCAGAACAGTAGAATGGGGCTTTTATGATTCCATGTGGGCTCCCCTTTACCTGCAAGTTTAAGGCAGAATTTCAGTGAATTACCCACAAAAAATCAACTCTTCACATTCCCCATTGTTCAATTGTTCAATTCAATATTCAGCAAGTACCAAGTACCTGGTGTGGGTGGTACTGTGCTGGGGTGTGTGAGACCAGTGGAAAGTGTCTACTCGCCATTGCTGGCTCTCCTTCCTGGTTAAGGGAAAATGGCATTCCCACACCATGCAGCCATGTTCTGAGTGAAAGCCACGTGTACTACCTGTTCTTCACCATGAAATACCCCTCACTTATGTCATGCTTATGCCTTTAGAAGACACTTGAGACCACTTGAATCAACCTGAAGAGCATGGTGGGCTAGCAAGATGGACAGAAAGATGTCTAGGTGGTGAGTGTATGGCTCACAGAGGCACCACGGTCACTGAAGGTGGACATTTCTGCTTTTTTCATGACAGTGAAAGCAATGGAAGGGAAAATGGGCAGGGATCAAAAGAGATGATCCCTGCACCACAAGGAATAGGAACCTCTGTAGACTATCTGAATCCCAAAGTGACATGCCAGGACTTCTGACATGATAATCATGGCTATCAGGCCTTCTGTATCTATTCAAACTATGTTTTAAAGGGAGGAAAGGAAATATATCGGTCTCTATATCTGAAAGTCAAGGTGGAATGGCTTCAGTTATGGCAGGATCCAGACGCTTTTAAAAGATGTTATTAGGACTTCGTTTCCCACCTTCTTCTGGCCTTGTTCTTCCTCAAGGGGATTCCATTCTCTAATAGACTTCTACTGTAAGATTCACCATAAGAGAGAAAAGCAGCTGCTCATGTTCCCAGATGTTTATGTAATGGTGTGGATACCACAGAAATATGGAAGCCTCTCTCTCCCAGGAGTTCTGATAAAGCCCCCAGGTAGAATCTCACTGTTCTCACTTTTTGTCATGTTCCCATCCAGGAACCAACCACTGTGTGAGTAAGAAATGGAATATTTTAATTGACTAAGCCTGTGTTGTGTTTCCTCTCCAGAATCCCAGAATGGGGAAGTATGTTTCCCCAAAGGGAAAAAACAAGATACTGTAGTCCATGATGAGCAGGCAGAAAGAACTCCCTGCAGAGGATTTGGTGAAAACAGGCAAGGAACCATCACAGAACTGGAGGGCCAGATGTGTAGCTGAGCCACACAGGACTGGAGTGGGAGTCAGGATGTTTGTCTGTTTTTTTATGTTTTCTTCTGTCCCTTCTTATCCAACCTCCTCCACCTTCATCATGCCCTGGCCACAGCCTGCATGTCCCCCCAACCTTATCAAGGACTGGTCCAGTCTCTTGAAATCTTTCTTTCCCAATGCCTAGGGAGAAAGAAGTTTATTGGTTTATCTCAGAACAAGGTCACAAGCTATGGGTCACTGGCTAACCTCACCAGTGTATTTACCTGAAGCAGGACTTGGTGCAATCAACTCTACAAGTTAGGACAGATCGAGCTGTTTGTGGGTTTCTCCTTCCTAGACTGTGGCTAAGGTAGAACCTTTAGAAAGAAAGCAATAATATATGTCAAGAACAGGCAGAGACTCGGGCAGAATCAGGCTGCAAGGCCATTCCTGGTATGTGAGTCTTGTTGGAAAATCCAGACTCTTCATTCCCTGACAAAGACAGGAGTAGGCTGTCAAGGAAGCAGGAAGGTGAGGTTAGTTAGCAGGGAGACAGACAAGCAAGGCAGAGGCTCGCTGCTCCAGCAAAGCCACAGATTTCTCCTCCAAGAGAGGTGAAATGCAGCCAAGGGACCTGTGAACTGGTGCATTTTTTAATATCAGGCAGTGAAAGATTTCCCAGGCAGCTCTGGTAAAGCTGCTGCTTGTGGCTCCACCCCTCTGTGGACCTGCTTCCTCCTGAGGAGTGGTAGCAGTGATGTCTTATGTGATACACCACCTATACTGCCTACGCCTTTGTCCAGGTGTGGAAATACCTGCTTCTTGCCCTTGATAAACTCACAAGCAGCCCAGGGGCCTAAGCAGGTAATTTTATTAGCATGTATACACCCTAGAAACAAAAGTACCATAAATCCATGCAAGTTGATTGAATGGGGTTTTTTGGCTGGGTTAAATATAAGAGGGAGTTCTTCTAAGTGTCAAAATTAGCTTAGGTGCTGCACACAGACAATTTTTCTTGGCTGACGTAGATTTAAGTTGACAGAACTTTCAGCCTAGGCAGGATGTTGGGTCTCTCTCAATCACTATTCATTTGTTCATTGATTCAGTGAATATTTAAATGTGTATTATGAATAAGATATGGTGTACCAGCACCCTATCGCATGTTTAGCTCCTCCCTGTGCTTTCTCTCCTGTCTGTAAGCTACCCAGGCTTCTCTGTGGCTCATGTCCTGGTTCCTGGACTCCTGGGTATGAATAAATACACTGTCTTTTCTAAGAGCTTCTTCTCCTGCAGTTCTGTACCTGGATCCCTGAGACTCATCTTCGCACGCCTGAGATCATTCTTTTCTTAGTCCATTTTGTCCGAGGAGTTGCTAAAACTTCTTCTCCCAGTGAATGAGGGTAGCATTCCTCTCCTAGCTCCTGAACCTGATCTTCATAGAGGTGGGCGACCTATTTCCGTGGCTTCTGAACATTAGATTCTGGGCACAGAAAAAGTTTTTGACTGGGGCTGGGGCTGTAGCTCAGTGGTAGAGCGCTTGCCTAGCATGCGTGAGGCACTGGGTTTGATCCTCAGCACCATATACAAATAATAAATGAATAAAATAAAGATCCATCAATAACTAAAAAAAAATTTTTTTAAAAATGTATTAAAAAAAAAAAAGTTTTCGACCTACCTACATGTTTCAGTCAGCTTTTTATCACTGCCACCGAAAGACCTGATAAGAACAATTTTAGAAAAAGAAAAGTTTATTTGGCACTCATGGTTTCAGAGGTCTTAGTCCATAGATAGCCGACTCGATTGCTCTGGGCCTGAAATGAGGCAGAACATGATGGTAGAAGTATGTGGTGGAGGAAGCATCTCAGGACATGACAATCAGGAAGCTTAGAAAGCCCTGCTCTCCAGGTACAAAATATATACCCCAGAGGCATGTCCCCAGGGACCCACCTCCTCCAGCCACACCCTACTTGCCTATAGTTATGACCCAGTTAATCCCTATCAGCAAATCAATGCACTGATTAGGTTAAGGCTCTCAAACCCAATCATTTCACCTCTAAACTTTCTTGCATTGTCTCACACATGAGCTTCTGGGGGATACCTCATATCTAAACCATAACACTACATGTTCCTGTTTTTTTTTTTCTCTCCAGAACTCTCTCCAGCTCTAAGCACATATGCAGAGTTAGAGAGCTCACGGACCCTGAATCCAATGAGCAGTTCACCTGACTTCCAAGGTATTCCCCTGGCCTGCTCTGAACACTCTGGTGTTGTCAAGGGAGATGTAATAGGTAGTTCTTTTACCAGGAACCATTCATCGTATTGTCTTTGAAACCAAACCCCACGCTGCCCACCATCTCCAGCAAGATAAGAGGGGTCATCAAGTGAAGGTTTCAACTATACTGTTAACATTATTCCAGTGTACTTTGATGAGGAGAAGTGAAGAAAAATGTTTAAAATTTTCCTGATTTCCTTTTAGTTTTTAGAACAAAGTGGTAGTGATTAGCCAGCCCTATCCACTCTTAAGGAAGTCAATTTAAAACCTGGTAACCAGCCAACAACATAAAAGTATTTGAATGCTGTGTATTTATTAATTAATGTATTTACTTGGGGGATGGGAGAGGACTCTGGTTTCTGTTCGTATGGTGCCCTTTGGCAAAAAAAACTGCAAACTCTAATGTGACTCTTTGGGGAAACTCTCTGAAGTAGTCAGTCATTCATGGCCAACCTTTTAATTGAAGGTAATAATAATTCCAATAATATTATTAAGAACCACCATTAGCTTGGGAAGGACTGAATTCACTGACGTAATGCCAAAGCTATGCCCAGCGATGACTGCTTTGCTGAGCCCCTGGGGGAATAACTTTCATAATCCATTGAAAAGTTATGAGCTCCTCGTGCTAGCACCAAGAAAGAACTCGGCGTTAACCGTTTGAGAAGCCATGTAAAAATGGAGAAAAAGCTACTTGTACTTTTTAACAACTTAATTAATGACTGCAAATGGAGTTACTTCTCACAAAACCCCCATGGAGGACGTTGGGATGTATATTGACAATGGAAAATTATCCTAGTTTTATAGGTGAGGGCAATTTCCAGACACTAGGAACAAATTTAGGGAGAAAGAGAAAAGATGACTTTTTGTTGTGGAAAGAATGGGGCCCTGGGCCAGTGGGTTCACTGTCTGGTTTGGGACAAGGGGTATCATTGTATGGGGGGAACTGAATGGAATAAGAGGAATCTAGGTTAAAAGCCTAACAGAATTGGGTTCAGTTACTGCTTTTGCCATTTGTTAGCTTTCTGACCTTGGGCTAGAAGAGTTAACCTTTCAGAACCTTGGTTTTATCATCAATAAAATGGGGGAAATGACAGTAACTTAAGTCGTGGGGTTGGAGGGGTTGGTGAGATAATGTATGACAAGTTCTTAGTCTGGCTCCTAGACACCACTGCTATCTAACATCCTTGTCATTTTTCTTAACTAATTCACTCTGTGGATACGTAATAAACACTGGTGATGTGCTAGAGATCATGTTAGATATAGAGATCAATTACATTTGAGTTTATAATCTAATAGGAGAATTGACAAAAAAAAATAAATGAATGAATGAATAAATAATGAATAAGTAAAATGCTGACTAACTATACTAAATTTGAAAGTCTAGCCCCAGAGACAGTACCATTTGCACCTAGGGGCAAAGTGTTAATTTTAGTGATTTGCTTTTAGAGTTGGTCAGACATGGGTCAGACCCACTTGGGCTCCAGTCCCTGCTCCTGTTATTTGTTCACAAAGCCTCCATGCTTTCTGAGCTCTGCTTCACTCTCTGTACACAGAGGTACTTTGGCAGTGTCTGGAACATGGTAAGTGGTCGGCATGTAGGACTATCACTTCCACAAAGCCCCAGCCCAGCCTTTTAGCAGCTCTAGTTCATGTCCTTTCATCTACCACAGTGTGATTATGAATTCCTTGGATGAAGAGGACTGCGTAGAAGAGTTGCCTTCCCATTACTCTACCTAGACATAAGCATGAAAGTTCCTCTCCCCATCTGTGAGCTTTTGGACAAAGGAGGGCTGTCATTGATTTGAGAAGGAAAAGAAGAGGAGCATTCTGTGAGGGCCCCAGTTCTAATAGCCTGGCTTACGAGATGGGAGAGTTCCTCCAGGAAAGGGGCTTTGAAGCAGGAGTGAGCTGGCATACCTGTGAGAACACGAGTGTGCTAGGGCACAGCAAATGCTTGGCATAAAGCTGGGAGAATGTGACTTATTCTTTTTTTTTTTTTGGTACTGGAGATTGAACTCAGGGGCACTCGACCACTGAGCCACATCCCCAGCCCTATTTTGTGTTTTATGTAGAGACAGGGTCTCACTGAGTTGGTTAGCGCCTCGCCATTGCTGAGGCCGGACTTATTCTTGCTTCCTAGTTTCCCTCTGAAGGATCTGGTCTTACGCTGGGCTTGTACATGGTAACTGAACACTTATATTGAGAATCAGATCTTGTTTAAATATGAGATGTCCTCAGAAGCTCCTGTGTTAATGCAGGGATATTTAGATATAAATGATTAAATTAGGAGAACTGTTACCTAATCAGTCCCTGCTAGTTCGAAGGACTGACTAGGTGGTAACTGTAAGTAGGTAGGGTGTGACTGGAGGATGTGGGCCACTGGGAGCACGCCCTTAAAGGGTTCATCTTCCCTCTTTCTGCTTCCTGGAGGGGGGCAGCTTCCCTCCACTACGCTCTTCCACTCTGATGTTCTGCCTCACCTTGGACCCAAAGCAATGCACAGTCAACCATGGACTAAACCTCTGGAAACTGTGAGCCAGAATAAACTTTTCCTCCTCTTAAGTTGTTCTAGTTGGGTATTTTGGTCACCATGATGAAAAGCTTACTAACACAGGTCTGATTTGTCATTAGCAAGTGAGGCCTTCAGAACAGGAGCCTGCGAACTCTGGCCTGCAGGGCAAATCCAGTCCTTGGTCTGTTTTTGTAAATAAAGTTTTATTGGAGCAAAGGCATGCCCACTTATTGTTTATTTTCTGTGGCTGGCTTCATGCTACAACACAAAGTGAAGCAGTTGTGATGGAAACCATATGGCTAGCAAAGCTTAAAGTATTTACTAGCTGCCCCTTCCAGGAAGAACATGCCAGCCCCTGATTTAGAACATTACAGTTTTGGTAGGAATAGATGTATTCATGGATCCATTCATTCGTGGAGCTAACAATTATTGACCATTTAAGATCGATAGATGACTAGGCCCATGGTGTTCCAGGTGCTATGCTCAATCCTTTCAATAGCCATATGAGGTGATGGTGTTGTTATCCCATTTTGCAGATGGTGAAACAGACGCTGAATGATTTGCTCATGTCATCAGCCAGCAAGGGCCAAAATTGGGACAGGAACTCGGCCTGTCAAGTCTCCAAATCCTATGGTGGCAACACCACTCTCTGACAATGTGGCTCCATTTATCCTATTCTTCCCCATCAGCATGGATTACTGTGAGAAGGAAAGAAAGATAAAAACAGTGAAAAGAATTTTTAAAAAATCTCTGATGGTAACTATTTTCTTTAAAGTGATGGGTGAGAGAAGTTGCTACTTCTCTGGCAGAGCTCTGTTGAGGAGAGATGGTTCTTCCTTGTGCATGGTCCTGACCTCACACTCTAATTGTTTTTAAACCATATCAAAAAATCACCTGAAAATGTTTTCCCTCATAATGATATGATTTCACCACTAATGTTGATAAACGTTAAAATGACATAAAGCATTTCCTGTTTCAACTTGACAGAGATCTTAGAGGATTTGTCTAAATATTAGCATACCTTTAAAATAGTCAGCGGAGTGATTATCGGGATAAGAGGTCAAAAGAAGGATGTTTAGAAAAAAGAAATAATAAAGCAAGTCAAGTTTTCCCTTTGAGAATGCCCTCAACTACAATAAGAGAGAAAAGGACTGCCCCTCCCGCTTTAGCATTTAAAATTGAACCACTATTAGTGAGAAGTGAGATGTCATTATCCTTTTAATGCTCATTCTGGACATGGTTTTCACCAGGATTTCCACATGATAAATGTGAACCAGAGTTTCTAACTAGAAATAGAAGAGGATCATCTTAGCTGAATGGACCACACTTCTTTCTAATGACAATTTATGAAGATGGTTTAATCTTACCATCTCAGTAGAGGCTTACTGACAAGTTCTCATATGAACTGATTAGGCTTCCCCTGTAGACATTTTTATCAGACTGATTCATTCCTCTGGAAGAATGCTGGCTTTGACATTTTTTCAGAAGAGATTCCAAATGGCTTGTCAAGATTACATCTCGCATGTGAATCTCAGCCAGGATTATGTTACAGCCAGGACTGACAATATTTAATAGGTAGAATGCAGGCAGGATCATAGAAATGAAGCAAGATGGTCCCAATAAATAGTAGGAGCATGGAAGTATGGCATGCATATATACCAAGGAGTTTCAGGGCAGTCTGTGCATTGGATGTCCTGGGAGAAGGCATGGATACATAAAATGTAATATTCAGAGAAAATAAATCATTTCAATTTTTGTGCGTTACTTTATGGCATGAGTAGATTCTTATAAACTCATGTCTAGGCAGTCCATAACCTGAATTCCTAACTACCTCTTCAGATCCACTGTAAAGCCACATACTTGAAAAGAGAAAACCAGACCTTTTCATGCTAAGCTGGCCTCATGCAGAGGTCTCAGCTGCATTTGATAAGTGCTGATAAACTGCATCTGAAGGGGGCCCCTTTAGAGTAGCAAGCCTTAAGGTCTCAGAGCCCAAATGGAGCCTCATGGAGGCCATATGAGAGGCGGGCAGAATACTAGGCTCTCTTATCCAGGACCTTTGACTTCCAGGCACTATATGTTTCATAAGAAAGTCAAAACCACTGGAAAGAGGTACATAGGAGTCATCTTCATATTGACTAAAAAGCATCACGGAAAGAATTCCTTAAGGTTTTATTTTGCTTTTGAGTGAAATATAAGAGAAGTACATGACTTCATCCTCGACCCAATAGATCGTAAGCTCTATAAGGACAGACAATTTACCCATTTCCTTCACTGTTACAGAACCCGGGTCTAGATCACTGCCTGGCACGGAGTAGGCACTCAATAAATATTTATAGAATGCATGAAAGGCCACTGAGGGTTCATGTATGTTTCTGCTCTATCGTTACAGGATATATTAAATACCTGTTCTGTGCCAGACACTGAAAGGAGCAGCCCCTAAGGAATTCACAGACCAGTAGAGGGAGATAGATATACCAACAAATTGCTCCCACTTTTTAGGACATGAAGTTATTTTATGAAGTCCCCAAATAGACCTGTCTGTTCAGTTGATTACTTTGCAAATATATAGAGTTAGTGTAGTGTGTAAAATATGAAATAATTTAGCTGGGCACGGTGGCGCATGCCTGTAATCCCAGTGGCTCTGGAGCTGAGGCAGGAGGATCTGGAGTTCAAAGCCAGCCTCAGCAACTAAGTGAGGCCCTAAGCAACTTTGCAAGACCCTGCCTCAAAATAAAAAATATAAAGGACTGGGGATGTCGCTTAGTAGTTAAACACCCCTGGGTTCAATCCCCAGTACCAATAAATAAATAAAATAATTAATTTTAAATGGTTAATATATTCCTGAAACCTTTTGTTATCATGCATTTCTCACCTAGAGATAACAAAATTAGTTCCATCAAGAGGTTGTGAACTTTGTGCCATACAAAGGGTCTGTATGATGTCACAATAGAAAGAGCCATCTAGGTAGGTGTGTGTCCTGCTCCCACCCAGACCAGCTGGTTGGCCATGGTAAGATAGGGAAGGGCCCAGAAGGCCTCACAGTTATTCTTATTCGGAGCCTATGCATAGGCTCTTCCCATTGCCTAGATCATTCCATTCAACGCTGCCCTGCCTCCTCCTCCCTGCTTGGTTCAGTTGACTCTAATTTATGCCCACCCTCTGCTTTCTCAGGGAAAATTTCCCTACACCCAGCTTGGGCAGGTCCCCTCATTACATTATCTCAGCACCCCAACCCCTCCTTCCGATCCTGCATATCGTTTAGTTGACTAACCTCCATCAGAGACGGACAGTGTCAGATTTGCTCGTCTTAATACCCCCAGTGCTTGGCACAGGCCTGGCATGTCAGAACTGGGCACATGGCCACGAGGAGAAATAAAGGAAGCTCTCTCTACACCATTTTAAAATTGCAGTCAGCAACACCTAAACCTTGGGGTTGTTATAAGGTTAAGTGAAATAACACATATGAAATTTCTGGCTTGTAGTGCTGAGTAAACAATATTTTTGTTATTACTGTAAGTGTGGTGATAGTAACAAAAAATTAGGGTATGTAGGACAGGGTTTAGAAAGTGACACATGAGACAGCAGACAAGTCTTCCAATATAAGCAACGCCATCAGAGCAGCCAGGCACAGTGGTGCACACCTGTAATCCCAGCAGCTCTGGAGGCTGAGGTAGAAGGGTCCCGGGTTCAAAGCCAGCATCAGCAACTTAGTGAGGCCCTAAACAACTTAGCAATACCCTGTCTCTAAATAAAATATTAAAAAGGGCTGGGAATGTGGCTCAGTGGTTAAGTACCCTGGGTTAAATCCCTCATACCAAAAAAAAAAAAAAAAAATTGTCACCAGAGTTTTCTGGGCATCTGTGTGCTTTCCCAAGAATCAAATCGAGGTTCCACCTGTGCACCTGTGCTGTGGGTGGAGAAACCACATTGTCACAGCCTGATGCCATGGGCAGGAGCTGTGGATGCAAGTATGTATTCACAGGAGTTGGCTTGGATGAGCCTCAGCTTCCTCCTCTGCTACTCTGGTTCAGTTATGTCTTGCCAGCATGACATGGCCATATTGACATGACCATTTTGATAATCACATTTTTGGTTTTTTAATTGTAAGGTTTTGTCTCATATAAACTATTGTCCCTGAGTTTTGAACCATGTTGGAATAGTGTTAAAACCACTGTTTATGTTTGCAGGGGAAAGAAAGTGAGCAAGGATGCTGGGGCCAGGCTGTCTGCAAAGACCCCAGCTGAGGCATTCCCAAGCTGTGTGACTTTGGCAAGCTGTTCAACCTCTTTACTCTTTATTTGCCTTATCTGCAAAACAGGAAGTAACAGTACCTGATTCCAATGTTGTTATGAGAACTCAATGTTAATATTTCTGGAGTGCTAAGATGAAGCCAGTAAATGGGAAGGGAAGGAGAAGGGAAGAGGGGTGAGAGGAAGGGAAGGGAAGGGAAGGAAAGGGAAGAGGAAGGATGGGGAAAGGAAAAAAGGGAGGAGTGAGGGAGGAAGGAAGGAAAAAAGAAAGAGAGAGGGAGGGAGGGAAAAGGAGGGAAAGCAAAGGAAGGAAGGACTTGATAGGAATTCCTGGTAGGATTTCTTGACCATTCCACATTACCACGTCTAATCTTTCAAGCAACCTAATCAGGGATGTTCCATTTTGTCATCTTAGAGAGTACCAAAAATGGGCTTGCCTCAGGACATATGCTGATTAGGTGGCAGAGCAAGATTCCAGTGTAGGTTTTTCTGATTCTAGAGTCCTGAGATCTTAGCTCCTGAACTAAAACAAGACCACCTAGAAAAGGTTACATGAAGGAGTTATTCCTGTAGAGATCCTATTGCCTACTTTTGCTAAAACCCAGCAGTGCATATTTTGATGGACATTTCTATTTGTTCATTCATTTATTCATTCATTCAAGAAATACTGTATAGTGCTTCTGTGCACCAGATACTTTTCTAGTTTTTGAATGTTCCTATCTCCCCGTGGTCCTCCCTAGTCTATGATACTTAGGTGTTTCCATGCATCTCTTTAATAAACACTTATTGAGTGCTTCTGTAAGTCAGGCACAGTACTAGACATGGTTGCTTGTCCCAGAGCCCACAAAGGAAGGAAGTTACTCATTTTTGCATATTTTTTTTTCAGTGCCTAGAAGATGGTGGGCAATAAGGAGTTTCTCTTGATTGGACAAAGAGGTGGACAGATGGACAACTAGCATATGCAGAAAAAAATAGTGACAGGAAAATAAATGGGAAGGAGGAATATAGTCTAGGAATTTGGATATTAGTGTTCTAGTCCTGATTTTACCACTAACCTGGGATCCTTCATAAGCCATTTAACTTCTTGGAAATTAAGAAGCTAGCTAGCTAACTAACCAACATCCCTTCTTCCTTCTTTATTTTCTTTTTTCTACAGAATTTTATTGAAGATCTTGGCTGCAAGTGGATAGTAATTGGGAGGGAGAAGCTATTGGTCTAAATTATCCCCAAGAGTCCTACCAGCTCTAAATTCTATGACATAAAGGTTGTTTAGATGAGTTACATCTACTGTGTGGTTGTAAAGGCCTAGGTGGGCACTGCAATCACCTCAGGCTGCTAAAAATCCTATAGGATGGGATCTGGATAAAGGATAATTAAACCATGGCCAAGCCAGATGTTCTAGGGTTAGTTACCCTTTGGGCTTCCACTTAAACCAAATTTAAGAGAATAGAGAGATGGAGGTTTGGGCCAATGGGCCTTGCCTCCTTATCTCCATCTTACCTGGTCTCCCAGAGCCTGACAGCTTTCCAGCAGTGGATTAAGACCAGATTTCAGAAAAAAAATTTTTTGGCTTGAACCTCATGGTTATCCATACCCTGAGACTCCTTGCTTCTCTTCTCCAGCCAGTGAGTTCTCAGGTCTAGCTTGATTGGGATAAGAAGCAGATGTTCTGTGGATTCACTGGTCATCCTCATCCTTACCAGCCTGGTATGTTGGTACGTAAATGGGCACACAGCACACTTTTTTTTTTTTTTTGCTAAAGGAGCAAGACTTCATCTGCTGGTGTTCATGGAGAAAGCAAGCTGTTTTGCAATCCCTCATCCACCCAATGGGAGTTCATTTAGAGAGTAACTCAGCACAGTATCAGGTGTGAGCTAGAGTTAGTGCAGACTCTAGGATCTTTGGTTGCAATCCCAGCTCCTCCATTTGCTAGCTGTGAGACCTTGGGCAAAGGACTTAATATCTCTAAAGCTTCAGCTTCCGCCTATTCCATATTCCATGGAGGATAATGAGAGCACTGACCGCCCAATATTGTTGTGAAAGTTGAATGGGATGATATAAATGGAACATCACACACAGGGCTCACGCAAAATAGACACACAGTAAACAGAAGCAATTTTTATTGTCCATCTCTATGTGGAATCCTCTCAGGAGCAAGTAGTGTCGATTGTATGTGGATAAAAGTCTCCACATCTTTGTCCATTCACCTGTCAGGTGATGGTCAGTGGCTGGCCAAGAGCTATTCATTTGGCCACACCATTCTGGAAAGACCAATCCAATGATTCTTCCTACCTCCTAAATTTTCTCAACCACCTTCTCTCTGTGGGAAGCTTCTGAATTGAATATAGAAAGAAACCAAGGGAGGATTTAGTTGAGCATGCACTGTAAAGACGGTCCATTTAGTTAGCAGAGCTAGAATTTTGAAGGGGAAGTTTGGAAAACTAGCTTGTAACTTTCAGTGCCAATCTGAAGGCATGAAGCAATATTTTTCCTTTCCTTCTGAAAGGTCCACAGCCTCCTTCAACAGCAATTGCTTGGGCTTCCCTGAATTTTTTGGCTGTTACATTTGGAAACCAACTTGTACATCTGAGCATTTTAGGGAAAGGTATTGACTAACCCTTGCTCTTTTTCAGCTTTCTCTCTTTTTCCAATATTTGGGAGTGTTGGCCAAGACAAAGAGCCCATTGTGTCCCTGGTATAAGCACCAGAACTAGATTAAACATTCATTGAATCTTAATTAATTGTATTAAAGTTGGGCAATTCCCATTGCTTGAGAAAAAAAAAAAAAACCCAAATACTTAATTTACTCACGATGTGGTGTGTCCCCTAGTATTGAACTAAACCACCACAAGACAATCACTCACTTAACAGAAACCGGGGCCTCGGCCCAGGAACTAATTAGCCCCTCTTTCTCTATATATAGCTATCTTCACCACCAGGACCATCTGGAAGTTGTTACCTTCCAGATTCTTTCCATCTATTTTTTTTTCCAAACCAATCATTACTGCCATGATTCTTTCTTTCTTATTTCTGTGTTACGTGACTTCCCACTCTTAGATTCTCCAGTGCTATCTAGATCACAGTCCAGCTGCTGTGGATATTTACTCTGTTTAATTTTCAAGTGGCACACCTACTTTTATGTACTTTTCCCAGTGGCAAGGGGAAAAAAAAAACCCAACCATCTGTGTAAAACCCAGAGCGGAAGCAGGGATAGTTGCCAAGGGGTTTGGGCCTACCCAAGTTGACTGTGTGCCCACCAGGAAGGCCCTGCACTCTGTGAAGCCCCTACAGTAGTGTCTTTGATGGTTAGGGACACACGGGGAGTTCTTGGAAGAACTTGGTTTCTTGCCCAACTCATTGAACAAAAAGCACCAATGTAATCTCCTTTTTCTTTGAGGAAAACTCACCCTGATTAGGGTCTCCTATGCTTGGAGAATCAGTAAGGAAGTATAGAGACCATCTTCTCTAATAACTTATGTTAGGAAAGTGGCCTTGTATATTTCATGAAAGTTTGATTAACCAAGAGTCCTTATTCTTGCTTGCAAGCACCCTTCCTGTCTGGCCCCGTGTCCCTCTCCCTCTCTTATTAGGCCACCATGCACTGGTTCATACAATTCCTAGAATCCTGTCTTCCTTTTTCCTCTCCCCACCATATGCCTAGTGTATTGCCGCATGAGAATCTCTGAGCCTGCTGCGCCTGTGCCTGGAACCCCCCTCTACCATCTTGGAGAACTGGATTCTTACTGTCATTCAGTTTCAGCTTAGTTGCTACTCCCTACAGGCCCCCCGGGACCATGCCATCCCAAGACTGTCCACTGCCCTCCAGGTCCCTCTGTCCTCTGTCCTTGTGCTCTGTTTTGTACTCTTGATACCATTTGTCACCATAGGAATTATGCCACTTATTTGTTAACATGTCTGCCTGTCCTCAGTACAGTGTCCATCCATGAAAAGTCTTTTGCCTTATCTCCGTGATTTACCATTGTGAGCCCAGCCCCTGGTGGAATGCCCAGAATTGCAAATGATTGTTTCATGGAATAAATGATCAGGAAACAGCTAGTGGCTTTCTGGGTATAATTGCATAATATAAGTGTTTAGGATTCTTTGGTCATTTAGAATACAAACAAAAAGTAGTAAGAAACAAGGAACTTCAAATTCCTCTAGTCAAATAACCAGGAAAACTCACAATCTTAAGTTAAATTTGATGTGTTCTCCACGTCACTACAGGTTTTAGTGTGTTTTAGTTTCAATCCCTTCACTTGTGGTGTTTTAGAGTCCTTTTGGGATAAGACTGTCACCTTCCTCCCAAGCCCAGACATTCAAGCAGAAACATCTTGAGCCTTCCAGAGTTCGTCACCCAGGGCTTCTGATTGTCTGTGGGAACCGTGGCCTCCTGGTCACCCCACTGGTCTGGCGCCCCTTCTGATATGGAGCTTCACAATATATATTGCTTATTGGCTTAAAGTTGAGCAGCAAGGTCTCAGAGATTGATGAATTCTTGTTTTATGGAGGATGGCCATCTTCAAGGCTGGCTCCCTCCAGGAGGGAGATCTCCTTTGTGTTCCTTTACAGTAGTCTGTCTACTGCTTTGTCCTGTTGCCTTCATTCCTATTTCTTAGTCCCAAATGACAGAAATCCCTGGATAGCTAAGCTTCTAGTTCTCTACTCCATGTATTAAAAATTCCCCATAAAAAATAAAAGGCCCATGGTGTCCAGATTTCAGCAGGACTAGCAGGACACTCTCTACACAGTATCATGTATCCGTGCAGTAAGTCCCAAGGAGGAATCCAGTTACATGGGAGTTCAGGTCCACAACCTGCTCTTCAGGCATTTTGATTTTCCTTTCAGTGTCACATTGTATTCAACTAATTCATTCAGGGGAGGGGAGAACTTTTCTTAAGAGTCAGGCTCCTGGCTTGACTTTCATCTGGGAACCTTTGGCTTTTCATCTTCTCTTTTCAATCATCTTTTCACAGGCCTTTTCTACAGAGCCTGTGGGACTCAAATCCAAGGAATAGGGGAGTCAGGATCCATAGAATCCTGCCCTAATCTGTCTCTTGGTTTATGACTGGACTTCATAAAAATAGTCAGACTAAACATAAAGAAGTAGAAGAATTTTTTTTAAAGGCAAAAGGTGAATGAAATAGAAAGTATCAACAGCAATAATAATAAGAAATGATCTATAAAAATAGAAGCTGAATATTTGAAGACTATGCTAGACTTGCACCATTCAACATGGTAATCACAGGCCACATATGGCCATTTAAATTTAAATTAAGTAAAATTCAATAAAATTTTAAATTTGGTCCCTTAGTCACACTAGTCAAATTTCGAGGATCTCACTAGCCACAGTGAGCTAGTTGCTAGTGATACCATATGGGAAAGTCTATCTATTGTACAATGCAGAAAATAAATGTCTGTTGTCACAGAAAGTTGTTTTTTTGTAACATGGCCCTTCTTTTTTCAGGTTATAGAGAAAGGAAATAGAAGAGATACAATCTTCTTCCTTGGAAAGAAAACTAAGAAATCACTACAGATATAATAGGAACTTTTTATCATTAAATTATTTTGAATAATGTTGTTCCAGTGTTTTTTAAAATTAGATAAAATGAACAATTTGCTAAAAATAAATTTCAAAATTGACTCAATAAAATAGAGCATAAGACTGAAAATATCAGTAACCACTAAAAAAACTGAATTGGTAGCTAAAACATAACCCTACCCCTTTTCTCCCACAAAAAAATGGTACCAAGTATAGATGATTTTATAGCCAAGTTCTTAAAAGTTCACAGAACATCTAATCTCTTCAGTTAAAAGAGGAAATGGTCAGAGAGTCCCTGAACTAAGAATTTGTATCCTGCCTGTGTCCTTCCCTCCATGACCTATAGCCCATGCCAGGACACTCTCCCTCCACCATGAAGCAGTTTAACCAAAAGGCTTTGCAGAGCCTGGGGCAGCTCTGTTGTCTGGTATTTCTGTGACTGTAAGACTCTTCTTCTCATTAATCTTGTCTAGACAATTTACAGGTTGTAAGTATTAAAGTGACAAAATTGTTACCCATATGGACAATTTGATCTGCTGTGCTAAAGATGAATGTGAAGCGAATTTTCTACTGAAACAATTGGCCAAGAGTACCATGGAGCTGAAGCTGAGTTTTCATTTGTTCCTGTCTCATTTGGGGAAGATTTCTATGCTGAAAAGAATTTACTCATAATCCTGAGTAAGAGCACTGTCCAGAGGGATGGAGGTTGTGCTTTGTTAAAGAAAATTTACATTAATAACAATAACAAAAATTTACAGAATGTTTTCTAATATATATGCACTAATTCTTTGGACCTGTATGATGTCCTATGAACTGGGTAGATATTGGCTCCACTTTAAAAGCTAGAAACAGGCTCAGAGATGTCTTTACTTGGCCAAGGTCACATGGCTCTTATGTGTTACACAGAACTCCATGTCCAAAAACTCCCTAAACCTGTCTTCTTATGCACGGATGATGAATTATGAGCACTTGTGGAGCTTCTGCAGTGGCTAAAGGCATTTATCTTTGAGTTTTATTTCTCTGATGAGCTGTAGCAATTCTTTTGTGCCACACATCTGTGGGAGGTTACTTTTTCAATGCCATCTTATCCAAGGACCTGGGAAGACATTTATCTCCTTCTGTAATCAAAGCAAGCACTGGTGTTGGATTTATCCAGTAAGGAAGCAGAGCTGACTAGTAAAAGCTAATGTGTTGTAATAAGTAAAGAATGGAAAGAAGTGGTAATTACTCAGCATTACCGGGTTTAAGTGCACCGGCAGATCCGCCAGGAATACGCTTCAGCCAACTTAGAGAAGTTACTCCAGCATTTCTCTTCTGCTGGTTTCTTGAGGAATCTGAAGTTCTTACATCCATTACTGCCAGGGCTGATCACTAGTGCTGATCAGCAATAGGTCATTTGCTTGATGTGCTTTGATTTTGTGACTTTTCTCCAAACCATTTCCAAATGTCTGGGGCTTAGTAGGGAGGCAAAGGTTTGCATGCTTGGGGCTATCAAGGACAGTTCTACAAAGATCACAAAGGTATGCTCAGAAAGAATTTCCCATGTTACCCACTTCGTTAGCTGTCCATTCCAGACTTTCTAGATCAAATGCAACTCATCTCTGCAATCTGTATTGTGCAAGATGGACTTTGGGAAACTTAGGTGGCTAAGAAACATTTTTCAGCAACTAAAGCAGAAAGATTCTTTGGAACACACCTACTTAAAATAATCAGGTACTTCTTTAAAAGTTTTCTGAACCCACCACAAAATATATAGAAATGCAGACATGCCTTTTGGTCTCCTTGAGTTAACACAGGGGCTTAGAGGGATAATACATCCTGGATTTAGCTTCAGTTTAAGTCTTTGTGTAGCTGACAGGGCTTAAAATGGGCAGGTAATCACTGACACGATGTGTCATCTTTTTTTCTTCTCTCTTATGAAATGAAGTGCAAAGTACTTGCCTTAAAATTAAAAAAAAAAAAAAAAAACACCTTACTTTTAAATGAGACAAAGTTATCACTGTTTTCCTTTGGTCCTATATTTTTGGAAAGACTTGGTTTCCATGGAGAGATGAAAGTGAGTTTGGTAATACAAGGGATACAATTAACAAGTCTCCATTTATGCTGACACCTAGATTTATTGAGGCAGCATTAAAGGGCTGATATTAAATGTTAATGAGGTCTCCAAAAGAGGGAGCCAGGCTAGGCCAGGCACTACCTCTCAGTCAGTGACTTTGGGACCATGTGCAGAACCTCAGATTCTTGCCTCTTATTTTTTTCTTCCTCTTTCTTTATCATACCAACACCACAGAAATGGGTACCATTGTTTGACCACTTCGAGGTAAGCCAGGCATGGTGCTATCTGTCTGTGTGAAGTAGGCACTCTTATCCCCATTTTGCACACATAAGAAGCCTGAGCCAACGCTATCAAGAGACAGAGCTGAGCATCAGACCAATTCTGTCAGACTCCAGGCCTGGTGCAGTTAGACTACTGATTAGACACTGGCTGAGGCCAGGAGTCCTCTCCACGGAGCCCCTGCCCCTCCACCACTTCCTCCCTGTTCTCTCGCCGCTGGTCTGGAGTGAGCCACATGGCCTCCCCACTAGGGTCCCCTTGGTGGTTTTCCTGACTCAGAACTCTTCCAGCCATCAGATCCCGTGCCTCAGCCAGGTCCACCTTCCTGAAACACTGCTTCCTCCATGTCCCTCCCCTGATGACAGCTTGCCAATTCCTATTTGCAAACCACGTCGGGTTCAACTATTTCTGCCTAGCCCTCAGATTCTGCCCAAATGGGTCCCCCTGCACAGTTTTTATGAGTTTTCCACCACTCCCTGATAATAGGGTATTTTTTTCCTCTTCTAAAAATAGTTGTTCATTGCTTTTTCCATGTCTTCGTAATTATGGCTTGCCATTATCTGAAATGCCCTATTATCTGCTTAAATCCTACCTATTGGATTCAGCCCAAACATGCTTCCTTAGGAAGCCTTCTGTAAATATGCAGAAATGTCACTCTCTCCCTCTCTCCTGCCCTCTTGAAGCTGTTGGAGTACTAGCCCAGTTTTCCTCAGACTTTCCTTCTCTTGATCTCTCCAGTGTCCCCTAGGGTGATCCTGTTTCCAGCTAGACTGGAAGTTCCAAAGCAGTGCTCTTTATACCTGTCATACAGGCTGTTCTTAGCAGAGGACTAGAAAATAATATTTATAGTTAATATTTATTGAGTACTTTGGATGAGTCAGGCACTATTTACATGTATTAATTCTTGTAATCGTCACAACGACCCGCCCTGAAGTAAAGACCCCTGTTAGGTACTTTTTCAAATGAGAACTGAAAGCTTTGGTGACTGGACCAAGTGGAGAGGCAGAGAGAACTGTGCCTCCCCACTGCGCTTGGCCATCCTGGAGTCACAGAGAGTGAAATACGTGCCTTGGCATGGAGGACAAATGGGAGAACACGAACACTTTATTTGAATTTCATTTAGCTGATAAAAAGCTCACAGATTTCCAGGTTTGGTGGCACACACCTGTAATCCCAGTGGCTCGGGAGGCTGAGGCAGGAGGATCACTAGTTCAAAACCAGCCTCAGCAATGGTGAGGCTTGCTAAGCAAACTCAGTGAGACTCTATCTCTAAATAAAATACAAAATAGGGCTCGAGATGTGGCTTAGTGTTCGAGTGCCCCTGAGTTCAATCCCTGGTACCAAAAAAAAAAGCTTACAGATCCCAGACTTCCTCCAGTGATGGGTTCTCAGCTTCTTCTTTGGTGCCCAGCAGCAGAGGAGTTGTGTGTTAAATCAGAATATTTTGTTTTAGCAAAGCTTTCTGTATAGGCATGAGCGCAGTTACAGTTCAAGTCCCATTCAGAACCAGCCTGACAGCTGCGTGATGGACATAACTCCAGCTTGCACCCCTCCCCTCCTCAGTATCCCAAGACTCTTCTGTTTGGTATTAGAGGCTTAATCCTGTTTGGAACTGGGTAGAATATAAACAAACAAAGCCGAATATTTAAAATTTTTAACAGCCACAAACACTTTCATAAGGTACAGTTCTATCCATTAGGGGAACTTCTGAGTGCCTGGGTTAACACTATCACCTTTTGTGTGCATGAATGTGGGAGGGTACTAGGGATTGAACCTAGGGGTGTTTTACCACTGAGATACATCCCCATCCCTTATTTTGAGATAGGGTCTCATTAAGTTGCCCAGGTTGGCTGAAAACTTGTAATCCTTCTGCTTGAGCCTCCCAAGTGGCTGGGATTACAAATGTGTACCACCACACCTGGCCAAACACTGTCACTTTCTGACCCTGGAACTCCATAGCACATTTACACAGCAAATTTGGAGAAATCACTCCTCGCTTGTGGCTTGCATTTTCCAATACCGCAGATTTTCAAATGCTGTGGTATAGTTCCCATGCTATCATCCTTTCTTTTGCCTGGAAGGTTTTTTTTGGAGGTGGAGGATCACACAAAACTGTATATTCATTATCAGAAACGCAGTGGCGGGACCAGGACGGGAGCACAAACCGATTAAAGGCCATTAAATTTGAAGATCCTGTGTGTGTCACTGTGTACCTCAAAATCACAGTGCCTACTGGAGTCACGCCTCCCCACCACACCCTGACTCCTCCCCTGGATGGTGTCTTCTGTGGAGTCAGCACTTGGCATATGTTTACCAGGCGGAGTTGTGGATGCTTTACCTGCTTCTACAAATAGTATTGTTTTGATAACCAAATGCAAGGGAAGTGTGATCAGTTTCAAAGAGTTATGCTTGTTAAGTTAGATGGGGATGATTTGACAGTGCCAGCTGTGGATGGAAGCACAAAGAAAATAGATTTGGGTGGGGGAAAATGAGTCTTCCCCAATTACGTCCAGCTGGCTTTGTGAAACGTGTGCCATTGTACCAGGTCTCTTTTAAACAAGAGAGGTAATAGTTTGTGTCCCATGAACACAAAGCCCTCCAGGATCTTGCCCTGGCTTTCTGTGGCGGTCTCAACTCTCATCACTGCTCATCAGGGATGTGGGTCACTGACCTGTGTGGCAGTTTCCACACATCCTGTGTCCTCTTCGAGTCTATGTCTTTACTCTTGCTTTTCCTGCTGGAAATACTATTTTCCCCCAATTAGCCTAGCTATCTCCTTGCACTTTCTAAGGCTCAAACTAGGTATTTCTCCCCCCAAGGAATCTTTCCTGATCACCTCCCCTCCCTGCAAAAAGTGGGAAAGCTACTTCTCAGTGCTGTCAGAATTTGTGTGCATGACTCTCCTGGAACCTGTTAACACTTTGCATTATGATTATTAACATGTCTGTGTGTCTGGCCAGCTGAGGCTTCCTTAAGCTATTTCCCTGGCCTAGCACAATGCCTGGAATATAGCACTATACAGGCGGCCCTATAGAAAGAAAATACAGCAGAAACTGATATTTTTGAAGAGAAAAGGAAAAGCTCTAACTTGTATGGATGAAATTCCCCAATATATTCCATTCTGTCTTTTTTGTGCCTGTTTTGCATTCATGAGGGAATGTTTGCCCTACATGGGAATGAAAAAGTAAACTCACTTATCTTCAGGGACATGGTATACAAAAAAAAAAAAAGATTTTGGGAGCAGAAAAGGTAATCAAAGACACCACCAACTATAGGGGAGATTTTAGAATCAAATCGTGATTTTTGTGGCTAAGGTAGGAAACAGAGTGGAAAGAGGGTATGGATGACCACGATCAGGGGAATGCTTCCAGGGCCTCCTGGCCATTCTCACATGCAGCCATCTTTCATATCCCTATAAGATAAAATCACCATCAAGGGTCATAAACCACCGTCAGGGTATTTGACGAGCCCCATAGGTGGTTGAACCGAGCCAGTAACAGCATCTTAATTGACCTAAATGACAACAGTTATGTTATAAATATCTGAATTTATGACCTGAGAAGGCATAATCACATCGTCCATCAGTTAAGTCTGCATAGACGAAGCTTGAGGAATTGAGATAAGGCTATAAGTTGGGGAAAATCTGATTAGTCTTAACTTTATGACAGACACAGAGCTAAGTGAATCAGAGTGCTTTCAAGTTCCTGATCCCTGGAGTTAAAGGCAGGGGTATTGCAGAGTTGGTAAAAGCCACCCAGTCCCCTCTTTGCAGCTGTCATTTTATTGGCCTTGTAAAGTCTCGCATCTACCGTGACAAATCCAAGACCATATACCTGCGAAAAAGAGATGGTTTAGATTATGGGGTACAGAGGAAGCAGACAGTGGGGGTAGAGAGTGAAAGCGTGTGTTTCTGCCCAGTCTTCTTTGGAATGTGCAGAGTCACTGTGAAAGTGAGTAGATGCAGCTCCAGAGAGAGTGCTGCAGGCTCTGATGGGACCCTGGTTCTAGCCTGTGCTTGATTAGGTAAAATTTAAGGCAGAGTTTTTAAAAGAACTTATGCATTAAAAACTCCACCTATCTTTCAATTAAATATCCAAGAATTAAACTTGGATTTTTAAAACTTGTTTCGTTTCCTGAATTCTTTTATTGGAGAAGTGTTAATATCGAGGTGTATGACTACACTGAAAGTCAAAAAAGGCCAATCCACAAAGGGAGGCGTGTTTTAAAAGAGACATATTGCACAGATGAATTTAATATCATTGATCAACCAGCTGATTGCACAGGGAGTCACTGATCAATGGACACGAGTCATCTTCAAGGTAAAAGGCAGCCAGCCAGCCAGCCTAATCCCAATTTGCAGAGCTTCAAAGGTGAATGGTCATTTTGCAGAGCAATGAAGAGCTCAGGTTATCTATTTAATGCCAATGTCTGTGAAGTCAGTGAAATTTCTTTAATGAATTTGAGAGCAATTCTTCAAAGAAACTTCCGATTGAAACCCATAGAGAGAGGCCACTTGTCTTTGAACTCGAGAGATGAAGTTTATCCTAGATTAACCCCATCTTTCAGTTTGCTCTGTTTTGTAATCTAGGCACAGAGTTCTGCATTTTGAGAGGAGCAGTACACTGCTTTGGCAGGCATACCTAAAACACTGATGTGTGACTGCACTTAGGATTACTTTTAGCTTCCCATAGCTCCATTTGTTGGTAAAGGGGTCTTCCCACCAACTGTCTATTTTACACATGGAACCTTTGCATGTGTCCATGTTCTACCAGTTTCTAAGGGCCAGATGATTTTCAAGATGTGTTGTCCATTTGTCGTTTACCGGTAGAAAAGAAACAAAACTTCAGTTTGATTTTTATTTTTATCATACTTTCCACTGTGCTCCCACACTTAAAACACGGCCCCTTACAAATCTGGAACCGTGTGCCTTACAATATGGAAGAAATAGGAAATCTGGAACTGATTATGAAATTACGAAGCAGGGAGATGCAGAAATGTGCAGGGATCAGTGTACAAATGCATAATCTCTGATGTACACAAAGCCCGGTGTGAAGGACACATCATTTTGGGTTGGAACTGTGCTTTTACATTTCAGCCTAATGCAACCTAGCATTTGCTTTGTGTAGTGCTTGGGAAAGCTTTTGGTGTTAACAGAATTCTTTTCTAAAGAAATTCCTTTCAATTCCTTCAGAATTTGTCCAGTTTCCAGGTTCCAATAGGAAAAACATGGACAAGCTTTTAACAGAAAAATAGTGCTCCAGGTTTTTCAGTTGGCAAACACCCGGCTCTAGAGCTGCTCTTGCTTGATTAAGTGGAACGGTCAGCTTGGTGGAGGAGCCTATGGCATTTGCACCCTGAGTTAAGGGAAAAGAAACAGGAGAAACCTGTGAAGGATACCTACTGGGGTTTTGAGCCCACTTGTAGTATTATCATCCAGTTCTCATCTCACTGGAGAAGACATTGGAACAAAAGGTACATGTTATCCAACACCAGTCCTTCCGTGTCCTTTACTAATGTCTGAGAGAGGGAAGCTGGGTTTTTCCCTAACATTAGTTCAGTTACAACTCTCTTCCTGTCAATCAGAAGAGTGGTGATGGTGGCGGGGTGTTTTTGTTGTTGTTGTTGTTTTTGTTTGTTTTGCTTTAATGTTTTAATTGCTTTCTAAAGGCCTGGTTATTAAAAATCACTATTACATTTTTCTAATAATTCGAAAGTTTTGGGGCTGCGGTTGTCACTCAGTTGTAGAACATTTGCCCAGCATACATGAGAATCTGGGTTCACACTTCAGCAATGGAAAAAAGAAAGGCTGCAGCAAAAATAAAAAATTTAAAAAATTATCCCTTCATCCACCATCCAGAGATGTTGACATTTCAGTGAACAAAGTATTTTTTTGAAAAAATTTTTTATTTGTTTTAATTTGTTATACATGACAGTAGAATGCAGTTATGCACTTTGATATATCATACATAGATGGGGTATAATTTCTCATTTTCTGATTGTACATGTTGTAGAATCATTGGTCATGCAGTCGTATATATACATAAAGTAAGAATGGTATCATACTATAAGTGTTTTTATAACCTGCTTTTTGAACTTAACATTGTATGTTGGACACTTTTCCATATAACTACATATCTACCACATAATCTTTACTTTTTAGCCTTTTCTTAACAATGAACATTTATTTTTTAAGTGTTCTCTATCAGATTGCTGAAATTCCTGTGTTATTTAACCTTTATTCATGTATCCAAAAATTTCTTTAGAATACATTCCAAAATAGGAAGTTGGACATTGATATTGATAAATATTGTGAAACCCCCTCCCAGAGAGGTTTTGCTCACCCCCCACCCCATGTCTTGATTGGTACCACCTCTCTGCGTCTGTCCCCAAGTCCTTTGGTTTGGTTTTGCTTTGCTTTGCTTTGCCAATTGAACCCCAATAGGCACAGAGCTCGGAATTTTTCTCCTGGATGGCACAGTGCAAACCCACAAAAGCAATCAACATGAAAAACAAAAAGTGAGCATGATGTTCACAACTTGCATCCATAGTTACGCCCACCATCCCCCATCACCAGGGTAGGAATGGCTTCCCTCCTGTCAGTGTCAGGGTTAGAATAGTTTCCTTCTGTGTATGTGAAGCTCCATGGCTTTAATCAGTGAGAGGGAAATGACCAGTTCCAGAAACCAGCAGAAGGCCCTGCTTTCCTAGCTCCAGTCCTTACAAACACCTAAAACAAAGCTTGGTTAATGGGTTAATTTTTGCAGGTCATGCATTTTGAATCTGGTGCTTCTTGGTCATTGAAGGGTCTGAGGTTTGGGACGCTTTTATCCTTTTATTGGTAAATTCACTGAAGTGTAGGCAGACAGAAAATGTTCAAGTGGCAGGCAGATAAACTTGTTAAATCCCTGGGAGTCTTTCCTTCCTTGCTCTGGGAGTTTATCATCTTGGTGGAGTTAAAAGGCAATTAGGCCTGTAGGTCTTTGGTTGCTTGTTTATTGGCATTTTACACATGGGTGTTGAAGAGACAGGGCCATATTAAACATTCCAATCCTGCTGGCCGGAGGAGGGGAATGAGACCTCAGCCCAACTCGGAGTAAGTCTCCTTGAGAAACAGCCTTGCCAAAAAGCTGGAGGAAAATCGTTTAAATATAGTACCTGTGCCCCATGATGCTCATTGTTGGTGGAAAATTGCAGTCGGCCAGCTCCATGCTGTGTTCCATTTCCTGGGAAATGGTTTTATGGAAGGGCGTTTGATGAAAAAGTTCATTCCTTCTGTAATTGTTAGCTGCCCCACGGTGTTAGTGAATGTAGGGGCACCCTGCGAGTGTTCCTTGCCCCCGTGTCTAGGGCAAGCCCACTGGTGAGCAGGAAAGTCTGTCAGTTTGAAAACAGGTAGGGGTAGATTTCCACTAAGTACCCTGGTCCCTCTGGTTCTCAGTATCCCAAGCCAGGCTGGTCCGGGGGAAAAATTTGTAACGGAAACAGGTCTTAGCTTTCTACAACAACTCTTCCTTTCCACACCCTTTTCTCCTTCTGCCCAGGGCATTAAAGGATGCTTTCCTGGGAGGGAGGTACAGGGTTAGACTAATGCCTGACTCCTTCCTACTCACACCTTAGGGAAGTAACATGGCTCCTCATCCTCACCTCCACCCTGGAATTTTGCACTTTTCTCAGAGTCAGCTTGGGCACTCATACTGACAGAAACAATGCACATTTCCATCACCTGATGTACTTCAGTGGTTTAAATACAGGCTGAAGAGTCAGGCTTTCCTAAGTTCAACTTCCAGGCTCCATGTCTAACTTGGTGGCTCAGATCAACCTTGGCTTTTCTTTCGAGCTATAAAATAAGGACAAAGATAGTTTCTACCATGCTAGCTTGTTGAAAGATCAATGAAATGGTGTTGGAAAGTGTTCACCATAGCGTATAGAAGAGCAAAGAAAATGGTACCTGTTGTCATTTTTATTAAAACATTCCTTATTTGTCTAACATATGTATATAAATTTATGTATAAACATACATAGTTAAGTGACAATTCTATTTTCTTTTTACAAAACTTAGCTATTTTTATTTTGCCCATCTAGGTTGCTACTGAAATATAAAAACCAATGTGTATAAAATGCAAAAATCTTTGCTCACGTCTCAAATACCTGGAATGTAAGAACTTTGTGTTTCCACAACCGACCATTGAACTCCTTTCCTAAGTGGCTGCTACTTATCCAAATCTTGGTTTCTTAAGAGCTAGGCACCCTGCTTTAATTCTCTCAACTAAAGAAAACACAATAGATAACTGCAGCTTTTATTCCCAATCTGACCTTCCACGTTCTGAAACTAATTTGCCCTAGTGTCTTGCCAGGATCTGCACAGGGACTTCCTCTAGCTGAGTAATGTGGTTCTGATTAAGGACATCCTATAAGACCCAGGAGGACGGCAGGGAAGGAAACCCGCCTGAGACCAGAGTGAATTTCCATCCTCCAGTCAGATATACGATATTGAAGACCAGAAGGTATAGAGAGTTTAGCGTTGAGAAGACTCCGAAAGGGAATTAAAGCAAATGGCTGACAAATTGGCTGTCTTTTATGCAAAGTTGACAGGCAAGCCCGCCTCTTACAAGAAAGAGGATATGCATAGCCCTAGGGCCAAATGGCTGGGCAGGCAGGCAGCAGGCTTTTTGAAGTCCCTGTTTGCATGCCACTTCTAACAACAAGGCCTCTGCTGAATTACCTCCTCATAAAGACAGGAAAACTTATTATTACCTAAAATATCATAGTTCCTAAAATGATAACTCATTCTTCTCTTTAGTGTGTGCCGTGTTAGAGCAAAATTCTAGGTTATGTAGAATCGGGGTGTGTTTTTTTCTTCCTACTGTTTTATGAATTGGGTTATAAAGGCTAAGACCTTTCCCTGGGGCCCCTAGGCTTGCTGTAACTAGGAGGGGACTCTGAGGACCATGGGAGATCCCATTTGCTCTGCCCGGATTCCTGGAGGCTCTGCATCCACGGGACAAAGGATGAGAATGGTGAGCTGCCAGCCGAGGAGTTTGGAGAGCTTGGAGTTTCTTTACCAAATATCTAAGAATCTACTAATAGTTGTAACTCTAATATGATTTTCTTGTTAATCTCTGTCAAACCATGAAATCTGATATGTTAACCATGACTAAGCCGTGAAATTTGTCAACTTTGTCTGATTTACACAAGCTCTGTATTTTTTTTTTAAAGTCTTAACACAAAAGTGCAGAACATGCCTTCCCAGCATGCTCTTCTCAGCAGGTTCCTAGTATCCTAGGACATCAAGTAAGAACAGAGTGTTGTTCGCTTTTCTCATGCTGTTTCAAGGACCAAGGATGGATAAGATAAAACCTAAAACTAAATTATTTATTTTCCTTTGACATGATAACTGTGAACATAGATTTGCTTAGACATCAGTAAGTATCAAATAAACATTCAAAATAGTTTCATGGTTCATGTCGTTGGGCATGATAATAAACTTTCTTAAAGTGATAGATTGTTTTTGAGAGAAAATGAATGATTAAGTCATGTATTATTTCCTTTTTTAGTTGTAGATTGTTTGATTAATCTCTCTATCCAGTGTGAATGTAGTCTTTGTGACCTGAAATCCTTCTTTGTCATTGACTAGGTGGGTAAATTTGTGTAAGTCACTTAACTTTTCTTCCCTTAATCTTTTTCTTCTGAAAAACGGAGATGATAATACCAGGACCTAATTTATAGGTAGCTTTAAGGCACAAAAGAGACTCCATCTATAAAGCTCAGCACTGTATACACCTATCCTTTTTCCACTTGGGCTATTATGATTAGTGTAGCAGGATATAATGATATAATAGATTATTGGGAAATTTTGTTACCCAAGGGAAAATTAAAGTCATAAAATTGAGATTTTCTTTCTTTCTTTTTTCTTTTTCTTTTTCTTTTTTTTTTTTTGGTCAGAGTAAAAGGAAAAGTGGGTGGGTTGTGGCCATATTTGTAGACAGTTTCTATAGGAAGGGAGAGAGAACAGCTCAAAGGGAAAAAAAAAAGAAATGCTAAAGAATAGGAGAGTGGTCAGGGCTGAGGCGATTTTCTCTCCTGTCCCTGCCAAGTGTTTTTTTCTTGGACTCAAAGAAAAGTGCCCAATTCCTCCACAGCTGTCTCCCGACCTCTGATCTGAAGAATCTAAGATCAGATAATCAAATGACTTAGAACTCAGAGTGTTTTGTTGACTTTAGTCACCGCATATCCAGTGTTCTTAAAACTTTTTTTTTAAATACAAAATAATGTGCAATTCTCCAGAACCTAAAAGAGCCCTTCACAGATACCTTTCTGCTAGATCCAAAGACTTAACTTGTGAAAACAGACTGATGTGTTCACTTTATAGACATTGAAACATGAGTCCAAGGAGTCAAGGGTGGTTATCCCACCTCACCACTGAGGGTTGAGAACACCCTGACCCTGCCATCTTGCTTTACTAAATTCCTCCACAACTACCCCAAGAGGAAAGGAAAACCAGGAATAAGACTTCACAATGGCTTTAGTCAATTTGCCTAGTCTCTCAGTCCCTTGAGTGGTCCATGAACACTCACAAATCTATGAAACCTTTGCCCTCTTCAAAAAAACAATTCTCTGGAAAAGGGTGTGAATATGTGCACATTTTTCTATGGAGAAGGTCCATAATTTTATCAAATCCTCTCAAAGGAGTTTGTGACACCCCCCACAAAAAGGGTTAAGAATGATTTTTCCCTATAATTTGTGCCCCTAAAAGTCACATTTCCAGTTATGATTGTGAGTTGCAAGGTTAACAATTACATCCACTTTAACCTTTCAAGGCAAATGTAGCATATAATCCTATGAATGCCTGAGGTCCCAGGCTTGCTTGTAAAACAGCAATTGGATTGTGAATTGTTTGAGTAGTTTCTGCAGCTTTAGTTTTCAGCCTGAAGTCTAACTGGAACCAGGTTCTATCCATCTGAGAACTGAGATGGTTCAGATTCGATAAAATAATATATGTTTACTTATAGTGCTCCAGATCACTACATTTCTTTCTAGGTGTGAGTATTTATTTACTTGCTTAATTCAACCTTAGTTGCTAGAATTAACAAGTATAGAAACGCTGGGATATAGCACAGTGGCAGAGTGCTTGTCTAGCACATGCAAGGCCCTTCAATTTCCAGTGCCACCGCCAACAATCAAAAAACAAATATAGGATACCTAATTATATTTGAATTTCAGATAAGCAACAAATAATTCTTGGGAGAATGCCTTGGAAGGGGAAAAAGCAGATGGAGTCTTCTTTCAACCTTAGAACTTTCATTGTAAAAATTAAGAGAAGCCTCCTATAAATAGTCACAGGACCTTTTGGGGGATGATGGAAATGTTCTAAAACTGGTTTGCGGTGATAGTTGTGCAATCCTATAAATTTACTCAAAATCATTTAACTTTATACTTAAAATGAACAAACTTAATGAATGATTCCTCAGGGGGAAAAAACTGTTAAAAACTTAAGGAGTAGCTGTGCTTAATTTTTTATCCTGAGTCAGACCGATTTCAAAATATGATGGAAACCATTCATCTTCTCCTCAGAAGAAAGCATGTAAGCGCCTGCACCAAATTTTGCATAAAATTTCTGAATCTAGCAAAGCTTGTCTCTGGATGTCAACCCCTACCTCAACTGAGATTCTAAGCACTGTTAAAATATTTTTCCTGACATTGGAAATAAGGCTTATCCCTGGCCAAAGCACAGAGTTGCTGTTTTCGAAAATCTTCAGTTTTTGACTTTGAGGGTGACTTCTTGGGACTCCTGCCACCCCAGTGAGATCTCCTCCACTTCTTGCTAAAACGACATGGGGAAGGCAGTACTTGTTTTGTCATGTATGTAGAATCTTGGTTTGGTTTGGTTTATAGAAATACAGGCACAGGCCTGCTCAAGCAGAGCCATGTTCCCACCTTGACTAACTTTTTGGTCAAACAAGGTGTTGGCATGCCAGTGTGGTAGACTCAGTCGGGAGGCACCTCCATCAAAACATAAACTCTTTCTGTGGTTCCAGCGCCAGCTGGAACTGGGACATAGGCTGCTCTTCTTCTTCTGTTGACATAACCAGAGATTCTGAGAAACACACATTGGCCAGGATGAAGGATTTCAGTAGACAGGGTGTGGGTTGGGGATGCCGACTCATAGGAAGAGCGTGCCCCAAGAAACTCTTTTTTATCAAGGTTTGAGGTCTAGATCCTCCAGATTTAAGAAAGAACAGTTGTTTATGCAATTTCCAAAAATCACTGTGGCTAGAACTTCAGGACAAGCACTTCTGCTTTTCAATGACTGTTCTGCAAGTTAGTTCTTTACCAAAAGAAGAGCCAACACTGCCTAAAAGAACAATGAAAGGAGAGCCAAGGCCCCTCAGATTTCTCTTTATTCCTATTCTTTCTCTAGTTGAGACATGCCACTCCCTAAACAGTCTGATCTCACTGGAGGTAGAGAGTTACACAGGCAGGTGAAGAAAGAGGGGCCAGAAGAATGGAACAAGCTGATAGCCAGAGGGGAGGCACCTGGGAATGGAGGAAGCAGGATGTTTCATCCCTGGGAACATGACCTCCCTTACACCTCTCCACCCCCAAGGCATTAGAACTTGTAGCTAGATAACCATAGAATCCAAATATTTTCATGCCAGGAAGCCCTAATGAAGCCCAGTCTTCACACACAAACCAACATGGATCTTCTGACTGACTTGGTCAAAACTCAGGACCTTCAAGGCAGAAGTCTGTGCCTTAAAGCAAAGTCTTCTGGAAACTCACTCTTCTAGAATCAGCTCAGTGTGAAGATACAGCTAATCACCCTCACAGAGAAGAACCCATTCAAAGCCCTTCTCCCCAGACTAACAAGGCAGATGCTAATTAAATGAATTCTTTGGCCTATTCTCATTCAGATCAGTCCCGAAGGAGGGACTTCTGTTAGTCCACTCTTAGTTACTGCTGGCATGGCAGGGGAAGTGCCCTTCCTTAAAAAATATTCTATAGACCTATCAATTTTGCTATCTTAAATGTCTACGCCCGCATTTGTCCAAATCAGTGAAGCGTTACCATTTTTTACTTTTTTCCTCCAAGTGGGTGAGTTTTGGTTTTTGCTGGAGGGGTGGTTTCTGTTGAGCCAGGCCTCTTTCATGTTTTGGGCTACACTTGAATCTAGAAAAGATAACAATAGCCTTAAGGTTTCATTTTGTTTCCTGTAGAAGAAAGGAACCAAATATCCACTTTGAAACTCACTGTAGTGAGTTCTTTGTATTTAATTTTGCTTTGTTTGCCTATTTTTTGTTTCTAATTTTCTTCTCTACATCCTTTTTATCTTGCTGGTCTTTAGGTAAAATTATTTGCATGGATACATTTTTCCTCTACCCTGGTCCTTAGTGGGTGAGCCAGTTTTAGTGGCTTCATAGCTATGATAGACAGCAGTGTTGCCGTCTTGGGTTTTTTTGGTTTTTGTTTGTTTTCTTGTCAGCTCTCCTCAGGGGATATTTTACATAGCTTTTGTTCTAAAGACAGTGGTGGGTCCCTCACTTTCACACTTTAAGTCGAAGACACCATGAGACTATAAGGGATTACATTTTCAAAGGTGCCATAAGGAAGACCCAGTGAATACCTCAAACATTCTATTAAAGCAGTGGTTCTCAAATAGGGGTGATCCTGACCCCGACCTCAGAACATCTGGCAATGTCTATAAACATTTTTCATTGTCCCAAATTGAGGAAATGAGTACTTCTGGCATCTAGTGGGTAGAGGCCAGGAATGATGTCACACATCCTACCATGCACAAGACTGTCCCCACAGCAAAGAATGATCTGATCCCAGACTTCAATAATGCCAAGGTTGAAACCCTGCTCTTAAAGGGCTTCTTGCTTTTATTCATTTTGTTTTGTTTTTCTTTTTCTTTCCCTCAAAGAGAGTGAGAAAATAAAAGAGAAAGAGGAATGCTCCATTACCATGAATGCAAGTATCCTGAGCTTTTACATCCCACATGGATTCAGGAATTGGAGAGCACAAGAGTACTATCGAGCAGGGCAAAGTGCAACGTCAAGGGAGATCTTCTCAGCTCCAACAGCTGTCTCAGCTCCGAGGAAAGACAATTTTGACTAAAGTGGAGGACCAAAAAGTTACAAGGATGTTTAGTTTGTGATAAAAATCATTTTGCAGATTAAAGTGCTTCCTCCTGCCCATAAAATGCTACGTTCTTTAAATAACTCGAAAATTGGAGGCATTTAACTATGTTGTGAGCAGGAGGCAAGATTGTGCTCACAGCCATGCTCAATCAATCCCGTTCTTGTGATCAAGTCTGCCCAAGCTTAGTTGATAACACTCTATATTTTCTCTAGCATACTTTTGAACTAACCCATGTTCTCAAAGCCCATACTCTCAACATGAAGCAACCAGGCATTAGGAAGGGATTGTTTCCTGGAACCTGTCTCTCTCTCCACATCTCTTGGTTCATTCTCCCTCCTTCCTTTGCTAGTGGCAAGATGGCAGCTTAACTGCCAGAGCTTACCCCCTCTCACAGGCAAACACAGAAGAGTAAGACCCTTTCCCAAGATCCTCAGCACAGGCTCAATGTGTATCATTGGCTTGAATGGGATCATGTGCTCATGCCTGTACCAATTCTAGGAAATGATCGGCTGTGGCATTTGTTACAACATACCCCTGAGCTGGAGTGGAACTTCATGTGATACAGATTAGACAGAGGGAAATTGGGGTAAGATAATTAAAATGGGAGGAGAATAAACACAACACACATGCACACACATGCAAACTCATGCACGCACACACAACCTACTACTAAGAAACTTTGGATTTTACAGCAGAATGCTTTGGTTCTTGCTGTAGCATTGCAGTTAACTAGCTGCGTAACTTGAGATAACTTTATGATTCTCCCTGCCTCTTTCTCATCTACAACATGGAAATTACTATCAGGGTGGGTATGAAAAACCATTTGCCATAGCATATTGGAAGGATTGTATTGTTATTAGAGCCAAATGAGTTAAGTTCAGCTTCTGGAGTCTAGAAGAATCTAGACCAGCTAGTCAGTGCCAGCCTTCGGAAGCCAGTGTCTAAATTTATCCCAATCCTCATTGTTGCAGGTCAGTGTGGGAAATCTTCTGAGGTCAATGATTGAGGTAATTGGCTTGAAAAAGTCTCTGTTAAATGACATAATTGGTTTTAATTACGTAATTATGGCACTTAAAGTGTGGGGGTGAAAGGTTACTATTATATTTAGAAGTGAGATCCCCAAATGAACTGAGGGCGTTTAAGCCAGCGTGTCTTCGCATTTCTCTTTTTATTTTTTCAGAGGGAAGCCAGAGTAGGCTGGCCTTGGCCCTGGTGATTTGGGGATGATTAGCCTCTATGAGGTAGTTCCCGGCTGCTCCCAGTATCATAGGAACCTTTGTAAGGAGAAGGAAAGGGCTTCCGTAAAGACCTCATTGCGATCTGAAGTTAATGAGCAGTGGGAACTCAACTGTCAGCAATTGAATCTGATTGGGCAGGGTAATTATATGATTGCCCCTGGTGTTTGCACATGCATGGGGATATTTTTATTGGAAAAAACCTAATTGCTTACTTACTTAGTGGAGAGAAAACCTAAACAAATTTATGTTGTCATAGGTTAAAAAGACATCCTTTCTTTGTCTCTAAAATAACTGCCTGCTCTGCTTCTTAGAAGTCGGAGTTTTATTTCTTTCTGTGTTCAATCAAGGGTTGTTTGCAGGACCTGAGTTATATGATAATATTGAAACATGAAGGAAAGCTTCTTTGGATTGTGCATTTTTGGTAAAATGACCATGCACTTATTGCTCTTTCTTAAACCATCCCTTACAATGGTTTCTTTCATGATGCACAGGCAGCTAGAACCCTGGGCAACATTTAGACTTCTGGGACTTTCACAGGCTGTTTGTTTTGTTTTGCTTTGTTCCCCACGTGGAGGCCCTGACAATACTTGCTTCATCAGCTATCTGATTTCTCTTAATTGCATAAGGCAAGTGGGAGGTATTATGTCTGAGATAGCCTTATAGACATGAAAACAGCCAGGGGAAGAGGCCCAAAATGCTCCCTCAGCAATTTCCCAGGGACTTGGAGGGAAGTAAGGGGTAAGGCGGGAGAGTCAAAGCAGAAGTCTTGGGGCTTGTGAGCTGGTGATGAGACGTTGCAATCCCGCATCTCAGGGTTGTTTGTTTTGACAACCCAGAGTGAGATGGCATCTCATCCCCGATGCTGGTGTCGGTAAAACCAATCGCTACAATCTGGTCTATTTTAGGACAGTTCAACTTCACGTTGTTTTCTTCTCACTTCTTATAGAACCAGCTATTTTTAAGTCCTTTTTTTCCCCTGAGATCCCAACAGAGCAGTACAAGCACAACAGCTTTGTGGGAATTAGAGGAGCACCTTGTGATGAGGGATGCTGATGCCAAGTCTGGGTGCTCTGGATGGACTTAGGGTCATGGGCTGGAAAATGGCTGAGAACAAAGAACTTTGGACCAGCCCTGCTCTCTGGCTTCAGGAAGCTTGCACATACTGACCCACTCCACTCTTGTCTGGCTAACTCCATGGGTCCTCAGGTTCAGTGTTAATGTCACTTCTTCTGGAAACTTCCCTGACCACTCACCCCCGAGTCTGGACGGGCTGCCCTTGCTTTGTACCCCACAGCACCCTCTAGGTTCCCGTACCTGCTGTCCTGTAATTGTCTCATTGTCTCCTGAATAGCCTCTAAGCTCCATGACAGCAGGGCCTGTGTTTCTGTTTGTCACTACTCTCACTCTATGCAGAGCCTGGCACAGTGCTTGATGAGCATGTGGAGTGAATGAGGGAAGGAATGGCTGCTGGCTGTCCTGGGGAACTGTGTGTGCGGCCTGGTTTCCCTACCCTTGCTGTTAATACTGCTTTCTTGTTGCTTACAATTTTCATTGCCCTAGATGATCCAGCTCTGTCGGAGGCACGTAGGCACAGCCAAATCTCATGCTGTACATTGATCACCTGTCCAACCTTTGCCTAGAGTGGGAGCCCCCAGTTCCTTCAAGAGATCCAACTTTACCTGTCTGTAAAGAAGAAGAGGAGGAGGGAGACAGCGGGGAGGATCCGGTGGCAGTTTAACAGCAGAGCAGGTCCAATGTTTACTTTTACCCTTTTGGAGGTGGGTAACT
Source organism: Xerus rutilus (assembly GCA_028644305.1). Taxonomy (NCBI): domain Eukaryota; kingdom Metazoa; phylum Chordata; class Mammalia; order Rodentia; family Sciuridae; genus Xerus; species Xerus rutilus. Next base: position 40,470,125 of record CM053413.1, read on the forward strand.
GCAAATGCGTGGGGTGCTGGGTTTCAGAGAGACTCTGCATAATGACCTTGGATTTGGGGGCTCACATGTATTTAATTTTTTTTTTTTTTTTGCTAGAGTGTAGGTGTTGCTATTCCTGTACTCAATTCAGACAGACTGTTCCATGATTCCCACCAGCATAGACCAGGGATCCAGGTTCATCTTCCTTGTGACCCTAGTCATTGCCTCTGCCTCACAGTGACTTCACATAATATTGTTTATGCCTTGCGACAGGGACACAGAGAAGGATCTATTGGTTACTGTTTAATGACTATTATTTTTATTATTTGCTTGCCAAGGTCTATTATTTTCAATAGCCTTTCTTGTTTTGATCCGGAGTTTGATATTTTGAGTTCCTCCCCTCTCCAGTGGACATCTTAGATCCTGAGATCCTGAATAACTACAGAATAGATGAGATTTCACTTAGGTTCATTCCTGGGTATTTAAGAGCTCTGCACAATCCTGTGGTGTTTCTAACTAACTTCCTCTCTAATCAGATCATGAACCTATGACCTTACTGGCCTCAGGCAGGAGGGCTTTCTACTGAACCCCCAATCTTCAAGCTGTCCCTGAGTTTGAACTGCCTGTTGTTGATTAGCCTGCAATAAAAATTTCTGGGTGAATGGACATTTGCATTTGCAATTGGAAACTACAGTCTCACATGCGGTGGGACAGAGTAAACCCACAGAGACAGAGGACAGTTGCCATGTACTTCTTGTCTGTCAATCTGCACCCCACTGTCCTAGGTCTGTAGTGTGTTCTCTTTGTGTTGGTTATGAGTCTCTATGCACTTGGCATTCTTGAGTTGCATTTCTATTTTGGCAAAATAAGCACCTAAATTGGGATGTTTAGGGTTTACTTCTAGGAAAGAGTTTGAATTTACTTTGTTTTATGAGTGGTATGTTCACAAACATTGTGTACTTTGAATCAAACAGCTATGGGTCATGGTGAGCTTTATTCCTAAGTTCTAAGAAAATTTTTTGCAGTTTTGGAATAGCACCAAGGGATGCTTTACCACCTCATAGCCTTCCTGGATTGAGAGAGGTAATAACTGCCTACACACATCACATCCTTTTGAAAAAAAAAATCTTCAAATGACATTTAATTTATAATTGAACTTGGCACTGCAGTCTCAGAAGTGTCTCATCTTGTCTAATCACAACGATCTATTTCCTTTCTGAGTACGTCTGCATGCAATGGGTTAGTCCTTTTGTTATCATATAATATAGCAAAGAGAATAATTTTTAAAAAGACAAATTAGAATAAATGATTGCTATTTTAGATCACACCGAAACAACAGATGATTTCTATTGTTTTGTTTTAAAGATATTTTCGTGTCCCTTCGTTGATTGATTTATTCAACAAAGAGATTTAAACACAGGTTCTCTAAGTGCAGTTCTGGTCCAGCAACCTATATCCGAGAATCACCTGGGAACTTCTTAGAAATATAAATTCTCAGGCCTCACCCAGGCCTACCGACTTAGCAGCTCTGTGGGTGGGGTCCAGCAAACTGTGTTTAAATGAGCCTCCGGTGATTCTGATGCACTCGGAAGTCTGAGAACCACTGGTTTAAAATTCTGCCTGTGTATGAAGTAGGGGTATTCAAGGGGTGTAACTACAGTCCTGACATCCAGGAGCTTGTGATCCAATTGAGGGCATAAGGCATAAATTCATCGGACAGCTAAGCAGAGTGATCTTTATAAAATGTAAATTACATCATACACTCACTTCCTGAACCGCTCCAGGCAGTTCCCTTTGTTCTTGCAATGAATATAAATGCTTGGCTAAGGCCTGCAAGGGCTGGCATGCTCTGTCCCCTTCCTACCTCTCCAGCTGCATCTGGTGCGGTTCCCTGCCTCCCCCCAGTGCTCTGTCACACTGCGCCAGGCTTCTTTCTAATCCTAAACATGAGTATGGTGTCAGCGGAAGAAGAAAAGGAAGGAGGGACAAGAGAATGATGAAGGGACAGTAGCAGGCCTGGTCACTACAGTATTTTTTCAGGCAATACAATATCTCTAAACTCCTGTCTCCACTGGTTAGTATATAGACAGATAGATGTGATGATATATTGATGTCATTGTCAGTATTATTGGCCTCACATTGTAATATAGCCAATGCCTACAAGGACTTGCCAAATTGTTAAGAAAATATTAAGCAGACTTTTTTGGTTGTTGGTGGTGGGGGGGTTGGTACTGGGGATTGAATCCAGGGACACTACCTTTGAGCTTTATCCTCAGCCCTTTTTTAAACTTTGTTTTGAGACAGGGACTCACTAAGTTGCCCAGGCTGGCCTCAAATTTGTGATCCTCCTGCTTCAACCTCCCAAGTGGCTGGGTTTCAGCTGTGTGCCACCATGCTGGGCTTAAGCACGGCTTTGTTTTTTCTCACTGTCAGGTGTTTTCATTGACTTCTGTCTTTGAGAGGTGGCCAGTCAGGCACAGGTGCTCAGTCACACAGTGGGAACTGCATAAACACGGCTAGAGATTTGAGTGTGAAATTGCATTACACCAGAGCATGATGGGGCTGACAAATGATTCTTGCTGTCTTCATTTAGTTTTAGGAAAGGTGGTGACCACATCTGTTGGGATTTGCCTTTTTAAAACTATGAATGCCAATATAGATCTTTAGGATATTAAATGCACCATGTGATTTAGAAATAAAGCAGCTGTTTGGATTTTTATGGGATGTGAAGATATTGTATCTAAGGATTCTCTGCATAATGAGAAAGGGGGAAACTTAAAATGTGATTTCTTTTTAAAAAATGAATTGGATTTGCGGCAAAGGGGTTCTTGAAGATTTAGGATTTCTGAGCTGGAGAATGGGCCATGTTTTTTTGGTTTGTTTTTGTTTTGACTATCCCCGGCTCTAATTTTCATAGTACCAGTCTATGGTTTTTATAAATGTAGCGACTCTGGTTTGGGACATCATCTGCTCATTAGGAAGCCTCTTATTTGAGATCTTCTGCAAAAGAGCAAAAGGTCAGCTTGGTCATGCCCCTTCCAGCCCCTAGCTCTCCTTCACCTTGTAAAGCTCTCCCAGGGAGGGGGAAGAAAAGTGTTCTTACTACCTGAAGCTTCACTATTCTGGAGGGGCCCTGCCTGTTGGTGGTGGAGAAACAAATGTAGCCAAGATAGACTAGCAATGGTCCCCACCTTCTGGGAACCCAAGCACAGAGGCTTTAGTAAGGAGCCACATTTTTGCATTTTAAAACTCTAAAGCATAAATACAGATAACTAGGAGAGCAGAGAACAGGGAAACAGGCTCCCTCTGGGGCTGGCAGGGAAGGATATGAGATTGAGACTGAACCACAAGTTGATAAGATGTTGATTTGGGTATGTATCTAAGTTGGTGGTGTGGGAAGGGGCAAGGGACAGTGTCTCCAGGGAGCTGGCATCACTTCCCACGCTAGCTAGGATTCTGGTCACACAGGCTACCACAGCAGGGAAGCTTCTTGGCACCAACCAAATGGACAGAAACTCCAGTGGGGAGTGAAGCCTAGGGTTGGGGCACTTCACCTGCAGAGACTACTTCTTAGTCTGCTAATAGCAGATGAACTGTCCTAACATGATACCAGCACCTTGGCACCTATTTCTGATCCATTTCTTGGTTCTTCCAACTCTTCTCTAGCCTCTCTGAGACATCTCCCTTTTGAGACAACTTCTGCTGGCCTGGTGCTAGAACACAAAGCTGCCTGCTGGGGCTATTCACATCCCCATGGCTTTCATGGAAGAGTTTTGAGCATCTTCAGGGAAGCTTCCCAGATGTGGCCAGCAGCTGTAGGAGGGAGAGACTGCCTTCCCCCTCTGCCTTCTTGACCCACGACTGATAGTCCAGGGTTTTGGGTCCTGTGTCTGCTTCTCTTCAGGGAGGCCAAGCTGTCCCACAGGAGGGAAGCACTTGCTTCCTGAACTCATGGTATGAATTTTAGAATGCCTGAGGTCCCTGGTTGTCTGCATATGGCCAAGGTGAGCACAAGATGACAGGGAGTAGTAAACTTCAGGGCATTCTGAGTGACTTTTTAAAAAGTCATATTTCTGAGAAGAGAGACTTTTGTGATTCAAGCAAAAGGATAATTTCCACAGACATGAAGAATTCGAGGCTGGGGTCCCAGACTGAGCCTATAGGTCAATTCTGCCTAGATGCCATTTTGGGGACCCACACAGAGTTCCTAAAATCTAAAATACACAATTCTGGCTTTCTGGATTTTGAAGGGAAATCAGATGATCTAGATATACTGAGCCATATTCCCACAAGACTCTTCAAGCAATCTCATTCATCCCTCTCTACAAACCTGACTCACTCCCTATTTTGGGTTCCCTCCCTGGTCTCCATCAGCAGAGTGTGAGACCCTGACCAGACCTGTAGGAGAGGGCTTTGTGGTTGGCTTGCTGTGATTTGCAGCAATGCCAAATTATGCTCAGCTTTGCCACTCTAGCTTCCAGTCCAGATGCCATGTGGCCCAGCTGAGGGCTGATGGCAGTGGCTCACCACCCAGGCTGTTCATGAGAATGAATTGACCACTTGCCCAGGCCCTGCCTTGGTGGTTCTGACTTAATCACTCTGAGTGAGGATCCCAGGTTGGGCCCAGTATTGGAAGGGCACATTGTGGTGTGTGCACAGCCCACCTGCTGTCTGGGGTGAGTGTACTGTGCTTACTGTCCTAGGCTTCTGTTCCTCTTCCCAATCACTCTTGAGCATTGCAAGCCACTGTCATAAATATGGACTCAAAATGCACATGTCAAAAGGGGCCCTTAAAAGGGATGTAATGCAAGAAACAAAAATAATGTCTTGGTTTGAAGTCACAGGTACATCAACTGAAACTGGGGGTGAGGGAGGGAACAGACCTATGTGTCATCTTCTGCATGATGATGGAGAGGCACGTCCATGCCTGCAGCCCGCCTGATCTGTGTTCCTTGAAGGTGCCTGTTATTTCCTTACTAGATCCTTGTGGGCTGTTTTTTCTTTACGTAGGTAAGTCATTCATTTTGCCAGATTCTTTCTAGTGTTTGTCTCCTTTACATTTTCCTGGTATTCACTAAGCCCTTTTAACCTGCTACATATGTTTTTCATCTGCATAAATTTATCACTGCTTTCTTTAGTTTGGACCTTTTTTTCTGGTGTATGTTATCTTCAGGTTCTTGTATCTATCATCTCATTTCTCATAGATTATATCTCTATATTCTGGGATAAACTAGAAAATTATTTCACTGATGATATTTTTATCAATAATGATTCAGCCCTTGGCTGCTTGTAATCCTGGCTGTGATTCCATGACTGCATTTTTAACGGGTGCTGGATGGTAGAAATCCCCTTCCAGTTTCCATCATGGCTAAGCTACTCTGCCTTAGTGCCCTGTATAAGCTTTTTCACTCATGGGGAAACTGAGATCCAGAAAGTATAAATATTCCAACTGAGAATTTCTACCTATACTTACTCTCCTTTTTCTGTAGAAAAGCTTGTACATCTCAATAAGCAGCTCAATTATCTTAATAAGGAGAAAGTTTAAAACAATAGTTTTCAGTTCAGGACAGTTTTTCCCTCAGGACACATTTAGCAATGTCTGGAGACTGTTTTTGTGTATCGTAACTCAAATGTGTTTGGAGGTATGCTATTGGTATCCAGTGGGCAGTGGCCAGGAACATTGCTAAGCATTCTGCAAAGCCTAGAACAATGCTCACAACAAAGAATTATCCATTCCGACATGTCAGTAATGCTGATGTTCAAAGACCGGGCTTAGAGGGAACCAAGTCTACATTCTATATCAAGAGCTCCTTTCCTGAGGACCGAAGACACTTGGGAGATCTCACATGTACAACTAAGCCTGGACCAGGACAGAATGCCCTATAAATAATATATGTGGCCATTTCTCTGATATGTAGATCTTATTGTGACTTCTAGAAATTAAAAACATTACTTGATTTAAAAATATCAGCATTTAAGAACATTGATCAGTTCCTAGTACTCTTTTTTTTTTTCTTTCTTTCTTTTTTTTGTGGTGCTGGGGATTGAACCCAGGGGCTTGTGCATGCTAGGCAAGCGCTCTACCAACTGAGCTATATCCCTAGTCCCCTAGTATCTTTTGATCATCAGGTACTTTTCTGAATCAAAGGAAAAGAGAAATAAAATTAAACTTTCATGGAGGAATCTCCAGAGTTTCCTGATGTTTAAGGGGAGTAGCTGTGAAAATTGTGTTGTTCCTGTCTTCCCTGATAAATTTGAAGTTTAATTGTACTCTTCTTCAGGTAGTTGCCAATCTAAAGAAAAATCTTAAGTGCCTGATGGCTACAGTATTGGGGCAGATATGGCAAGCAGATGCCTGTGATAGGAACTTTCCATTCTGGAATAGTTCCTTTTGAGGAAGGAGGAGGGTTAGGTCAGAGAAGAATGTCCCCAGACAGTCTGCCCCTTTGTTAGTCAATGGTGTCATGTTGGCTGCCCTTCTAGTAGCCCCATCTTCCTGAAATCTTCAGTAAAAAGACCATTTCACAAGTACATCTGGCATTGGCCAAGATTTTTCTAGTTGTGCTTTAACAACAAGGAATGGATTTAATCAGATTCAAAGGGCCATTAAGTCTCTCCACAATAGAGGTACATCTCTGGAAGGACTCTAGAAGACGGATTACCCAGTTTCTTGAGCAAAACTGGCAAATCAATGCAGAATAACTGAGCTAACTATGCAAGAGCCTGAAAAGTTAGTGACATTTATCAAGATGATTGGGACACATACTGTTTTCAGTATTTTAATAGAGTCATCTAATTAGTCTTCATAGCTTACTATGAAGCAAGAATCTATGAAATTTTGACCATTTCATAGATGTGGAAACCAAGCTGAGGCCAAGAAGCAACTTGTCTAGAATCACACAATAATTCTTCCTCCTTTACCATTGGGCTGATGATAAGACCATACTGCTGATTTTGAGTTAACATGAGATTATTTTAAGCTCCATCTTTAGTCTCTTTAATTGGACAATGCAGCTATTATATGAAAAGTTTGTTTGAGTCAATTTTAATAGATTTGGCAAAGGCTGATATGTATATAACAGTAATAGAAACAGAGTTTGTTGAAAAAGACATTTGCAAGTGGTCTTTCCCATCCTCATTTGCAGCCTCCACACTATGATGTGGGGAATGCGGAGGCCAAGTAGAGGGAAGCAGATGACGTTCGCTGTCAGGAGTCAGGCACTCGCATCAACAAGATGTGGTTTTAAGCAGATGACAGTGGTTTCTCAAGGTGTCAGGCTTCCTCTGGCACACAAGGGAGATCGTAGTTTAATCACTTATTCAGCAGCCATTTATTTGACGTCTAGTGTACACTGTAAGATATGATGACGAACTCACTATCTCTTGTTGAGACTACAGCACAGATAATCCTAATGCAACAGGATCTCTTCTAGGAGAGAGGTCTGTATCTTTATGAGGAGCAGAGGAGCAGTGACCGCTTCAGCCTGACATTAGCAGGTGTTCACTGAGTGCCTACTATGCGCCAGGCTTCATTCTGGGAAGTAGAATATTGCAAATATGTCACATTTCAGTAGGGGGAGGTGGTAAACCAGTGAACAAACAAATAGGCTGATTTCAGGGACTAGTAAATTGCATGAAGAAAATACAGTAGAGGCTGGGTATGGTGGCACATGCCTATAATCCCAGCAGCTCTGGAGGCTGAGGCAAGAGTTTTGCAAGTTCAAAGCCAGCCTCAACAATTTAGTGAGGCTCTAAGCAATATAAAGAGACTCTAAATAAAACACGAAAAGGCCGTTAAGACTCTCTCCACAATAGAGGTACATCTCTGGAAGGGCTCTGGAAGGCGGATTAGCCAGTTTCTTGAGCAAATTTACTAGTCCCTGAAATCAGCCTATTTGTTCACTGGTTTACTGCCCCCCGCCCCCCACTGATATGTGATGTATTTGCAATATTCTACTTCCCAGAATGAAGCTGGCGCATAGTAGGCACTCAGTGAACACCTGCTAATGTGGTTAAGTGCCCCTGGGTTCAATCCCTGCTACCAAAAGAAAAAAAAAATTCAGCAGAGGGATATAAGGAATCACTGGGAGTAACAGGAACTCCCAGGTCTGAAGTGGTAAGAAAAGGTTTTTTTGAGCAGGTGAGATGCCAAGACAAGTCTTGGGAAATGAGAATTGTTTTTTCTAAGCAGACAACTACCTGAATTGACCTTGATATATAGGGTTCTAAAATTGCAGTATTTTAACAGAGAAGTTCAGATGTCGAGTACATCATGCTACTTCTTTCTGTTCATTGATGTTTTCTAAGAGCTAAATGCATGTTTAATTTTTTTGTAAACATTTGATGTGTACTTAAAGATGATGTGTATTCTGTCTTCAAGTGCATGTTCTTTTGGGTGTTCTTTAGCTTATAAATTATGTAACTGAAATCTTCCAAATCTCTGAAAGTCTTAACTGTTAACTATTCAGTTTCTGAGAGCTAAGAATTAATATCCTCATGCCAATTGTGGATTTGGTCATTTCTTAGAAATTTTATCAATTTTTGTTTTCTCTAGTCTTGGAATATGCTTTTAATAACTGTATGAAATCTCTTCATCTGATTTTATAGCTCCTTGCAATTTGTTCTTATCTTCAATATTCCCTTTTGCACCATTAACGATTTTACTTTTATTTTATTTTATCTGATAATATTGCCAAAGTAACATCTCTTCTGTTTATATGTATTAGTGTATATTTTCTCTGTCCTTTTATTTTTAGCCTTTGTGTGCCTCTGGTCCATTTTTATGAGCAACATAAAACTCAACTTTTTTTTTTTTAAATTTGATGTCCATATTTTAACGGGTGAATTTAAGTTATTTGTATTTATGGTAACTCTTCTATATGGACTTAACTCTGTCTTATTATGCATATTTTAGTATCTTGGGGGTTTTTTCTTCCTTTTCTCTTCTTTATTGGCCCATTTGAATTCACTATACTTTCCTTATTTCTATTTTCCACTCTATTGGTTTGGGAGTTACATATTCTCTTCTTTTAGTGATCTAGATAGTATCTAAAGCAAAGTTTGGCAAACACTCAGAAGCTCTTAATGTGTCACCTTAGGTTGGCTTAAGGGCTTTCTCTAGCATTCTAGTTCCACAGTTCCTGGGTCTTTAATGGGGCGAGGTGTAAATGACAGTGCAAAGGGTCGTCACCACCATCACTATACCTGGGAGTGTTGATTTCCAACTTGCCTTTGCCAGGACCTGTTGCTAAGAGGCTGCCCGGTGATTGACAACTGTACAGCTCTCACTGGTGATGGTTTAACCTGGTGGCTTCTGAGCAAAATGTCACTTGATTTCTTCTGTTGCCCTTTCCTTTGACTGCATTTGAGCTCTTGTAAGTGATGATAAATGTTAAATAGCTCCTGTAAAACTGTTGAATTGTCAGTTTTTAAACTGCATAAAACACTGACATTTTCATTAGGTCCCAGCCCTAAGGAATGCCCGGCTTTCATCATAACAGATTTGTTTACTTCTACGGAGAGCCTTAATGTGCTGCCTATGGGAGAAATCTTTCTGTCACCTGCTCTTAAATGGGAAAGTCTTTGTTCAGCCAAAGATTTTTGAAAAAGGATTTACAAGAAGGCTTTTCCACCTCCTCTCTTCTCCCCCACTGTCTCCCAAAGGGGTAAGGGATGGGAATGGAGTCTTTAAAGAGCTTTGGTATTGGACAGGAAGAATTTCAAGCTAAAATCATCCTGTAAAGTCCATTAGCAGACAAAATGCTGGAGAAATGCTATTAAACCACTATTTGGTTTCAGTGTATCCTTTTAAAGATAAGCAAGTCATATCAAGGTATTGTTGACCTCAATCTTTTGGTTGACATTTAAACAGATACCTTGATTTTTGGATTAAAACATTCTCTTGTGTATGTTAAAAGAGAAAACATTTTAAACTGCTGGGTCTTCTAAGCAAATAAGAAGAGAGAGGACTTTTATCTTCAGATATATTTTCAACAATTTTTTTAGAAGATGACAAATTTTTTCATGAACCAACACAGAGTCATCTCAGTTTAATAATCTGGAAAACACGTGTGCTGAAGGACAATCCTGTCTCAATAGAGCTGGAGTTGGGGATGTGAACTTTCCTGGCACCCACGTGTTTGCAATTTATGGCAAGATTTCTGGCTTCTTTTACAAAGGACCTTCTCCTTGTTGAATGTCATTGGCAGGTTTGTCTACTTTCACCTTTCAAGTGAGACAGCCTGGCATAAGGAAGCAAAGTCTCAGAGTCCAGCAGGTCAGCATTTGCATTCTGGTTCTAGAACCTACTGCCTTTTGCAGTCACTCATGAACTAATAGACTTTTCTGAGTCTTGCTTCTGTCATCTATTAACACTAAAATAATACTCTTCAGATTAGGTGCAAACGTTAAGCAAGATAATATATGTGAAGTGCGCAGCATAGAACTCAGTCCATTGTAGGGGACTATTTATTCAATGACATCTGATGATAAGGTTGATAATGTGGATTGTGAAGGAAGTGGTGGGATAAGGGTGATGATGAAGATGAGGAGGAGGAGATAGCGTGGTGGCAATAAGAATATCAGTGGTAGTGATATTGGTAATGAAAATGATGGGGGATGACATATGGGTGTTCAGAAAGGGCTATGAGAGGGTATCATATCATCAAAAAACCTTAGAAAAATTATAATGATCTGTTCCTATGTGAGTTATAGTTCCCAGGCTTTTAGTTGGGCACTTCTAGTCACTAGAATTTTGGTAAAAATTTATTATAGACAGAAAAATCCACAAGCCTAGTTTATTCACTCATTGTGTTCTCAGGCCTGAATTTGTTTTAGAAAATGCTAAGATGTGTTTTTCTCTGTCATTTAATCCTGTTGAGATCTGTCTCCATCCTAATACATTCTTATTTCTTGGATTCTGTGACCTTGGACATTTTGGAAATCTGTCCTCTTGAACACTTTCTCAGCCCTTCTTTTTCACCTCTCTCTCTCTAGTCATTTAGATACACAAGTGTAGAGAGGACAGTGCAGGAGGAACAAGGGGCCAGCAGTAACGTTGGAACAGAGTCTGAGTTCAGTGTTACTGAAGCAGAGGAGGGAGACATTTCCAGGTAGAAGAGGAAGTTTCAAGTGGAAGAGTGGAAGGAGGCTGGGCAAGACCATTACTTTGGACACCCAGACTTCAGTGTTGGCACCTGGCACACAAGCATGGGCTAGTGAGAGGGGAGCATGGAGGAGCACCTGGGTGGTCACAGGATGGAGGCTGCAGGTCTGGAGGAAGTTGCCCAGTCCTGCTCCCACATGCAAAAAGGAACCAAAGCACTGACTTGCTCAAGGTGAGGACAATTTCCAAGGTGCCATGGCTCATCCTACCTAGACATGGGTGTTTCAGGTAGCCATACGGAAGGAGCACAGAAGGAATGAAGGGCATGAGTGCAGTTCCAGGTCTAGTTGGCTAACCTGTTATTGTCCCTCTGTGCCACATGATATCATGTCTTTCTTACTTGCCATTATATCACCAGCATGTTGTCCAAAACCTGGCATGTGCTAGGTGATCATAGAATTTATTTCAATAGAGAGAAATAGGAAAAATTTCCAAACACCCTGTTGTTCTATGCAAATGTTAAAAGATGCATCTTAACAGGTACAATGTCAGTGCAGCAAATGACTCTCTAATGGTAGAATGTCAGCTGCCAGGGGTGGGCAGGTGAAGAAAAATACCTTCAGCAGAGCCAGAGTGGGAGATGGTGGGGATGCCCAAGCTGCTCTGATTTAACCATCCAGGTGTCTACACCTATTGGTTTGGTTTTTGGATGAATGAGTTCTTATCCCTTCAGTAATCTGATCCAATGTAATTTAGTCATTTCAACATTCAAACTGTTGAAAAAAACATACTTCATCATTGTAGACAAGAAGCTGAGGTCCTGGTAAGGCCAAGAGAGATGAGAACAGGTTCCAGATAAAGAAGCAGAGCCTGCTTCTCAGTCACTTGCTGTACGCCCCCTCCTCCCTCCCCTCCTCTCTCTGGCTTTTCTCCATGACTCTACCAGCACAGAGAAATCAATTGCCAGCCAAATCCCAAAAGAGTAAAAGAAAACATCTGCTGAGAAGGAAAGGGCAGCGGGGAAAGCCAGAAGCATCCATAAAGACTAAAGGGACCTGCCTAGAAAATGTGGAATCCAGCAGGGTGTTTATTCTCAAAACAGCTTACTGATCAGGTACTTTTTCTCAGACAAGAAGAATGGAATGAGCAGACATGTGGACATGCCCACTGTGGCCTGAGCTATTGAGTCAGCAAACTCAGCTTTTGTTCCTGTGTTTTGGTGGCAGGCTCTGACTGAGCAGGTGAGCTCTCTGAAGCTTGAGGAAGGTGGGCCCAGTCTCTCTTCCCATTTTGGTAGGTCACCTAGCATTAGCTCCCAAGAGAAGAGCCTCACCTGTCATTCCTGGGTACACAGCCTGGGACTGTTGAGGAACCTTCCCTCACAAAGCCTGTTTGTAGCTGGCAACTTTGGGGGGCACTGTTCTTTCCTATAAGCATCCTTATTAAAAGATCTTTGAGAAAGAGAATAGTTTTTCTTTAGAAGGTATATGTCAGAGCATTAGACAGATATGACTGGATTCAAAATCTGCCTCAGCCACTTAAATGCTGGGTGACCTTCCCCAGCTGGGTAGCATACTCAGCCTTGGTCTTCTCATTGGCAAAACAGGATAAATACAACCTGTCTCCTAGGATGTACTAAGGATGAGAATAACTTACAGGCTCAGCAAAGGGAATGAGGGTGAGTGATTGGCAGTGAACCTGGCTGGAGAGATTCCTGGAACCCACTCAAGTTTTGTGTTTGTGTTTGTTGATCCTCATCGCAGATGTTTGGTATGGGCCTCAGTCAGCTGCTCCTTCAGTCAGAACCACACGCATGCACACTTGTATTTTATGCAGTCATGCTCCTTGTATGTTGCTCCTGGCCTGCATAAGAAACATCTTGCAGGACCTGCCTACTCCCTGGGTTTTGGTGTTCACATCTAGAAAACAAAATGTGTGACTCCATTTTCATTCATTTGAGCTAGCTTCAGGGTTCCATTCAAGTCCTGATACCTAAGGATTCTCTTATGCTTTCTGTACCTTACACCTTGCTTTCTGATCACAACCCTGAGTCCCACAGAGGTAGAGACATGAAGTGATACATGAGACAGTACAATCCCAAGTAAGAGAATACACAAAAGACAAATGAAAAAAAATGAGAAAAGCATTTCTCAGTATTTCCCAGGTGCTGCATAATGAGCATTTGCTTTAAAAAAAATTGTGTGAAAAAAATGCTAAACCACACAAGTGAAAATCAACCACATTTCTTCCCCTTAAGGTTGTGTACAGATACAAAGTAGAAAGTTAATGACCTGCACCCTGCTCTTTTGGGAAGTTTGGTCACAATCCCGGATGATATGACTCTTGACCATTGGGCATGGCTCCACATTTTCACATATACATACAAATAAGTGTCATTTTTATGGAAATTTGGACTGAGGTTTGCATTGTGAAGTCATTGTGGTTCACCTGATACTGTATCAAGTACATCCTTTCCAGTCAGTATGTAGGAGCCACCTCCAGTATTTAATGCCACTTATTTCTTCATGCTATGGAAAGAACACTAACTTTTATCCCTCCAATGGGCATTAGGCTCTTTCCACTTTTTCTATCTTTATAAAGAAGGCCACAGAAAACATCATTTGTGTTTAACTGTACATTCTGATGCTTTTCTTTCTGTGCAATCAAGTTCCAGAGGTAGGATTTCTGAGTCAGAGCATGTGCTGTCTTTACATTTTAATAAGAACTTCCAGTTTGGTTTCTAGGATGTTCTAACGCCACCCTCTGCACCCACCGAGAGGGCGGGAGAGCTCATGTCTCCCCATAACTAACCAATATTGGATATCATTCATCTTAACTTGGCCCCAATCTGATGAGTGGGAAATTGTCTCGTTCTGTTTGAATTAGCTTGTTTTCTTTGTCCATTCATCATTTCTTTCCTGAGAATTGCCCATTTGTGTCTTTGACCTGTTTTTTTAAGAAAACATATCATCTTGTTTGGGAATAACTTTTTTTAAAAAATGAGTTTATAGTGATCTTTCAGAATGCAAGTCTTCTCCAGGCTGTGAGGAGCACCAGGGTTTCCAGGAGTCGAAATGAAACAACAAAAGGTAGCAGTTACCCTTCAGCATGGCTTGCAGTTGGTGGGCATTTTCTTCCACGTGTGTTGTGGCCCTGTGTGCTCTCCAGTGCAGTCCTGGGAGGCCAGCTGAGCTCCAAATGACCTCCTGGCTGTCAGACCTTCAACTTGCCCTGACTGATGAGGCTTGCCTCTTGGGCTTGACCTGAGACTCCTGACCCCTCCACTGGCCTGTCTCCTGCTGGGACTATTGCCTGACAGCTTTGCCTGTCCTTCCCACACTGTCCCTCCTGAGGCTCCCATCTGTGAGCTCTGCATATGTTTTGATGGCCTGACAACTCATTGACAAACCCCTCAGGAATTCAGTGCCATCCCAAAGACTCCTCATGGAAGCCTCATTTGGTGCTGATTTTTATCCTTACTAATAAAATACTAGTTACCACTTATTATGCACATCCTATGTGCAAGGCCAGTGGATATGGTTTTGTAGGTTGCCCATTGCACAACTCCAGGGGCAACATTAGCTGTTATCTGCATGTTGTAGATGACTTCTGACAAATGATAGTCAATAACTTCTGCCAAATCACAGTCAAGTGTCTTGGAGAAGGGTGCCTTTTTTCTAATTCTCACAGAATCACCATAATAGCAAGTGACGGGGTTAACCTTGTGCCAGGCACTGTGCTAAGTACTCTAAACACATGATGTTTATAATTCCTTATAATAGCCAGCTGAGGTTGGTGATATTACTTCCCTCTCTGCATCCAAAGAAACCGAGTCACAGAGAAGTTGAGTCACTCACCCAAGACACACAGGGTAATAAGTGAATTCAAATTCAAGTCCAGAGGACCCCCCCCAAAGCCTTCTCTTTGTCTGCATTGGGATCTGATTTCCCCTCCCCAAAGCATCCTCCAAAACACCACAAACTATGGTTATAGTACAAGCTCTGGGTCCAACTGGCCTGTTCACCACTCTCCTGCCAACACATTTTAGAAAAGCTGGTGTAGCCAGGATAAATTTGAACTAAAACTCAAGCAGCACTGAAGCAGAGCTCCTGCCCAGCAGCCTCTCAGCAGGAAGTCGGCATCTCTGGATCACCCTGTGGGAAGGGGGAGCCCCACTCTTTTGATGTTCTCTCATTTTGAGCCAGGGTTTTCTGGTCTCTGTCCAGGATCAGTTTTCTCCTGCCCCACTCAGAGTATAGATAACTGTAACACGGAGGTGTAAGAGTCAGAGCCAATAGCTCCCATCTTCTGAGTCTGGTGCTGATGGATGGGGAGTGGGTGAGAGGGTTTTTCTGGAACTGATTCATCAAGCCAAGGGGGGGCGGGCGGGGGTTTCCGTCTCATTCTGTGCTTTCACATCTGAGGTTTTTCTGTCTTTCTGTCTTTTTAACATTCCATTGGCTTATGGGGGCCTAAGTTGAAAGTCAATTTTAAGATCCATTTGTTCTGATTCAGTGGCCAAGGCGTTAGGATGTTGGTCCCTTTCTTGAAGAAATTCTCCAAGTGGCTCAGACAAAGGCTGCTTCCAGGGCACCCTGATTTAGGGTAGAGAGGCCCTGGCTGGGAGGGGAAGGGAGGGTCTGTGAACAACACTCCTGACAGCGCCTGGATACCAGGGTGCCTGCCCTGGATGCCACCCAGCCTGGAGCCTTCTGCCTGTCTCTTGGGGAAGACCAACAAGGAAACAACCTTGACATTTGCATCAGGCTTGAGTTGGGGGTGAGGAGGCAGGAGCTCCAGGATAAGGAACATGTACCTACTTTTCTGTTTCTTGGATAACTTAATTTTGCCTATAATTGTAAATCGTGTGTCTGGTCATCATAAAAGGGTGTTTTTGCAATTTGGAAGGCAATGGTATTTCCTCTTTAAGAGCTCTGCAGCTAGACCTAACTGGCTGTCAGGGTGACCTTGTGTGAGTGGCTGCCCATGTTCGAGCCTCTTCCTCCATCTGTGAAATAGGATTGATAAAACCTACTTTATAAGGTCACTGCAAGGATTAAATGGGATAGGACATGTGAATAGCTTAGCCCCAGGCCTGGCACAGGGAAACCTCCGAATAATGTAACCACCAGCTCAGCAAAGTAAAAAATACTCTATCTCACAGAGAGTCCAATGCCCTGACTCTGCTGGTGCAGATTTTATGACCACTTTGGGGAGTAATTCATCAGTAACTAGTCCAGTTTAAGTTAGACATTCATTATGATGTAGCAATGCAACCTTAAAGTATGTACTCCAGAGAAATGCTTGCACCTATGTACAGACAGGCATGTGCAGTTAGGATCATTGAAACTTCCTAATAGCAAAAACTGGGATACCATACAAAAATGTTCACCAGTAGAAGTTTTGCTATATTCTTGCAATAATATACTTCTCAGCATTAAAACACACTCTTTATGAAGACAACTGCATTAGCATAGATAAATTGCAAACACATAGTCTTCAATGAATGAAAAAGTTATATGGTGAGACATGAAGGATGATAACATTTGTTTAAAATTTTAAAACTTGTAGATTTATAGTATATTTATTACTGTTTTATAGAATATGACAGTAATAAATGTATAACAAATATGTATGGAAATAATAACCCCCACTTCAGTTAAGTATTTTCTTGGGGATTAACATTAGAAGTAAAATAAACATAGGTAAGAGTGAGAGGAAAACAAATTAGATCTGTACATTTTGTTCTTAGAAAAGAGAAATTTAAGAGACTATGGCAAAATGTTTAGATTTATTTCATTGGACAGTGCGTACTTAAGTATTTTTGCTATTATTTTCACTCTTACTCTGCATATTTGAAACATTTTATAATAAAATTTTAGTAAATACAATTGAATTGTCTCACACAGAGAAGAAATGATAAAATAATAAAAATACTTCTATCAAGAAGTTTGTACCTTCTCTTACAGAAGAGAGGGGCTAAGGAGCTTTGTGGTGTCTCACAAATGTGGAAAAAAATTATTTTATTAGATTTAAAAAAGAGAGTTAAAAGGGTATTTAGGGCCATGCATGGTGGCTTGTGTCTGTAATCCCAGTGACTCAGGAGGCTGAGGCAGGAAGATTCCAAGTTTGAACCCATTCTGGGTGACTTAGAAAGACCTTGTCTCAGAATAAAAATTAAAAAGGACTGGGGCTGTAGTTTAGTTGCAGGGCACCTTTGGGTTCAATCCCCAGCACTATAAATAAATAAATAATAAGCTGTTTAGTTCAAAAATATTCAGTCTTTTTTAAAAAATAAAAAGGTTAGAATTATAGAATCCTATTTGTTTTGAGTGTACTTATCTAAAGAAATTAATAATGGCCAAAGAGGTCAACAACTTGATCACCAGCTCAGGTTATGTTTCTGTAATTGTGAATTCAGAAGGGAGATGTTTCTCTGTAAAATGTTTTTAAGTAATAATTGTATTTTTGCTGTGATAGTCAAATACAGCAATATAAAGTTGCACTTTAATTATAAAAATTTTTCTCAGAGTATTATGGGAGTTATGAAGAGAATCTCTCTGAGAACCATGGAGAGAATTCACCTTTGCACTGACCTGAGGTGATGAAGAAAGTGACGAGATAGTTCTTTTTCCAAAGGCCACTCCACACATGTCTCTTCTTTGGGATATTTAATTGCCAGGGTTCTCATCTGTCATCTCAGAATAGCTTTTGGACCTCTCTTTTTCCCCCTATAGGAACAAGTAATTCTCTTTTTTTGGTACCACCCACCCAATCCTCTTTCTCTTTGCAGAAATATCAACTGCCACTTGATTTCTTCTTGCTCCTCTCCTATTTCCTCTATAATCAGTGCTCCTTCTCTGGTGCAGATTGCCTCGGGTACACCAGTGTACCTCCAAGTCAGGGCTACAAAGGGGAACTCCGCATGAACCAGGACAGAGCCCACAGGCTCCCAGACTCCTCTCCAGGAAGCCCCGCTCCCAAACACTGCCTTTTCCAAAGCTTCCTGGAGCCTTCCCCCCTGTGGCTACAGACTGAGGAAAAAAGAATTTTCTTTTCTTTTTCTCAATCTGGTTTCTGATTTTTGTTCTGTGGTTCTGCTCTGCTTCACTTTGTTTATCAGCATCAAAGCTGAAACCAGCTGTGTTTGTTTGTGGATCTTTTATTTCCATGAAACCTGCAGATTTTTCTAGGTCACTCTGGGTTCTTAATAATCAAGAAGGTGGTCACTCAAATAGCCACAAAGGAAGGACTGGGGTCATAAAGACCTCAAATCCACAGAGTGTTCTCAGTAGCCTTACCCTTGGGCTAGGTGACTGGGACCAACAAGTACATGGGCTTGTTATCTTCCAAGGTAAAGTTCCCCCAAAGACCTCTCTCTCACAGCAACAGTCAAATAAAAATCTTGCTTCTCATTTTTTGAGTAACACTTTATGCCAAAGATCTTGTGTTTATAAGTCTAGAACCCCATCAGTTAGAGGCCAGTGGGGAAGGGATGTTGGGATTTTTTTTCATAGCATAATAACTGGACTCTTAGTTGGATTATTAGGACCCAGTGACAACTTGTGGTCACAATTATCTGGTCGCTTGTTTGGGAAACGCTGAACTGAATGAAGCCCCAGTTCAGTGGTGATATGTCTGGCCATTGAACAAGCCACTTGATGTCCAAGGGCAATGACTATTGCAAAAACCTCAGGCCCTCAAGTTGACAGGACAAACAGCTGTGAAGATTATATGAAGTAAAACAGGCCAGAGAATTCAGATGGAATGATGGTACTATCTGAGTTCCTTTGTTAAACCCAGGAACCCAAGTCACTGAATCTCAGGGACCACAGGACAGAGAAGCCAGCCTGAAAGTGTCCCATTTCCACCCAAGCGCCTCCCACCAAATGGACTGACATACATCAGCTTCCTGAAACAGCAAAGACAAGACCGTATTTGGATTTGTAACTCCCCGGGTATTTTGCAGGCAGGTCTGGTTCTCGTTGTCCATTGACTCTGTGATAAAATCAGGGCCTCTGCTTAGCTTGAGACAAGCCATTCGTTTGGATACCCTCCCTCTTAGGACAGGAATGCCCGAGTGCTATGTGGGTTATTCCAATTTGCTGGTGGGTGCCCCTGTCAATCTTCCTAGTTGGGCAAGGAGTTGCTGCTCTATGTGTTGTGTTATACTTTCTGCACATGTCCTGTCCTTCCATCCTCACCCTATTTTGGGGGTCTCCTGAGAAAAGAAAAGAAAAACTGCCTTAGCAGGGAGATATGAGGAGCCATGGCTGTTTCTGCCCACCAGGTTTAGGCAATAAAGCAAGTCTGTCCTGGGCCTCTGGGTCTCCACATTCAATGGAGTGAGTGGGAAGATGGGAGAGGTGTGGTTACAGAATCTCATCTAAATGAAGACTCTGCAAAGGGGAACTGCCTTTCTTCTTAGTTTAAGCAAAGTGAGGACAGAGCCCAGTGAGCCCAGAACATCCTGGCTACTTAGCACAAATAGCTGGGATTCATAGCAGCTGTCATTTAGTGAACATTCATTGAACACTAATTAACACTGATTAAACATAAAGTAGGTGTGGCTCTTAGGACTTCATTGCTATTGGCTCATGGAGTCTTCATCAAAGTTCTGGGAGGCAAGTGCTCTTATTGATTCCATTTTGCCGATGGAGAAGATGTATTTGAAACAGGATAAATACCATGCCCAAGGTGTCACAGAACTAGGATGTGGCAGGCACAGGCTTTAAGCCCAGGT
>CM053413.1:40490450-40801424 GCA_028644305.1 Xerus rutilus
AGATTTACATTCTCTCTTCTTTTTGGTGTTTTTGTCTCATCTCAAATGTACAGTCATCCCTAAGCTATTTTATCACCTTTTAAGTTTTCTTCCTATGCCTCTGTGGCTGGCTGTGTACTCTCTTGTTGGAAAGCCTTACCACTGCCACGGAGATATTAAAATAAGCATTGCAGCTTAGCCTGGAATGTGTAGATACTTGAAGCAGGATTTAGACGACATTCTGGTTTCCTAGAAATGTAACAGTATATTGCCTTGGAGCGGGGAGCAGTGCAGAAGGAGTGTCTTCTTCCAGCACTGAGCCTGTTGCTCTTCAACCCAAGGAGGTTGAACCATAAGCCGAAGGCCAAGAATGTGAAAGGCTGAGGATGTGCTCTGTTTGGGAGACCCTGTAAACCAACTTGTTTTGCTGGGTGGAGGGATGAATCATTTCAGCCGTGCACACCAGCTGCAGCCTGTGGAAGTAAACCGAGGGCTTTCCCACAGCATGCACTGTATATTTCATTGTTAGAGCTTTGCATATTGACAGGTAGTTCTTATCCTTCTGGAAAGAGAGGTCTGAAGCCAGCAGCTGGAGGAAGACCTGGCAGGGCCTACTGTCTAAATTGAGAGCGAGCATGTGCAGCAAAACCTCATTATAACGTGACTTGTTATTACGTGGATTTTGATATCCCATGGGCCAAATATGTCTCCCAGCATAGTATATAGCTCCATGCAGCAGATGCTTGTTGTAACTTGTCTAACTCAGAACACAATCTTGTTCCTGAGTCCAGTGTTATAAAAGGGGTTATGCCATTTTTTTCTCTGAATTGAGAACCACACCAAAAACGTATGATGAATTATATATACTATGTCAGGAAATATGTGCATGGCAAGTGCTCACTGAGGTCCTTCCTCTTGTGGGGCATACATTGCAAAAGGAGAATGTAGTTGATTATAAAAATTTTCCCCACTTCTTCAGGATCCCTATATCCATGCTCTTTGCAATGTGATTTTAAAGCTATTTCCATAGAGGCAAAATTTGGTTTACCCTCTGCTTGAATGAAGACTGGTTTTCACACTTGGGCCAACAGAATGCAATGGAAATAACAGTGAGCTGGTTCTGAGGCTCAGCCTCAAGGGACCTGTGAACTTCGGTGTGAGCGTGCACTCCTTCTCATTCCCCCACTCTCCCATTGCCCAGAGTTCTGCCTAGCCATGTACATACAAGCCCACATACTAGCCATGTACAAGGTACAGTTGTCCCCGCTAAGACCATCCTAGATCAGGTCATAGCCAACCAATCCTCAACCTGAAAGAGAGCCCAGCAGAGATCAGCAGAGCTACCTGGCCAACATTTATAGAAACATGAGTGAGCCCAGCCAAGACCAGATAAATCACCCTACTGACCTGTAGACTCCTGAGCAATAATAAATAGTTGCTTTTTAAGCCACTGAGGTTTCGAGTGATTTGTTACACAGTAATAGCTAACTAATACAAGAGGACTGGAAATATGAAAGCAAATAAATACATAATGAAGAGAAATTCTGACAGAGACTGACAGAATTAAGATAGTGTCACTTGGATAGGCTATTTTAAAGAAGAGGCCTCTCTGAGGAGGATACAGGTAAGCCAAGACCTGAGTGAGTAGAGGATGCTGACTGTAGGAAGATCCAGGCAAGAACTTTCCTGGAGTAGAAGAGAGCATGTTGAAGGTCCCAAAGCAGGGTTTGAAAATGAGGAAGTAGGAAGGGAATGGTAGGAGGAGAGGTCTGGGAGAGGAGCAGGGACCAAAACCTGGAAAGCTCTGTAGCCAACAGCAAGCATTTGGGATTTTGGTCCAGGTTCTGGGAGAAATCATGGAGGATCCTGATATGGGAGAGTGACACTGTATTTTTAACATTCTATGGCTGTTTTTAGGTGGCAAGAATGGACACAGGAAACCCAGAAGGTAGGCCACCTCAGAGGTCAGAAAAGAGAGGTTGGTGACACAGATGGGGCTGGTCCTTAGTGGGTAGATCCCTTTCCTGCCTGCTGTCACAGTCCTTGTCCCTTCTCATTAGCTCCTGCTGTTCACCAACCTGAAGGTGAGCTTTCTGCCTCAGGGGCTGCATCTCCTTTAGGTCTCCATCTCTAGGGCCTTAGAAAGCACTTACCTCAGTAAAGCTCCGCTCTGAATTTCTGATGCCAGCTCACACCAGGATGGCCCACCCAGTCTCTCCTTTTTCCTTTCACTCCAGTGGATGCATGAGAGGTACTCTTCCTCTTTGCTGGGACTGTGGAGCCTGCAGGAAATGCTCCAGGAAAGGGTCTTTGTTATTACTGAGCATCTCTTAATGGCCTGTGGCCACCGCCCAGTAGGTTCCTCTCCAAGGCCCAGAGTGCAGTGTGTGCCTGGGTTCTGCTTGGGGCTCAGCTTGATTCATCTGGTGACCATGGGGAAGTCTCAAGGCTTCTTGGCTCCTCTTTTTCCTACTATCAAATTCCTCTGGTTTGCACTTCCACCAGCCCTCCTGGAAGCCCTGTGCCTACTGCAGTTCAGTGTTTATCCAGAGCGATGGAGGCCTCCATGGGGAGTAGAGACTCCATTTGGGACCCTGCCCTGATGAGCTAACATTCGCCAAGTGCCTCAGGAATCACAAGCGAAGGAACTTTATGAGGATATAACCTTTTTATTTTTACCTCATCTCTCACTGTCCTTTTATTAGTAGAATTATTCAGGGCTGGCCTTCTCCTTTCAACTGGCATAAATTTTCTTTGACTCAGCTTGGACTTTTCTTTCCTTTTTTTTTTCCTAAAGAGGGTGGGTGGAATTTAGAATCAAAAAGTAGCAATGCAGTGGGAATGTAGATCTGTCTTGAATTTCACAGCAGTTCATGAACTTGAGGAAATCTGAACACACGGCAAGCAATTAAGAGCAGGAGGGGATTTTTTAAAAAAAAAATCAGTTGTGAAAGAGAAGGTGGTCGGCTGGAGAGGGGCTGCTTGGAGGCCTTTGGGACCTGGAAGGCAGTTCTGGGGACAGGGCAGACAATAGCCCGTTGGCAAGCCAGAAACCTTCACTTGTCTTTTGATCTTTTATCACCTCAACTTTTTTAGAACAAAGTATGGCAAGTCCCTCTTTCGGACACACACAGGCCAGAGCCAAAGTTTCAGGGCTCTGAACAGAGTTCAGGAAAGGCCACAGGGTCCTAGAGCCTGACCTCACCCCCAGAAGACTCTCCCCTGAGCCTCACGTGATGCTATGGGACTCTTGTCACTACTTTGGAGCTGCAGTTTTCTGACGTGGTGCAGTACAGCAGGAAGCTAAAGGCTGGAACCAAGAAGCAGCCATCAGCCTAAGGCCACAAAGAAAGGGAGGAGGGGGACATAAGGCAGCCAGCAGGAAGGCCTCCTGCAAGGCAGGAGACTCAGCTCTGCAGCTGGTTCTGTATCTCTTGTCTTGGCTCAGAGAAGGGGAAAAGCTGGGCTCTTGCTTTGGCTCTGGAGACCAGAGGAGAAACCATGAAGAAGCAATGCACAAATGCCAAGGGCCCCATGCACGCCATAGACCTGGGTTCGAATCCTTCTGTGTCGCTGCCCTGGAGCTGACCCTTTACCTCTCTGAGCATCAGTCTCCTAGTCTGTAAAATGGCATCATAATACCTCCCCCAAAGTGTTATTTGGGGCGTCAAACATGCTGATATATATAAACTTGCCAGTAGTTCCTGGTGTATGGTAGGCCTCCAGGAATGCTTTTCTATTTTGGGATGTGGGGGGGTGGTAGTGGGGATTGAACTCAGGAGCACTTGACCACTGAGCCACATCCCCATCCCTATTTTGTATTTTATTTAGAGACAGGGTCTCCCTGACTGCTTAGCACCTCACCATAATTGAGGCTGGCTTTGAACTCATGATCCTCCTGTCTCAGCTTCCTGAGCTGCTGGGATTGCAGGTGTGCCAGGCAGGAATGCTTCTCTTTTGGAGAAGATTTTGTAGAGGTAAATGGCATGAGCGTCTAGATTCCCAACAACTGAGTTTGAATTCCGGTTTACTTATAACTAACTGTGTGGCCTTTAAGCAAATCTGCCAGCAGCCTCTCTGAGTCTAAATTTACTCCTCTGTCAAATAAGGATAGTCAAATTGTTTGTGTACAGTGAGGACTGAAGCAATCAGATACGTCTAATGCATAGCCCAGGGCTTAGCGCGGTTCCAGCTAGGGTCAGGCTGCTCTCTTTATTCTGATTTTCTTCATTCAGGGGGTCAAGTTGATACCCATGCTTCTGTCCTTCTCACCCCTTGTGCTGAGCCCCAAGTGGGTCTAAGGAAGCCCTTGAGCCCAAGCCACCTAGAGGGTCATAGTGGGAGCTGTTGGGGAAGACCTCCAAAGCCAGGAACCAGGCTAGGCATCCTGGTTGGTGAGCATCAGAACAACAGTAATTGACTTCCACATCCCATTTAGCATATGTTCATCTTCTCCAAAGGATTCTGTAACTGCCCTGCTGGTAGTTTCCTTTCCGTCACCCCCATTTTGCAGATAAGTAACTGAGAGGTTACCTAATTTTGGAGAGGTCACATGCCTTTCTCTGGAAAAGCAGCAGAGTCTTGAGCCCTAGCAGCCTGGCAATAGGATCCAGATTTAACCATGGTACTCTTGGTCAGAAGAACCCTGGGTTGGCTAGACTAAAGACATGGGGCAGTATGCATCCTGTGAGCCAGTAGCTCAGAGGAAAGACTCGGAAGCTGCCACTCTGGTGTTTGGTCTGTCCTCCGTGGTTGGGTATGCACCTGTGTGATGGTGGTAGTAGGCCTTAGAGCTGGCCCTAGGAAACCGAGGGCCCCTTCCAGCCTGTGTCTGTGGGAGACTTAATGATAGTTAATCTAGGCTCTGGCTCACTGGTGAGGCCTGGATGGACTTTGGAATTTAAAGAGACAGCCCTGTTGACCAACTCGGGCCTAAGCAGCCACACTCACAGAACCACCATCCCTTTAGCATTCCTATGAACATCACCCTGAGAACATCTCGAATCCCCAGATGGCTCTACATGACTCTTCCTCTTTGCACACATGCAGAGTACTGAGGGAACAGAGGGTTAGAGAGGGACAGCAACTCATCCAAGAGCATGCATCTGGTAGATGACAGACCTGAGATCTGAACCACACCCCCCAGTTCTTCTCAAAAGCACAGGAGTCTTCGTGAGGCATCCTCCTCTTCTCAGAGGCATCTAGTGGCAGGGAATGCATTTTTCCTGGGAAAGCTCATTCTGTGCAGTCCCTTATTTACGCCAGGTAAGTTGGGACAGGTTTGTTTTGTTGCAACGTTTTTTCAAGGGACTTTGGCAAAGGAAAATCCTGTCTAGGATTTCATCAGGATTTTGGGAGAGATATTTCAGCTACTAAATAGTGTGGATGAAACAGCAGGAATTTGAGAGTCAGTCAGAGTTTAAATCTATGCCCATTGGCTGCAGAGCTGTGAAGCACTGGGTCCATCATCACTTCACCTCTATGGACCAGTTTCCTTATCAGCCAAATGCAAATAACTGAACCTACTTTTCAAGGATCTTATAAGGATTAAAAAGAACACATGCAAAGTCCTTGGCCATTGGAAGGACTTAACATCAACATAAAGGAGCTTCCAATCCAAACAGTAATTGCTGTAATCACAACCACCAACCCCAATGAGACAGCATTTAATCTCTGCTCAAATGCACAAATAGATGAGCATATTCCCTCAATTAAAAAATGCCCCTTCTATTAATAAACAGCTCTTTGATGAGGAGGAGAAATGCTGTATCTCACTTGTAGTTGCCAAAAATAAGCTATTTTCTAATTTTAGAAAAGTTTAAAGGTAGGAAAATCATACAGTCTAGAACTCTGGAAATTCACGGCTCTTTCTCACTCCAAAGAAGGTTCTGGATGCACTTGTCACTCAGCCTAATGGTGTGTGACAGGCTTCTCTCACTGTTCTATGAGCAACAACGCTCAGGTTGAAGATGAGACAGAGACACACGAGCTCAGGAAGGTCCTAGAAGGTGATCGTGGGAAGCAGAAGACCAATGTGGAGGACAGGCCTTGATGGTGCAAATGGAGGAAAAAATAATAAAAGGTGTGAAGCCCCCAGCAGGGCTGCCCAGTGGGTCAGGCAGCTACCCCAGCCTTCCCTTTTATGACCTGCCTCCAGCCAGCCATGACATTGCCTCTTGGCACTGTGTGGTGCACTCCAGCCTCCTGACTCCTCTAGCATCTGCTGCTCCTCCATAGCATCATTCCAGATGCAGAAACATGCGAGGAACAGAGTAAATCATGAAGTTCAACAATCGTCATAATTGCTGACATTAATTGAATGCCTGCTGTCGCCTGGCTCCCTGCAAAATGCATCTCACAGACAATTCTCAAAGAACCCTGTGAGCAATTGCTTTTATCAGTGCCCATTTTACAGATGAGGGAACTGAGGCATGGAGAAAGTTAAATATTTTGCTAGTAAGCAATGGAAGGAAGAATCAATCTGTCCCATATCAAAGCCCATTCCTTCGCCAAGCCCATGTGTGTTATGTCCTGTAATTCTATAACATAACTAAAATCTTTATTTTGGGACAAGAATTCTGGTAGGGAAAGACATGGTTCAGGTGTAGAATACTTGGAAAGAGTCTGGGGTTTTGGAGTCAAAACTGCTTAGGGAGTATTGTGATCCCTTTTCTGAGGCTCAGGGAAGTTAAGTGCCATGTTTAAGATTGCACAGCCTGCGCATACAAGGAATTTCAAAGGCTCTGTGGTTTTCTTGGCTCCTGGAAGAAAATCTGCAGTATGTAATGTTGCTTGTTAAATCAAAAATAAGAGATCAGAAAAACACCTCTTAATGAAATCATGTGGGGCAAATGCCTCATGGTGCAGAGGGAAACTGAGATAGCTAAAACTTTTAAACACTTAATAGAATTTGACTATTTGAGAAAAGTCTTTCATATGGGGTAATGGAAAGCTAGACAGCAGGATTTTAAATATGGCTCCACCCTTCACTATGTGACCTTGGATCAGGCAACTACCCCAGCTGCCACCTTCCTACTTGAAAATGAGGACAGGATTGTTGTGACTGTGGCTGTTACACATTGCATACAAAGTGCTCAGTGTGGCACCTGGCATGGAGTGACTACTCGATAAGCAATAACTGTTATTTTCTAGAAAATTCCAAATATCCTTTTGGGGTCAAAAATAATGGCTGCTGGTGCTATTTGCTTTCTTTTTGATATTTCATGAATATACATGGGAGATGATTGGGGATGGTCACTAAGAAAGCTCATTGCCAGAAATGGTGTCCCCTCAACAATGGAATTCCCATTTCAGAGCCCTGCACCTCTTGCCGGCCCAGCAATTCACCAGGCCACTTCTCCAGCTGCTAGCCCCATGGCTGAGGTACAAATAAATGGGTGACAAGCCTGCCTGGCCTCCAGTCACTTTCTAGGCTGCTCCTGAAGTGCTGCCAGGATGGAACCATAAAAGGCGAGGCTCCCTGGCTTGTTGTCTTCCTTCTGCTTGAGCTGGAATGTCTCATAATGACAGGCAGCCAGGAAAAGCCCCCTCGATGTCCAGTGCCATCTCCCTTCAGCAAACCCATCAGTCTCGCCTTCCTAGTCTGCACACACCCTGTGGGTGGCCAGAAGAACAGCACTCCCTAGGACTGGAGGGAAAGCCTACCTGAATTCCTACCTAGCCGGTGGCCTGGTATTGACATGATCTTGTGAGAAAGGAAGAGGCGAGAGGAAACAATGGCCGGAAAGTATTTGCAGAACATTTTAAGTTTGAAGGAAAGGTTCATTGAGTTAGTATGTTTCTGTGGGTTTGAATTGAACGCCTACTATGTGCCAGCACTGTGTTAGTGCTTTAGAATGTAGGTTTTGTTATTTTTCAGGTGGAGGTGAGGCCAGCATATCAGGAGACAGCTGCCATTGTAAAGGTTTGTGACTCAAAGTCTCTAAGAGCAGGAGGCACGGTGTGACATGCAGGACCACGTGGGGAGTGCTGGTCAGAAGGCAGAGGGAGTAAGGAAAAACACGGGCAAGAGCCTTTATGGTGGTCCCTGTGGGAAAGACAAACAGAATAAGGTTTAAGATTAGCTAGTTTAAATAATTTCAATAGCAAGGCCTGGGGTGTAGAGGCTGTCCTAGATTTGAGTTTGGAGTGTTTAGGGCAGAGGAATAGTGACCTGGGCTGTAGGAGCCCTATAGGAGCACCATAAAGGAAGTGCTCCAGTATGGCTTTGGCTTGGTTGGTTTACACCTAAAAGACAAGTGCTGGAGGCAAGTTGTTACTATCTCCAGTAACTGCCTGGCCCTGTGGGACAGTCTTCCCTGGGCCTCAGGTGTCTAAGCATCCTAATAAAGACTTGGGTTACACAGCAGAACTCCAGAGAATATGCTGGTACACAAACAGGACCTGATCCCTGTCCTCACAGAGTTTTCCCTCTAGCAAGGAAGATGACATCAAATCACTATTTTTAAACATGAGAGAGATCAGATAGGCTCTTATGGCATTTTTCATAATTATTTTTGATGGTCTGAAAAGAGCCCTCCTGTCTACTCTGAGATTGGGGATGGAGAAGAGAGCATCATTTTTCATTATTGATGCTGGCCTAAACTGATTAGGGGTTGGAACATGTCAAAAGTAAGATTTGTGCAAGAGGAGAGGCCAGAAGATGGGGAAGGACAGAAGAGAAAGGGATTTGGTATTTTCCTTGGGCTTCCTAATCCCATCACAGTCCCAGTGGCTTATCTGACCATAGACCATTGTTCTTTGGACGTGTCCATGTGGGTGGGCTACACAATGTTGGCAGAGCGCTTTGGACTCCCAGGAGAGATGCCCTCCAATATAGCCACCTCTTCCCATCCAGGATGCATCTGGCGGCTGCAGCTCCTCTGGGCCTTCCATCCACACTCACCTTTTCTAATCCCAGACCATTTGGAACCAACCTGGAGGTGATCGTTTCATTAAGTACCACTGTCACTTCAACACATGGAAAATTCTAACCATGAAGACAGGGATTTGGCTCCTCCTCTGGCCTCCTTTCTTACTCCAGCCATGCTGGAGTGACTGGGTTCCTTTCAGATGTCCATCCCAGACTTTTTCTCCTGCCCTACCCTGCCTGTGATCCAGTTGGGACCCGAAGTACCAGGACAGGAGCAGGAAATTGAAATGGGGCGTGATTCAATGTATCCTTAATGCTTGAGAGGAAAGGAGAAAAATGAATCCAAGAAATGAAGCCATCTTGAAAGTCATCATGTAAAAGCAGAAGTCTATTGACAGTTTCTTTCCATCCCCAAAGTTCGGGCACCAGCAAAATGATAATCAAGCCCAATTAGTTGCTTGTCATGTCATTTTTTAAAAAGATGAATAGTGAAATGTTTCTAAATTCTTGACCTAATTGAAATCAGTGTTTATGCGACTTGCCAAGGTCTAAACATGCGTGTGATGGGCTGAAAATGTTAGCTTAAGAAGCGGTTCGGGCACAGCAGATGCAAAAACATTGAAAACCATTCATCTAATTTAATTGTCAAGTTGTGCCAAAAATGCTAACGTGATATCTTTGAGGAGTAATTGGTACAAAGAATATCCTCAAAGAGAAATATTTCCACACGTCTGGCTCTTATCTTGCTCTCGTTAAACGTTTTTCCCCTCCTGTTGGCAAAGTGGTGCCTGATCCTTCCCCACCCCTCCGCACAGGGAACCAGCTTGCTCTGCATATTCTTCAGCCACTGAACTTCAACATGTTATCAAAATGAGTACAGATTCCTTCTTTAGATTTAGACCAAGATATCTACAGAAAGATTTCTAATCCTCTCTTGCTGCCAAATGTGTTCTTTGTGTGTATCGGTTTAATCTGGTGGTCAAAGCTGTTGTTCGCAGGACTCTCAGAGACCAGGGTGCCTTCTCCCTGAAGTGTGGTGAATTCTAGGTTTGGGGGGTATTTCCTAGAAGTGGGTCCTGAGGCAAGTATGAGCCCCTCCCCTCTCTCTCATTACTTGGAATGATCCCAGGGACAGACAAATGAAAAGTGAAGAAAACAGGCCTTATCCTGTGTTTGCAACTCTAAAAGAGGGTAAGTGGAACCAGGTACAGTGGTGCACACCTGTGATCCCAGCAACTTGGGAGGCTAAGGCAGGAGGATCGCAAGTTTGAGGCCAGACTGGGCAATGTAGTGAGACAGGACATAATAAATGATATGATAAAATTAAAAAATAAAAAAATTAAAAGCTGGTATTGTAGTTCAGTGATAAAGTGCCCCTGGATTCAATCCCCAGGAGGAAGAAAAGGAAGAATCTGGACATTGGTAAGCACCAATAGCTCTCCATCTGCTTCCTGGGTTACAGGTGCCCCAGTGATACCATCACCTTGCTACATCAGCATCCCACAATGTGATTGTATTTGCCACATTCTGTATAAAGACCCATCTGTGGCCATATTCAAAAGCCCCTTCCTTAGCTCCGCCTTTGCTTCTCCCATGTCACTTAGCACCTGCCACCACCATAGACCACTTACTATATCTTGTTCACTCTCTGTCACCCTGAGAGAACTTGGTCTCCTCCATGGCAAAGATCTTTGTTTCATTAACTAGGTACCTGGCACCCAGAAGATACTTAGTAAAAATTTGTTGAAATGGTGAATGGAGATTCAGGTATTCATAAAATGTCTGATCAAATAGTATCTCTATTAAAAGGAATTGTCAAGGCATTGAATGTTTCTGTTAGCCAGATAGTCTGATTAGCCCTCCTAGATTTCATACATTAAAAAAAAATAATAATCTAAACGGAGTTTTTCTTAAGGCACAGAATGCCAAAGGGCTTGATCTTCATTTGGTCACTTCAAGATCCTGGTGTTACTAATGTGGAAATCAGCCAGCACTGTGCTCCGACCAGTGGGCAGGTTGCCATGTGCTGGTGCTACTGGGCACAGCAGGATTTGTGAGCTCCTCCAACCCTGTCCCTCAGCGTGCTTGGAAAATCCTGCCTTTGCCAGCTGAGTTCCACCCCCATCTGTCATCCTTCTCCTCAACTTTTGTGGAGCTGCTCCTGCTGAACCAGGCCTTTGGCTTCTGTGGTGCTGAGTCTGGAATGTGGTATACATGTACATTGTAGGGAAGAATCAAACTGGGAGAGTGACATTCTTTTGGAGGAGCTTTAGAGGACAAGGAGGTGAGAGGACCTGGGTGGTCATCTGGGCCCTTTACTATTATTACTCTTGGTTATGGGGCAGGATTTCACCTCCACTCCTAAAGTTGGGCTTGAGCTTGGGTCTTGCTCCAACTAATGAATTTTGAATAGAAAGAAGGTATGTTATTTCCAGGCAGAAGCTTTAAGAGCCACATATGGGTCATCTTGCTCTCTCCTCCCTGCCTTTCTGACTGTGGGAACATGTGATGAGATGGAACTCAGGTAACCATGACAATCAGAAACCCTTATGAACACAAGAACAAGGACCAAACTGTGCTGTGTAAAACCACTGAAATTTCAGTTTGCTACTGCAGCATACTTTGGTATATCCTGACTAATATATGGCCAGTGCCCTTCACAGTGTTAGACAATTGAATAGAAAACTTAAGTTTTTAAAGAGTCTTTTAATTCATCCATTCATTCAGTAAATGTTGATTTCAGCAAGCTTATGTTCTAGTTTTGGGAGACAGATACATTTTTAAAAGATAAACTTATGCGGGGCTGGGATTGTGGCGCAGTGGTAGCGTGCTCACCTAGCACGCGTGAGGCACTGGGTTCGATCCTCAGCACCACATAAAAACAAAGATATTCTGTCCACCTACAACTAAAAAAATAAATAAATATTTTTAAAAAAAAGATAAATTTATGCAGTGTATGTTGCAGATAAGTGCTTCTGCTTAGTGTTTGAAAATAAAGCCAGAAAAGAGAAAGATATAAAGGGTGTGGAAGCTTTATACTTTCAGATTAGGGATGCTTGTGCAAATGTCATTTGCATGAAAATCTAAGATCTGGAGAAGAGCGTTCCTAGCTATGGAAACATCACATACAAAGGCCCTGAGATGGGAACATGTCTGGAATGTGTTCATGCGATGGACATGAATATAGTGAGCATAGGTAGATCAGTCAGGGATGAGTCAGAAAGGGAGTAGGGTCAGACTGAGGAGGGCCTCAGAAGCTACAGGAAACACTTTGACTTTTGCTATGAGAGAAAAGGGAAGTCACAAGAATAGGCAGGCAGATGTTTGTTGTGACCTGACACCCTGACTTCATTTTAGTGAAATTTTCCTGGCTGATTTGAGAATAGACAGGAGGGAGGGGGGCAAAGCAGGAAGGCTTAAGATAATTCAGAAGGTAGACATTAGAAGGTTTGGACCAAGGTGATAGTAGGAGAGGTGGAGGGAAGTCGATGGATTGTTTTTGTGTGGGTTTTAAAGGGCAAAGTGGTCATAGTTGCTGAAATATTGGATGCAGAGTGTGAGAGAAAGAGAAGTCAAAGCTGATTCCAAAGTCTGGGCCTGACCGGTTGGAAGAGCAGAGTTGCCGCATTCTTGAACAGGGAAGATGGCGGGAGTTGCTGAACTGATGCTGAGGAGTATAGCTTTGAATGGATGTTTTCATTCTGAGATACATGTGAATCATTTGCTGAGCAATTCTTCTTCCGCCTCCTCCCCACTCTGAGCTTCACCACCGCATGGGTCCCAGCTTTGCCGCCAAGTTGGAGCAGGGGATGGTTTCACTGGCATTGACCCACGCCGCAGGCTCTTGTACCCATGTGTGATTCATCACAATGGCGGGGGCGGGGCGGGGGGACAGACTTCCGGGAGATAGAGAGGAGAGGAGATTTCCTTCCTCGTAGTGAGAGCTCACCATTATGAAATGCACTTGGCCGGTGAGGCCTCTACACTTGTAATGAGCTGAACATAGATTCAACTGAGCTATAAAATAAAATAATAACTATTTTAATATACAGCATCTCTCTGCCAAGCCAGCTGAAGAGAAGGCTATGAGCAATAAAATTAGTCCGGAGAAAGAAATGAAAAACCTCTGAAAGCAGCCACCTTCTAAAAGGAAACAGATTAGAAGGGCCCAAAGAGGGAAGCCATCACCAGGAGTGGAACTCACCAGATAGTGATAAAACAGTTGGGAGGGGAAAGGCCGGAAGGAAATTTTCCAAGCTGCTGTCTGTTGCTCCACTAATCACCGGAGTGACCTCATCTCTCCCCTTGGCTTCATCTTCCCTCCGCGGGTGATGACTTTAAAGCCCTGATCAGGGCTGCAGACCCTGCTGCCTTCGGTTGCTGGGAAACCTCCTTCTCAATGTCTCCTCTTTCCAGATGTTGTCCTCCTCCTGAGAAACCTCGGAATTACCCACACCTTTTCCTTTTCTCTTGCCTCCCACAGTCCCACCACTGTTCATTTTTTGCTATTTCACCATTTCCCACACTCCGGCTGCCACCACCATCCCCTGGCAGTGTCCTGCTTCCACTCTGGTCTTCATACATCCAGAAAGATCAGGTTTTCAAATGAATATCAGATCAAGCCCTCCCATAAAACCCTCCAATGGATTCTCATTTCATTTCAATCTACATGTCTTATCAGAGTGTCCAACTCCTGAATAATGGGAGATATACCCACCTCTCCAACTGTGTGTTAATCTTCCCGTGCTTGGTTGGCCTCTGTCTGTCCCTCAACACACCTCTCCTGTTCTGGCCTCAGGGCCTTTGCATAGGCTTAACTCATTGCCTGGAGTGCTCTCCTCTAGACCTGCACATTGGGGTTTAAGCAATGTACTCCTGATTCATAACAGCCCAACCATTCCATAGTGGGAAATGCCATTCCAGCTATGGCAGTTGAAATCATAGGAAAGGGTTTTGTTTATGTCTTATATATCACCTGCCTTTCCTACCATGTGTAAGTGCTATACACATGGGAATAGGAACTTTTCTTATTTCCCTTTGGATTTATTCCCTTATTAAAGGAAATAGGAACTTTCCTTATTTCCCTTTGGATTTCTAATATTTGGACTATGTTCCAACCCTGTGTGTATGTGTAAATGAATTATCAGCATAATAACAGCAAAGCATTAATTGAATACTCTGCACCAAGTCTAGTACATGCCAGATATTTGGGATATTTGCCTCCTTTGTTCTTTACACACACACACACATCAACAGAGCCTGCACATACTAAGTGCTCAAAAATATTTTTTATGATGAATAGATGGATTTAATCCTTCTATTTTAATCCACTTTCAGGTAAGAGATCACATGTTTCCCCACATTTCCATAATGGGTAAGTGGTGAGGCTGGGATTTGAACCCATATGGTCAGAATAGAGCAGATACTGTTGGCGTATGACAGAAGTTCAATGAGTGGATATTATGGAAAACTCAGTAGCCAGGACATTTTCCCTGAGGCTGAGAGACCTCTGTCTCCCTGCAAGATGTAATAATTTCACTCAAGACATGAAGAAGAAACTTGGAATTCAGGGAAGCATGCTTTAGGATTTGGAACTTAACCGTGGGAGGCTTTCTGACTGGCCCTAATCGCCTCGCTGCGGAACGTGCCTGTGTAGATAGAGCATGTACGTCCAGCTCAGCACAATCCGCGCTGCAGAGTCTGAAATCCAATGATTATTTCTGAAAGTATTTTATTTTAAAAGCCTTTGAGTGACAAATGATTTAGCAAGTTTTCAACACAGTGCTTCATGCGGCTTCAGTTGCCAGAGGGTGACTTACGGCCAAGCCTGGGAGCTGTAGCCTAGTGAGCCTGTGAGGATCTGGGCAGTCACATTTTCTTTATGATGTTTAATAAAGCTCAGTACTCTTTCTTTTCTGAGAGGTTTATTATAGTCCTGATGGCAGCATCTCAGCAAGCTGGGAAGGGATACCAGCCCCATCTAATAGAGGGCAACATGGAGGCTGAGAGTGGATTCACTGACCCGTCTACACCCGAGGTGCACTGCACAGGGGGAAGAGTTAACTCTGCCCTGTCTGTGACCTGGAGCTCTGCCCTTTGTGCCCAGCAGGCTTCATACACCTGTTGGTTACTAAGTTCCTTACTTAGACCTGGGTTAAAGCTTTTTTAGCTCTCTGGTTATTATAAGAAAATACCCATTTTATTTCATATCTACTTATGTCTGAAATTTTATGATGGCTATTTTACATACATTATTTATTCATTCTTTAACTGTTTTAGTTAGGGTTCACTTAGAATAACAGAAATTCAAAAGTAATTTTGAAATCTTTTTTCTTATAAAAAAAGTAAGCCTGGTGGGAGTCCATCCATGTCGGGGTGATGTATGGCATGATGTCATCAGGCATCCAGGTTCTTTAACTTGTTCCTCTTCTGTCCTAGGAAAAGGGTCAGCAAACTATGGCCTGCAGCCTAGCACATGTTTTTGTAAGTAAAGCATGGTGACTGGAACATGACCTGCTTACTGATTTATGTGTTGTGTATGACTGCTTTCATTCAGCAGAAACAGAGTTGAGTAGCTGCTACAAAAAGCACAGGGCAGCAAAGCCCCAAATACTTGCTGTCTAACCCTGTGTGGAAAACACTGGTTGATCCCTGCCCTAAGACGGCATCTCTGCCTCTGATTACAAATGGCTGCCCAGGTGCCTGCCTTCTGGCTATATTCTAGGCCATTGTAATGAAGGAGGATAAAAGGTGGAGGGCCTTTTTATAGATCCTTCTTAGTGTATACAACCCTTTGCTTACATTTCATTCATCAGGACAGACAAATGGGCACACACAGTTGCAAGGGAGACTGGGAAAGAGCATCGTTACTCTATTAACTGTGAGTCCAGGTGAAAGGCCAAGAGCCCGTAATTGAGAAGAACAGTGAATGAAAAGTGGGGTGACTGGCTGGCTAGCCCTGTTTCTGACACAAGAGTCCTACAACACTAGTATATCATTCCTGTGTTGCATTTAGAGAATGAATCTCAAGCACTTGAGTAAGTTATTAAAAACCACCCCCCAGTTTCACAAGCAATTAAAATGTGGGGAGCACTTGGAATTGGGGGACTAGAAAACATCAAGGTAGCAGAGACATTTTGCAATCTCTGGTTAATGATTTCCCACTGTACTAAAACACCATAACTGGGCTTCCAAGTCCATATCACCCGAGCCTTTTTCTCTTCCCTGAAGCTTTGCTTACTTTCTTCAAGAGCAAAATGATGCCTTCCTGGTCTCCAATACCACATATCTCTGCATCTTCAAAACATCAAGAAGGGGGCTGGGATTGTGCGCGTGAAGCACTGGGTTCGATCCTCAGCACCACGTAAAAATAAAATTAAGACATTCTGTCCACCTACAACTAAAAAATAAAAAATATTAAAAAAAAAAAAAAAAAAACATCAAGAAGGAAGACCCTGTAGGGTGAGGTCCATGTCATATCTATCATGGAGTCACTTGCCGGGCATCTCACACAGGGCCCAAAACAGAATAGATGCTTACTAAACCATTACTAAATGGAACACAATTAGATTGTAAGTTCCTTTGAAGTAAGAACCATGTCCCCCTTCCCTACTGTCCAAGTTCTTTTATGGTCTTGATCATGCTGCAAATATTGTGGGTAACTGTATCAGTGAAAATTAGTTCAGTTCCAAGTGGCAGAAGCCCAGCTCAATCTGGCTGAGACTGAAAAGAAAATTTATTGGCTAAGGTTACTGAGAAGTCGAGAGGTGTTTCTGTTTGTAGGTACAGCTGGATCTCAGATCTCTCTGCCTCTATATCTCTCTATCTCTCACCCCTATTGCGTTTATATCCCTTTTTGCTTCTCTCTCTGCAGTATTGGCTGTGTTCCTTCCTTCTGCACAGAGCTTCCTATGCGTGGCCAGGGAAAGGCAGCAATTTCTCCACATTCCATGGCCCTTTTTGCTCAGGACCCTGGAGGGAAAGCGTCCATTTCTCTGTCATGATCTCTGTCACCATTTCTCTCTCTCTCAATATTCACTTATCAGACCTTACAGAAGATGCATATGGGACGTTTGCCCATCCTTGAACCAATTGCTATGACCAGGAGTTCAGTAATCTTATTGGCCAGGTCCCAATCAATAATCCACGTTGGGGCTGGAAAGGAGTGTGACAGCTCCTGGGAGCTCATGACAGAGAGGGAGAGTCTCAGTGCCTGAACCACAGGGCAAACAATTGTAATATTTTTGTTCCTTTTATAGACATGGTCCTTAAAGTGAAGAAATGCAAAGGTTCTCAGGACACAGACTCATCAATGTGAAAGCTTCTCTGAGGTGAATTCACGTGGCTATTCCCAGGGGAACTGTTCACTTGACTTCTTATCCAGGGACAGTTGTTCTTTTTAAACACCAGTGAAGGTTTTGGAGACCGAGCCTTCAAACACACTGTGTCACACAGTCACATGTGTGTCCTCTCTCCAATATCTGGAGCCGATACTCCACCTTTCCTTGTACATCAGTTACTGTTTACTGGGGACTCATGTTTCTTTGACCTTCTGTGCAAGGTTGATGGATGGGTTTTTAAGCATCTTTAAATGAATTACAATATATGCCAAACTTATATTTTTGTAATATTTCTGCCAAACTGGACTATAGTGGATGGCTTATTTCCACATTCCTTTGGAATGTGCATGTTCATAAAATTTTACGCCTGTCAGTTGGTAATTTGCCAACATTCATTTGCTATCACATCATGATCATTTTTTTTTAAACAACAACAAAAAAATTTAAACACAGGTATTAGCATGGACAGAAACATCTTCCAATAGCCTGTCATTTGGGATGTCTGAGCTGGAGAAAGATGAGCTCTGTAAAAATAGGTGCAACTGGAGAAAAATGAAAAAAAAAAAAAAAAAAGAATGAGAGGGCAGCCGGGCTGGTGTGCCTGGTGTATTCTGTAGTGTCACACAAACCCACATGCCACCGACCTGGGAGGTTGTTTCTCTGCAGGTAGGGAATGTAGAGCTCTTGGACTTTTCTCATATGACATCTCCAAACTCAATTAAGCTATACTAACTTATTCTGTTAGTGGAGACTCTTGGTTTCAAGTGACAAATACCCAACTTAAATTGGCTTAATTTAACAAGAAGAGGAGGAGAGAGATTTCTTAGCTTAAAAAAAAAAACCATACAGTTCAAAGGCTCAGCAGCTCATAAGATGCCATCCAAATGCTGTTTTTCTCTGTCTCCTGGCCCTCCTCTTCTCTTTGTTAACTTGGTTTTCACATTGAGGTGACAGAGGCTGTTGTCAAGTTCATCCCGGCGTTCTACGACTCTTTAAACAGATGGGCACCTTTTAGGCAGTTCCCATGAAAGTCCAGGAAGATCCTTATGGGGCCAGCTTGGGTCCTGTGCCCTTCTATTCCTAAGCACTGTCATGGTCTAGGGGGATGCAACATTTAAGTTGACCGAGTCTGGTCACATGCTCCATGGGCCATGATCTGAGAGTAGAGGAGGGGAGGTTTCCCAAAGGAAATTGGGGGTGCTTTTATTAGAGATATTTGGTAACTCTTTAATCACGTTTCCAAACTGGCTTGGTAAGTTTCTGAACCCAAGGATAGATATTCCTCATCTCTATACTTTTTTCCAGTTATCTTTTGTTTTGTAACAAACTACCCAAAACTTGGTGGCATAAACACACAACTCTGGGCCAGGAATTCCATCAATGCTGGGCTGGGAGCTCGAATGCATAGTGCACATGGTGAGGTCATTCAGTGATTCTCAGCGCTGGCCTGGAGAGCCTAAGATAGTGTCAGTCCAGGCCTGGTACTCAGCTGAAGATAACTACAGGCTGTGCACTGTCTCTGCTGTCTCTCCTGGGCAGCCTGATTCCTTAAGGGATGGCTTAGGACTCCAGAAGTCCAAGGCAGAAGCTACGAGTCTCAGAGAGCTGGACCACAGCACAACTTCTACCAGACTGCTTTGATCCAAGTAGTCACAGTTCAGAGAAGCTTCAAGGGGCTGAAAACGTGCTTCCTCCTCATGACCATCTTTAATTCATGCAGTTACGTACAGTAGATCCAATCCATTCTGTCATGGCAAGTGCTGTTGCAGTTTATATTAATGTCCTTGTAACCAGAGGATCTCCCAGCTGCAGCTTGGGATTAACTTAGAGGCAGTGGTATTCATTTCCAATGCAGAACATATCTGGCCATGGGCTCCCAGGAGAGTATGGATATGTGCCTTTCTGCATGAGAGGACCCCCAAAGCAGGGCCTCTCAGACTTTCCTGGCATATGCGTCTCTGGGGGATCTTGTGAAAAGGCAGATTCTGAGGTGATGCCAGCCATTCTGTCAACCTGATGAATCTTCCAGGTGATGCCAACAGTTCAAGGACCACCCTTAGGAAGCAAGACCCCACACCGATGGCTTTTTAGCTCCATTTTAGTAGCTGAGCCCATTCTACAGAAGGAATCCCAAGTTAAGGCTCTGTAAATACAAAAGATT
Organism: Xerus rutilus; assembly: GCA_028644305.1. Lineage (NCBI taxonomy): Eukaryota > Metazoa > Chordata > Mammalia > Rodentia > Sciuridae > Xerus > Xerus rutilus. The sequence continues at coordinate 40,509,802 of CM053413.1, forward strand.
AAGTACACAGGTGCTGCGGTTGACAAAGGAAGTGGGACCTAGGATTTGGCTAATTGCTGCCCCAGACAAAGTCCCCCACTTCCCCCCCCCAAAAAAAAAAAAAAAAAACTCAAGGAAGGGCTGAGGGGTCTCAGAACCCTAAATAATAAATACAAAAATAGAGAAGCTAAGGTGGGAATACTTTAGAAAGAACATTAGCTCTAGCTAGGATCAGTAATGACACCAGTGTTTCTAGAGAACTTAAGGCTAGTGAAGCCTTTAAGTCCCATCACCTTTGTGGTCTCCCAGTAGCTTTTCAAGGGTCGTACTCATACTGTTTCTGCTTCACTGACAAGGAATCTAAGGCTGAAGTGGAATGAGCTACATGCTCGGAGTGAGAGAGCTGAGCATGAACCCAGGGGAGTCTATCTCTATGTCTACACTGCCCTTGCTGCAGGGCTGAAAGTAGAATATTCTAGAAGGATAGGTGGCTTTGAGATACCCTAGCCTCAGCCATTGTTAAGAAAAGATTGGGTGAGGAAGGCTGACATGATGTCTGAATGGCAGGGTGGCTAAGGGAGTCGGCCTCCAGTCCCTGGATTCAGGTTCTCAGCCTCTCTACCTGGCTGTGTGGTCTTGCCCACCCCCAGATTTGCTCTGATGTGTGGTGGGAGGGGGCAATGCCCACTCCATAGTGTTGTTGTTGTGGCCTGCGTGAAGCACATACTCAGGAAGTGGCAGCCATAGCCCTCCTGTAAGCAGGTGGTGGTCCCTGGTAGAGTGATCATTCTAAACATGAATGTCAAGCATCCCTCTACTTGAAAGTGTGCACACTGAGGCTGGACAAGCCCAGGTGGGGACACCATCAAGAGGTGTCAAATGTCAGAGTCTCTTTAAGTTTCTTCCAGCTCAACAGGTCTTAACTGCAGGTGATTTTGCTCCCTAGGGGATATTTGGCTACGTTTGGGGACATTTTTGACTTGAGGATGATAATGCTGCAGGTATTTAATGGGCAGACACCAGGAAGCTGCTGAACTGTACACAGGACAGCCCCCCACAACAGTTCCCTGGCACAAATGTTATCTGTGCTGAGAACAAGAAACCCTGCTCCAAACTGACCTTCTGAGATAGTCTCTGCTTCAGGAACTCTGTCTCTGCCAGGCTTTACCTATACCAAGGCAGAGGTCAGCATACTGTGCCTTGTGATCCAAATCCAGCCCTGACCTGCTTTTAATAAAGTTTTATTGGAATACAGCTACACCCCTTCATTTACCCGTGACTGTTCTTGAGCTTCAGTGGCAAAGCTGGGTAGTCAGGATCCAGAGTCCCTCGCCACCACCCTGCCCTCCTGCCCAAGGTGAAGAGCTGGACAGCCGATGGCTTGCCGCTCCTGGTACTGTGCTACTCCTGGGCCCAAGTTCCTTTGGCAGCACAACCGAGATAGTGCTCCTTGCCCCCACCGTGCTCCCAGGGTGGGGATGGGTGAGATCATGTCTGAGCGGCCCCCATGGACTCCTTTGAGATAGGATGGCTATGCATACATGGGGTGGTGCTCTGTTCCCCTAGAAACTGATGATTCAACATGAAATATGGCCTTGCCCAGGGAGAAGCTGAAATAGGCCAAAGCCCCAGGTCAGCTCCCTGCTAGAAAGGAAGGATTAAAAAGAAATTAATCTCTCTTGTTCTCTTTGTTTGCCATCACCAGTGAAGAGAGGCCAGAGGCAAGGAGGACATTGATGGATAGACTGAGGATGTTGTCCTCTGAGGCCTCTCTGGTTGGAGTTTTGCAGAGATCAAGGCTGCTCCCCTGAAAACCAGGAACACCTCAGTACTGAGGCCCCAGCCATCCAGGACTTCCAGCTTCATTTCACAGGCTGGGCCCTATAGGGGCACATGCATTATCTGGATGTAGATAATTTGAGTTCTACTATGTTAGAAATCAACAACCTAGCTGACAGAGTTACCTACTGAGACCTAAAGGAGGCAGAGGTATGACCCACAGAGATGGGAGTTCAGGTTAGTGGGGGCCAAATTCATTGGCACCTGGAGGCAGAAGCACTGGGTACATGTGTGCACTGAATGCCTTCAGCACTTTCTTCTTCATTAAAAGCCATCGTGAGGGTTCAGAAGTATTCTCCATGAATGCTTCATGGAATCAGAACCCTGGAGTTGGAGAATCATTTCTTTATAGTAAAGAGAAAAGATGGAAAAGCAACTTTCAGAAGCCTGTGCAGTCAGGGAGGAGGGCGTCTCTGTGGTTGAGATCTATAGAGAAATCCCAGGATGCCTCAGGTGAGTAAGACAAGAGAGAAGCTGGCTAAGGAGCTGCACCTTGATACAGGGAAAACTGACACCCAGTAGGAGCTGCATGCCTCGGTAGATCCAAAGGCAAAAGGGCTCCATGGAGGCTTTCCAGCCTCTATGTCTGTCAGAGTTCAGCCTGCCCATCCGCACCTGCAGACCTCACTGTGGGACTAATTTGATGTGTTTTGCAGGGGCAATGCTAATGACATCTCCTGGCAAAGCATGCCCACTTTTACTTATTTGCATCCAAGCCCTACTTTCTGGAGGACCACAGAAAAATGATGGATCAAAGGTTTGGCCTGGAGCTGGGCACAGTGGCTCATGCCTGTAATCCCACTGGGGCTGGAGGCTGAAGAAGGAGGACTGCAATTTCAAAGCCAGACCCATCAACTTAGTGAGGCCCGAAGCAACTCAGTGAGACTCCGTCTCTAAATCAAGTATAAAAAGGGCTGGGGATATGGCTCAGTGGTTAAGTGCCTCCAGATTCAATCCCTGGGACCAAAAAAGTAAAAAAGTTTGGCCTGGAAACCTGTGTACCCCTCAATCAGTGACGTGTTACATACTTTGAAGATCCAGCCTAGGTCTCAGAGGAAACTTTGGCCCATTATATACTATGAGAAACATATTTAAACATACCCCAAATATGTAAACTCTCAGACAATAGCATTTCAGAGCAAAGCTTAATATTATTTAAAATCTAGACCAAAGATCACAAACACAGAAATTTCTTTGGAAATTTCTGCTGGAAGAGGAATTAGAGTCATTTGATACACATCAGATTGACTTCTGCAAACTTGAGTGTTACATCTCGTTGGCCAGTCACATTTGCGCTGAGCCTTCTATCCATTTTTGAGGAAATGGATTACTGAAGGGGAATTCAGTGACCAGAGCTTCTGGAGCCTGTTTTCTTTGAAACCACAGACATTTGAAACTTTTGAGATCTTGCCCCTGGATTACTTGGAGAGACTTTTTGAGGTCAGGGTTTCTACAAGTTATAAGAATATCCAGGGCCTTATTTTCCTCCCCTTGGTTTCTTTTATTCATACATGCATTCCTGAAATATTTATTAAGTACCTATTTGTGCTAGGCAGTGTACTAAGTGCTAGAGATACCATGGCACAAAGCCTCATGGGGCTTTCAGTCAATTGGCAAGGACATGATAATCAAAGTTTCACATGACAGCATTGAATTGCAACTGTAAAGAGGCAGAGAGACAGGGGAGGAGTTGCTCTGAAGTCATATGGTGATGGCATATGTTTCTTTAGTGTTTGTTATAATACTCTTGTCACTGTAGAGTCTTTCCATTGTGCCAACATTACACGTGAGAAAACAGGCACAGAAAGGTAAGCTCTGGAGCCAAAATTCAAACCTAGCCATTCTGTCCCTGGAACCCTTAACCTTCACCTCTACACAAAGAGGAGTTGAGCCCTACAGGCCCCAGAAGGCTCCCTTTATGAAGTAGTCCTTAAGTCATGATCTGAAGGACAAATCAAAGTTAATTAGGTAAAAATATAACATTGCAGACAGAGTAAACAGCATGTGCAAAGGCCCTGTAGCTGGAGGCCATGGGGAATACAAAAGCAAAGTGGCATGAAATGGAAAGAGGCTGATGCCAACTGAGCTGCTGAACTTTTAGTGATGGCAGAGCTTATGAGGTGACTGCTTCACACATGAAGGATTCCCCCAAGGGTAACCAGGAGAAGTGAATTCTTTGTCGACTGAGATCTATTATGGAGACCTTTGCCCTCAGCAGCCACAGATGGCAGAACTTCAGGCAGAATGGCTGCAGGGTGGAGATGAGGCCATTCAAGGTGCTCCGAGGGGAGGGAGGGCCCTTCTCCCTGTCTACCCTTGCTTCCTGCATCTCATGTGTCAGTGCGTTGTCTGGTTCCAGAGTACATCCTCTACACCTTTGCTCTTGCTCCCTCTCCACCAGAATGGCATCTTCCACTTGCCACCCCAAAGTCTGCTGGTCAAATTCCCATTCTCTGCAGAATGGTGCTTCCCTGCCATTTCCATGAACCTAGTTCCTGGTCTCTAGCCAGAAGCAGGCTGTTAGTCCTCAAGTTGTCAAATCTTGTTATTTCCCTCTTAGCACTTATCAGGTTGCACATCTCATCTCTCTTAAAAGACTGTAAACTCTAGGTCTATGTGTGTATGTGTGAAAGTCCTGGTATCTCACAGTGTAACTAGCACAGTGCCTGAAACATAGTAGCTTTGGGTAAATATGTGTTGGATGTTGCTGATATGTTTTGTTTCATCTCTGTCACCTGTTCAGTTCTTCTGTTTTTCAATCCTTTTGGTTACAGATGAAAGGAAAAGATCAAAATCATTTAAGCAAATGAGAGGATTTAGAATTAGAAGACTGAGATCCACTTTCAGGCCTGGTGGGATCTGGGGGTTCAGATGATGCAGTCAGGATCTGATTTCTCTCCACTCTGTACCTGTACTTTCAACTGTGTGTTGATCACCTCATTGGACTTTACCTGTTAGCAAGATAGCTGCCAGCTGTCTTCCTTCAAGGTTCAGGTTTACTGGCAAACAGAAGGCACCTTTCTTCCAATTATGCAGCCAAACTCTCAACTTAGATCCTTGAATCTGGCTAAGTCACTGTGGCCCAAGGAGTGTGCTACCGTGACTGGCCAAGCTGACTCACAGGCTCTGTGTCAGGAGCTGGGGATGGAACTTGTGGCTGGAAAGGGGAGGTGCTTGACACTCCTTCCTAGAGGTAAGACAAATGGAGGATATGTAGTAAAACCCCCTGTGCGCCTCCAGCAGGCAGCAATTGACTGTATTTTGGGCACTGGGAGGCTGGACCTCCCTGCTTTTGGAAAAAAGACCATTGCTAACATTGTTAGTGGGAATGTCCAGGAAATGGGAGAAAGGATGATTGAGGGCCAGATTTTAGGTGCTAACTATCCTCCCCAAAGACCTGCAAAGGAAATCCTCACAGGTTTAAGGCTGGGTGAAGAGTTAGGAAAGGCAAATGAGTCACTGGGGCTTCTTTCTTCTTTTGTCTTTGTCACCCAGTATGAAAAGTCTCTAGTAGGAGAACTGCCATTCTCTGATTAACCCTAGGAAACACTGATAAAAACAAATCAAGCAACGAATATACCACTTAGTGTAACTTTGAAGTAACATTTGAATATTGATTATGTTTGCAGAGTTGAAAACCTGGGACTTAATGAGAAGGCAGAGCTGCCTCCTGCTCTGGGCATCTCCACAGCCTCATATGGTTATCAGTGTGATGGGCTCTGGGTGCCACAGGCTCTGGGAGCTGGAGGAGAGGCATTCCAGGTGCCTCAGTCCTTGGGTACAGTCACATCAGAATTATTGAAGGGATGACCGTTCTCTTCTGCTGAAAGCTTTCTTCAGTGACCCTGTTTCTGAGAGTGCAGTGAAGTCCTTACTGACAGAGGGGCTCCCAGAAGACTCACCAGAGCTGGGCCTGAGGGTCTGATTAATCTACTTCTCATGAGAACAGGGGTCCTGCCAGGTTCACTCACTATCGTGCTAAGGGTTCATCTCACTTACTTGTCACCATGACCCCTAAAGAACCCCAAACTAGGAAAGCGTAACGATTTTACCCTGGTGGAAAGATGTTGACCCTGTTGTCTGATTCTAGAACTTTCCCTCTGACCAGTTTGGCTGGTCAGCCTTATCCATTTTTAAGGTGTCTGTGACCCTCTCCCTAAAACGTGAATGCTCTGAAGTTCTTTCTCTTTCTGGAAGCTGCCTGGAGCTTGTTCTGTCTGCTTTAAGATCAGCTGAGGTGAGGAGAAGCTACTGCCTTGCCAGATCTCTTCTGGGAAGGCCTGGCTGCAGGCCTGTGGCCTTTCCCAGTTTAAAGCTCAGATGTGCTCACGCAGGGCTCCCAGGGCTGCTCCTCCAGTTGAGACAATGAAAACGCATTTTTGGCATGGTTTGAATTAAATGAGAATTTCCCGTTTTTCATAAACATTTACAGTAGTTGTGGATGCAGAGTTGAAAGGTTTAGGGTTTTGGTGTTTAATTAGAAACAAATGCCCTTTATGGTCCTGTTAGCAAGGGTGGAGGGTCTAAGATTATTAGGATTATTCCTGTTATTTGTTCAAGCATTTTGATTTTTTTTGTCTGCGGCGCCTGGTGCTGACTTTCCCGAGGTGGCTGGGCGTGGAGATAGGAAGTGGGATTCGCAGGGTCGCTGGTAGAGTGTCTGTATAGGAGCCAGAGCTTTGGGCTGTAGCCCAAGACCCCTTTTCCTTCCTTTTCAGAGCTGAAGGCTGAGGAGGCCCAGCCACTGTACCCTCTCTTGGGGCCTAGGCAGAGGAATACTTGCCAGCCCTGTAAACCCCGGCTGTCTAAGCTAAGGCCAGCAGTGCCTCCAGCCCAGCCCTAACTCTCAGTTTAAAACAAGGACAGCCTATAGCAGGAGGAATCCCCTGCATGGAATCCCAGTCGCTAGGAAGCAGCAGGGAAGAGTGATAACCATGGTGTTTGCAAATGGCTTTGTTTTGTCACACAGTTCTTAGGCTGTGCCTTCACAGGGGGAGAGGTGAGGGCCATTCTCAGCAGCCCGAGACCCTCCATACCCCAGGAAAAGTTGTCATCCATTTGGTGTCTCCTGAAAATGGGCCCATGTCTCTCCTCAGGATTCCAAAAAGGCCACTCTGCCTGGCTGCTGACTCTTCCGGTCCTCCCCTACCTGTCTTGAAGGCAGGAGATATCATAAAAGTTCAGGAGATGGCTGGAAGTCCTTCCTACCTTTAAGAACATCTTGAAACCCCATAACAGAGCAGAATCTTTGAGTATTTGGTGATGAATAGGCCATCTTTGACTTCAAAAAGTTTTTTCATAAACAATTCAAGGGCTCATAAAAGTTTACAGCCAGAAGGGCTCTTGGAAGCTGCTTCAGTTTGTCCGTCTCATTCTACAGAGAGGTCAGTTGGTGCCCAGGGAGGGCTCCTCATCTTCATGGATGATGAGACTGGCCCAGTCCTCTGCACCCTAGAGCACTGCATTTTACCTCAGCACATGCAGAGAACCATGCAAAGTTTGTATGATGTCCTCTCACACATATTTTCCTTTTACACATATTTAGACACTATATAACACTTAGTCTTCCCTAAATAGGCTCAGGCAAGATTACATGATTTCCCCACAAAACAGTTATAAAAGCACAATTCCATAATTCACTGTAAGTCTTGAACATTTTAATAAAAGTTAAAGATAAACCTACAAGGCTCTTATATTCCTACCTCCCAAAGACAATCGTATGCTTATTATCATACTTATGATTATGGTCTCCAATCATCTTTTTATTTTTTTTAACAAAAATATTAGGCTTTGGTGCAGAGGTTTGACGGTGAAGTTGGAGTCTCATTGCTGCCACTTCCTAGCCGTGACCTGGGAGCCAGAGATTTAACCCCACAAAGCCTCCATGTCCTCTGGGGCTCTTGTGAGGATCAAACAAAATTACCAAAGTAATTAATAATTATTAGGGCATTCAGGACAGTGCTGGTGCAGTCGAGTAATTTGTCATTGTTATCAAGAAGATAGAAAAGGTAGGGGAAACCCACCACAATAACAACACAGAATCATGAAGTTACAAAAGCCAGACAAAATTATACCCAACTAGAAGAATGATTACCAATTATTCAACCCTTAAGAGAAGAATCCATTTGTTCAGTTTTTAACCTCAGTTTCTAAATCCCTTTGCACAATTTTTAAAAATCGTACTTTTTCTTTTAAGGAGGAGAATATTATAAAGAAACATGAAATAATTCCTGCATCTCCTCCCTAAAGGAAAACTCCACTATAGTGAATTTAAGCCACAAGAAACAATACAAATATGTGGGATTATGGGATGTATATGCCAAGAGGGGCATGCTGCTCAAGAGTCCCTTTCTTTTCTCTCTCTCTCCCCACCGTTCTTATTCTCTCCCCCACCCCCATTTGCTGGGTCAGTTAGTTACACCAGGCATTTTAATAGAACAAAGTCCTCTAATGAACTTTTTCACATAAAGTGGATTTTTTCCATGATGCACTCACTGTAGCTTGTTTATGCAGCTTGTAAATACAGTAAATTAAATAGGTCCCTTTCTCTGGTGTGCAAAAGTCCAGACCCCTCAAAGGCAGAAAAGAATGAGGGGGAGGGAGAAGGGAAGAAAGAGGGAGGAGAAAGCAATAAACAGATAGAAAACAGGCGGCGCGACATGAAAATGAAAACAACACGTGGCTGCCTGCCGACAAATGGAGACTGATTTGCTACCTGCCCCACCCCCGCCCCAGCCAAGGTCAAGTTAATGTACAGTCTTGCCTGAGCATAGAGGGAGGTTCTCCCTGAGACCATGAAGATTGTCCTGCAAATCAGAGCTCACTTGCAGGTGGTGCAGACTGGGCCTGAGCACCAAGAAGCCTCCTCTTTGCATGGAAAGGTGGGGCTTGGGGGAACAGGGTTTGGGGGAGCAGAGCTCTGGGTGGTGCAGGACTCTTCTATGCATTGCCATTAGTGGCTTGATTTAGAAGGTATATTAGGGTTTGACGACGTGGGGCCATGGGTATGTTTCAAACCATTTTGCCAACACAGAAGAAAAGAAGAAAAGGGAGCAGGCTAACGTAGATAAAGCATTTTGATAATGGCTGAATCCGAGAAGTCATGATGGTTAATTTTATGTGTCAACTTTGCTGGGCCATGGTGCCCAGATGTTTGGTTAAACATTATTCTGGATGTTTCTGTGAAAGTGTGTTTTGAATAAGATTGACATTATAATCGGTGAACTTTGAGTAAAGCAAACTTGCCCTCTGAAATGTCAGTGGGCCTCCAAATGGAGGCCTTCACAGAACTAAGACTAGTTTCCTCTGAGCAAGAAATGAGTTCTGCCAGCAGATCATTTCGGAGTCAAACTCTTCCCTGGGTCTCAACCCCTCTGGTTCACTCCATCAGATACAGGACTGACGCCCAGCTCTTCTGACCAATTCATGACAATAAACCTCTTTTTGTAAATAAGTCCCGTTGATTCTGTTTCACTGAAGAATGCGACCAATACAGTGACACCTTATAATTTTGTAAATTGTATCTTTGAAAGTTTGGAAATCTGGCAGACCTTGGGAGGAATTGGGCTCCATCTCTCATGAGCTGTGTGACCTTGGGCAAGTCAACTCACCCTCTCAGACTCAGTGTCTACACCAGCAGCAAGGGACAATGTGTAATGTCTACCTCATCAGATTTGAAGAAATCACATGAGAGAGTGGGTGTAACCTAGTTAACCTATTTATTTATGCATTGGCTCAACAAATATTTACCACACATTATCCCTGGTGCTGGACTTGTGACCTTGAGTCCAGAGAGATGATGATCCTGCCCTACATCAACTTAGATTTCGGTGGAAGAGATGGAGCTACATGAGATCATCACAAACCAAGATCTACCAGTGGAGATAAGGGCTTCAGAGGAAAGCAAGTCCTATGCCACATGAATCTAACCAAGAATGGGGGCTCTTGTGCACAAATGTGTTTGTGTGTATGTGTGTGTGTGTGTTAGAGGGAGAAGTTATGGTGCCTAGAAACGGCTGTTGCTTTTGCCATTATTACTACTGCTACCAAAAATAATATTTACCAAGATGCTCCAGTTGCCTGAAAGCTTGCTGCAAACAGGGCCCTGTACATTAAACCTATATTTTTGCAAGCAGGCAGCTACCCAGAAAGGATTGTCAGAGGACAGCAGTAGAGGCTGTGGCTTTCCTTCTCATGCCACTTACGCTCTGTGGCACCTCGACCTCATCATTCTTATCTCTGAGCCTCAGTTTCACTATCTGGAACTTAATAATACCTGATGTGACCGTCAGTCTTTCAGGGCAGCTGTGAGTTTAGTGATATCAGAGCTCATGAATGTGGAAAGACTTTGAAAAGTTACAAAAGCACAAGGGAGAAAAAAAAAAAAAAGAGGTAAGGCGGTGTGTGCTTCGCATCTGGTTTCCATATTGTCTCCGGCATTTTGCCTTGGGAGGGCTGTCTCTCGGAGATGGCTGCTTAGCTCCAGGTTTAGGCTTCAGGGTCCCTGGTGGTGAAGACAAGAATTTTTAGATAATGAGAATAAACAGGGCATGGATACTCTGCCCTTTATAGAATCCTTTTGCAAAGGGGACCACATCTCACGCCCCACCACACACACACACACACACACATTGGTAGAACCATAGGGCAGGCATAGAGTCCCTATCCCGTAGATGAGGACGTTGGACACTGGAGGTGACAGGGTCTTTGAGTGGTCAATCAGAACTCAAGATCTTCCCTTTACAGTCAAATTCAGTTCTCTGTTTAATATATACTCTGCCTTTAAAAATAAGTAAGGATCATGGAGTTTTAAAACTGGTGTGACCAGAGATCCACAAATCATCTTGGTTGACCTGCATGCACAGTATCTCATACATCTGATTTTGTTGCCAAGATTTAAGAGTGTGGTAGTTCACATAAAAATCCAGCCTTTTTATTTCTCTTGGGAAGTGGGGGATCTTACTGCTGAAGATCTCCATTTCTTTTAAAAACATTAACTAAAGAGAGATACAGCTGTCCCTTTAGTTGGTGCAAGAATTCTCCCAGTTTGTCACTGTCCTTTCCTCTCCTATGATGGTACTTTTGCCCACCTGGTACCCTAGTAAACAGAGCACCTTTACGACCCATAACCTTAACCAACCCTCTTGCTTGGAAGTGGGAAAACTGAGTTTTAGAGAAGTCAAGTGACCTATCAAAGGACACACAGTGTTTGGATGTCGGAACTGGAGTGAGGAGAGATTTTGAATGCTGAACGCCCAGCTCAGCCCTTGCCCATCCCCAGCAGGGCCCTCATTTCTTCCTTGCTGATGCACAAATGTCAGGCTCCACAGTAAAGGCATCTGCACAGCCGTTTCTCCTCAGCCCTTGTTTCCCAGCCCCAAAGAGTAGGGCTTTAGTGAGAGTAAATATGATGGATAGAGTGACAGGTGAATTGAGGTAACAGTGTAGGCACATTTAGAGGAGAAAAGTCCATGTCTAACTGCAGAGAACCCAGATTGATCCATTGCATTTAACCCTTTTAATCTTCTGCAGCAAGTGACAATCAATTAGTAGAGTAATGCTGAGATGATTTATTATCACAAATAGAATCTGAAAGGAGAAAAATCACTAGGTCTCTTCCAGACAGCTACATTGTGTGGGACAGTTCCTGTGTGGCCTGTTTGGGGAGGAACTCTCTCCCCCAGTGCAAGTGCAGGGCCCCTGGTCTGGCTGGCCTGGCTTGGTGGTCACAGAGTGTGCTGGCATTCAGGCACATGCTGCAAGGGTGTTTTGTACTTAAAGGAGGCCTCTTGCTCTCTGTGGGAGTAACCACCAGGTGCCTCCCCAGCCCCCACTGCAGACCAGTCAGATGCTTATCAGGCATCTCCCTCCCAGGCCTGGCAGTCCAAGAAGGTCCCTGACCCTGTCTCATGGGGTTCTGCAGAGCAGGGGGAGCTCTGGATGCAAACCCAAGTGAACTGCTTCTCTTCTATTCAGTTTACCCCATTAAATCCAGCTCTGCTGTGTGACCTTAGGTCTGGTGTTTCATTTCTCTGGACCTCAAATGTTTGTTAAGGGACATTTATAAGGACCCCCTCCTACAGGTTTTCTTGTTTGTTTCCTTCTTGAGAGGGGTTGAGGGACTCATCTTCCATTCCCCAGACTGTAGCATTCGGGGCTCTGAGCCTCCACTCCTCCTCCTTTCTGGTAGAGGCTGCACTGGCCTTTTTCCTCTCTCCTGCTTCCCAGGGACTGAGCAGAGCTCTCCTGTGGCTGGGGTTTTGTGTGCTACCCCACAGAGGGAGCGTTCATCTTCATTACTCCTATAGAGGAGCAGCCGGAGCAACAGTGAGACATTTTATGAGAAAGAAGACCTTAAACTGGTTTTCATTAAATGTGGCTTGATGGAGGCGAACCGGAAACATCCATTGGAGCAATGGCAGCCTTTCAAAGCCCCCCTGCAGGAACGATAAGCTATAAAAACAAATGGCCCAGCAACAGAACAAAAAACAAGGCTCCAGGAACATTTGCTGGGCCGCAAACATGGCCCGCTGGGCCCTACCCCGCCTCTTGGAGGCTGAACCATCAGACCTGGCTGATGTTGAAGATGAAGGAGACAGGGCGGTCCCTTCCCAGGAGCTGACACCCACGTGTGCCAGGCACGGCAATGAGCCCTTTACAGGCAGCCCCTGCAGCCCCTGCAGTCTCGCTAACACCCCGTAGAGATGCATTGTGACCATTCTTAGTTTGCAGCCAGCAAGGAAGTGGAGGCTCAGAGATGTTGAAAAGTATCCCAAGGTCCCAGAGCTGAGTGGGAAAAACAGGACTCAAACTCTGTTCCAAAGAAAGTGCCCCAAACCACCTGTGACTCCACCTCCTGTGAGGAAATGGTTATGGACTTGAACTGAATTCCGGATCTCAGGAGAGAGCGCCTTGGAAATAAATCAAGTAAACCATGGAGCCGAACTCCTCATTTTCGCAGAAGTTAGAAATGGCATAGTGGAGAGTGGGGACAATGTGCATGTCCTCCTCCCTCTCTCCTTACTGGCTGTTTGTGCTGAGGCAGTTACCAGCTGTCACTGAGCCTCAGCTTCCTCATCTGTGGAATGGAAAGAATCACAACACGCAGTTTTAATTAGTGTCATTTTGATGGTTAAAGATTCATGTAACAAGTGGTTTTTTTTTTTTTTTTTTTTGGTACTGGGGATTGAACTCAGGGGCACTCCACCACTGAGCACATCCCCAGCCCTATTTTGTGTTTTATGTAGAGAGGCCTCGCTGAGTTGCTTAGCACCTCGCTGTTGCTGAGGTTGGCTTTGAACTCGCAATCTTCCTGTCTCAGCCTCCCTAAATGCTGGGATTACAGGTGTGCACCACTGTACCCAGCTAAGAAGTACTTATTAAACAGCTTCTATGTGCCAGGTTCTGTGTTTGGCCTTGAATTTATCACAGTGAACTAAAGAGACCAACATCTCTGCCTTCACAGGACATGGATCCCAGTGGAGGAGAAAATCAATATGATAAATGAGGAAATGGTGCCCTGTGTCAGAAAATGATCTATGTGCCTTGGAGAAACATGAAACTGAGAAGAAGGGGTGGGGTGGGATGGGGCAAGGGACAGGGTTGTAGGGTGATCAAGGAGGGTTTCCTTGGGAAATAGTTTAGAACAAAGAGTGGACGGGGTGAGAGAAGATTGCACCTGGAGGAGGACACAGGGGAAGCAAAGGCCCTGAGTGGAAGCAGGCCTGGCTGGAAAAGAACAGAGAGGCCAGGATGTCTGTAAAGTGCATGCTCAGTAGCTGGCTCCTGGGTAGCTGCTGAGGCTCAGATTCTTTTTTTTTTTTTTTTTTTTTGGTACCAGGGATTGAACTCAGGGGCACTCGACCACTGAGCCACATCCCCAGCCCTATTTTGTGTTTTTTGTAGAGACAGGGTCTCACTGCTTATTTCCATGATATTAACCATGGAGCTGGTGCCCAGAAACCCCTCCCCAACTGAAGCCCTCCCCAAACTATCCTGCCTGCCTAGGGGCTCTCTGGCTCTTGGCCACTGGGTCCTCACTTCCTGCTCCACTTCCCATCCACCTCTTCTCTTCTCACATAATTATGGAGTACCACTTCATATACTCAAGGACTCCAAGGAAGGCACCTCATAGATTGTGGGCATCGAAGCCTCTAAGTGGGACTCTCTCACTTCCTTGCCCCTTGGATTCCTGTAGCAGCAGCGGGGCTCCCAGCTGTCCACCCAGCCATACTCTGAACCAGCATGGAACTCTGGGCTCCTTTCACAACCTGGCAGAACGCAGCTCGGTGGGTCTCACCTGGTGTGGCAGATGTGAGTACAGCTTGCTATCCTTCTTTGGATTCCCTCACCCCATCCTGTTTGTGGCTTGTTTCTGCTCCATGTGACACATACAGAAACTCTTTCCCAGAAGGCAGAGATTAGCTGATATGAGTGCTTCTTGGAGTGGGTACCAGTGGAAACAGTTACCTTGAAATTCCAACCAGACACAAGCTCAGATGCTCCATTCTTCCCACCTAGCAGGCCTGACACATTCCTGTGATCCTGGCATCAGATCCCACACAATCCCACCTGATCCCACCTGATTCCACCTAGGGAAGCCCATGCCTTCTGCCGTTCTCCAGAAACACCGCAGGATATCAAGGTTTGCTCCTGCTTCTTCCCACTCAGTCCTCATCCCTTCCTAGAGGAGTCACATAATTGGATCTGCCTGTTAGAAGGAGGCCTCTGGCTGGCCTTAGGAATGTGGAGTGTGCACAGGGTGAGCAGCAAGGCAGGGAATCCTGGTGGGAAACCAGGGCAGAGTCTAGGACAGAGACGCAGCCATTGTGGCAGTGAGGATGGAGAGCAGGCGCCGGTTTGCAGAGCTATTCTGAAGATGAAAGCAGTGGCACCTGGTGACTGACTGTGGAGAGGACTTGAAGTCCTCTGAAGAAGCACTCACATGGCCATAAAATTGCTAATTGCCAACATAGGTGAAGGTGCTGTTCAATAGACGAGAAAAGCAGGAGCTGTTGGATATTATGTGACAGTAACAGGACAGTGACAACCACAAGAGCCTAAACCTTCAGTAAAGATTCAAAAGGATGTCCAGTCTCACATCTGACACTAGTCACGAGTCCTTGGGCAGGGAACTTCAACTTTCCGAGAAGTATTTCTTCATCTGTTTAATGGGGTTCAGCTTGTGGGATTGCTTGTGGATGTGACGAGACAGCCCAGCACCTGACACACAAGAGGCAGTGTGATGAACTGTATATCCTTGCGTTGAGTGACGGTGACTGCAGTATCATCCTTTTCCTTGGTGAGGGTCTCAGAAGTGGTTCCTTGCTTTAAGCTATCACATATCATGCTGAACTCTTTAAGAAATCTAAGGAGAACCGAGTATAGAGCCAGGATTTGGCAAACAATTTAGAATTCAGATTTGTTTTAAATTATTTCAGCTGGGCGCAATGGCACCTGTAATCCCAGTGGCTCGGGAGCTGAGGCAGGAGGATCACGAGTTCAAAGCCAGCCTCAGCAACTTAGCAAGGTCCTAAGCAACTCAGCAAGACTCTGTCTCTAAATAAATTATAAAAAAGGGCTGGGGATGTGACTCAGTGGTTAAGTGCCCTTGGGTTCAATCCCTGGTACTAAATAAATAAATAGATAAATAAAACAAAGGCTTTAAATGACTCTGGTAAGTGGATGAAAAACAAATAATGAACCAGGGGATAGTTTGTAGGACTGTCCCTTCCCCACCCCCCACCACTGATATGAAGGTACATGATAAGTTGGGAAAGATTGTCCTCTTCACAGCCAGAAGCAAAGAGTGGAGTGACAGAATTGGGGATGGAGTTGGGGGTTGGGAGACAAATGGCACATCAGTCACTAATACAAGGCTGTTGTTAAGGCCTAATAAACACAGTAGCCAGTCACCTAGCCACATGCTCGAGTGAGAAGGTGGCCTTATTTCTGTCTGCTGAGCACTCACCCAACCCAAACAGGAAGGCTGAGGAGCTCAGGAGGGAGTCCAGCTATAATGGGGAGGCTATGCTATGAACTGGAGGTTGGAGGATTGAGAGTTATGTGCTCCAAAGAGGGAAGAGGGAGAGCTCAGATAGGCCTGGTGATAGCTGAGGGTCCATGTCATTTTCTAAAGAGATGTCTTCCATCCATAACTGCTGCCACCTAGGCAGCCATGCTAGTCCCAGGCTGAGCTGCCCCAGCCATCACCGTTAGGTAAAGGCTGAGCACCTGGACCAATGGTAGACAACCTTGTCACCTGCATCACAGCCTGTGGGGAGGGATGAAGTGGGCCAGTCAGGTTCTTGTTCTTGGGAACCTGAACTGAGGAACACAGAGAAGTAGAGTTGCTGAGCTGTGAGAGAGAGGACTGCAGAGAAATGGAGACATCGGTCAGGGAGAAGCAGGGGTCCGCAGAGAAAAGCCAGTGGCACACACAGCCAGCACAGGCAGGGGTGAGGAGGTTTGTGCCATTCCAGTTCCTGACACTTCTCCAGTTCCTGTGTCCTGGTTAAATCTGGCCCCAAACTCTGTTTTCTTAATGTAGTTCACAACCAAGAGAGACTCACAGGTAAAGTTGACCGCTCACTCCATCATCCACGTGAGCCACCTCTGAGGTCTTCTCCAAGAGAAGGGGACCTGGAGGGAGGCCAGCCCCAGCCCATCCGCCCAAAGCAGCCAGGCTTTGTTTGTAACAGCGCTGGAGCCGAGCTGGGGAGCCTGCAGCAGTGACCTGGACACTCACTCATCTTGATGAGAACATCCCCCACGTGGGAGCCTTTTCTTTTCATCAGGATGTTTTTCTTGATGTCCGGCCGAAACATTCCCATTTTTTATTTCTTCCTATTAGTCTAAGCTCTGGCCTTCGATATCACTGGCTGATATAAACCCGGTCTCCCTCCAGCTCTCCCTCCAAGTTCAGATACTTGACTGCTTACGCGTGGACAGCCTTTCGCTGCCGATTCCCTCCCAAAAGACTCCTCCACAGCCCCTGTTGTTGTCTCAGCCTTGTGCCTCCCCCCAGAGACAAGGTCTGGTGGAGTTCAGGGACAGATGGAAGGGTAGATTATACACAGCGGGTGCAGGAAGGCAGGAAAGCAGGAGGGCAGGCCAGGGGAAGGGGACTCCCAGATTTGCAGAGGAGCCAGAAGTTTAGATGCTTTGAGCAGACATGGAAACTAGAAATCCATCCAAGTGTGCAAAAGTTGGAGGAATCCCTGTAGAGGATTCTCTTCCCTGAGGGGGAGACTTTGAGAGTGAACACACAACTATGGGGAGCTAGAAGCCATTCTGGTTGAAAATGGGAAACAGAAGGGAGGTGACATTGGCTAAGTAGGATTCACTAGAAGGCTGAGAGGAGGAGGATTTGGGCATCCCTTTCAGTGTCAGGCAGAGACATCTGGTCTACCCTTGGACTGCTTTGTGCATAACTTTGAAGTAGAGAAGAGCAGCCGCGAATGAGAAGCAACGGGGAATTAATTTGGGGGATATTTGGATCTCTTCCTTTTTCTGCCAAAGGAGATCTTGTACCATCTTCTGTTTTCTGTTCTCAGATATTTCACTCCTAGAGGAAGTCCTTGGGAAAGTTCAGTGCTGTGTGTTACGGAGTCACAGTGTTATGTTTTCTTTCTTTCATTCTTCTTCTTCTTCTTTTTTTTTGTAGTATGAGGGATTGAACCCAGGGGCCCTTAACCACTGAACCACATCCCCAGCCCTTTTGTTTATTTTATTTAGATACAGAGTCTCACTGAGTTGCTCAAGGCCTCACTAAGTTGCTGAGGCTGGCTTTGAACTGGCAATAGTTCTGTCTAAGCCTCCCAAACTGATGGGATTACAGGCGTGCACCTCCATGCCTGGCTCAGTGTTATGTTTTCAAGGCATGAAAAGAAGGGGGAGAGGAGTTCGGGTCTTGGTAGTATTAGAATCCTATAGTTAGAGATAAGAAATATATGATCCAGATGCCACCACTCTCCAGCCTTAAGGCCGGCTTCACAATGCCTTCCAGCTCTTTGCAGGGATCCCTGGGGAGTGCTGCTTTCCAGGCAGCCAGGGCTCAATTAGCCCTGTCCATGAAATGCACATGTTATTTGGGGCCATGTTCTTTTTTTTTTTTTGATACAATCTTCTATGGTCTCAGAATTTGGGGTTCAAGTGGCACAAGGAATGGTGGCTTCTGCTATAGCTGCACTGAAAACATTGAGAACTGACACCTTTTGCAGGATACAAGGGAAGGAGCCAAACTTTACAGACTTGGTTTGAATGTTGGCTTCATCATAAACAAGCCCCATGACCTTGAATTAAGTTCTTAGGTTTTTTGAATCTCAATTTCCCCAACTCTAAAATGGATTTTAAAATATCAGTGAGAGGGGATTACTCTGAGGATTAAAGAGAATGAGGTGTCTTGGATTTTCACAGTGCCTACAGAGTAGTAGATGCTCAATAAAGGATAGGTTGACAAATTTCTCAAAAATCCTTGCGACTTTTTCAAGTTTAGTCACTTAACTAATATGTTTGGGGTTGAATTGGTTCAAACAACATTGGGTTGTCACATTAGTACATTGACTTACTATTTTCAATATTTGTGAAACCAACTAGGCAAAAATATTCCTGCTTAGATTATTATCTGGAGTCAAATGACAGACCTTGTCTGACTTTTTAGACGACCCAGGTTGTGAAGACACTTGGCCTCATAATGTTGGGATTCTGCAAATGGTATCTACAGAGGAATGACTAGTTTTTGTGTTGGAGAAGGCATTGTAAAAATCGTGAAAACTGCTCTTGATGAAATCGTTAAACTGTCTCATGAACTTTCCTTGCCAGAGATAATCAGATACACAAGCCAGATAAGAGCTAAGAATGGGAATGACCATTCCTGGCTTTTATTTACAATGGAAAGTCAGTGACTTTTCCTCTAGGATCCCCACCACCAGAGGACTCTTGTCATGCAGAATGCAGGATCCAAACCCCAGCATGCACCAGTGGTGTGACTTTGATATTATAAGTCCTCTTCCCAAAGCTGTAGTTTTTGCTCGGACCTAAAAGGGAGCCAGACTGTTTCTAGCTGGCTCAAGGTCTTTGTAAAAGTAACTTGTTGCCATATTAATTTTTTAAAGCATGGAATTTGAAGTCCTGGCCAAAAAAATCAGCAACCTTGTCTACTGCATATAGCTTGCATAACAGATGGTGGTCTGGGAGGTTGATGTTTTTGAAAACTTGATGACTTCACGGCTTGATGTCCCAAATGAAATTGTTTTCTTTCAGATAGCATTTCAGGAATGGGGACTTTTGTTAAGGCGGAAGACCTGAACTGAACCCAAACTTTGGACCTAACTTATCTGAGTTTCTAAAATTCTCTTCCAAAGAAAACTTTTATGTGCATGTGCCTGTGCGTGTGTGTGCGTGTGTGTGTTTATGAATATGTGCGCGTGTGCATGTGTGTGGATGTGAATGAGTGTGTGCACATGTATATATGTGTGTATTTATTGGCTTCTGCACATCTGACCCTTTGCTTTCTGCATAGGGAGAAACTGTAACAAGGGGAGCTGTTATCTGAGGTCTGGCATTCCCTGGGGAGTAAGGAACAGACAGCCCTTCCAGGACAGCCCTAGGTGTCTACCAGAAATGGCATAAGCTTTGCATAAGCATTTGGTCTGTGGGGTGCCAGTCCAACTGACCTTGCTCTTTCAAGGAACAAAGAACTTACTTTCCCAGAGAAGAGGATTTTGACTTTAAAAGCAGCTATTCATGGTCTTTGTGTGAAAGCAGCTTTGAATGTCACTCCCAGGAGAGGAAGATAAAGGATGTTAGGGCTGGGAGGGGCCTTCAAGATACTTCAGGTCAGCTCCCTAATTTTACAGATGGGGAAGGGGAGGCCCCTGGAAGAAGGCACGTCCTGAGCTGACACAAGAAGTCAGTGGCTGAGCCTTTGCTAACTCTTGGATTTTCTTCTCCACCAAGAGTACAGGCTCTTATCTCCACCTCCAGCCACCTTGGGCTCCATATTCTGTAGCAAGGATCAATATTAAGTCTCACCAGCCTAGTCCTGTAGCTCTCAGTCTAGAACATTCCTACCATACCACGCTATCAGCTGGAACAAAAGGTTGAGGTACGAAATGATTGGCATGCATGTGTAGTGGCACCTGCTCTGATGAACTAGTGCCTCAATTCCCCAAGTGCATTCTGATAAAGCATGCTTATGAAGACCAGATAGGAAGAAATGTGCATTGACCTATCCCGACCATAGGCTTGGAAAAGAGTGCCGAGTCTATATCTCACCTGTTTTTCTCACCTCTCAGGGAGGATATAACCTGAGGTAGGGCATAAATGAGGTCCAACCCACAGGGCACTAGCCTGGAAATGCAGTGATCCAATATCTGAAAATGCCCTTGGGATCCTGAGCAAAACTTTTTCTTAGGATCTTTTCCTATAAGGTGTGGATTCATATTTGATTAACGTTTCCCAGAGTATATTCTGAGGAACACAGGTACCATGGAACCATAAACAATCTACAAAAACAAAAACAAAAAGTAAAAGAAAAGAAAAAAGAAAGAAAAGATGCCCCTCAGGGGTGTGGTACATCTATATCATTTACAGTAAGTGATCTTTATTCTTTTTCTAAACCTTTCTCAAATATGAGTTCTTTTAAAAAACTCTATAACCACATTTGTTTGGCCACTTTTGGACAAAAACAAAATTAAATATGTTCCTTGACTCCAGTACTTAGCAGAGGCTTTAGGATGAAACCGCCTTAGAAAATCGCCAAACATGGATGAAATATACACCATTTCTCAAACGTATCTGCCAGGATAGTCTTGTTTAATCAAGTGTCCGGTCTTAACTTCTCAAACACAGGGCAGATAATCTCTCAAACCACGTGGTTTGGAACTTTTTTTTTCCTTTTGTGATAGCATTGTGTTTTTTTGTTTTTTGTATGTGTAGTAGCTCAGTTTTCTAAAATAATGGATGGACTCAACAGGTTTTTCTCTCTCATTATCAGTGTGATTCTGTTTGCATTTTCTCAGCTTATGTTTTTTCAGATGCAGAAAATTATGTAATTAGCTGTGAGGTCTGGGGCCATAATTTGGGAAACATTTCCCACTTAAATTAAAGGCTCTGCATGCCCACCCAATCCGTAATTGTGTGGATCTTTCAAAACTCTCTGTTGGCTTCATTTAATTGTTAAACATTAATTTAGTTAGGGGGAAATCTTCAAAGAAGGGGTAGAAGGATAGAGGAAGCGTGACTGGTAGGACAGAATATTAATAGAAGGTGAAAAGCAAAACAATAATTCTTCTCGTCTAAGCTTGCAGCCTTTGGTCGGGTGGAAAAGAAACAATCAGTTTTCCGGGATTATATAAGTCTCATTGACTTAAAATGACCTAAAAGCAGCCAGAGGTGGATTTACCTCCTCTTTATTTCTTTGCCTGAAGAGACAGAAAGAAAAACAGGGTTTTGT
Organism: Xerus rutilus; assembly: GCA_028644305.1. NCBI lineage: Eukaryota > Metazoa > Chordata > Mammalia > Rodentia > Sciuridae > Xerus > Xerus rutilus. The sequence continues at coordinate 40,531,076 of CM053413.1, forward strand.
TTTTTGAATTCAAAAATGCCCTTTCCAAGATGGTTTCCAAAAGCATTCGTTAAAGAACGCAGTGCTTTTGACAAAGACCAAAAATTAAAACGGAAAAATCCCATATTGCCAGCAGCCTTGCTCATATAGCTGTTTAGCTCGGTAAACTCCAGCCCCATCCCCAGTGTGGCGCAGGACTCTGCTCCACACCTTCCCGGGCATCTGAGTCCAGGCTGGAGATGTGTGGAGTTGTCATGGTGATTGCTGTCAACAAAGGTTACCCCTGGTGGAACCTCTTTGGCCCTGTGACCCACACACAGAGTTGGAATAATAGACTCTGTAAGTGGCTTCTGCTCTGCAAATAGAGACAGGGCTGCAAATCAATTATTAATGAGCTGGGTGACATTGACATTCATCCACATTTAATAAGCACAGCCCAGCAACCAGAAGAGAAGTGGGGCTTTTGCCCAGCAAAATCTCACGGGTTGGTGGGGAATTCAGAGAAAAAAAAAAAGCTAGGGACAAAAACCCAAAGAGGAAGAGTTGATGGTCTATAGCCGCTAAACAGATTTTAATTATTTAGATTTCTCTGCTTGACATTCCTTTTGATACCCAGTTTTTTTTATCCTAAATGACCTTAAAGGATTTGACATGCGGATCATACAGAGCATGTCCTCCCCACCGCCTCCCACATGCCTACCAGAGACAAACCAAGGGTGGCGGGCTCGTCTCAGGCAGGGAGGGCTGAACTGTACTACTGGCGGAGCAATAGGTACAGCCTTCATTTGTGGTTCAGAAGCCCTTTGGTCCATGTTTGGACATCTTTGCACAAAAGTAAAATTCTAAGGAAGTTTAGAAAAAAAGAAAAAGGTGTTGAAACACGTATCCTCTGGCCTGTGTTCTCCACACAAAATAAGCAGCACTTTGGTTTCTAAAGCTTTCTGCAGGAATTACTCTGGTTTGTCTTTTTCATTTCCTTCCAAGGCAGCTGGTAATTTCTGTATATCTAAAATAGAGCAAAACTGCATTGGTACCGAACTAGAGGTTGCCCCAAACTCTGCAGCCTTTACAAGAAGTGGGAGGAACTTTCTTTATTTCAGTGTATGCCTCTGCTCTAACATGGGAGTGGGGGGCAGAGACACTGATGAGTTTCTAGAACCACTTCACAGATGAGTAAACTGAGGCCCAAAGAAATGAACTGACTATGAAATTTACTCAGCTGACAAACTTTGAAAAAGACCAGCCAGCCCGTACTTTGTCCAGTCTCAGGCCTGGCATCTCCCCCTAGGATATTCTAGATGCTTCCTATTGTTTGTCACTGGCAGGGGACCCGCCATCCTCTACCTCTCTGCTCCAAACCTGTCCAGCTTCTAAGACTGCTATTTCAGCAGCCTTGTCATTTCCAGACATTGATTACTTATGGCACCTGGTGTGGCAGTGAAGGGTGACTCCGGCTGGCCGCAGGTCTGTGGTGAGTTATGGTGTCAGTGGAGCCCAGCCCGTCCCCCAGCGTGCTGACAAAGCTGGCTGAGGTGCTGGGCAGAGACTGGAGTCAATTAAAGGCTGTAACTTGGGAAAAGCCCTCCTTACATCTCCCTTTTTAATCTGGACCTTCTACCTTTTGATATTCTAGACGCTTTTCTTTGCCCTCTGTCAGTGTAGAATTTTTTGAAGGTGACTGATGTCTCAGGTCAATAATTATATGTGGCAAAAAGTTCTTAAGCTACAGGTTTAGATGCCTCTAATTTCAAGGAGAAAGCTGGAGGTTTCAGAGTCCCTTCCTGTGGGGCAGGGTGGAGGCACTGGGTAGAGGGGGCTAGGAGGCAGTCGGCACACTTAGAGCCACCGAGGACTGGCTTCCAACTTCCAGCAGGGTCTCTGGATACCTGAAAGGGGGCTCCTACCCTCAGCCACTTCCACAGCCCTGTGTTCAGTGTGGCCCCTCAGTGAAAAAAGTTCAGATTCATTGCTACCAAACCCTTTCAATAACTTTCAGCTTTTATATGTCACCATTTCTCACCTTATGACTTCAACTCCTTTGACAGAGACTGACAAACGTAGATTCCAAAACCTTATTCCAGGCCCTGATCAAGTCAGCTCGAAGGATCAACATGCGCTTACTGGGCCCATACTGTGCAGGGGGCACCGTGCTGGGGGCACAGTTCTGGACTGAGTGGAAAGAGTCCCTGTCTTCATACAACTCGTGGTCCAGTGGGAATACTGGGCAGCTACATCAGGGAAGTGCCAGGATGAGGGAGGCACAGGGGACTGTGGAGGTAAGGGCAAAAGTCTCTAAACTGGACCAGGAAAAACAGGAGCACTTCCTAGAGGAGGCCTGATCTAACCTGCCATCTGTAGGGTGAGTTTGAGCTTGAAGAAAGCGAAATCAGAGCACAGGCAGCTGGGAGGATGGGTGAAGCTGAAGAGGTGACTGGTCTGTGGCTTTCTCCAGACAATAGAGGGTCTTGCAGAAGGAGCCTAATTGTGTTTATGTTTTAGGAGGCTCACTCTGGATATATAGGGGACAAGAAATTGGAGTTCACGACAATGTATTATTTTGTTTTTATTAAGAACAAGGGCCCATGTAGGGTGGGGTGGGGGAGATAATCCTTCCCAGACCATCAGGGAGAGGGGGATAGGACAACTCCAGTCAGTGTGTAAGCCTTGTGTCCACCCTTACCTGCTGCTGTGACTCATACAGGCCACCAGAACCTCAGTTTCCCCAAATGCTTGTCTCTGGGGTGTACCATTTTTGCTCTGGCAAAACCCCTCAATTGTGGCTTAGGATAGACTTTCACTTTATCTCCCCCACCCTGCTCTCAGCCTTTCTCTCCAAAAATAATATTCCCAGGCCCGCACACGCTGCCACACGCTCTTGGCCATAGCTGAATTTGGAAGAGGGTCATGCAGTAGAATTCCAGAAAGTTGGCTGACAGTACCCACTTATTCTTGTAGTTTCCTGCTTTCTAATGTTGCTGGGGATATTTCTCCTGTCATTTAGAACAGGAGCCTGGTCAAATAACAAGTCAGCAAGAGAAGGAGGAAGGTGTCAGCCCCCCTAGGAAACCAGGTTAGGAAATGAAGCTCCAGCCACTGAAATAACATGCTGAGCTCATTCACACAAAGAAGTGTCGGGTGCTGGATACAGAAGAATGAGTTATGGGCACAGAGGAGCCCAGGTGGGGATGGCTGTAGTGACTAGCAGAGAGTCAGTGACACAAGTGCTGGCTATTTCAGATGCTAGACTCCATGCACAGGGGTCTCTGGGGAGACCTGCCTCTCTACCATTGACCATTTGCTTGAGTCTTTCCCAAGTCCTGGAGAACAACGCTGTTCTGCTTGGGAGCTGGTTTTGAAATAACCAGAGTATCTGCTGTCATCACCTGGTGGTCCTTCAGATTATAGCCTGACCTCCAGAAAAAGACTAAGAATCTGAGTAAGACTGAGAAATCCTATTCTCTACTGTTCATTGAGCTATTACTCTGTGCCAGTCTCCGCACTAGGTTCCTTAGTATATGATCTTATCCAATCTGCATCCATGCAGCATGGAGTTCCTGTCATTCTTTCACTGAGGAGGAATCTGAGCACTATGAGATGATGAACTTGCCCAAGGCATTTGGCCAGTAAGTGGCAATGCTGGGATTCAAACTGGACCTGTCTGATTGTAGCAGCCACATTCTCAGCCAGCTTGTGGTGCCATTATGGCCATTATAGTGACCCGCCCTTGGGCTTCACTTCTTTCTTTTTGGTACCAGGGACTAAGCCTAGGAGCACTTAACCACTGAGACGCATCCCCATCCTTTTTATATATTTTGTTTAGAGACAGGATCTTGCTGAGTTGCTTAGGGCCTCCCTAAGTTGCTGAGGCTGGCTTTGAACTCATGATCCTCCTGCCTTGGCCTCCTAAGTCGCTGGGATTACAGGCATGCGCCATCACACCTGACGGGCTTCACTTTTTCTATATCATCAAAATGATACAGAGAGCCTTGAGTTCAAAAGAAATCTTATAAGGAACCCCAAATACAGAGGAGAGAAAATGCAGAAGTGTCCTAGGTAAAGTGGGAGGGCAAGAGAGTTGGGGTCCCGAGACTCTCAGCCAAGCCTCCTCCCCCAGGAGAGAAGCACAGGTGTGCTGTCTCGCATTGTTAGCCGAGTCCCGCCCTCCCCACCCGCCACAGTGGTGGACACTGCATCTGCTCTCCTGCCCACTCCTCTCGCCCCACATCTTCTCCTCTTGCCTCCTCTCATTCTCTCTCCATTTCTTTGTAAACTTCTACTCTTTGGTTCCTTTGCTCCTCTTGTTGGAGTCACAGACATGCCGGGAGTAGGTCTAGGATTGGGATGGGAGCGTGGTCACCTGGGGCACACGGTGATGGTAGCATTAAATGCTGAAATACACATCAGGAGCCTGAGTTCCTGAGCCATAAACAGTGGCTCCCAAGATTAATGTGAATATTGTCATCACTGAGGACACAGGGCCTTGAAGAATCGTGAACCCTGGTTAGAATCCTGGGTCACATCCCAAGCTCCCAAACCACCCAAACACCATCAGCCCTTCTTGGATTCAGTGTCAGTTGCCAGGCATCCTCTGCCACAGCCTGACCACGCCTGTCTGTAATGCCCCTGCTAGACTTTACTGTGTCCCCTCTGGATCACATAACTGGCCAGTCAAGAAACCCCCTGTTAGGTGATAAATGTACTAGGGTTCAAAGACAGAGTGGGGACTCACTCTCTCAGTTGTTGCTGTATTCCACTCCTAGCCTTGGGTCAGTCTCCTACCAGTGTTCACAAAAATGTTTTGGAATATAGAAGAAAATGAGCTGTTCAACTGAGAACACAATACAATCGAGGCCGGGCCCAGTACCGGTCCTCAATCATTCCGATGGGAGGCAGCTCACAAGGGCCCTGTAGACAGGCTGGGTCTGATCCTGGCTCCGTGGCTTTATACTCGTGTGTCCTTGAACAGTTGTCATGAGCTGCTAGGTCCTTGGAGTTCTCATCCCTTGAATGAGAATGAAAGAGTACAGTATGTTCTTTAAAGGGATTTGGGGAAAACGGAAGGAGGTGATATATGGAAAAAGCCTTAGCAACTACGCTTGACACCTGGCTTGTGCTCAGTTAATATGATTGCTGTTATTACACACTTGAGACACCATTAGAGAGGTTTGTTGGCTTGTTGGTTTGTGGGCAAGGAAGGGTTGTACTGGGTTTCATACCCTAGGACTACCCCTGCCTACATGGCAGCAGCCTCTTGCTGATGATGTCAGTAGTGTTAAAAGGATTGTAATTATGTTGTGTTGGTCACTAGCATCAGAGGGAGGAACTGTTGAGCTAGAGGGGCCCTGATCAAGGTGTCGCAAAGCTGAGCAAGTTGACCCAGGCCCCTCTGTGTGCTAATGTGAACACTGAGACAAGGACACAGGTCCAGACTTGTCTAGAAGTCAGCCCTGGGTTCTTCCCAGTCACATGAAGGATTCTCTTCATCACTTACTTTGAAATGGCACCTTGTTATCTTTAAGCCTCAAAAGAGATCCGCAAGTCCTATGGAGGGAATGATGTGGGTGGAACAAAAAGACCTCGTGTGGCCCTGGAGTCTTAGTGTGAGGCTGCCCTGGATCTGGACTCAACGTGTTAAGGCTCAAGCCGAGGACAATTCTCTGCATCGTACTCGCCCAGTCTCTTTACAATCATGATTAATGACTATGACATTTCCAAGAGTTTCTTACAAACAAGTGAGACGATCACCCCTCCCCAAGTTTGCTCTGTGGCCGAAAACTCTTCAAATATGTTGAAGCTGGAAAGAGAGAAGAGGAAAACCGTGTCCTGTCATTGCCAGGGGTGGCCCTCGGGAAGCTGATCTTTCCAGGAAAAGCAGTGGGCGGGGGAATCTGCAGCTAGCACTGAGCTGGGCTCCTGGGCCTGGCTGAGTGTTCCCGTCAGCAGGTTGAAATCAGGAGAATTACCTCCTGTCCTGACGGGATCATGAGCATCTGTGATTTGTGCATGTGGTTATCCGCCAGGCCACCCTTTATCATCTTTTTAAAGAGAACCGAGAATCTCTGGGGGCTTCTCTGTGCTCTGACATTCTGTAGCAGGAAGTGGAGATTCATTAGTATGAAAAATGGCAGCAAGGACACAAATGTACATCAGGGGCGGACAGTGGGCCGAGCAAACACATTAGTGTTCAGGGGGCAGGGGAGGGGTGACTTGTCATGGGGAAGGATCAGCTTTCCTTTTCTGTTAGGGACTCCCAGTGACTGCTTTACAAGATGGGAAACTCTGTGCTTGCTTTGGCAAGGGTTCCCACTTGTGACTTGAGGGTTGCCTCAATTCATTCCAAATCGTGTTGGTAACCGATGGGAGTCTTGCCTTTTAGAAAATTACTACTCCTTAAAGACATCTGAGCCAGCAAGTCCAGCCCAAGGAGCAGCAGGCCAAGGCCTCCAGAGTGGATTATTCACTTAATAATCAGGTCTTTCCTCCTGGTTCCCTCCATGGTGCTCCCTCCCCTCAGCCTGTGCCTCTCTATCGGGGCAAAAATCTAACCATCAAAGGAATGCAGGGGCAAGGAGACTTGGAAAAAAATCAGAGAAGGGATCGACTCAGAAATGCAACATAATGAGGTTCCCTGAGCAGACTTCAAAAGGTCAGTTGGGCTCTGGAGCCCCATGTGATGACCTCACGATCAAGTTATTCCTTCGTCTTTCTGTTCGAATCCAAATTGTGCTCATGTGTGAGCCGGAAAGGTGTTCTGGTGGGAGAAAAGCCCACCCCCACCTCCAACCGCTGCCTGCAATAATTGGGCTTCGTAAGTCTTTTAACACTTGGATTTGATTTTCCAGGGAAGACGAGCCAAGTTCCTGCGATGGGTGCTCTATTTCCAACCACCCTTTCCTTCTGATTTCCCTGTTCTTGAGGCCCCAGCCTGATGCAGAGAGACAGTGTGGCTTTTGATGCCAATAATCCTGGAACTCTTTGTTTCTCAGTTGCAAACTGGATTCTTGCTGGGAGATTTTTGTACACTATGACTACAGGAAGATGACCCAAGGGTGTGAAGGGCTGTTTTTATTGCCGATCTTTTAGTCATCATCCCTACCACTCTCCAGGCCCAGAGTACCAGGCACTGGTCGTGATGGAGCAGGCACAGGGCAGATGCTTCAAGCCACACCAGGTGCTATAGCCAGATCTGTCCTGCCATTTGCTTTTGTTTTACTGGTCCACAGCCACATCTATTCATTGACTTCTTTTCTGTGGCTGCTTTCATGCCATGATTGCAGAATGGAGTGACTGTGCCAGAGACCATAAGACTCACAAAGTTAAAGAATTTACATTCTAGCCCCTCTACTGCCTTGCTGACCCCTGGTCCACAACGTGATTTCCATAACCCTGTCAAAGGTTTATGTCCCAGAGTAAAGTATACCTAGAATTTTTTTTTTTTTTTTTTTTTTTTGGTACTGGTGATTGAACTCAGAAGTGTTTTACCACTGAACCCCATACCCAGCTCTTTTGTATATTTTAGAGACAGCGTCTCACTGAGTTGCTTAGGGCCTTGATTGTGCCAGTTGGTTGCTGAGGCTGCCTTTGAACTTGTGATCCTCCTTCCTCGCCTCCTGAACCGCTAGGATTACAGGCATGTGCCACCTCACCTGACAGTTGTACCTAGCTTTGGATCAAATAAGATGGCGAGGTAGCTCAGTGATTAAGTTGCAGGAAAACCGCACTCATTTGTTGATTCATTCTTTCATGGGGTTCCTGGTGTGAGATAATGTTAATCTCACTGTCATCTTCTCCATAGTCTCCTCACTGAAGGAACTCACAGACTTCAAGGGCACAACTGCCTCAGAGGAAGTGACGCTGCTTAGAAAAATCATTGACCTTTAAAGCAAGAGGAATTCTTTGATTTCATCTAGTCCAATAATCCAACTTTCCAAATAAGGAAACTGAGGCCCAGTGAAGGTCTTGTTCCAGGTTTCACATGAGTTAATGGCAATGTTGGCACCAGAACTTATGTCCCCTAAGCCAGCATACTCAAGTCCCAGAGACTATGTTCCTTCTTCTGTATCCCATCAGTAGCAATTGGTGGCCTTGGCACCATTCAGGATGACTGTGTGACTCAGCAATTCCTTCCCCTGAAGAGCACGTCCCTGGTTCCTTCTTAAGTGCAGCTGATTATGGTGATTATTCACATAAATTGCACCTGTCACTCCTCTGCACAATGCCAGACCAGGGGTAACGTGAGCTCCTTGAAAAAGGAACCCGGTTTTTTTTTTCAGGGTGATTATAAATTAGATATGAATGTAGGTTTAGGAGCCTGGCAGACATTCTCGCAGGGAATTCTTTATCTTGCATATATTTGCCAAGTAACCTTTGCAAAGGTTAGGCTACTCTTGGAAGTGAAACACAACTTTGAAGTTGAAGAATTCCAAGATATTTGGGGAATAGAATAATCCCAACTCTCTTTTCTCTAAGTCTTTCTGTGCACCCCCACTGACTTACCGTTTAAAGAGTCAAAACATGAACTGTGCTCCAAATGCAATCCGGCAGCCCGCTGGAGAATCGACTCACGTTCGTGGCAATAAGCAAGGACATCTGGGGTTCAGAATGTGGGTTAATCGAGTTTCCTCCAACTCTCGAGAATTAAATGTTTGTGACTGATGTGATGTGGCAGATGTGGAGAGAAGAAAACCAAAAGCTCCAAAGGTATAATTGAAGGGTGGGTGTGCACTGATAGTAAATGAGATAGGATCCCACTGGCTCTGGCCCAGGAACTCCCACCTCCCCGGGGATCTTACCATGCAGACACGCAGGCATGCTGACTTTGGGGATCAGCTCTGGCTTCTTCATCAGAGGCAAACTCACTAGAATGCAGCGTTGGTTTTAGCCTCTCTGTCAATCGTTCTTCTCATCTCTTAATTTTAGCAGTTCTCAGCCAGGCGGTCCCATCCTCACTCTACCTCCAGGTGACATTGGCAAGGTCTGGAGACATTCTTTATTGTCACTGTAGGGTGCTACTGGCATCTGTGTGGGTACAGACAAGGATGCTGCTAAACATCCTATAACTCACAGAATGGTCCCCTACAACAAAGCATTATCAAACAAAGTTCTCAGCCTCCAAAGTCAGAGGTACTGAGATTGAGAAACCTTGTCTTAGAGAAAGGAACTAGGTAGGTCTTGTTAGTCATTGTGTCCATACCACACACCACCAAGCCTGCACATAATGGACACTCTAGAAATATCTGTGGAACAAAAACCAAATGTCTCAATATGTGAGTGATTAACTCTTAGATCTGTCTTGTAAAAGTGCTTTTTTTTTTTGCCAAATAAAGCATCTGTGCATAGCTCCTAGCACAGCGTCCAGCACATAGTAGGTACTCAGTAAATGGTAGCTCCCAGTAATGCTGGTAACATTTACCTGAATTTGCTTCATGCTCATTTTAAATAGGAATTTACTCGTTTTCATCCTTTGCCAAGATAATAGGCAGCCTGTGCAGGCAGAAAGCCCAGTGGGGCTTTTACAAATATTGGTTTACAGAGAATCTGTTTCATCTTGTGTTTTTCAGATAGGTAAGCCAAGGGCCACTTGGTTGTGCCTTCATTTCCGCTCCTTCTGGCAGACTTTTCCTAGGCAGGGTTTTGTTTCTCTAAAATTATTGTTTCATTGCTTTGTTGTTGTGGAGGAACCTGTTGGTTAATATTAATGCATTTTTATCTTGGACCATTTCCTTCCGGCTCTCTTTTCCAATCTGCCATCATATTATACTTCATCCTTTCTAATACCACTGCTGCTTATGCGGCCCTTTCATGTACATATTACCCTTGAGCCCCAGAGTGAGCCTGTGGGTGTGTTGCCATCTACATTTGACAGATAAGGAAACTGAGGCTCAGCAAATTAAATGACTGCGAGTCAGTAGCTTCTGGCTTCAGCTTATTCCTCCTCCTAGGATTTGAAAATTAGAAGATATGTATTTTTTTCTTTTTTCTTTTTCTTTCTTTCTTTCTTTTTTTCTTTTTTTTTTTTATATACCAGGGATTGAACCCAGGGGTGCTAAACCACTGAGCCACATCCCCAGCCCTTTTTCATATTTTATTTAGAGACAGAGTCTCACTAAGTTGCCAAGGTTCACTTTGAATTCGCAAACCTCCTGCTTCAGCCTCCAGAGCAGCTGAGATTACCAGTGTGCGCCACTGTGCCTGGCAAGAACTAGGAGATATTTAGGGACAGAAATCAGAGAAAGGGGAGGTCACTTGTCATGTAACTCTCTCATCCTTTTTCAGCCCTCTTTTCCCCACCTGTGTCTGAGATTCCTTTTGTGATTGATCCCTCATTCTTTGGTTCAGGAAGGAGTCCAGAAGCACCTTCCCGTGATGTCAGGGGTAGATTCTGGGCCAGAGTCTTGTTCTATTGCTTATCACTGGGAAGCATTTACTGGAGTTACTTAATCGCTCTGAACGGAAGATTCTCTTATCAGAAGTGGAGATAACAAGTCTTGCTCTATGTCACAGAGTTGTCAGGATGGCCAGCCGAGACCAAGGCAATAGAAGGGATTTGTGAACTGGATCCTTATGAGGATTTCTCCACCTTCTCTTCTCTCTTTGTCTCCCACCACCAAATCTAGGACCAGCAAATATGAACACTTCTGGTATGTTGGCCTATGACTCCGTGATACAAAATGAAACTCATACTGCCCAGTGTCCACTGAGCCTTTATTACTATCTGGCACTTCACTAAGGCCTTATGCAGTATGCAGTCTCCTTTAATCCTCTAACACCTTATGAATTTTCTACATTTTTACTCTTGTCAGCTCAGGGATGAGGCTGTTGAAGTCCAAAAAAACTGCAGCTGCAGATCCTTGTTAAAGGTTGCATAGCTAACCAGGCCAGGATTGAACTCAAGTTCAGTTGGATTAAAGATCTCAAGGTCCTGACCATTCACATATTCATTTATTAAGAACCTCCTGGTACCAGGCACCGTGCTAGACACCAAAGAGCCAAGCTGATACTTCCTGGCCCCCAGTCCCAGAATCAGATGACTGGGACATCTCTTTTTCCTGAAGGAGATGTGAGGACCTGTGTGCTCCTGTTGGCCCACAGTTCTGTCAGCTGTGTCAGCTAGCATCCGGGGGAAGAAGATGACATTACCGCTTCCAGCTGGGAACAGCTGATCGGCACCAAGGGAGGTGGAGAAGCTACAGCTGAGCTCTGCCACAGCACAGCACAGTGATTGTGTGCCGCGCCCTGAAGACCCTGGCCCAGGGACTGGTCCCCTGGAGCTTCCTGAGTGCTGCCTGCCAGAGCCTACCAGTGTGAGACTTTTATCCTTCCCAGTTCATCTTCAGGGATTTTCTTGGGACAAGGTTACTCTGTGGCCTAAAGACCACACAAATTGAAATCTCTGAAAAAACCTGCTGGAGCTTTCATAATGCAAACACAACTGCTGCTTGTGGATAGATGCTGACATTTGGTACTAGCTCTCTTATGTATGGCCACCTTGAGAGAGCCCCGACTCAGACTTTGGAGCACAGGATGCTCAGCCAGGTAAAGGGAGGCAGAGGAAAGGAGAGAGTTTTCTTGGATCTCAGATTGCTCTTTTTCCACGAGACCTGGTGGTCTCAGCGCCCAGGCAACTTGGAGTTTTGGTACTGTTAGTAGCAAAACAGCAAGACTCCACCATGACCCTTGTATTTGTTTTCTAGAGCTGCTACAATAAAGAACTACAAACTGAGTGACTTAAAACAATGGAAATTTATTGGTTCATGGTTGTAGAGGTTATAAGTCCAAAATCAAGGTGCTGGCATGGCCATGATTTCTTTGAAGGCTCTGGAGAATAATCCTTCCTTACCTCTTTCTAGTTTTGTGTGGTTTCTGACCATCTTTGGTGTTGTTGAGCTTGTGAATGGATCATTCCAATTTCTGCCCGAATGGTTGTTTGAGTCAGCTTATTTGCTGCTGTGACTAAAAGACCAGAACAATTGTAGAGAAGGAAACGTTTATTTGCGGGCTCACAGTTTCAGAGATCTTAGTCCATAGACAGCTGGCTGCATTCCTTGGGGCTCGAGGTGAGGCAGAACATTATGGTGGAAGAGTGTGGTAGAAGGAAGCAGTTCACATGGTGATCAGAAAACAGACTCCACTCGCCAGATATAAAATTTATATCCCATGGTTATATCCCCAAGAACCCACCTCCTCCAGCCACACCCTACCTGCCTTCAGCCACCCTCAGTTAATCCCACCAGGGATTAACTCACTGATGGGATTAATGCTTTTGTAATCCGACCCTTTCTCCTCTAAACCTTGCATTGTCTCACATGTGAGCTTTTGGGGAACACCTCATATCCAAACCATAACAATGGTCATGTGGCATTCTTTCTGTATTCTTTCTGTACGGTCACATTTTCCCCTTCTGTTGAGGACATCAGTCATTGCATTAAAGCCTGCCCTATTTGTCTTGTATTTAATTTGATTGCATCTATGAAGACCCTGTTTTCCAAATAAAGTCACATTCACGGACTCATGATGGACAAAAGAAGAAGGCTTGTTGAGTTGAATGGGAAGGCCAGCAGAAAGGAACAGTAGCCCAGCTGCTTCCCAATACTCTGAAAATTACCAGACTTTTCTGCCTTTCCACGAATTCACTGCCTTACCATCCAGTTCCACCAGGGTCACAGGCTCTGAGCCTGCCAATCTACTTGAAGGATTTGAGTGTCTCTTTTCAGGGGACACATAAAACCCATGCTGCCCGTGCCTGTTTGTCCCTTAGAAAAAAAGTCATGTAGCCTCCAGCTGCATTCATCCAGCCTCCACGGGGCTCTGGAGGGAATCTGGCCGACCACACACCTGGGCAGATCATGCTTCCATGGTGTCCCTCTGCCTGGAGGGAAGTGACCAGCCTCCTTAATGTGACCACCAAGTCCTTGCTGGCCTCTGAGCCTGTTCCACCACTTATCCCTTCATATACCCTGGTCATCTGTCCTCCGTACGTACAGTGCTTGGCCTAAGTCGCGGGCCTGGTTCTACCACAGACCTTTCTTCTACTCAGAAAGCCCCTTGCCCCCCTCTTTATCTGGGTAGTTTCCTCATGACCCCTCATGTCTCAGCCTGGAAGGCATCTCCTGTGGGGAACCTTTGCACCTGACGCTATCAGGTGCCTCCAGGGCTGCTTTGGCACCCTGCTCTCCCTCCCCACCCACCCCACTTTCCCACGCATGGCATCCTATGCAGTTATCCGTCTTCTCCTCTATGATCCTGCCTTGGCTGCAAGTCTCAAAGGTCAGGGTCTATGTCTTACCAAACCCCTAACGTGATCTCATGGCTGGAAAAAGAAATGCTTGTTGGATTGAATGATCAATTGAATGAATGGATGAGAGAGTGAGCAGAAAGAAAACCTAACAGCAGCCCAACTGCCTCCTTAATTTTGTGAAATTTAGAGACTTTTCTGCCTTTCTCTTAATGAATCTATTCCACCTAATTCAATCAGGGGCACACGTTCAGAGACAGTATTTTGTAGAAACCATTCATGCACCAGGGCTAGGTCAGGACTGAACATCAAACAGGAAGGCAATGTCTAGAGGAGATTTCATTTGTCATCAGGAATGTCCTGCCTTGGGCCACGCTAAAGACCACACTGTGGCACCTGTGGCTTCCTTTTGAGTTTTCAGTCTTATATCCTTTCTCAGTAAATGTGGAAGGCAAGCGAAAATGTAGATAAACTCAGCTCATTTTTTCCTACTTTGGCACACGTGTGGGCTAGCTCTTTTGCATGATTGAACGCCTCGGCCCACTGAAGAATAAAAACTGTAATTCCTCTCTCTCTCTCTTTCTCTCTCCCTTTTCATTGTGTTTAGCCAAAACAAGCTGTGAAAGAATGTAAAATATATCATTTTACTGGCACCCATTCACAAGTGAGTCAGTGAGCCCGCTCGCATTTACAACTAAAAGTAGATTCCAGCCTCCCCAAAATTTATGACAACTGCTCCTTCTTGTGGCTTAAATGTTGACATATAATTAATTTAGGATTTCTTCCCGAGGCTTCCTGTCCAGGTTTGTACCTGCCACAGAAATATCCTTGAAAGTTTATCTACCAGCTGGAGCTGTGAAAAAAAAGCCACTGAAGCTTCACGCAGCGGGGAGGGCTATGCCAACAGGAAGAGCCAAGGGAAAGTGGGCGGCTGCCTGCCAGCAGAGCTGGCTGCCGGAGGTGCCCCAGGTTGGAAGAATGGAATTTGCTATTTGAAGGGAGCTTGGGGTTCCTTCTGCCACTGTTCCTTCCTGGCTCCTGTGATGTGCTTCCTCTTTACTCTGCACACATCTTCTCATGAAGATGACTGGACCCTGGTCCAATCCATAAATAACCTGACTGACATTCTGCACCCTGGATCATGCTAGTCCCGACGTCCAACTCTCTGCTTCATATGGACTTGTGTTGAGGGAGAGATAATAAAAGTGACTGCTTATTGAACTCTTATTATATGTCAGGTACTAATCTAGAGCTTTATGGGCAGGACTCATTTTATTTATCTTCTCAACCTTCTGGAGAGATAGAGGTATTATCTTCACTTTGAAGATGAGAAAACAGAACTGAGGCTCAGAGAAGTCAAATGACTTATCCAAGTTCACCCAATTAGAAAGGTGAAGAAATAATGGTTGGTCCACAGGTACAGAGCTCCATTTGGGTCCTGTCTGATGCCCGCACATTTACTGCCCATGGCAACAACTAATTATCCAATTCAAAATGTCAACAGTGCTGAAGTTCAAAGTCACTGCTATACAGTATTTAGGACTATTTCTGAAATATGGTATGCATTCAACAAATGTTTGTTATCATCAATGGATTCATCTCTCTCCTTAGTCTTTTCTAATACAGTTCGAGCACCCACTATGTGGCAGGCAGTTCAGATATATTGCAGTGAGCAAGACAGATGTACAGTCTATCTTCATGAAGTGACCCAGGATGCCGTCACACAGACACCAAATACACAAATGGATGGTGCCAGATGGTACAGACCAGGAACGCATGGGGGACGGAAGGAAGGAAGAGCCAAGGAAGTGTTTGACGAGGGGATTTGACTGGGAATCCCTTGAAGAAGGGCATTGAAGCTGCCATCTAAGGATTGGCAGAAGGAAGCAGGGCAAAGGCGAGGGGGGGGATGTGCTCAAGGAAGAGGGAACTGCAAGTGCCAAAGCCATGAAGGGGACCCAGCTCTGTGCCTCCTCTTGCAGCAGGAATCCCTGTTTATGAGTTGGCATCATCAAGCAGGAATTTAGTACACCTCTGTGGGCACTTGCAGTTCTGCTCATGAGACTGGATTCCAAGGAGGTTCTCTGCAGCAAAGCCAAGGGTGCTGGCCACATGCACGTGGAGGCTGTCAGAGGTCATGCTGCATTGGACTCTGGCAGTGGCTCTCAGAAGCCACTGGTGTCATGCCTCAGGTGCCCACATTGTCATGGCCTAGCCCCTCGGTCTCTGGCTCAGTTCTAGTCCCA
The DNA here is from genome assembly GCA_028644305.1 of Xerus rutilus. Classification (NCBI taxonomy): domain Eukaryota; kingdom Metazoa; phylum Chordata; class Mammalia; order Rodentia; family Sciuridae; genus Xerus; species Xerus rutilus. The sequence goes on from CM053413.1 coordinate 40,546,535, forward strand.
GGTATTTTACAGCCATAAGTCCTGGATGCTACGTCTGTCTTAGAAGAGTGAAGCCCACCCCCTGCCTGCCAGGACATTGGGATTTAATAGGGGAACTTCCAGCCAGTTCATGTACTATACAAATGCATTTTCCTCTCTTGAATCTTCAAAGTGACCAGTGACAAAAGCAGTATAAGTATTCCCTCTCAGGGCACCTTCATGTCTAAGTCAGGAATATTTATGATAGCTGGAAGCCTCATAAGGGGTGGGAGAATGGGCCCATCAGAGAGCACATTGTTAATGAAAATGATTATACTTGGAGGCCTGTGTGGTGGTTATAGAGCTCCCTTAGATCCTGACCTGGAGCTGGAGATGGGAGACCAGGTGCTGCCGCCCTGGATCCGTATGCTTCATGCGCAGACCTACAAGGGCAGACTTTGTCATGGGACTCAAATATAAATTCAAACCAGAGAGCATGTCTGTTTTCTGGCACTATGCAAATGTGACTGGCCTTCGATTCCCCCTGAAATAACCTCTGCTTTTATCAAAGTCCTCATTCTTTGGAGGGAGATGTCACTGTTTCCCTTTAAGATGGTCCACTGGGCAATGGGCATCCTGAGCAAACTGTGCATGCGTGTATGTGCAGGGAAAGCTAAAGGCAAGCTGTTCCCTTTTTTTCCCTCCCTCCCTCCCTCCATTCCTCCCTTCCTTCTCTCTCAGTACTAGAGATTGGACCAGGTAGTGCTCCACCACTAAGCTGCACCCCCAGCCCTCTTCATATTTTATTGTGTGGCAAGTTCTCTATAAATTTCCCAGGCTGGCCTTGAACTTGTGATCCTCCTGCCTCAGCCTCCTGAGTCACTGGGATTATAGGTGCGCACCACCATGTCCAGCTGCCATCCTGTTCTCTGTGTGTTTCTTAATACATGCACCAGAGCGTCTCACACAGAATAGGTCCTCAGTGCAGATCGCCCATCATGGAGCTCATATTCAGACTTGAGGATGAAATTAGCTGTTGCTTTGGCAACCCTTCTGCCATCTGCACATCTAGATCAGTGATACTGTGGACACTCCTAAAGTTTTATTCTATGACATCATGGTCAGTCCTCCTGCTGACCAAGCAGCTCTACCCAGCATGAAGATACTATAATGTCCTGGGTGGGAAACAGAGTGGCAGCTACCATGCCAATGGCCTAGTCCCAATGTCCTGGGAAAGTGCCCCTTTGATGTACTGCATTAAAATTCCATTTGGACAAAGCAGTTTTTAGTTAAATTGACAGCTCAGGGATGAGAAGTCCCTCCGCCAATGCCAGTGAACTTCAAGTTTTCCCCAGGCATTCCAAGCTTACCTTTGGAAGGTCAAGAGCAGGCAGGCAAGATTGCATGGAAAGGAAAGGCAGAGTGGGAGTATCCCAGCCATCATGGGGGGAGGCTCTGATTTGGAGCAAGTCAAGTCTCAGAGTAATACTTTGCCTGTAAAGGCAGACCCTCCCTCAGTAATCTTTTTAGCATCCCTCTTCTTCAAAAACAACTTGGACACCAAAGCCCTCTTGCAGCCAGGAGACATGTGAATATCCCATCAGCTGTGTGGAAGCATTAGATTGGAATCCTCCAGATAGTTCACTCAATCTCAGAATGATAAATGATCGATCATTGCATTCCTCTTAAATGAAATTAAGATGTTCAGATATATAGCTAGGGGCTTCTGGATGGGATTTCTGCATTTGAATTTCCAATGGAAAATGTATTGCTTTGGAATCCCTGGGAATGGGAAACACTCTGAATCTATATTAAGGCAAAAAACATTTGACGGTGGAGAAGAATGCTTCAGACATGTTAACTTTTTTCATATTTAAAAGTGATTAATCATCCTAAATGCCATAGAGCCGGAAGGCCATAGTGCAAACTCTTGGAGAAGAGAGAGGAGGTGTGCACTTTGACCCTCTGAAGTGGAGGCTTTGGAAGGAGGCTGTAGATGACCTTATGTTGGGAGACCAAAACTACTGACTAAGAATCCCTTAGAAAAGCCGGGCGTGGTGGTGCAAGCCTGTAATCCCAGCGCTTAGGGAGGCTGAGACAGGAGGATCGTGAGTTCAAAGCCAGCCTCAGCAACGGCAAGGCGCTAAGCAACTCAGTGAGACCCTGTCTCTACATAAAACACAAAATAGGGCTGGGGATGTGGCTCAGTGGTCGAGTGCCCCAGAGTTTAATCTCCAGTACCCAAAAAAAAAAAAAAAAAAAAAGAATCCCTTAGAAAGTGCAGAACGTCAAGACAAAAATGTGCAGAAACTGAGTTACTTTTTCAATCAGTGCAGTTTTTATAACGAAATCTTTCTCTTCCCGTATGTATATGTGCACCCCCAAAGACATTACTTCCTTGGAAAAGTCTTTCTTACCCTCCCAGGAGATCAGGCCTGGGTCCCAGAGATCCCCTGTAAGCTAGGGATTTGCTGTCTCTGTGTGTAAGGGTCACACTGCTGTCTTACCACCTGCGAGCTGTGCTTCCCTGGCAGGATGATGAGTTAACAACAGCAACGTCTTCAGGGTGTAAGGACTGGTACAGTGAAGCAAAAGTATCCACGCTCAGCGGATGTTGGCAGGTCATTTTCATCCTTGGTCCTCAGCATGATGTTAATTAATCACATGCTCAGTTGAACAGTTTAATGCTTTTTTTGAAAACAATGTCTGCCATGCTCATTGGATGAGCATCCCATAAATCAGGGCTATTGGCTGTCTTGTTCAATCCCAGTATCCCTAGCACTTAGCCTGGCTCCTGGTGGATGCTTTGAAAAATGTGAGAGGTAGTAAAAGATGGAAGCAGGGAAGGGAGGGAGGGAGGGAAGGAGGATTCTTGTGCTTTCCACAAACATAATTTGAAGACAATATAAAATGCACTCTGAACTTTTCTCTATAGCTTGATTAAGAACTCATTTCACTTTCAGTTCTAAAGACCAAGAAGAGGCAGCATTTCCCCTGTCCCCTTTTGTGCAGATCAGGCCTCAGAGACCCCGCATATCTTTGAAGGCTGGACTTCCTCCGGCTGGCTGGTGTTTGTCCACTTCCGTTTCCCTTCTCACCCACAAAGAGATGCTCCGCTCCATGGGGAGGGCCATTTCCTTTTGTTGCAGGAAAATAATTTGGTGGTTGCTTAGAAAACGTAACATGTGCAGCAAGTTGAAATTAAACTACAGTTAATCAAACGCAAGACTCCATTGGTTTCTATCTGCCAAAAAGAAATCATTTTAAAAATGAATTTCAGATCGCTGACAATGATGACTGCATTTATGGCAGCGGGTTTGTCTGCCTGCAGCTGGCCATGGTTGGCGGCATGTACCCAGCATTTACAAATTAAACAAAAACAGATTGAACTCGCTGCACTGGCTGTTGCCACATCGGCACGCTAATAGGTTTAGTGACCACAACCTACCCAGGCCAGAGTGTGTCAACAGCCAAAGGACCAACCTCAGTCACTGTTTGTGCTTTGCCCAAGTTGTTATAAGCTTAATTTTTTGCAGTTTATTTTTCCTGCTGTTTTGGCCTCTCCCCTACCCTGTTTAAAGAGGGTTGCAGACAGCCCAGGCTCATAGAGCCATGCCACCAGGCCTTGGAAAGAGGTCTGTATGTAGACGTAGCACCTTAGCCTCTGAGGTCTTGTGACCAGTGAGACTGGGGTTCCACCCTCTGCCTTCTTTAGCTAGTAACTTCTAATACGCATTCCAGAGGTGGCCTAACCTGAAGCGAATGTGAAGAGCCTCTTGGTTTGCTACTCAAGTGGAAAAGAAAAGCCTTCCTGCCTCTCTCTTTTCCTTCCACTTTAAGAAAGCATGAAGCATAGCGTTTGCACCTTGAAGAGCATTTCTCAGCATCACAGCCAAGCCTCAGCCCTGCCTGAGAAACAAGGGCTCATACCTCCATCTCTGGGCAGCTGCGTCTCGCACTGGGTTGCAGGACCTTGGTGGTGAAGAGGTTAAATTGCTCAAAAGGCTGGATCTGTGGTTTCCTGCCCACACTTGCTCTGGCCTAAGGCAGGGTGTGCTGTTTGGGGAGGGGGAAAGGGAGGTCTCGCCTGGACCCAGGTGGCCGACAGGCAAACCATGTTATTAAGAAGCAGGGATCGCAAAACCTTGATCTTCAAACGAGACCCCTAATTAGTCGCCAGCCCAAGAGTAAATGGCATTCCACCTCCGTGAGGCGGGAAGGACGCCTTCAAATCCTGGAGACTAATTGCCATTATTGGCTCGATGAAGATCCTGTTGTAAACACTTGTCATCCGAGCCACTTCTGGTCAGTTAACTTGAGATATCAAATTGTTCCTTCATGTTTCAAATTCTCCCAAATGCCCCTCTGGCCCCTTTTCTCAGAAGGGACACCTATTTCCTGAACATGACCACCTTCTTAGCACCCAGCAGAGGAAGATGTCTCTCATGTGGCTCATATGGGCTTTGGCAAGCTCATCCTGAAAGGGACTTCTTGTCAGTAAGGGATTTAAAAAGATATTTTGTTTTATTCTCTTTTGAATGGGAACAGGCATCTCCAAAATAAACCTTCCTTGCAGGCAAAAGGGCTTTATCATGCAGATAATGGAGTTGCAGTGCTGGAGCCCCACAAGTACACAGATCTTGTGGGAAATTCAGAGGGGCCCTAATGCTCTGTCCACAAAGCTATAGTTTTTTGTTAAGTTTGAAGCACTCAATAATTTGTGTATTTTTTTTTTCTTAAAGATGGCCTCCCCAAGGGTAGACTCAGGGGACCACACAAGAAAAGATGTGTTCTCCACTCTCAGCTGTGTTTCTTACCTTTTTTTTTTTTTTTTTAGTACTGGGGATTGAACTCAGGGGAACTTGACCACTGAGCCACATTCCCAGTCCTATTTTTTTTTTTTTAATTTAGAGACAGAGTCTCACTGAGTTGCTTAGTGTCTCGCCATTGCTTAGGCTGGCTTTGAGCTCTCGATTCTCCTGTCTCAGCCTCCAGAGCCACTGGGATTACAAGAGTGCATCACCACATCCGGCTTGTTTCTTACCTTTCGATCATGTGTGTTTATCATTTCTGGAGATAATATTTCTTCCTTATTCTTGAATTTCTTGCTTCTTGGTCCTGTTTAGCACTTGTGAAGGGAAGGGAAAAGTTCTCCAGGCCATGTGCATGGTACTAGGTTTCATCTGAATTTACTCTTGAACTTGGAGAATGTTTCAAGGGCTTGAAAACAAGAGACTCTGGATCCATCTCCTTCCAGGGCAGTCTAGATAATACCAAACTTACATAGTCAAAGAGATCTCAACCTTAAGAGAGGTCCATGGGGATTTGGGCTTGTCCCAGAACTTCAGGAGCAGGGATCCTATTATCCAGACCCTTTCATGGCAGTCAGTATGTTAGAAGGAGAGAAGGAGGGGGAAGAATAGTCAATAATATCTGAATATTCCTTGGAAAGTAAGTTTTCTATTCACTTTTTTTCTTCTCAGTATTAGGGATTAAACCCAGGAGCCCTATGCCACTGAGCTGTGTCACCAGCCCTTTTAATTTTTTTAGCTGAGACAGAGTCTCACTAAGTTGCTGGAACTGGCCTCCAACTTGGGATCCTCCTGCCTCAGCCTCCTGAGTCACTGAAGTGACAGGTGTGTACCACTGCACCTGGCTGTATTCACCTTTAAGACTGACTTTTTTACAAGCATCAACAGGCTCCGAGGTGACAGATTCCATGTTTGCATCTGCAGCAGGCTATGTAGCAGGGCCAAATATCACATAATGGCAAAGGGCTCCTTTCTTCCGAAGCTCAACTTGGCAACTGTTTCTTCAGCCAGCCAAGGAGTTGCTATTACTCAGCAATAATTCCTTTGTGGGAACAGCTTGGGGTGAGACAGGGAGGTGGGAGTTCTGAGTGCCAGTTTCGGATATTTGCTTGTAGGGTTCCATTGTCTCTGTGATGAAAGGGATGATTTCTCTGTGCAGGTAATCAACTGACCTCCCTCGACAAGGAACACACAGAAGCTCTGCCTAAGTGGGGTTCTCCATGATGGCTTGGGCAATTTTCCCTCTATCCAGAGCATGGGTGTTCTGTTTGTTGAATCAGCCTCCATCCTTGATGTCATTAGCAGCACACCCAAAGATTCCCCAATCATTATTTTCACCTATATATTTCACTGATTCGAGATGTGAGAAATGGTATGCCAAACTTTCGGTTATTTTAACTAGTCAAGGAAATAAAGACTAACATCGGTTTTGACAACAAACAAAACCAGTTTTTGTTCTATCAGTTATGTTTAAAAGATTCCAATTTCAAACTAAACACAATGTGTGGTTATTCTGTCAGCGATTTATATAGCCACCAGGGCGCCACAGTTACACACTGCATACATCATTGTATTTTTAAAATGTACTTAATGAACATTTTTTTCTTTTCTAGTAACTACTTCATTGCCTTAAATGAATGCATTCCAATAGAATTTGTAACAAATGACCACTTTGTGTTTGCATTAATGCCAAACACGTTTAACAAATTTTTAACAAGGAACCCTGGCAAAATGCCAAACTCCTAGAGGGACACTGAAGGAATGCTATAAATTTAAACTAGATTTTACCTTTTTACTTAGCTCAGCAAGTGTCTTAGGTGTCTCGCTATCTCAGGATTTCAGTATTTCTATTTAATGTCAGATAGGTTGTACATTTTCATTATTTTTATTACTTAGATTGTACCTATTTCCACAGGACTCTCAAACCTATGAGACCATGTCTGATATAATATGAAGCAGCTTAGAAAGAGATCTTTATTTCTGCAGAATTGTTCATATCTTACATAGACGGGTAGATGCACAGACATATTTACCAAAATAGCACTGTTTAAAACAACACAGTGAGCCAATTAGGTACAAAAACAATCAATTAGACCAATGGTTCTCAGCTGGGTAAGGTTTTGCACCCCCCCCCCCCCCAGGGATATTTGGTAATAGCTGGAGACATTTTGATTGTCATGACTGGGAGAGGGGCAGAGCTACTGGCATCTCATGGGGAGTGGCCAGGGAAATTGCCAAACATCCTACAATGCACAGGACAGCCCCTCCCCCAACCAAGAATTGTTCAGTCTCAAATGTCCACAGCGCTGAGACTGAGAAACACTGGAGTAGGGTGGCAAAGGCATTTGACTACAAGGCAGTCTGTCGGGTTTAAAGAATATATTCTTTGAAGGAAACATTACAACCAAACCCATTTCTCATCAACCAGTGTTTTAAAGATTACATAGAGTAGCTAACATGGGTTTGAGTGACAGATGTCTGATATTTTTTTCTGCTGCTTTTTGCCCTCGAGTAGAAAAGAGCTCAGTTCATGATACTTTGGCCCAAAATGTAGATGAAAGTGCTGCCGGGGCTAGCTGATGGCGGTGGAGTGCCAAGCCCTGCCCTCGGGGTGAAGGCTGTTACTGGGCACTGGGAACAGTCTTCTAGGCAAGGCCAGTGGTAGACCGGGTGCTGCATGACCATGAGATCGTTTCAATTACTTTGTAGATAAGTCCTTATATTTCAATAGCTACACAGTTATTATAATGTGTGGTAGACAAGTATTAGTTCCATTATGGTATTAAAATAAATCTTTCCTTAAAAATAAATTTGCGTTTTTAGAGAATGTTCTCAAACGAAAAATATTAGATGCTTCAAGTGTTATGGAAAAGTTACTGGAAAAGTAAGACACAAAAGACCAAGAATTAGGAAATCCTGGCCCCATGGTAGGGGGAGTGGACTCTGGAGCCAAAAAAAAAAAAAAATGTGGATTCAAAAGACACCCAGAAAGGAGGGGAATTTGACCAAAAGCAGTTAATCCCCATAATTTCAGTTCCCTCGTCTGTCTCAGGGGCTATTAACCAACCAGGTCAGTACCATGGTGCCATCAAACTTGTTTAAGATAATTCATGCAAAAGCAGAGTGCAGTGGTAGATAGCATGTTCCAAATGTGAGCGATTACTAATTCTGGCCACAAAAATAATGACAAAAGTAAATCCTAAGGAGACAGCAGTATGTGCTGCCATTTCCATGTATACATATCACCTATCAATCAAAATCCCTTCATTAAAAAATGTTAAAGGGGAGTTCCACCCAACGCACAGAAACCCAGGATGAAATCAAGTCCCCAAATCTCCTCCTCCCGCAAGCTAGGTCATCCTAACAAGAATTGCAATCCTGAGCACAGGGCTGGCTGGGCTCACCCCACCCCCGCCCCACCCCGCCCCGCCCCCAGCCCTTTGGGCTCTGAAGTGTTACATTTTATTGCCCTGTGGAGCTGTAGGAGGCCACTCTCAAGGTAAAATGTTGCTTTCCACTCATATTTTTGAATTATGGCTTCAAGGTGGTTGCTCCTATCAAGAAAATTAAATGATTTAACATAATTTGTTGCCACTTTGATCACAACAATAATAAATAAATCTTCATGAGGAAAATGGGAAACCCATTCTGCCCCGTTTTTAAAAAGATGTTAAGTAATAACACAGATGTAGTTATAGATTTTTTTTTTTTTAAGCAGAAACGACTCTATTGGGTTTTCCTGTGAGCAGAGTTGCTTAGTGGAGCTGTTCTGCAGGATGCCCGCAGCCCCCAGAAGGAGCAGTTTTCCTTCCACCGACCGTTGTTAATTAGTCTATCAGGAGCTTGCCTTTTATGTGGGCACCATATGTAATACGTTAGGGGCATCCAAAGCTGTTGTGAATGGGTGTCTGTTTTTGTACCTGGGGGCGCACGGCACACATTTGGAAAGCACATGGAGTATAATGGACATTAGCCCAGATGTCAAAAATAGCCTGCGTTTTACTACTGTTATTAAACAGTTTCCCCTTTAACCCCTCCGTGTTTACCAAAGACCCCTTTCTCCCAGCCTGTTCCTGCAAATCACTACTGAAAGGGCAGGAGAAGAAAGCCATAATCGGGCAGGTGTCTTTATTCCAAAGAAAAACAGTCTGAAGGAATATTTGTGAGACACCACACGTTTATAGCCTTCTCTCCTGGGGGCGCTTGTCCTGGGGTGGAATCTCACTGCTGTGCTGGGCTGGCCCGCCGCCCCTCTGGCTCCCGCCCCTGAGCCAAGCAACACCATCCACCCAGTATTGATCCCCTCCCTCCCCCCGCCACAAAGGAAATAGCTCTTTATTTTAGTAAGATACTATTCACACATTCTTCAGTTTAAAATATTCAAAATGATACCCCCCAAAAAATTCTAAAGGAGAAAACTTCAAAATATTCCCCAGAGAAAAATATTAATAATATTCTGGTATGTACACTTGCAAATGTTTACATTTATGCATATGTAGATGTCAGGTTGAATTATTCCTATACAATGGTAATCTGCTTTCTTTTTTTTTTTTTTCACTGAAAAGTTGGGGACATCTTCTCCTATCAAAAAGCATAGAAATGGCTGGGCTTGGTAGCACATACCTGTAATCCCAACAGCTTGGGAAGCTGAGGCAGGAGGATCTGGAATTCAAAGCCAGCCTCAGCAACAGCGAGGTGCTAAGCAACTCAGTGAGACCCTGTCTCTACATAAAACACAAAATAGAGCTGGGGATGAGGTTTTGTGTTTGATTGTTCCTGAGTTCAATCCCCGGTAACCCCCACCCCCCAAAAAAAATCCCATAGAGATGTATATCATAATTGTCATCATCACTTAATAGCACTTAGGCATCCTTATCAGAGCTCCCTGTTTGTTTGCTTCATGACACAAATTTTAAAATCCTCATTCATGTATGCATGTATGTGTCTGTGGGTTGTCCGTCTTTCCCTGAGAATCAGGCTCTTGAGGGAGAGCATAGCTCTTATCTGTCTTTTCTGCTATAACATCCCTGCCACCAAGCACATTGCCTGACACAAGGAAGTGCCATATTAGTTTTCTATTTGCTGCAAAACAGATCACCACAAATTTAGTAGCTAGAAACCACACCCATTTATTACCCCACAGTTCTAGATGTAGGTCAGAAGACCACATGGACTCCACTGGGTTTTCTGCTTAAGGTCTCATTATGACAAAGTCAAAGTAGACCCTGGTGGACAATGATGTGAAGGCCCTGGGAAGCATCCTCCTCCATGCTCACCCAGGTTATTGGCAGATTGCAGATCCTCATGGTTATAGGACCGAAGTTCCTATTTTCTTGCTGCCCGTTGGCTGCGGGCCACCTCGCAACCTGAACAAAGTTTTCAGGTCCTCACCCGATGGTTCCCTCTGACTCAGCACATTGAGCCTCTCCCGTGTTCCAAACTCAATGACTTTCTCTTTATGCGGCAGTGGGAGCAAAGTCTCTGCTAATGAGGGCTCCTGTTATTACATTTGGTCCATTCAGATAGTCTCCCTTTCGGTAAATTTGAAGTCAACTGTTAATAGCCTTAAATACCTTTGTAGAATCATACAATGATCACTTGGTACCTTTTAAGTTCCAGTGTTAGGGATTTATGGTGGGAAACCTTTTAGGGGGAGGTAGATAATAGGATTCTGCCTCTAATGACTAATATCTGTGGAAGGAATGAGTAAACTAACCTGTTCTAGAAACTGTACAAGGTAAAAGGGATCTTAAGTGATCAAGACTGGCTTCTGGCCCCTGCCCTCATGGAGCTTGCAGTCTAGACCATGACAGTTTAGCGGAAATATTATTAGAGTTAATGGTGATATATTTTATTGGATTCAGTATATCCAAAATATCATTTTGACATGAAGTCAGTATAAAAAAAGGTCACACAGATCATTAACATCTTTTTCATATTCAATTTTCAAAATCTGATGTGCATTTCACTCTTACAATACATCTCAATTTGGACTAGCCACATTTTAAGTGCTCAGTGGCCACACATGCCCAGCAGTTACGAGACCCTGTGATGAAGGTCTTCCTGGGAAAGCATGACTTCTGAGACTGAAGAAGAAACGGGCATCAGTCAGATTGACAGCTGCTGTGCATACGTGTTAGAAAGACAGGCAGGTGAGAATAAGGGAAAAGCAAGTTCAGCCTAGGTGGAACTGAAGAGCAGAATGTCAGGACTAAGAGTAGAGCTAGAAAGAGAGGCCAGAGGAGGCCTCCCCAGCATGACCTGAAGCGTGAGTCTGCCATTCTGGGGCCACAGGATTGTAAACGGGCTGTAAACCAGGTTGTAAAGTGTAAATAGGGACTGCAGGATGAGGTGGCTGTCCCATGGAAATGGCACTTTTGGCTGCTCCAAGAGAATGCAGAGTTGGGTGCTGTAGAAGAGGATGCTGGGGAGCAGTTAGGGCTGCTGGCCTCACCATCCAGGTGAGGGAAGACTGGCCAGGGATTATCTCACAGCGGGTGAAGCAACCTGATTGCTTCATTGACGGAAGCCAGGATTCCTTTTTTTAAAAACATAATCGTATTTGACCCTCAACAAGGGATCATCTGAGGGTCCCCGCCCCCACCAGCCCATTTCAGCCTCTCAGTGAATGGATTGTTTGATTGAAGGAGTGGCAACACTTTTTGAGAAATCTCCACAGAGTAAACCTTACCCAAAAGCAGTGAGCTGCGCTCATGAGGCCCTGTATTCTGCCTTGTGACCTGTTGCTCAGCTGGAAACCTTTCTCACGACTGAATAAATGATTGTTCTTTGCTACTTTATCTTGGAATAACATCAAGGACATAGGACATTCACTGTAATTATTTTTCATTCATTTCCCCATCTGTATAGAAATGACCTGTGCATTTTAATACTGCTTTGGGTTTCTCTTTACCTTTTAATCATGTGGCCTCTTAATATATTGGTCAGCCCTTTAAGAGGATGATTAAGAAATGCTTAATGCACAAAAGAATTAGAGCTATGCACAGCTCATGAAACAGAAAGCGTGCTCTGACTTACAATTTTCATACAAAGTTTGCAAAGATTTTATGTGCCAGAATGAGTAATATGATCTGCTCTAGGAACTCCCTAACTTTCTGGCTCTGCAAAAGTCATTTTTTTTTTGCCCCGATTCAAGTTTCTTAACCAGAAGAATTACACCAAACTCCTCAGAGTATGAATTAGCAGAGTTCATCCAAGCCACATATTTCATTTGCATTGCTTAATGATGGCTAAAAAGCTGCCTACCTGTGTGGACACTGGGGTCTTTGGCATTCTCATTAGTCAGTGTGACCTGAGAAATACTGTGTAGCAACCATCAAATCAGACGGCTCTGGCTATCTGAAAAGTGTAGGGTGTGTGTGAGTGTGTGTGCATGAGTGTCGTGTAGGTGTGTTTGATCTGTCCCCTGTCTGCTGTTGCCCCCAGATGGATAGCTGCACCATTGCCATGGGCCTGGAAACTCCCCAAGCACTCAGAGGCCCCATGTGAATAACAATGGCAGAGACACACACAGCTGAGCATCAGCCAGGGAAGAAAGACCCTTGGAAGCAGCAGTGTGGCCAGTCCCCTCTTCTCACCCAGGGAATTGGGTGATCCCCTCTTCTTCACCCAGGCTGCAGTTGTGTACCACACCCCATATCCCACACTGGGATGGTGAGAAAGCTTGGAGCACTCTGGATGCATGGAGAAGGCATGTGGATAACTGTTGCTTCTATGTTTGGTGAGAAGGGTATGCACCCGCCCTGGGATATGGGGATGGAAGCCAACTCTGTCATTCACATGGGGTCTCTGTATAACATAAAGTTTACCAGGTTAACCATTTTAAGAGTACATTTCCGTGGCACTGGGTAACTTCACCAGATTGTACAACTATCCCCTCTATTTACGTCTAGAACTTTTTCATCACCACAAACCATTGGGTACCCATTGAAAAATACTTCCCCATTCCTCCCACTTCTCCAGCCTCTGGTAATTCATAATCTATTTTCTGCATCTATGAATTTGTCAATTTGGGATATTTCATGTAAAGGAATCATACAGTATTTGTTTGGTTGGGACAGAGTGTTTAGTTTATTTTACTTAGCATGATGTCTTCAAGATCCATCCATGTTGTGGCTTGCCTCAGAACTTCATTTCTTTTTATGGCTGAGTAATACCCCCATGCCACATTTCATTTTTCCATTCATGATGATGAATGGTGATGAATGGCTATTGTGAATAATCATACTTTGAATACTTGTGCACAAGTATCTGAGTTCCTATTTTCAGACCTGTTGGGTATATACTTATGAGTGGAATCCCTGGCTCCAGTGTTCTTTCAAACTGTTCCTGTTAGATGCTTTACAAGTGAATGTGAAAGGATTTTTTTTTTTTGGTATCTAAACTATCTTTAACTTTCTATTCTCTAAGAGTCAAGTTTAAAAAAATTTAAAGCCAGAGTCATCCTAAAAAAAAATGACATAAATTTTGGTCATGTAGAAATAATCACAGAGCTGGGTGTGGTGGCAAATGCCTGTACTCCCAGCAGTTCTGGAGGCTGAGGCAGGAGGATGAAAGTTCAAAGTCAGCCTCAGCAACTTAGCAAGACCCTTAAGCAACTCAGTGAGACCCTGTCTCTAAATAAAATACAAAAAGGGCTGAGGATGTGGCTCAGTGGTTAAGTGCCCCTGGGTTCAATTCCTGGTAGAAAAAGAAAAGAAAAGAAAAAAAATCACTGGAACCTTTTAGCCTATCTCCCTTCTGTTTCTTTGTCTACGTATATGTGACAGCTTGAGAGAGGCCTCTTCTCAGCTGCATTTGCAGGACATGGTTTAGCTTTCTGTTCACTTTGTCCCTTCTCTGTGTTCCCTTCCCCATTACCCCTTTCTCAAGAGAGTGGCAAAGAGGCACTGTGGGGGTGGGGGATGGGAGAGCTTCCACCAGGCTTAAGTCAGATATCTCAGCCTGTTTCTCTCCCTGCTAAATCATGCACTTTCTTGTTGCAGCTATCAGAAGGGCTGAACCCGGGGGAAGTGCAGCTCTGCGGCAATATTCTGACACTCCTTTGCAGTGGGCTCATGTCACTGTCCACCACCACCCGGAGCGGCGCAGCAGAACCGAAGGGGAGTTTTCACTTTCATTCTCTAGCTCGATTCTGTTCAACTTGGTATTCCCTTCATCATCTCCTGTCATTTCTCATGGATTTGGATTGGAAAGGAAGAATGCAAAGGTGGAGAAAAATGATCCATCCTCCATTTTATGTTGGGATTTGGGTATTGAACGTGGTACCATCTCTTCTGAATGCATTATTTGATAGTGTTTTATTTCTGTTACCCTCATTGGATATGTTGGAACTCCATGGGATTTTCTATGGATTCAGCTTCTGTTGGACAACTAGCTTCATCTCCAGTTATCCTGCTGTTCTATCTCAGTGGTCATGCCTAATGCATTAGATTAGTGTACATTTGTTGCGAGCGAGTGGTGTTGATGGTGTTTGTCAACCACAATGGATGGAGCATTTGACAAAGAAACCGAAACACCAAAAAGGGCAGGCGAGCCTTTACCCTCCTCTGTTTCTTTAATCCGCTGTTCGAAGAACCGTGTTTTGATGGTACAACCAGTAGTTACCTCTGGGCCAGGTTGGAAATGATATCAATTTTTTAAACCACTAATACTTGCCAAGAAATCGCCTTATGAGAATATGGTGTGTGTCTCTGACAATGCATGGCACATCTAAATTGTTCATTCATAATTTTATTCCCCTGCTTAAGTACGGGAAGTGGCAACAGCCTGAGGCACCTGCATAGCAACTCCAGTGTTCCCTCCACCCCAGGGCTGGGACATGACCAGCCTCAGGCTCTTACCATTCCTGTACTGGCAGGTCTCCATGAAGAAGCTGGGATGCATTTACACTTCAAGATCCAAAAGCTGTGCAAACAGGATAAGCTTAGATCTTCTATACAGGAAGGGTCATTGCTCATTTTTTTTAAATGTCTCCAACATGGATTCCAAAGCATTTTCAGCATCTAACACGAAAACATTGATGAATGAGGAACAATCCCAACAGCTGTGTATCTGTATATAGCCCGACACAACACGTATGTGGATACAGAGTCATTATTTAAAGCACATGCCAGGGAAAGAGACCAAATTTCAAGGTCTTTTACATATAGTGACATGGTACTAAGGAGAATGAAACTCCTACTGCTTCCTCTGAAGACTAAAAAAATTAAAGTCGTATTAACTTTGTAAAACTCACGACTGAGTCTGGCGAAATGCGTGCAGCTCTTGTATTGATCCATTTTCTTGTCCATGGAAGAAACCCTTCCACGTGTATGCAAGTAGGAGATGAAAACCTGCATTTTTAAAGGACAAACAGTGAATTTAAGCATGAGTGGCCTTAATAAATATAGTTGTCTTTCTTTGCTGCTGTGGAAAGGATTCTAAACAGATGTTCCTGAAGTCCTGCATTGAATTTAGTCATTATTACTTTTTAAAATGTTGGTGCAATTAACTCTGGACCTCTCTCGTGAGCCATAGAGATATTAAAAGACAAATTTCTTATTTGTTGGGGAAGACAAAACCGTCTCTGAGCTGCACCATTCCCTCTTGGTGCATCAGGAGTCATATATTCAAGCTGGTTTCTTGCTTCTGGCTTTATTCTTGTTGTCAGTATAGCCAACTATGTAAAAGCTTTCGTGTTGCATAAACAATCCAAATACATTCATGTTTAAAAAGTTTGTCCTTTAACTATTCAAGGGATCTAGGTCTTGGCTGGAGGAGTGGGCAGAGTTCTTTGCAAGCTTCTTTGGTACATTTGGACACAATGTCGCACTGAAACCACAGGCCACAGACACATCCCCATGAACAGTTTGTCCTCACTGCCTCCTACAACCAGGTCCTGGCCTGAACTCTGCAACTGAATACTTGAAGTAGGAAGTAGGAAATCCAGTAGGGAAAGTAGGGTCATTGAAATAGAAAAAAAAAATTTTTTTTAAATAAAAATAAACACTCGATCATGATAGTTAGCTATTTCTATGTTCGTGCCAATTTTGTCACAGCTATAGTTTGGGGAATCATTTTGGCCCTACTTTTGTTGGTTGAAAGCATTATTGACCTTACCTTTCTGCAAGCATTGAATTTAGTCTCTTAAAGTCAAATTCTATCTACAGCATCTCTTCTCATTTCATGTAATATTCTCTAATGTTTGGGGGTTGCACAAAAAAATCCCTTTCACACATTCAACAGAGCCTCTGGCTTTATAACAAACACTGTGAAGTTGGGAAGATATTTCCTCTGCACAAACGTTAGCAAGTTCCCTTCTAATCATAACGCAGTTGGAAAGAAAAAAAAAGTTTGGGCTAACATTTAGGAAAAGTTGGTCTAAGTCTTTCTGTGGGCAGACACAGGCTTGTAATTTCTACCCCATTTGATTTCTATGTACAGTGTCAATTTTGTATTTAATGATTTTTGTGTATCCAGTGTGCACGTTAACAGCGTGTCAACTTCCATTTGAGAGTGGGTTTTACTTTTTAAACAGTGTTTCTGATGAGACCTCAAACGTGTTGACATCAGCTCTCTCTGCGACGTTTTTGTGTAGAGTGGCGTTTGAATGCTGCCAGGGGTCAGTGTATCTACTTCCCTGAGACCCTCGTTTGATAGTGCTTCTTGTAATATTTCTTCAAGTGAGTGGCATGTGGGTTGTGATATTGACCATGTGATTATGGACATCGATATGAAAAAAAATAAAAATAAGGAACCCTGGAAACTACCAGTGGGCATGTATTAGCCAGTCATTGTAACCCTGTGTCTAGTAGAAGTACATTGTACAAGGTATGTACAGTTCATAAATTTGTTATCATGTGTATGAGAAAGTACTTTGTGCTGATCGCCTTATTTATATTCATCAAATAAACCTTGTTTCTTTCTGAAGTGAGTTTGTTTCATCTCTAATAAAAATTCCAATTACAGCGGTCTTTAATATTTAGGGGATAATGGATACCCATTCGAAGAATCCTATGGACTTGGAAGGAAAAAAAGGAAAACATAAGTCATGGACTCACATAAACTGGAAAAACTGAGCTATAAATGTTCCATCATGTCTGGCTAGATCTATAAATGTTCAAATCAGGATGTTAAGTCATTGGCAGAATCTCTTCCTTCCCTCTCTTTTCCTTCCTTTGGCCCCTCCCTCTCTCTCTTTCCCCATCTCTCCTTATCCCTCCCTCTCTTTCCTCCTCTCTCTGTCTTCTTCCTCTGTACTTTCCATTAGATTGGCTTTAGTCTCTTCTAAGCTCTCTCCCCTCAGTGAATGGCAAAGAAGACTTGACCCCCAACAGTTTTGAGTATCTGGGGATTTTTAGAAGAGACCCTCTTGACCTCTCAGCATCCACATGTCTCATAAAGGGCTAGCTTGGGGTCCTTTTAAGATCATACACCCGACCTTATTTGAGGGAGCTGGAAGGTGAAGCCATGAGATTGACAGCCTCATAGCTTGTGGGAGAGGCAGTTCCCAATGGGGACAAAAATAGATTCTCTTCTAGAAGAGAGAGGCAGGAAAACTAGGCAGGGAACCCAAAGCCACCACTTGGATGCACACAGTTATTCATGCAAGGACTTGCTGGCCTTGGGAGCCTACCGTGGATCACAGAGGAGGACCTTTTGTCAGGAAGTCCTTGTGGAGCCTACAGAACCAGCTCTTGGTTTCTTCAAAAAGTTGAATTAGACTCCAGGGAATGAATTTCCAGTTCTTACCAGGACTGAAATCAATGAGTGATTGCTAGAAACTATGTTGGATATCATATAATCCAACATCCTCAAATATCAAATGAAGAAACTGAGGCCCTGTCAGAAGTGACTGATCCAGCCATCCATGTAAGTTCATGGTAATCTAAGACTGCTCCCAGAGCTCCATAAATGGTACTGTGCATCCCTGGAGGCTCTCTGGGAAGGAGAGAAAGGGACAAAAATTTTCCTCCAGTTAGTTGTTGAAACACAGGGAAAATATCGTTAGGTTTCTGTACTTTTTAAGTTTATAGGTTTAAATTCCCTTGCGGTCAGATACACTTTGGGGGACCTACAAAGTCCTTTGGCCTTTTCATTGTTGCCTATTTGTAGAAAGAGAAAGAATTCCTTACTTTATAGGCTTCCTCAAACAGCTGACTTGCATACAGGCCTGGCTATGCAAATCCAGCTGGCCAGGGGGAACCTGTCCTTCTTTACTCCCAAGTAGTTGCCTTGGCAAGAGAAGTAGCAGCCCACGTGCTGTTGGACGCGAACCACAGGCTGACCTGTACCTCCCATCCCACTGAGCACACAGACCTGATTTGGGTAAGCTTGAGCTTCTGGTCTTCAAGCCTATCCTGACTGCTTCTAGTATCTGTGGACTGCTGTTCCAGAAGACTGGAGAAACATCCTAATTCTTGGAACTGCTGATCCATCAAAATCATCATACTGATAATAAGTAAACACAGATAATAAATATTTGAATGTTGCTGAGTGTTTGCTAGGAACCAGGTCAGGATGCAAAGGATTGATGTGCATTGACTCCTGATCCCTGACAACTGTCTCAGGAGGTGAGTACTGTCACATTCACATTTTACGAGGAAGTAAGTAGAAGTTACACAGAAGATGACCAGAAACAGTATGCAGTTATTGAGCACTTACCTGGTACTGGCATTGTGTTAAATGCTGTGTTGAGGGCTGGGGCTGTAGCTCAGTGATAGAGCACTTGCCTAACATGTGTGATGCACTGGGTTTGATCCTCAGCACCACATAAAAAATAAAGGTATAGTGTCCATCTACAACTGAAACAAATATTAAAAAAATAAATAAATGCTGTGATGACACAAACCCATTTATGGGCATAGTAATCCCATAAGGCAGAGGCTGTTATTATCCTTACTTGGCAGACAAATAAAAGGAGAGCTGACATGCCTTCCCCAGGAGCCCCCGGGCTTTGAACCCAGTGCTACCAAGATCCTCTGCTTATGGGCTGGGGCTGGGGCTCAGTGGTAGAGCACTTGCCTAGCACGTGTGAGGCACTGGGTTTGATTCTCAGCACCACATGTAAATACATAAATAATGGTTCATCAACAACTAATAAAAATATTTTTTTTAAAAAAGAAATCCTTTGCTTAGGGGTTACATGGAGCTCCAGGTCAGATGGTTGACATGTAGGGGCCTGGGATTCAGATCACACTCATACCTACCCAGCAGCACTTTCATGTTGCATTTGACTCCTGACCTGGCCAGGCCCATAGGGCCCAACAGAATTGGTTGCTTCAACACTCACTGCCATACTTGACCCATATGAGTCTGGTTGGCTACACAGAAACGCTGTGGGTCCTAGGGAAAATCAAGCCACATGAGGAAAGGGAACCTAGACAAAGGTCACAAGAGGCTGAATGTCCTTTATCTGAAAGGTCTGGGGCCAGAAGTGTTTTGGATTTTGGATTTTTACAGATTTTGGAATATTTGTGTACACATAGTAAGATATCTTGGGGATAAAGACAAGTCTAAACACAAAACTCAATATATTTTATTTATACTTTATACACATGAGGCCAGCTATGAAATTTTCCACTTGCATTGTTATTTCTATGCTCTAAATATTTGAGATTTTAGAGAAAAATTGATTTTTCACTAGGAACTAGGAGCCTATATGTTGGATTGAACCTGGCTACCCATGGGCCTCTCGCATTTTTCTTAAGTCCACAGTCCCTGGGCATGACACTGTTGACCTCTTGGCATCTTGGTCATCCTGGGGTTGGGGAAGGGAGTTCAGGTGGAGCATCTGATGGCAGGGGACTGAACATGGACCCTCAAGTGGGAGAAGGCCATGGGTGCCATGTGAAGGGGTGTGGACATAATAGTATTGGTCATTGGTTCTTATTATCTGTCATTTGAATGCCACTGTCTTGCTGTTTGCTATATCTGAAAACCATAAGTAGTCTTAACTTTTAAGGATTTTAAATTAAATAAATTTTATGTATTTATTTTAGCTTAGATAAATTTATTTTAAACAAAAATGCCACTATCATTAATAAGAAAGTAGGATCAAATGCAGCATGTAAATAGACATCCTCAAGTATTACAAATATTAAAAATAAAAATAAGAACAACAGAAATAGTAAGATAATGACAGCAAAGCTCCGAGGCCAGGCAAAACTCTAGGAAGGGTTCCTAGAGCTAAAAACTCAGAGTTCCTCTCTGGAGGATTGAAAAGTTATAAACCAAGGAATATCTAATCCTGAGGCCCAGAGTCTTTTAAGGCTATGTCCGTGCACCACCTAAAATCATTTCTAGTATCTGCTCTTTGATATCTAGGAATCCATGGATTCTAACATAAAAATTCTCACAGGCATTTTTTTTTTTTGGTACTGGGGATTGAACTCAGGGGCACTCGACCACTGAGCCACATCCCCAGCCCTATTTTGTCTTTTATGTAGAGACAGGGTCTCACTGAGTTGCTTAGTGCCTCGCCATTGCTGAGGCTGGCTTTGAACTCACGATTCTCCTGTCTCAGCCTCCCAAAGTGCTTGGATTACAGATGTGCGCCACTGCGCCCAGCTTCACGGGCATTTTACAGGTTATTGGGAGAACACCCCACGGGTGGAGTGCTTCCCCCTGACATCACGGCGAGGCAGGGTGTACCATCAACACAGCTGGTTCATTGCTGTTCACGCTGGCCTCCATTGCCTGGCTAAGATGGTGTTTGTTAAGTTTCTCCACCACGGTTATAATTTCCCTTCACTTGTGATGAGATAAATCATTGCATCTGTCTTAGAATGTGCTGGTGGGAGTGTAAAATATGCACTAGCTAAAGAAGAAAAAATTTCAAGAACCTTTTGGGTCAAAAACGTCCTGATCAACAGCTTTCTGGTTGGAATAGGTTCTTCCCTTCTCTGCTACCTCTAGCCTCACCCTCCCCCAATGGATGACATGAGCATCTGTGTCAGGAATGGTCAATGGGAGCAAAGTCGGTAGCTTCCCGAGTGCAGAGGAAAGCCAGTATTTCTATAGTTTAAAAGTGGCTGTTGTCTGTGATGCCACTCTGATGTCCCTTAGGGAAGACTCAAGAGAGAGTCCCTGCATGAAACCCAGAAAAAGTTTCCACATCTGCACAGCTCCCACTCACTGGCTGAGGATGTTACAGCTCTGCATTTGGAAAGAGCAACAGGGCTATTTATTTGAATCAGTGAATCTGTTAGGATGTCTTTTCTTTTGCAAGGACTGACTCTACCCACACAAGGAAAGAACAGAAAAACAAACACAAGCAAAATATATATATATACACACACATACGTTCTGGGTATTCTCGATGTCTCAAGTGAGACCTGAGACTCTGTATCCCTCTCCAAGGGGGCATGACTCCTCCCCACCACACACAGGGGGGAAAGCACAGCTCCCAAGTAAGAAAGGAAAATGGGTACTGGGGAGGCAGATGCTGACCACCACACAGCTGTACAAAATGCTCGCAGAAAAACAGCATTTGGGCATGGTTTGGTTTTCTTTGGAATAAGGTTTTTGGCCAGAGAGGAGCAGCAGGACGTGTGTTCAGATAGACACAGCATCAGACTGGCAATCGAGACACCTCGACCAAAAGCTCAGATTTATGCTTTCACACTGGCTCTTGGAGATGCCCTGCACACGGCCTCTGTTTCTGATCACCACTGGGCATGGTGTATGGCTTGTCACTACCAGACAGAATGAGAACATGTTTAGAAAAAGCCTTTTAACAAATAACTCTGCTCGTAACTCTAAGTCCTGGTGGGTGCACCTGTTTCAATGTTTAGAACCTGTGCTCGAGTCGCCTTCCTTAGCTGCTCAGGTGGAAGGTATCAGGTGAAGGTATCAAGCAGTAGGTTTGAGAACAGAAACACTATGGGATACTGATGAACAGACACCCAGCCATCACGAATCTTACATAATGCCGGGCAAAAGCAGAAGGACAAAAACCATAACATACTATATGATCTCATTCATATAAAGCTCAGGAGAAGAAAAAATTGATGTAAGGGATTAGGAGTTGAGATTCTTGACCTGGAAATGAGTTGCATAGTTATGTTCAGCTTGTCAAAATCCATCAAGTGAGGTACTCATGACTTACGCACTGTTTTGCCTGCCTGTTATATCTCATTTAAAAGATTTGCCCTAGGGACTGTTGATGCCATGAAGCATTAATCTGGTTTCAAATCACAGAAGTTGGTGGTGGAATGAATCAAAGCATCACACATCTTTCCCCTTTGGTCATCACTGTGTCTTAAAAATGGAGAAATTGTTCCAGGTTGAAGAAGACTCAAGAAACATGACTAGAAAATGCCATGCATCCAAGCCGATGTGGTGGCACATGCCTGCAATCCCAGCGGCATGGGAGGCTGAGGCAGGAGGATTGAGAGTTCAAAGCCAGCCTCAGCAACGTAGCAAAACCCTAAGCAACTCAATGAGACCCTATCTCTAAATAAAAGATAAAAACGGGCTGAGGATGTGGCTCAGTAATTAAGCACCCCCCTGGGTTCAATCCCTGGTACCATCCATCCCTGGATGGAATGGGTAGTGAAATTCAGCTGTGTCTTTAGATTAGCTGGCAGTGCTGCATTAAGTTTGGTCTCCTTGAGGAAAGGGTGAGGTGGTAGTTCTGTATAGGAGGGTGTTCTTGTTCAAGGGAAATGTGCAACTGGAGAATTTTGAGGCAACATCTGCAGCTTATTCTCAGTTGGTTCAGAAAAACTGATACCTAGATTACACCCATACACACACACATAGGACATATATAAAAAGAGAAAGAGGATGAATCAATGTGAAATGACAGAGTGAGACATAGAGTAAGGGAGACAGGGATGTTGTTTTCATCGATCTCCTAATGTTTCTGTACGTTTGAAAGGATTTCAAAATAAATGAATGAAAATAAAATAATTTGACAGGGTGGTAGTGGTAGGCTTAGAGTCTAGGAGCTTGGGAAAGTGTTGGGTATAGTTGCCATTTCTCCAGTGTCCTCGTTTCTCTCTTCAATGCCACATAATGTGTTACCTGCCTGACCTTAAGTGCATTTGAGTTCACAGCCTCCGTTTGAATCCTGATTCCATCACACACACGCCAAGCAGTCATTCTAAGCTGGTTACTCGGGCTCTCTGTGTATTTTCCTCATCCTAAAATTATCACTCAATCCTAAAAGGTTTTTTTGGGGGGTGGGTGGGATTGGGGATTGAAGTCAGGAGCTTTTGACCACTGAGCCACATCCTCAACCCTATTTTATATTGTATTTAGAGACAGGGTCTCGCTGAGTTGCTTAGCACCTCGCCATTGCTGAGGCTCGCTTTGAACTCGCAATCCTCCTGCCTCAGCCTCCTAAGCCGCTAAGATTACATGGACCAAATATGCACTTAACACAATGCCAGTCACATAACAGATCCTAAAAATAAAGTGGAAATGATAAAGCTAGCATTTGCATTACTAATATCATAAGTAATAAAAATTTTTAATGAAATAAAATGGTTGGTTCCTTACTGACTCCTGTCCATTCTCTCTCAGAGGAACTGCTGCTGAGCTGGTCCTTGTTCAGATCCCATTTGCCGCATCAGGGTCTTCCATGACCACATTTAATAGCCAGTTTCCAGTTCTGGATATTGAGGGCTATAAATTTCCCTGGTGACTGTTGCTAATGACAAGTTAAGGAAAGACTTGTGTAATTACTGCCTTGTACTTCCACAAAACACAGGAACTCGAGTCAAGAGCAAGGATTTGGGACAATAAAACATAAGATTTTCCAAAAGCAGGAAAAATATGCCCAACTTATCTGATAAGAACTGTGTGCACAGTTAGAAAAACAGAAATAGGACTGACACTGCTGTCATGAACACCAGCAAAGCCTTTGGTTTAGACTGGACCTTCTCTGAACGCTGTGTATTCCTATGTCTATAAGAAGAATTCAGGCATTAGGATGAGCCAGGGGTTAATTGGGAACCAGTATCTCTGCCTATGGCCAGAAACCAAAGTGTGTCTTTCCTGGTTGACGTTTACAGCATGGTTACTTGCAAACAGGGCTGTACTCTTCAACACCCATCAAACAAGTTAGCTTCACGGGTTCTGCAGAAACACCCCAAGAAAGCCCTAGGACTTTTGGCGTCTTAACAGCATAACTCCATTTGGAGCTGTTGAAGATAGTCCTTTGCATATTATTGGACTTGGGCCCCAGTCTCTCTGGGTTTTGAGCATGTTTTCAACTTACAGAAAAGTAGGTGGAGGTGTTACAGGGAAGGAATTGTCTTGCTTTAGGATTCCTCCAAAGTGTTTGAGTTTTGGAAAAAAAAAATGGATATGCTTTAAAATTTTTCCCCTGTAGTGTCTGTATATTAGCAAGATAGCATTTTTGCAATAGATGTTGGTCACATTTTGTGTTTCTAAAAGGAGCCAACCACGCAGCACAGGACTAAGGGGGTTGAGCAGTAGAGGGACAGAATTATTATTTCTTAGGGTGATCAATCCCAAATCTCTTATACTTTCAGAACAAAGTTACAGGAGAAGAATTTCTCTAAGAGTCTGATTGGATTAGCCAATGCAACTAAAATTCAATAAATCCAAACGTGGTCACTGTGAATACTTACAGAATAAGCCCAGAGCATGGTGCATCACCATTTGTAAAGTGGAGCATCCCCATCAAGTTGATGAACTGAGGCATATTTTCCTTCCAACGATAACAGTTTCACTGAAATCTCACCTTCTGCCATACCAGTCAAAACTAATAATAAGAGTAGTTGATTTTGAATCACCAAAGACGTAGAGAGAAAGGAATAGAAATGTGGAGGGGTGGGCCCCTTTGCAAAATTAGACAAAAGAGATCATTAGCAGAGCATTTTCTGCCCTCAACCTATTTTCTATGTCATGCCCTTGGAATTGTTAGTTTGAAGTGCAGGTTCTTCCTGGCTCACCTGCAAGTTTTCTCTTTTCCCACTCTCTGACTTTAGATCATACTCTCCTGTCACAAGGGTACAACTGAAAAAGTAAAAGGTATTGAAGAATGACCTTGAGCTCAAAGGTGAGTAATTGGATTCCAGATTTTGTACAATCCAAAGATAGTTTATGTTCATCTTTCCTCTGTCTCAACATCAAAGAAATTGCAAAATGACCCGTAAACCTTTTTATGTGCTATAGATTATCTCTAAAGAGAAGAACACACAAGCAGGGCTTCTTTGTAAACCAGTCTCTCCTTATCTTCCCAAACTGCCTTGGTAGGTATGATAAAATGTGTTTTTGGAGGGTAAACTAAGTAAAATAATAGCATGTTGTCAGTAAGGAGCAAGGATATTTTTTTAATTATTTGCTTTTTGTTTTCTTTTGTTTCTTGTTCTAGCTAATATTTTGGAAAGATCTGATGTCAGTTTGGACATTGGTATTAAATCAGTCCACACAAATCGAGCCCGCTGTAGTCATCTCCTTTAAAAGCTGGTCATTTTGTGCTGAAGGAATATAACTGGATTTGAGCACATGGTGTAGGCAGCCAATCAGTTCATGCATTTGATTAGAATTTCAGAAGATAATTGTTTCATTCCCAGGTCTGTCTCTGGCTCACTATTTGACCTCGGACTAATTGCTTAATCTCTCTTGGCTTCAGATTTTCTATTTTGAAAGTGAAAATAATAATAACTTCCAACTACCTATCTCGTCCGGGTATTGAGTGGATTAACGGGGTCATGTTTGTAAAGTCCTGGAAAATTCTCAAGAGAGAAAGCGTTCTACCACTTTGACAATTTCAGTAATGTTTTAGGGCCATAGACGGATAGACCTACATTTAATGGAGTCATTATCACAGAGAGATGTTCTCCCCTTCCTCACAGCTAAGGACCCTTTTGAAAGCAAAACTTTGCATTGCTATGAAATCTCCCGTTTGGTTGTTGGCAGAACAGTCTGGAACGCCCAAGCTGAACCAAGCGTTCTCTTCCAAGCAGTACCTGGGGTGCTGAAGAAAGAACTACAACTTCATGGCCACTGGGGATTGCTCAGAGCATCTCCGCTTTAGCAACACATCAGCTACTTTTTAGGGTCAAACAGGCTTGGGTGGAGCCCTGTCTCTGCCACTTCCTTTCTGAGTGACGCTGAGCACATCATTTGACTTTTCCTACACCATGTCTAGAACATGGCAAGCTGTCAAAAAAATATTGCCCATGGTGACATAATAGCTCCTGCATCTATCCATGTCATGAAGAATTATAATGTGTTCTGGTTCTTAGTTAACCAAAAGCCAACTCATCAGAGTTTATGCTTAATCAGAACGTGGCCATCCACAGCCAGACATCAACGATAGCCTTGTTTTTGTGAGCACTCTAGATTTAAGAAAATGACAAATGAAAAGGAAACAAGTTTTCGTCAGAGATTTATGCAAATTCCCATAGTACATTTTTTTTGTGGTGACTGGTTTAGTCTAGTCTCCTGACCTCAGGTGCAACATTGCTAAGAAGCTTGGAGGAGATGACATTTACTGGGAACACCAAACACTACGCTAAACACTGCCAATAGATTTTCTCATTTCAGCAACAGCCTACAGAAGTGGGTGCATTAGAAACCCCTTTTATAGCATGGAAAGAAAGCTATGTTGAGATTGAGTAAGCCATCCAGTGTCACTCTGCCATTCAGCACAGAAGCTGGATTCCAGTCCTAACCCCGACTCCAAAGCTGTTCAACAGAAAAGAATGCATGCCCTGCATGTAATTTTAAATTTGTTAGTAGCCATATTTTTTGAAAAGTGAAAAGAAGTAGGAAAAATTAATTTCAATGACACTGTTTAAAGGTATGGATATTGGTGACAGACCCACTCTCTTGCAGGGACCTCTTCAGACAAATTTCTAGGGTTAACCAGCCAGTCCAAGCTGGAGGTGGTTCCTAATGTTGAACTTGGACTGCAAACCCTTTAAAAGCTGTTCCAGAACTGCTGAGCTAAGAACTTCAGCCTAGCAACTCTACTCAAGCAACCCTAACATCCAGAATACATTCACATACATCTTGGGGACTCTCTTTCTCATTCACACCTTTGAGAGACTTTCTTGAGTTGGTTGAGGTCTGGCACTTAGTGCTCAATAATTATTGCTGATCAAAATGGGCAAACCAACATGGTCCGCCATATATAATACGGAAAAATGAATGAATGCGGGTGCCATCGATGCTCATAAATGAATGGTTGAAGATCTACACATAAAGACACGTGGAATGAGCAATCATTCAGTGAATGAATCAATGGCACATGGTTCATCCCTATGACCATGACTTTCCATATGTTTTAAACTGCTGTTTGGTTTCTTTTATTTTTTTTAACCTTTTTTTTTTGTACCTGTAATTCGGTCCCAACAAACTGACTCTAAGTTCATGATTTGCTCCTCCATTCTGTGGGTGCATTTTGAAACAGATATGATGCCCTATGGATCGAATCCCATTTTCAAACAGCCAAGAGATATTTTGAAACCTTCCTGAAGTGAGCGTGCAGGACAAGGGAGGGATGGCCCTTGCGTCCCAGCTAATCTCTGTTATGACATATCCACATGACTGAGGAGTGAGGGCCACAGGGCGGAGGACCATGCCCCTGCGCTGAGCAGAAGAGGGTTGTCCACGGATGAAGCATGAGTGCCGCCATCGCGTTCCTGTATATACTCTGTAGATATATGTCCCCGCCGGAATAGGTAAATCTAATCCTTCGCCATTATTCATTTCACTTTCCTGAATTCTGTGGTATTTCCAAAGAGTGACTGCTTTTCTTCTGGGTTAAGTAGAAATCTTTGCTTAAGTCAAAACCACTTACTTTAAATACGTTCACTGACTTCGGGATCTTTTTGCCCTGGGAGTGTTTCTCATGTTTTTAAAACTCAATGAATTGTCACTTGACCTTAAGGAACACTTGGAGATCAATGCATTGCAGATTAAACTAAGCACAGAAGCTTTTATCCCCAATTCACTGTTTTATGGAGACATATTTGGGAAGTTAAAACAGAGTCACATTATTTGGCATTGATACTTATAATTGCAAAGGATACAAAATAAAACAGATTGATATTTAATTCTGTTATTTAGAATTGAGGTCCTTTTTAAGGAGGTTGGAGATATTTGCATAGGAGAAAAAATTATATTAGGTTAACTTAAGTTAAAATTCAGTAAGGGGAAACTGCTCTGATGGCAGAACATCCTAGAAAAGTTTTTAAAAAAATGCAGTTGGCTTCCTGGTTAATTTGTGTACAGCTTAGTTTCAGGAAGACCAAGTGACTGGCCAAAGGGCTAAAATTCGTCCTTTTCATTTAGAAACATTGCTGCTATGTGACACTCATACTTAAAAGTTTTCTCCATTATTGGTCTTTTTTTTTTTCTTTTGGTACCAGATATGGAACTCAGGGGCACTCAACCACTGAGCCACATCCCCAGCCCTATTTTGTGTTTTATGTAGAGACAGGGTCTCACTGAGTTGCTTAGCGCCTCGCCGTTGCTGAGGCTGGCTTTGATTCTCCTGTCTCAGCCTCCCTAAGTGCTGGGATTACAGGCATGTGACAGTGTACTTGGCTCCATTATTGGTCTTAATAAAAATTAAATGTCATATTTGTTGGTGGGAATGTAAATTAGCGTGGCCAATATGGAAAACAGTCAGAAGGTTTATCGAACAGCTAAAGATAAAACTATGTTACAATCCAATAATTCCTCTTCTAGATAGAATTGAAGTCAGTAAACAGAAGCAATGAAATCAGCATATTGAAGAGATATTTGAACCCCCATCTTTACTGAAGCAAAAATAGTCAAGATGTGGAATCAATCTAGGTGCTCATCAGTGGATGAATTAATAAATAAAGTGTAGGGTATATACACAATGGAGTACTATTTGACCTTTAAAAAGAAGAAAATTTTGTCATTTGTAAAAACATGAGTGAACCTAGAAGGTATTATGAAATAAGCCAGGCACAGAAAGACAAATACAGCATGATCATGTTTATATATGGAATTTTATAAATGTTGTATTTATAGAAGCAGAATACACAATGATAGTTACCAGGTTTGTGGGGAAAGGGGTCTGGGAAGATGTCAATCAAAGGATAGAAGATTTTGGTTATATAAGATAAATAAATTCAAGGATCTAGCTGGGCACAGTGCACATGCCTGGAATCCCAGCTACTCTGAAGGCTGAGGCACAAGTTCAAGACTACCTTCAGCAACCTAATAAGGTCCTGTCCTGAATTATTTTGCCGACGGGGGTACCGAACTCAGGGACACTTGACTGAGCCACATCCCCAGCCCTATTTTGTATTTTATTTAGAGACAGGGTCTCACTGAGTTGCTTAGCGCCTTGCTTTTGCTGAGGCTGGCTTTGAACTCAGAGATCCTCCTGTCTCAGCTTCCCAAGCCACTGGGATTACAGGCATGCGCCACCATGCCCAGCTTAAAATATTAAAAAGGACTGGGAATGTGTCTCAGTGATGGAGTGCCCCTGAGTTCAATGCTTTAAAAAGTTCTAGAGATGCATTATTCAATATAGCAATTATACTTAATAACAAGGTACCATATACTTAAGAGTTTCAAAAAAAATTTTTTTTAAGTTCTTAGGGGTTGGAGCTGGAGGTGTAGCTCAGTGGTAGAGTGCTTGTCTAGCATGTGCAGGGTCCTGGGTCTGATTCCCAGCAAAGCACAGAAAAAGAAACAAAGTTCTCATCACACACACATACACACACACACACACACACAAAGATAAGTATGTGAGATAATGGATATGTTAAATAGCATGATTTAGCCTTTCTGTAATGTATATGTATACTAAAACATTATGTCATTCACTGTGGATATGTGCAATTTCTGTCAATTGAAAATAAATAAATTCATTTGTAATGTTTTTTAAAAAGCTGTTACATGTCTGAAATTGACAAGAAGAGATGTTCATATTCCTAAGCAGTCATGACATGCCATGGGCTTTCCTTCCCCTGGTCTAATCCTTGTCTAAATATGTCCCCAGGTAGCTTTCTCAATGGTCATGAAAGGACTGCTTCTTATCTGGAAGGGATAGATTGGACTCTATTAGAATCTAGTGAGAAACAAATCTGAGCATTACCCAGGCTCTCCAGTGAGCTCTTAGGCTTCTGCTGGGTAATTTCCCAGCTGACCTCAGTCCAAAATGTGAAAAATCACCTCTCTAGATTTCCCTTCCAGAGCATGGAGCTCAGTTAAACAGTTTAACAACTTGATATTACATACCCAGGAAGATGACTGTGTACTGGGTTGTTTGAGAATAAAGATAATTATTGAGAAGAATTCAGTCAGACTTCCAAAACCCTAATACACAGATTTAGATGCACAATATTGATGATTGTAATAACAACAACAACAACAAAATAAAATCAAACTCCCAGTCATTTTTCCTGTTTCTCTAAGAAAGTCAGCTTCTCCCTGTGGGTAAAAGGATTTGTGTTCCCTAGAAAGGACCAGTCTATGTTCTTCTGGACTCAGCCTGTGGATTGCCAGCTGCACACAGAGGACATGGAGCTCATAGTTTCAAGCTACCTCACGGGACCGACCATTACAGCTGTCTTTCATAAGAAAATGTCAGTTTGAAGAATTCCACTTCATGAAAAGGCAGAACACATGGAATATTGCCTTTCTTCAGAGGAAAATTAGTTCTCTTATCAGACTCTTTCCACTTATAAGGCCAACCCTTAAGTGGAAAGAGAAGCCAAGGGAGAAAGCAAGGGTACTTTGGGGGAACCACGGAGACACTTTCTAAGAAACCTGCTTTGTCTTTCTTTATAGGTAAAGTCTAGTGGTTAAGTCCCTGATATTTAGAGTTAGATTTCAAATTCTTAGCAGTAATGTAGCCATGGGTAAGATCAGTGCTGGAGTTTCCCTTCTAGTGAGGGGAAACAAAATACTCAAACATGCATGCAATAAGATCACTTTAGATCAGGATGAAAGTAGGAAATTTTAACAGTCAGCAAGTAGCGGATCATGGAGAGAGAAGCAGAGGTTGCTTTAGATTGATGTGTACAGGCAGGAGGGGACCCAAAGGGAGGGAAGGTACCCAGAAGGGAAGGAACAGTGTTTCAGGCACAGGGAAGAGCAGACTCAATGGATGCACCCTGATGAACTTGCAGGTCCAGTAAACATGTTCAGACTTGTGCAGATGAGCTCTGAGGTGTCCTTGAAGGACATTAAGCAGGGAAATGGCTTGGTGTGAGCTGCGCCCAGGGAGAGCAAGCCCTCATATCTTCATTCAGAAAAGCCCCACTCCAAGTGCCTTTCAGGGGACAGGGAATTCCAAGGACACTGCCCATCCAAGGTAAGAATTCAGGGTAAACTGCCAAATACGGATGCTGCCCTTCCCTTGGTAAAGTTGTAGATGGACACAATACCTTTATTTATTCATTTATTTATCTTTATACGGTGCTGAGAATCAAACCCAGTGCTTCATACCTGCTAGGCAACTGCTCTACCGTTGAGCTACAACCCCAGATGGATGCCGCCGTCTTGATGGTGGTGGAGGGGCTAGGGAAAGGGAGTCCTGGCTTCAGAGTAAGCCAATTAATGAAAAAAGATCAAATCTTTTGACAACTCTGTCGAACTGGATTTGAACCAGGTGTTCCCAGGGTTTGTATGGTTAGTGCTGAGTGAATCAGAAGCTGCCAAGGTTCTAGCTCCTGACCCACTAAACAGCTTGGGGTTATTGGAATCATGATTTTGAAACTTCTCTTTTCTCCATATAGTGCAGATAATAATAAGATCTATCTTGGGTGTGGTGGTGCATGCCTATAATTCCAGTAACTCAGGAGGCTGAGGCAGGAGGATCGTAAGTTCAAAGCCAGCCTCAGCAACTTGGTGAGGCTCTAAGTAACTCAG
Source organism: Xerus rutilus (assembly GCA_028644305.1). Taxonomy (NCBI): domain Eukaryota; kingdom Metazoa; phylum Chordata; class Mammalia; order Rodentia; family Sciuridae; genus Xerus; species Xerus rutilus. Next base: position 40,578,148 of record CM053413.1, read on the forward strand.
TGAGACCCTATCTCTAAATAAAATACAAAAAAAGGCTGGGGATGTGGCTCAGTGGTTAAGTACCTCTGGCTTCAATCCCCAGTACCAAAAAAAAAAAAAATCTACCTTATGAAACTGAAACTGGCAATGAATACAAAGAGGTTAGGCAGGGCTAGTGACTGGCACACAGAAAGAGCTCAATAAACATCGCCTGCAATTATTATTATTCGGCACTATTATTGCAACATGTATCAGCCTTGCCCTTATTATTTTCCATCCTGCGGCCAGGATGGGTAATCACATAATTTCCTGTCACATCTCTTTCCTCTTCCAGTACCCCCCTATCTTCCTTAGACTCCTCAATTGTCTCTGGATTTCACCCAGAGACTCAGAGACAGACATATCCAGTGCTGAAATATTCACAGTGCCTGCCCCTTCTTGGAGCTATCACCATGGCAGAGGCTGCACCAAGGTCTTCTGTACATTCTCAACTGCTAGAACGAGCTACTGTTTGCTGCTTCTCTCTATTCTCCAGGAATGGAAATGGAAGCTCAAAGGCTAAGTGACAGGCTCAATCCACAAGAGGCAGAGCTGTGATTCAAACTCACGACCATCTAACCCTCATGTCCTTAAAAAAACAAGCAAAACCCAAACAAACAAAATTGAAATCAAAGCATCCATTCAGGCCCCACCAAAAAGAAAAAAAAAAAAAAAAGCACCACTGAGTCGAAAAATAAAGGGGGCTTCAGAGTTAGATCAAGCCCAGCCCAAGCAGAGCTCGAGATTCTTAAGGAGCCTCCTTGAGTCTGTCCAGAGTCCAAAACTGTCCTGCAACTTCAAGGGAGCCTTTGTCCCCCTAGGCCAGTGACTGGTGGCAGTGTAATGTGATGGGATTACTTTGACTGTGGCCATGTGGTGGCAAGGAAGCCCCCCGACCCCTTTCCGGCCTCTTTGTCCTGTTTAATGCTCCATCTGCGGGGCCCCTCTCACACAGCCCTGCTGGTCTTGACTCTGAGGTGAAGGAGTAAACATCTCGGGGCTCTTTATTAGTTTATTTCAGAAGATGGAGCCTGTTTGTCCCTGGGGCCCGTCCCTCTTTTATGGCCTCTAGCCCTTCTTGACAAATTCTAGTGACTGGAGAGAAAACCGCTTTCTACAGCAGATCATTAAAACACCACCATAAACCCAGAGTCATAAAACATTATTTGCTGGGCATAAAAAGGGGGTAGATTTTCCCAGAATGACAACCCAGGCTGGGCTTTCTCCCGCTGGGAAAGGCGACACAGGGGTGCAATCGTTCATAAGTTTCTTATCTTGCGCCTTGCTTTGTAAAATAACCCTGTTGGGACAGCAGCCAAAAAATATTGATTTATTTGTTCCACAGGCTCAAAAGCATTTTTAATGAGAGGATCAGGGTGAGGCCTTGCTAGTGTCTCTTCAGATGACTCAATTTGAGAGCGCACACCCAACTGCACACAGGTTTTGTCAGGGGAGACATCCCACATCTTGGAGGGCTGTTGGTCACGAACCTTCACGGAGAGAGAGGCATCTATTTCTCCCCTTCTAACTGTCTGCTCATTTCCCAGCCAAACCAGGCAATATCCCCAGTGGGACTGATGAGTTCTTACAAATGAGCCTGGCCCTTCAGGACAGCCACTCCCACCCCCTCCCATAGAAGGCTCAAAGGAAATTTCCAGTTGGTCCTCTTTGATATCACCTCCTGAAATAATTCTTACATCCATGCACCCATTCATTCACAGGGTGGGTAGTGAGCGTCTCCTAAGTGCCAGGCATAGTTCAGACTACTGGGGCCACAGCTTTGGAAAACACAGAGAAAGTTCTTATGATAACCTCAGAACACCCATTATTAATATCATCAGATAAAATCCACATCCTTTTATCTGAAGTCCTTGGAACCAGATAGATTTGTTAAAGAAATGGACATTAATATTTTGAAATTAATATTTTGAAATATTTTTGAAGGAAAGAATAAACATATGAATCTTGTTTTGCAAACCCCAGTGAGGTCTGAGGAAGTACCTGGCAATCACATGTTGTTTATATTTCTTCATATTCTACCACAAGTGGAATAACTCAAGACTATAAAAGTCTTGTCAGGTGAGGTCCAGTTTTGCCACCAGAGTTTGAAAACCTATTTTCAGAGCTACTTTTTAGAAGAGCAGTTATCAAATGCCAAGTGAGTGCCCAACCCAAACTCATTTCTCCTCCTTCCCTCCCTCCATCCCTCCTTCCTTCCTCCCTCCCTTCCTTCCTTCTTTCCTTCCTTCCTTCCTTCCTTCCTTCCTTCTTTCCTTCCTTCCTTCTTCCCTCTCTCCCTCCTTCTCTTCCTCCCTCTCTCTTTCTTTCGTTGTCTCTTTCTTTTCTTTCTTTCACCAGGGATTGAACCCAAGCACGCTTAACCATTGAGCCACATCCCCAGCCCTTTTAATATTGTATTTAGAGACAGGATCTTGAGTTGCTTAGTTTGCTAGGTTGCAGAGGCTGGCTTAGAACTTGGGATCCTCCTGCCTCAGCCTCCCAAGTCCCTGGGATTACAGGTGTGCACCACCAAGCCCAGCTCTAATCCCTGATTTTCAAGGTCATTCCATTTCATTCTCAGTGCATTCTACACAGTATATCATGCTGTTTCTGTTATTGTGTGCGTGTGTTTAAGAAGATTCAGAAGGGGGCCTTATGACTCATCTAGGGTTTTACTAGAGAATGGCAAGGCAGAGTGGAACTCCCAGCTCAAGCACTGGCACTCTTAACCACCAGCCAACACTATCTTCCACTAGAGCGGAAAACTGCAAAACAAGGAATTCAGAACTGTTGAGGCTGTGCCTGGTGTGCAAAGGCAATTGAAGAGAAGCAGGTAATTATCCAGATAATTCAGAAAACAGCAACTTTTTAAAAAGTTTGCGGTTGGGTAACCAGTGTCTCTTTATTGTTTGTATTTTTACAGAATGAGCTCATTCAGGAGAACTGACTCTGGACTCTAGGGCACTTAGGTGCCAGGTGGCTTCCATGCCCTCTTGCCTATCTATTCATAGCCACTTTCTTCAACCACTCAGTATGCCAGAGAGCTAGGTGCTCCACATCCATAGCCCCCAGGGCAGAGCTGGGGTGCCTACTGAGGGGGCATTTTGGCTTCACTGGACAGGGGGAATTTCAGGCTGCAGCCACTGGGCAGAATAGCTAGGAAGACAGAGAAGGGCAGAAGGACACTGTCTAGGGGCAGTTCTAGAGACCCAGAGACTCCTCTTTTTAGCACTATTGCATCTCATGGGCATATTTCAAGCTAGATGGGAAAAGTGTAAAATGTCCACAGGTCACCAAGTGGTCAAAGCCTTGAGAGGGTTAGAGGAAAGGAGACACAGGAGGTGAAGGGGAGTTTTGAGAACATTGGGCTCTTTTTCCTTAAGGCAACATGCACACTCGGTGAGAGAAAGCAAACTGAGCAGGGACATCTATCTCTACATTTTGTGGGAAGCTTCCATCGCCATATTTGGTTCCAGGCAAAGGAGAACAGGGGTGCGGAGGCATACAGTCAGTTGGGGCAATTAAGGGCCAGGAAGCGGCTGTAAGAGATGGAGCCCCAGCTTGCACGCTCTAGGGTAATTAGCTGAGGGTGGGAATAGGGGACCCGAGGAACAAACCCAAAGGGCCACCTCCCCAAGTACCCAGGCCACAGGCATTGCGCCTTAAGATCAAGTGCATGCGTACAGATGATGAAAATCGATTCGTGTGTGTGTGTGTGTGTGTGTGTGTGTGTGTGTGTGGCGCGCGCGGGCGCGCGCGCGCGCGCGCGCATGTGTATGTGTCTTCTACCCTTGACTGCTGGAGGATGGGAACCAGAGAACAAGAATTGCGCTGCAGTGTGAGGCACTGTTTTGGGGGTGGCGCTCTTAGAGTGCTGAAGGGAGGGGGATACACATCCTATAACCCCGCCCCGCCAAAGTCCCAACAACTGCGTTGTTCCAGGAGTTCCAGGAGCCCTGTTTGGCCAAACTTCGCAGTCTTCTCACCTGGTAACAGCTGCCTAGATCCGCGCGGCGGGACCACGCGCCGCGCCTGGCTGCACTGGGTCTCAGCAGTCGTGCCCTCCGAACCCCCCACTACATTGATGGCTTTGCAGGATGTTTGCTCCCACCCTATCCCCTACCCGCAGGGCTTAGGTACCCTCCCACAGGGGTAAGAATGAGGAGGAGGTCCTCCACGATGTTCCGTGTCAGTGCAGCAGTCTCTGCGGAGCCCCAGTGGGAGCAGTCTGGGACAAACCAAGGAGTCCAGTCTGGAAAGTTGGGGTTCAGTCTCCCGCGGGCCAGCGGCTTCAGAAGAAGCCTAGACAGCCAGCGGCGGGCAGGCAGCGGCTGCAGAGTGGACCTCTCTTTTCAGCAGATGTCTGGGGGATGGGAGCCTAGAGAAGGGGGCCCAAAGGGTAGTGTACCCCGCCTCCTAGCACCCCAGCCCGTAATACGGCTTTAAAATCCTGCGGAGTTTGTCATAGGCCGGTATCACCACGCATGCGCATAGGCAAACTAGAGTTTTTCTTCCCCCCCACCCCCGCCTACCCTCTCTTTCCAGCCGCCTTTGGTTCTGCAACTTAAAATATATATATATATATATATTTTTTTTTTCTTTGAGAACACCAGGGAAAAGAGGAGTCCGAAGAGAGGGAGGGAGAGAGAGAGGCAGTTGGCCAGCAGGGCAGGGGGGTGGGTGGGGGGGGGACTCGGTCCCCGCGGTCGGTCAGTCTGTCTTTGGGGCACTGGATCGCGTGGAAAGCTGCAGCAGGCTCCAAGGCGCCGCCTCCGCCGCCCAGAGTCCAATTCCGTGCCGCCGCTGCCTAGCGAGCTCCTTCCGCCGCCGCCACCGTGCCCTGGACCGCTCGCCTGCCCCCTCTCGCCCCTCGGACCCCGGCACCAAACCAGGAGGTGGGCAGCCTTGCCGGCCGTGGACCGCCGATGTGGAGCTCTGGGCGCTCGCTCCTCCCAAGCCCTGCGCCCGCGGTACCCTAGCTCCTCTTCGCCTCCGCTCTGGAAAGGCGGGGAAAAGAGGGAGATTAACTCGAAGAGAAAAAGAAGGGGGTGAAAAAGGGACAGCCAAAGTCTCTCTGGAGGCAGTTGCCCATTGCCCCTTCAACCAACGGCGCGGCAAGAAAATTAGGGTCTGACTTTCACTCATTTTGCGCCTCGTTTTTGCCAGACCCTAAAATGAAAGGACAAAATTTGGCTCCGACTCTTGCAGCTCTGATGGCGACTTGTGCGTTTTCAGCGGCATCTCCTGGAGAAAAAGCCTTGCGCGCCTGATTGTTCTGTGGCCCCAAAGCAGCAGTGGGTGTGTGTGTTTGGGTGTGTGTCTCTGTGTGTACACAGACGTCCGCACACTAACTCTCGGCTGCAGGATCAGCCCTTGGAAGCAGACGTTTCGGCCACAAATCGGGAGAGGAGGAGCTGGAGATCAGGAGGCGTGAGCCGCCAGAAGTTTGCAGAATCCGTGGTGTGAATGAACTGGGGGCACCTGGGCGTAGGGATCGCCCCCTCCTTCCCCCGCCTCGGGCCAGAGTTGAGTAGTGGGGCTTTTTTTTTTTCACCCTCTTGTGAAGAATTTTTTTTATTATTTGTTGTAAAGTCTTTTGCACAATCACGCCCACATTTGGGGTTGGAAAGCCCTAATTACCGCCGTCGCTGATGGACGTTGGAGAGGGAGCGCCTCGCCGCGGAGCAGTCGTCTGCGCGCCCTCGCCGGACCCGCGGCTCCTTCATTGCGCCCCGGCGCGGCCCTGCCTTTGCTGTTGGCCCGCGCTCATCCGCGCCCCCTCGATTCCTGGGCGCGTCTCAGCTCTACCCCATCTCGGAAGCCCAGGCCCGGGCGCCAGCGCCCGCTTCGGCTCCGGTTCATTGCGCCCACCCGACGCGCCCAGTAGGACTTCGCAGCCCTGCTCCTGATCGTCCCCCTAGGCTTAACCCGGCCGCTCCGCTTGGATTCCTTGGCTGCCCTCGCTCGGGTGGCGACTTCCTCCCCGCACCCCCCTCCCCCTCGCCATGAAGGTAGGTGTTCTGTGCGCCGCCGACGTTCGCCACTCATTTCTCTCTCTCTCTCCCTCTCTCTCTCTCTCTCTCTCTCTCTCTGCCTCTCTCTGTCTCTCTCTGTTTTGGAAGTTAACAGAGTTCCCTCCACCTCTTCCAATTCCTCCCTTTCTTCAACCCTCTGAACTCCAGCGTCGCTGGCAGGGTCTCCTACCTCTTCGACCCCCACCCTAACCCTCCCTCTACTGCCTCTGCGTCCTGCGGAGACCTCTTCTCATCGCATCAAGCATTCTGCAAACCTTTTCGACTTTGAAGAAAAAATAGCGATGGCAGAAAGATTGAATGTAGTTCACGGACGACTTTCTTTTTACCCTGAGAATCTCGAGTGTAGTTCAGTATGTATGGATTCAGGTACAGGATAGCGATTCAATTCAACAGATATTTATGAAGCGTCCACTGCGCGGGCACTGGGAGGATTGTGGCTGGCCCGAGCTCGAAGGGAAAGGGAAACTCTTTGGTTGGGAGATCTGGCAACTGGACTAAAGGGCCAGCTACTCAGAGAAGCGCTTTCTCCACCCCCCACCCAGCCGACCTAGGCCAGGTTGCTGGCTAGTCCCTGCCGACTAACCGGAACGTTACAGGCCCCTGTGCCTTTAAGAGTGCCTGGCTGCGGTCCAGCGCGCACCCCGGCGCAGCGAGCTGGGTCGCGTTATTAGCATTATTAGCCGACACTGGGTGAGCTCAGGGACTTTGCAGTGGTGGTGGGGGCGGGGAGTAGTGGTCTTGGTGGCTCTAATCCCGTGGGTGGAGAGAGCGCGCCCCGACCCCCTGAGCACAGTCTGCCTGGTCCTTTAGAAACACTTGGGCCTCCGCGTTGAGAGAGCGGGCGGGGGCCAGTTTGTGAACTCATGTTTGTTTTAATTGTCAGTTGTCTGTTAAAGCCGAGTCACACACTCCGAGGGTCATGGAGAGTTCACTTTTAAGAAAAGTTAAACGTTTCTTCTTGCAATATAACTTGCTTTTCCCCAAACAACTTTTCCTCTTTCTGTCTTTCAAGTTTAGATCTTTATTTCTATTCTTCTTGGTCTTTCCCATTTTCAGTTTTCTGGAGAATAAAGTTAGAATTGGAATTAAGATGTTTCCTAAAAGCAAATAACTTCCCTCTTCCCCACACACAAAAAAGGTAAAATAAAAATAAAACTCGAGTGCACAGGGCCCTGTTTTCTTTTCCAATCCCTGTCTAGCTTCGGGGCTACTTCTCCTTCTCTCGTCTTTCTTTAAATGGACAGCTCGTGGTTTGGAAGTAACTTGGGCCCGGCTGTGGGATCACACCTTCTCAGCCCTTTGCCGGCTCACCGACTTTTGCATTCACTGCGGAACCACCAAGAGATTTGTTTCCTAGACAGCTTCTACCAGGCGAGTTTCCGAGGGGGCAAAGCTGAGAGCGCACAGCCACCCCGAGGCAGTCGAAAGTGGGGCGTGTGTCGGAGTGTGTGGATTTTGCCCTGCGTGTGTGTGGAGGGGGGAGGTGGTAAAGGATCAATTCTCAGGACTTGACCTACCAACCTTAGTCTCCCCCCCCTCCCACCCAAGGGAAGACCCTCCCAGGGAGGCCCTTCCTGATTCTCTAGTCTTCTCTTTCCATCTCTCCCTCCCCTCTCCCTTCCCTGGAGCGCTCCGGTACACAAGGGGTTAGCACAGTGCGCGCAGAACTCGGAGCGGTACCCTCTGCTTCTTCTTCCCCTGCCGGGCGGTACCGGCTGCCCCCTGTTGGTTATCTTGAGGTAGGACGCCGCCGAACTTTGTTCCTTGGAGCCCGCCTGCTGCGGCTCCCCTCTCCCTTCCACCTCTGCTCCCCTTCATCCTTTGCGACCACTGGGCCCCACTCTCCCAGCATGGCCCCTCTAAAGCCCCCGGAGGATTACTGCATTGCGCAGCCGCTGCAATAAGAAGGGGCTGTGGGTCTAACCCAGAAAAAGGGGCTTCAAGTCGAGGTGTTGGTACCTTTTCTGGGTGTAGGAGAGAATGTGGTCCTAGGAGGACTCGGGTGTGGCCTCAGCTGTCGCACCAACTTTCTCCGTGGTCGTGCACAAGTATTGTTTTCCCTCTCTCGGACTCAGTTTCATCCTCTATAAAAAAGTAGAGGTGAAACTGTCTCAAAAAATTGGAGGTTGGACTGATTTTTAATTTTCTTTTTCTCTCCACCGACTCCGCTCACTTCTGGGCAGAGTTGAGCTTGTGCAGAGAGATTAAGACAACCCTTATGAGAAAAGGTAAATGGTGGTGGTGATGGTGGTGTATAAGTATGTTGGAGTCTGAGGGCCCTGCGGAGATGCACGAAGGGCAGGGAACCGGAGAACCAAGACAGACCATTCTTCCCTTGGAGCCTCCAGTCCCCTGACCTGCAACCGGTTCTAAGGCCAGGGTGAGCAGAGGCTGTTCACCTTTTCTGCACTGATTCCGGCTCCAGGAGCAACCTCTGCCTACTCTCCCTGGCTATTCCCTGCGCTCGTATTTCTGCTGCCCGCCTGCACACACACGCACACAACACAGCACTGTGGGAATACATACCCAAGGCTGAGTAGGGTGGCTGTAGTTCCCCTGCGCCTAGGCACAGGGCATGGGGAGCAATGGCTCCTTCGTCTAATGCCCCCAAAGCGGACCCCCTACGGGCCTCAGACGGACCCTTCCTCAGCATCTCTTTTCTGTTCTCTCCTCGTTCCCCCGGGCAGGACGTCCCGGGTTTGCGGTTGCAACCAAGTTTTTTCTCCGCAAGTTTCTTCATTTCTCTCCTTGCTTTTATGAGAGGAGGGAGTGAGGGAAACAGTGTTGTTTTGTTTTGCTTTGTTTTTTCCCCACCAAGAGCCGAGATTCTTCTTGGAGTTTCCCATCTTCCTTTTCGTCACCGCGAACCTGGGTCAAACTCACTTCTTCCGCCTCATCGTTTTCACTCACAGACTTGGGCCCTAGCTTTGCAGTCTAATAGAAGGGGATGCCCAGACCGAGTGAGATAGGCCCAGTGGCGGAGGGTCGAGGATCTGTGCCCAGTCTTTTCGTCATTTCTTTTAAGGGACCGCCTGTCGCCGCACTCGGGTGCTGGGCGCGTTTGCGCGGGCGTTCTGAAGCTCCTTGGCTGGCGCTCGGGAACATCCTCTGATCAGTTTTCCTCATCAGATTTTCCTTTCCCTTATCCCTCATCATCTTCTGCAGTTGACACCTTTGATCCAAAGGTTAAGTCTCTTTGGGGGAGAGACTTAACGCGGGAGCCACATCATAGAGCTGCTCTGGATTGGAAGGGAAGGCTCGCGAACCCCTCCCTTCACTTTACCCCACCCTTGCGTTGAACCTCACAAACGCCCCCAACCCTCCTCTCTGTGCACGGAAGGAACAGATTCCCAAGGTCCTTACAGAGTTAGCTTCCTTGGGCCTCTGTTCGAAAACGTTTAGCTCATTCTTCTGCCCAGAACTTTTGTTTATCTCTGGTGTGACAGTCTCCTGAGAAGTCTCATTTCGTACCGTCTTTTCGGATCAGATCCCTTGGTAAACAGATGGGGATGTTTTACCCTACAGAGTGGATGTATTTATTAGTGAGTTCACTGTGGGTTCCTTGAGTCTTTCAAACTTGTGGGGCCTTTTCTGGGTTGCAATGGAATTGGAGCGGGAAGAAGGCCAAGGTGTTTCCGGGCAAGCGCGCGGGGTTAAGTGGAGGCGCTACTCGCTGGGGCTCTCCTGTCGGATCCGGGTTGGGACACCCCCGCCTACCCTATCCTGGAGCTAGAGAGACCCAAGTCGGGAGACTGGATGGCTCCACTCCTAGTTGGCCCCGGTTCTGAGAACTGGTGGACTCGTCCAGGGGCGTCGGGCCAGAAGTAGGTTCGGTTTGTGTGGTTTCGGCTCTAACAAAGAGATCCGCTGTAATCCGCCGAATCTGTTATCAATTTCTCCTTTGCCGGTGCCCCGCCCCACGCGCCCCGCCCGCAGCGAAGCTCGGAAAGTGCGCGCGGTCGGCAGAGATCTGGGCCACCGTCTCGAAAGCACATCGGGACCTGTGTGTGAGTGTGTAAATGTGCATGAGGGTGAGCGTGTTATAAATATGTGTGTGCGCGCGCGCGCGGCTTTGGCCACGGTTGAGGAAAGTAGACTTTGCAGCCTGGGCCGCGCGGGAAAGCAGACCTTGTAGCTCACCCCCTCCCCTGGAGGAAACTTGACACTTCAGTCTGGGGTAGGGAGGGAGACTAAGCATTCTATCTCCCAGGCTGGGGAAACCCCAGATTTTCATTCTCCAGGATGCGCCCCCAGCTTCGCGGTGCTTTGCGGGAGGACTGGGCCACGGGCGCGGAGCCTTGGTTAGCTGGAGCTGGGGACCACATAAGCATTTCCTCTCCAAGAAGCCTGGAGGTGTCTGGACTAAAAGGCTGGCACTTAGGGAAAAGTCGCGGCACGCTCCAGAGCCCCTTAGCGTTTTCAGCGCTGCCTGGGTCCCCTCCATCCCTTTTACCACGGTTTCCAGGCAGAGCCCTTCTGCCGCTTGGAGGAGGCTCACCTTTCTTTCCTTTCCAGAGGAAGGGGCTCCCTCTGGGACTGCGGGCGGCATAGCGCGGCAGAATTACACTTATCAGAAATGTAAAATGGGATTTTGGAAATCCGCTCCTGCCACCCGCACTCGCCTAGCTCCGCCGCCGCCTACAGGTGGAGAAATCACCAGTGGGCAGGAACGGCAGGGGAAGCTTCCAAGGCCGACTTCTGCCATTGAAATTCTTCGTGAAGGGAACCTTAGCCGCCCGAGGCCCTGAGCCCTGGATTCTGGGGCACAGCTGTGGTTTGGGAGCCTGCGCATCTCTGCCCCGCCAGGAACACATCTGCAGCGGTCCTGTCCTCTCCCCACTTCCCTGCCTTTCGGAACTGACTTATCTGTATCTAAGTGGGGCTGGAGAGGCTAGACTGGAGGCATGGTGGCAGCGTTCCAAGGCCAGGTTCTCGGCGCCGCGATCGCGAAGTGGCCCACGACCCCAGACCAGGACCAAGAGAAACTGGAGTCCCTCTGGGCTTCCCGATCCCTCCTTCCATAGCAGCCGCCCGGCATGGGGGCAGGAAGAGAGTGGAAAAAAAATCAATTTGGGGGGAGGTTGTGAGAAGGGCAGGGAAAGTGTTCTCTCCCAGAACGACGAGACCCAAAACCCCTTCTTTCCTCTGGAGTTCCATCTCTTCTCTGAATCTGAGGAGGAGGCCGCAGGCGGCGGGGCGGGGAGTGGGGGCATCATTTTCCGGTTCCTTTGGTTGGGAGAGCAGACCTCTCTTCCCATTCTCCCCTAGGCCCCCTCATCTCCTTCTCCCCGCCCCAATCTTGCTGAAGAGCGTCCTAAAGGAAACCTGGGCTGCTCTTCCCCATCTGGAAGTGGCTTTCCCCAAATCGGCCCGTAAACTGATTATGAAACATACGATGTTAATTCGGAGCTGCATTTCCCAGCTGGGCACTCTCGAGTGCGTTGGTCCCCGGGGCCTCGCCCCCCACCTCCTGTCCTTCCCTCCCGCGTCCTGCCCCCACCCCACCCCCACGCTGGCCACCCCGCCTCCTCCGCAGCCGCCTGCGGCGCACTCCACTCGCCTTCGCGCTCCTCTCACCCGCCCATGGAATTAATTCAGGCTCCACTTGTTGCTCGGCCCAGGTCGGGGAGAGGACGAGGGTGGCAGCGGGTTCCCGAGTGAATTCCCGAGAAGGGACCGAACTCAGCGCGAACTAGAGGGGAGCGAGGGGGTGCGGGACTCGAGCAAGCAGGAAGGAGGCAGCGCCTGGCACCGGGGCTTTGACTCAACAGCATTGAGACATGTTTGTAATCGCTGGCGTGCCCCGCGCGCAGGATCCCAGCGAAATCAGATTTCCTGGTGAGGTTGCGTGGGTGGATTAATTTGGAAAAAGAAACTGCCTATATCTTGCCATCAAAAAAAAAAAAAAAAACGCACGGAGGAGAAGCGCAGTCAATCAACAGTAAACTTAAGAGACCCCGGATGCTTCCGTTGTTTAAACTTGTATGCTTGAAAATTATCTGAGAGGCAATAAACATCTGCTCCTTTCTTCCCTCTCCAGAAGTCGATTGGAATATTAAGCCCAGGAGTGGCTTTGAGGACGGCTGGAAGTGCAATGTCTTCCAAGTTCTTCCTAATGGCTCTGGCCATATTTTTCTCCTTCGCCCAGGTTGTAATAGAAGCCAATTCTTGGTGGTAAGTTCATTCTATGTGCATATTCCTCTTTAAAAAAGTATTTTTTAAGATGCTGCAACATTTAAAGCTGGATAGAGAGTGTAGGTGCATTTATCCAATCCATGTATGTGTAATATATTTCACTTATACATATTTTAAAACTAGTATTTTCTTTTAACTTGTTAATATATTGTAAAGCTTATCTTCAATTCCATAGGGATTCAAAACCTATAAATCTAGGCCTTTTTCTATGAGGCCCTTGTTCAGACCTGTGCTTGTAGAACATCATGTAATAAAAGGGAACAGAAATTCACTTCTCTAATAATTGTAAGCCTATCTATAAAATTTACTTTTTGCCACCTCTAGGTAGTAAAAATGGATTTCAACTTTTATTTTTTGTCACTTGAGGTTATTAACCTACAGAGTAGCAGAGTGGTAGGAAGACAGTTCTACCCCAAGTGGAGAAGTTAAGTGTCTGGGCTTGAAATTTGATCAAAAGGAGGTGAACTTGAAGTAGTCAAATGTCCGTAATGGGGGTTTCTTTCTTCTTTCTAGAAGGGCCTTGTAGACTGCAATATATCCAGAGGATTATTTTTGACGGCACTCTGGGTATTTTTCCCCCTGTAAATGAATAGCATTTTTCTGTCTGTCAAACATGACTTCTGTTCACTGGATACCCTGTGCTGGGTCCTTCACAATCACATAAGGAACCCTTTTATCGTATTCAGAAACATAGTGAATTTTCTTCAGTCTGTATACTTGTCCCTCTGTTCTTCCATCAGTCAAAAGGAACAGCTATCTCCTAGCCGTGTCTAATTGTGTCTCCTTTCAGCATTCGTGTGTTTTCAAGGCAGATCGATCCAATTTGTGGGGCAAAGTGAGTCACTTTCTCTAATGTCAAAGGCAGTCCCTGAAATGGCCATTTTTCCCTTTTCTGGGTGGATTTCGGAAATATTGGTTCAGGTATATGGCAGTGAGGGCAAGAAAGGGACTGAAAGCGCTAACTGAAGAGCCAGCTGGCGGGATGGGGACTACACAATACGTCCGTTTTCTGAGCGGAGTTTAAACAGAGGAGTTTTATGAAGCCCTTCTCATACTTTGTCATGAGGACAAGCAGGAGAGAAAAAGCATCTGTGTGCTTAAAACTATGTATTGCTGACATGCTTTCAGGGGGCCCACCTCCAGAGTTCACGTAAATCTTGAATGCACATCTCCCCCCCTTTGCAGGTCGCTAGGTATGAATAACCCTGTTCAGATGTCAGAAGTATATATCATAGGAGCACAGCCTCTCTGCAGCCAGCTGGCAGGACTTTCTCAAGGACAGAAGAAACTCTGCCACTTGTATCAGGACCACATGCAGTACATTGGAGAAGGCGCGAAGACAGGCATCAAAGAATGCCAGTATCAGTTCCGACATCGAAGATGGAACTGCAGCACTGTGGATAACACCTCTGTCTTTGGCAGAGTTATGCAGATAGGTAGGAAACCACTTAAAATATATATGAACTTTTTCCCCCCCTAGAAAATGTCTTCTGTGTTTGTTCGTGGGCTGGATGAGGAGGGCATCTTTCAGCTTGGATGATGGCTTGGGGATTTTTGTCATTACAGTTGTCCTCATGTTTGATCCTACATTTCTAACTCCTTTAACCACATCAGGAGGGGAGCATACGGGACACCTCCATTTTCCTGAACACCTACTTTGTATAAAATGCATTTTGTTGAAAGTAGAAGCAGAACATTTATTCTAGTTTCTCAGAAGTAAATGAGGGAAAGCCAACTCATTTAGATTCTTTTAAACGTAAAAGCTGTTTTGTTAGACATTTCTTAAGCCACAATTCAAATGGACCAAGCATCAAACTAAATATCATCATCTTTCAGAATGCTGAATAAGTTGCAAGTGAACAAGGTTTTAATTTTCTTAATATAGATATTTCCTGAAACCACGATGATATATATGTTAAAAGTTTATTTTTTAGTCCTAGAAAGACTTTTAATTAGAAGTGATCCAATTTGCATGGGTGATTTTGACAATCGACAGAAAAGCACATGTGTGGGCTCTCAACCTAGAAACTTAAAAAAAGCTTTAAGTGTATTGCTTATAGTTGGGTTTTTATTTTAAATATGTTGTTGAACTTGATATTCCATTCATTCAGGGAGGAGATAGCATTTAAAATGAACTCAAGGCAAAAGATTTGAAAAAAATCAATTTGCCTGTGCTTTGGTTTAATAGTCTAGGGTCCTACTTGACAGATGTGGTCCTATGTGTGTTTCCTAGAGTGAATATTTTAGGTCTCTTTATTTTTATGCAAACAAGACCTTATAATTAATATGACTGCAGTGACTGAACGTAAGAAGCAATTTATCAAAGCAATTAACTGTTTATACAGACTAAAGATACAAAGTTAGCTTAATATCCATCACGGATGGATAAAATGCTTAAAAAAAAAAAAAAAAAGCCAAACCCTGAAAAGTGCATTCATTGAGAACAAAAAAGAGTTGTCAGTGGATGTTTGAGCCAAGGGGCTTCATAAACTAAAATAATACGAAATTGGAGGCCATTCCTCTTACTGAATGGGAAAATGGCTTGGAGCCCCAGCTTGCAAGCTTCATAGGGCTTTGTTCTTTCAGTTAATGATTGAAATGTGCTAATGTATATACAGGGTTTGGATGGAGGGGCTGAGCTTCAGGAACATAGGAATGGTCTTTGCATGCAGACTCATCTGATGGAGTTAACTGGGGATGTGGTGGAGACATAATTCTGCATTCTGATACTGTGTGAGAGCTACAGACTCTTAAAACTCTTTCCAAATAAGTTTTCAGTTTTTCCTCTTTCTTATATGTTCCTTCTCAGCTGCCTGCCTCATCATTTAAATGATGGGATCATTATTTTTTCACATGGATATGAGTTAGCAAAAATCATACATCTCTGATGGTAACTAGAAGAAAAATAGCAGTTGGAACTGTTTTTCTGTGTAGTCACTTGAACACAGCTTTGATTTAATGTCCTCTTCTCGTCTTCTACATGGCCTATTTGGGGCCAAAATGTTCAGAATAAGCTATCATTTGCTAAGTGAATTTAAGTTCTGCTGGAAATTTATTTTAAATGTGATCCAAGATTCAAAGAGGCTATTTCCTCAGGGAATGAGCAGAACACTTGGGACAAAGCCCTACATTTAATTGTCCCTCACAAGAACACTCTCTGGTCCTCAGCTGTGTGACTAGGACGTGAGTGGGTGGGGAACCTCCTGACAGCCTTGAAGGGGCCTTCCTAGATGTTGTGGGCAAGTCAGCTGATGTCCCTGGAAGATGAGAGCACATGCCGCATCCTCCCTGGACAAAGTCCCACAGTGCCTGGTGTCTCAGAACAGAAGGCTGCTGCTGGGTGGCTTGTGGTGGGGCACAGATGGGGCCTTCCCTTTCCTGCTTATTAGAATGAACAGGGAGAACAGAAAAAATGGAATAGGTTTTTATGAAATAGGAACATAAACCCAAATCCAATGGGGGAAAGTTTCTTTGCTTTCACTTCTCTACTTCAGGGTATGTTTGAAGAGAATCAGCTCAGAGAAAAATTAAAAGATGCCCAAAGGTGTGTGTGCACCAGCCCCCGAAACACTTGATAACCCAGGACTGTGAGAGTTAATTCTTGCCTGAACGAATCTGACTGTGTGAGGGGCCAGTGTCTGAGAAGCTCTGACCCCTCCTCAACTCATTTTTCTAAGATGCCAGTTGGCTTGGAGGCACTGTGCACAATCGCCTCATGAAGGGCCCACTCTTCGTTTTGGAAACTCTCATTTTTCATCATGCTAACCCTTCCCTTCCAGCTTTTGTCCCCGTCTTTGTTTCCACACTGTGAAAAGATATGTCAGGAGGGCGCCATTTTTAAGGGGTGTGAGGGTCCAAGCAGATGTAGATTTCACACAGAGAGAAACCTCACTGAATCAGCAGTATTCCAACCCCGGGATGACTGTATCCACAGGCCATTAGCCAAAGAGCACTTTTCAAACTGACATTTTTTTTTGCTGCAGTGACCAATTAGCTTAGAGATGTCTACTAGGTTTGTATTCTGGGGCAAAAAAAAAAAAAAAAAAGGAAGACCAAAAAAAGCACTATTTGTGTTTTCAAGATAGACTTATGAAAAAAGTAGCATTTGTGTTTCGTGTAAAAGCTCCTTTATGCTCTGTGTACTCAAAGGGCAGTGTCTTATTTCTCTCTGTCCTCAGAGGATCACTTTATCTCCTCTTACTTTAGCCACAATTTCTTTATTCTACAAGTCTCCTGTCCATGGCCACGGCATTTTCTGTATTATCAGCGTTAATCCCCAAATAACTCCCTAGAATCTGTCTGCTCTCCTTATTTGTTTCCACTCCCCCAACGTTCTCTGCCTATCTAATCTGAGCTAGATAGATTAGACACAGGAACTTTCTGGATCCTCCTGCCAACCACCAGCAGCCCTCAAGTTATTCATTTTTAAAACGTGAGAGGGGGAAGGTCTGTGGTGAATCAGAGCCATGGCCGTTCTTAAAAGGGGATATCACAAATGGCCACAACTCAAGTGTGGAGCAGGGACAACCAAGGAGAGGGCTGTCTGCTGGATGCTTGAGCTGGTGTGGCCATCCTCCTATGGAATGGTCTGCTGGGTACATAGTTGGCATGGCCGTCTTCCTGCAGGGGGTTAGGTCCTGTTCTCAGCAGTCCTGCTGCTGCCTTTCCATCTCCTCAAAAAAAGGTTGCTAGCAAGCTCTCAAAGTAAGTGTAGGAGAAACTGATTTTGCTACAGGGATTTCAGTGCCAGAAGAGGCCCCCACCCCACCCCCACCACCCCTGAGCATCTAGTTCAATACCCTTATTTTACAGCTGAGGAAAGTGAGGCCTCTCATCCCAAACCCCAGGCCCCAGCTTCGGCTGACTGAATTTAAGGCTTTCTCTCTCATAAGACAGTTTTTATCAAGTGGCTTCTTGTTACATATAGAAATGTCTCCATATGCAAATAGAATTAGAGGTGGCTTATGATGGCCTTCATTTTTCTTATGACAAGTAGAGTTCCTATAACTTTTGCAGGGAGATATGTTTTTAGTGGAAGGAGAATAACTTTTTTCCCTTTCCTCCTAGCCTGTGTGTGTGTGTGTGTGTGTGTGTGTGTGTGTGTGTGTGTGTGCTGTCATTCTAAGGCACACACACTTTGAGGCAGAGGCAGGAAGGTGGTTTCGGCAGTGATAGTAGAGAACAGCAGGGTGTTTTAAAAGTACACACTCGTATTCTTGAGTGAGAAGTATCAGGCCAATCAGTTTGGGATTTAAAAAGCAAGTTTTCATTTACCATTGTTTATGAACAGGTTTAGAACTGTTCCCTGGGAAGTCAAAAGAGCTTCGTCCAGAGGCAGACTTTGTGCTACATGATGAGACAGAAGGAGAGGTTACAACTGGCAAAGGAAGGGGTGCCAGGCAAAAACCAGTGTGGCCATAGGAAGTGTCTGGCTTGGATTGGGGGTCTGAGACTTGCAGAGGCTCTAAGCCTAGTAAATTCTATGCTCCTGCGCAAAATGAAAATAATGCCAAACATTAGAATAAGGGTAAGCAAGTCTACCCCAATTCTGAGCTTTCCTTCAATGACTTCTTTCATAGACACTTTCAGAAATAAGAAGTTTGAATGTCTTCAAAAGAGTTGTAGAGAAAATCAGTCCAGCACTGTTGCCTTAGGCTCAGAAATGTCAAAGCGAAGACACCAAAGATCTCTCCTTTGTTACTTGTTGCTTCTCCCGGTGTTGGGGAATCTGTTTTAGCTCCCCCTTAAGGTGAGCCCTGAGCCTGGGTGTAAATTAGGGATAGGACCGGTGGTGAGGGGCCAGCTGAGGTTTATCACTGCAGGCCCTGAGTGTGCTGGGGGCTTTCTCTGGCCCTATCCTCTAGGACAGTCCAGGGTTGGCATGTACTGGGGCTCCTTCTGCCCTGCTCAGTGGGGCCAGGACTGGTCTGTCAGGGGCTCACCCTGCCCCTCAGCAGGGCCTGCACTGCTATGTGTGGGGTGGGGTGGAGATGATTCTCTGTGTCCCTCTTTCCCCAGTCCCTAGCAGGGTCCAGGCCTGATGTGGGGCTCATCACCCTGCTCCCCACCCGGGCTAGCACGTTTTGGGGCTTCCTCTGCCCTCTTCTGGAGACCCAGTAGGGGGCTTTATCCGCACCCCCAGCGGAGCACAGGCCTGCTGGGTGGACAGGCAACCCGGTGACCCCTTGTCCTCACCCGCAGGCAGCCGAGAGACGGCCTTCACATACGCAGTGAGCGCCGCAGGGGTAGTGAACGCCATGAGCAGGGCGTGTCGCGAGGGCGAGCTGTCCACCTGCGGCTGCAGTCGTGCTGCGCGCCCCAAGGACCTACCGCGAGACTGGCTGTGGGGCGGCTGCGGCGACAACATCGACTATGGCTACCGCTTTGCTAAGGAGTTCGTGGACGCGCGCGAGCGGGAGCGCATCCACGCCAAGGGCTCCTACGAGAGCGCGCGCATCCTCATGAACCTGCACAACAACGAGGCGGGCAGAAGGGTGAGTCCGCCTGCGCGTCCCACCGCCACCAGGCTGTCCCTAGCCACAGCGGCTCCCTGTGCCTCTCTAATCCCTCTTGGCTATTTCCGGCTCCGCATCTCTTTCTCTTTCCCTGTCTCATTCATCTTTCCCGGTCTATCTCCGCCTCTTCTCTCTCCTAGCTCTCTGTCACCCCCTATCTCCTCCCTTCACATCATCCCTCTCTGGAAAGGGGTGCACACCCCTGAGAGGGATCCTGGGGGTGAATCATCCCACCTGCCCTGCCCAGCCAGCTGCTGGACAAGGGAGATCTTTCCTGCCTTGTTAGCCAGTTCCCCCGTGCAACTTAAAAATAAAAATGTTAATAACGTTCTCCCTCCTTGGATCATGTTTGTGGTTGGGTTGCAATTGGGAGAGAGAATTTGTGTTTATCCTAGTGGGTGCCCCACTGAGAAAGGCTCCACCCCAGCTCTGGGCCTTCTCTTTCTTTTTCCTTTCCTTCTTCCCGCCCTTCTTATGTCATTAGATAGCAGGCCTGATGGGTTGAGGGTTTTTAAAAAGGGCTTTTCTAGGAAAACGACAGCATTTTTAGCAGTGTGGGATTTTATAGGTCTGACCATCAGGCCAATCACAGGGTGGCTGTGGAGAGAAGGGAAGTGGCAGCAGTGCCCAGTGAGTCTCCCGGACCCCACTCTTTCCTTCTCCTGGTGGGGATATGAAAAGCTACTCCACAATAGTTAAAAAGACCCTTTTTTTCCCCCTGCGGTTAAACACATGGCACTTTATGGCTGCTTTAAAATGAAGGGGTGAAACTTTTCTTAACTTTGGCACCAGTGAAAACCAGGGCCATTATTTTTTCACAGAACCCAAGGTAGGTGCCAGGAACTTTCTGGTCAGAGATTTCACTCTTCTGTATTTTGGGGTGAGGAAAGAGGAAGATAATCACAGAGTAGACTGTACAGGACTGGAAGGAGCCTTAGAACCCTCTGGCTCCACACCATCATTTCAGAGATAGGGAAACTGAGGCCAAGAGAACAACTTCATGACCATCAAGAAAATTAATAGATTGAAATCTAAGTTTATTTTCATTTGTATTAAAACTCTTGCATCACAGGTTACAAGTGAAGGGCCAGAGCTTTTGGAATTAGAGAACTGTAGGTTTAAATCCAGCTCACTCTGTTCCTTTTGGTTTCTGAGCCTCAGTTTCCTTATCTTCACATCTGTCAATGGCCATGGCAATGACTCTCACTTGAGGTTGTTCTAAGGACTAAATGAGATCGTGTGATAGGTTGAACCATATGACATTGGTAATTCGTGGCCATTTTTGACCCACAAAATAATTAATTTGATTCAATCTAAGGTTTTAGTTTAGTGTTAGCTAGTAGTAAGTGCTTGATAAATGATCACCTAATTATTAAATATTATGGAGTAAAGTATGTGGAGAAGTCAAAGATTGCATAGATAAATTCAGCTAACTTACCTTCTTCTCAAATGTTAAACATTTGGGGGTGTCAGGAAAAGATAAAACTGCTAATTTTTGCCCGGGTTGCCCTCAGGACTCAGATAGTTGCTGCAGAGGAAGTATGGCCTCCCATCCCTGGCCTCCTCTGCCACAAAGCCTGTACCATGTGTTGATGTGGTGGTTGGGTTCAGCCCTCTCCCCTCTGAAAGCCCATGACCTGGCTCACACCTTCACCAGAGACTACCTCACTCCACTCTGTGCCTTTGACCCAAAGCACTTCCAGGAAAGAGGTGTGGCTGACTACTCTGGGTCCATCCAGGGGTGCACCCTCATTCCATGCTCTCAGCTATCTTTAGAACATTCTTCCACTTCCCCCCTATGGAGAGGTCATCAGGGGCTTGACGTCAAAACCAAGGAGAGAGGGTTGGGGGGTTTCTAGATGAAAAGAGGGGACTTTGGAGATTTTGAAATGTACCTTTAATATTATAATTTCACTTAATATCCACATTTTTAATACTGGGTTTAATTTGGGGTCTATTTTATCATTGGAGCAGTAAGCTGAGTTTAGATCCTAGTGGATGAGGTTACACAGAAGACAGCTTTTCTTCAGGATGGTGGGGGTAGGGGTGGGAAGTTGGGCACTATGCCAGGAAATCATATTAGAATTTCCTCAGGGCATTAGCTTTTTATTTTCCTCAAAGGGGAGCAAAGGTTAAATATGTTTGTAAAACCTTCCTCTGACTAGCTGAGTGCCTGAAAGTCTTTATGCCCAGAGAATACACTTTGGCCCCTTTTAAAAGAAAGCCCCTTATGAATCCCTGGGGGAGGAAGGTAGCTGTCGGGTGGAAACGGCCTCCTGGTTCCTGACTGGCCCTCACCAGCACACCCACGTTGTGCAGATTCTACAAGGTCACTGGCACAAGGAACTGTGGGCAGTAGGGACTAAAAATAGGCAACAACCACCACCTCCCAGACTGCTGGGCATAGTGCTGTGGGGCCAGACCCATGGGCACTGCTACTGTGAGGCCAGAGATAACTGGGCCAGGGCCCAGACATCATGCTCCCATCACCCTGGAGCAAGACCAGATGTACTGTGTCTGGAGTGCCAAACACTTTCTGTGCCTCCCCTAATTTTATCCTTTTAATGGTGTGAGAGGTTGCTACCTCACAGTTCCCTAGACAGATGGAAAATGATGCTTAGCAAGGTGCAACCAGTTGCCTAAGTTCAAGGGCAGAGTTGGGAACAGAATCCATGTCTACCTGGCTCCGGAGTGGGTGCTTTTGCCCTAGTCGGGTAGTGGGCAGGTTAGGAATTATGTTGGAAGCAAGAATGAATATACCTGAAATCTACGCCCAGTTTCCCCACATTTTGGCTCTATGGCCTGTGCAGGTCACCTACAGTCTCTGTGTCACCTTGTTGCCATCTAACCCAAATCAAATGAGATCAAGAGTGCAAGGGTTTTCGTGGCAGTGCCTGGCACTCAGCAGTGATGATAAGATTGGATAAAGGTTCGAACCCCAATCCCAGTGGGGATGGACACCTTCGAAATTCAAGACTTACCAACTGGGTGACCATGGGCAAGTCCCTTAACATGGGATCAAAGTCCAACTTCCTGGGTTCAAATCCTAGCCCCTCCACTTTCTAGTGGTTGGAGAAGCTCATCTCTCTGGGTCTCACTTTCCTTCTCTGAAATGAGGGTGATAAGAGCAGGTGCCTCATAGGCTGGCTGTGGGGATTCATTCAGGGAATGCAGACAAGGAATTGTGAAGTCCCTGAGATGCCTGTTCATGTTACTGGGTTTCCCTAAAAAAGAAGCAACCAGAATGATTTTTTCCCGTCTTCATTTGAAAACTGTGCCGGTAAGAGCATATTTATTTTGTTGAGTTTTTAAAGAAGGCAACAAGACTTCTGGTAGTGGAGAAAGAAGTAACACAGCCCCTAATTGAGCAGGAGAAACCAGCTCCACTAGAAGGTGGAGAAGAGCTTTGTTAATACAACCCACTCGCACGTCTTGGGGGTCCTTCATGAATTTGCACACTAACTATCCCTGTTGCCCCTAGACGGTGTACAACCTGGCCGATGTGGCCTGCAAGTGTCACGGGGTGTCCGGCTCATGTAGCCTCAAGACGTGCTGGCTGCAGTTGGCAGACTTCCGCAAAGTGGGCGATGCGCTGAAGGAGAAGTATGATAGCGCTGCGGCCATGCGGCTCAACAGCCGGGGCAAGTTGGTGCAGGTCAACAGCCGCTTCAACTCGCCCACCACGCAGGACCTGGTCTACATCGACCCCAGCCCCGACTACTGCGTGCGCAATGAGAGCACGGGTTCCCTGGGCACGCAGGGCCGTCTGTGCAACAAGACCTCGGAGGGCATGGACGGCTGTGAGCTCATGTGCTGCGGCCGCGGCTACGACCAGTTCAAGACCGTGCAGACCGAACGCTGCCACTGCAAATTCCACTGGTGCTGCTATGTCAAGTGCAAAAAGTGCACGGAGATCGTGGACCAGTTTGTGTGCAAATAGTGGGCGCCTGCCCATCACCCAGCCCCACTCCCAGGACCCACTTATTTATAGAAAGTACAGTGATTCTGGTTCTTTTTTCTTTTTAAAAAATATTTTTAATTTTTCCCCAAGAATTGCAACCAGAACCATATTTTTTTTTCCTTTTACCATCTAAGAACTCTGTGGTTTATTATTAATATTATAATTATTATTTGGCAATAATGGGGGGTGGGAACCAAGAAAAATATTTATTTTGTGGATCTTTGAAAAGGTAATACAAGACTTTTTCTGTTAATATAGAATGAGGGGATTACAACACACACCCCAACTTAGCTGTGTGGAGGTAATACATATCCAGAAAGTAAAGGAGATACTTTTTTTTTCTTCTCAAATATAGAGTCATATGGAATGGGTAGGATCAGTTGGAAGAGGGTGGTGCAGATCTGTGCAAGATGCTAGTTCTATGACCAAAATGAGTTGCAAATGCTCTGGTGCAAAATAAAAGGTCTTGTAACAAAAATAGAGAAAATAGGACACCGCCCCCTCCTGCCATTTCCCAGGTGCTGCCAGCCTGCTTTTATATTTTCAAAATGATGATTTAAAATATAAGCTCAAGAATCTTGATCTTCAAAGAAAAAGATATATCATATGTCTCATTTTTCTCAAATATTCCATCTACAGATGGTCTTATTCTAATAGCTGGTGCAACTTGCATAGCAGAGAGGCAAGTCCCCAGAAATTAAAAAAATTTGAAAGCTTCTGCATGGAGGCTGTGA
The DNA here is from genome assembly GCA_028644305.1 of Xerus rutilus. Taxonomy (NCBI): domain Eukaryota; kingdom Metazoa; phylum Chordata; class Mammalia; order Rodentia; family Sciuridae; genus Xerus; species Xerus rutilus. Next base: position 40,601,606 of record CM053413.1, read on the forward strand.
TTTGAAGGTGTTATCCCCAAATGATTCTGGATATTGTTTTGATCTGGGTATTGTTTTGATTTTGATTAGGCAAAATGATTTTGCCTAATATTTTGTTTGAGGAGGGACCATTGGCTTGAATGTAAAGAAATAATATCTTGTGATTTTCTTAGGGATACTTGGTTCATAAATGCTAATAATGAAAATAATGCATGAATTCCATCCACAGATCCTCAGGCCAAACAGCAAGTTGCTTGCATACAGTTCCACACTGCACCAGAACAGAAAACCCATTTGAGGAAAAAAAAGTGAAATCCACCTTCCCACTTGACCCCAAGCCCTCTCTGGTCCCTCTGTGCCGTGATGTGATGCTGGCCACGCTTCCAAACGGCAGCTCCGCTGGGTCCCCTTTGATTATAGGACAGGAAATGAAATATGAGGAGTTCCACTTGGAAAACAGTGTGCTACTTAGGAATTTTTTTTCCCTAAAACTTTTATTTTGAAGTGCAGTAACTTCATATGTTTTGATGACATTACTCAGCTAACGGAGTCCACAGAGGTGTCCCAGTGATTTGCTGTTATAATCCTGTGTTTAGACTATCCACTCGTGCTTTTCCTATTATACTGCAGGTGTACCCCAAAACTGTTCCTAATATACTTGAACAGTTGCATTTATAAGGGGGGGATGTGGTTTAATGGTGCCTGATATCTCAAAGTCTTTTGTACATAACATATATATATATACATATATAAATATAAATATAATTATATCTTGGTGCAGCCAGTGATCTAGATTTACTGTTTACTTGGGGCTTATTTCTGTCTGGAGCATTGTTGAATCCATCCAGTTGGGATTTTTCTAAAAAAAGATTTTTTTATTTTTATTTTTTTTTTGAGTCTTAAGCTTGGCCTGTGGCCCTGCGGAGCACCAGGAAGCAAGCTGGTTTCTGAGGAAGTTTGACAGTCTGACTGACTGAAGTGCATGTTGATTTGGAGACTGCTTTCCTCTTTTCTGTCCAGCTCCTTTTCTCCAGCCTCCTTTTCTTGTAGGCTGTGTGGAGAGGGCATTATTTGTTCATTGCAGGTATGGATGGTAAGAGGTACAACCCAGAACATTTCTCGTCTCTTCCTTCTCACTCTGCTTAGCTCATTCTACAGAGCGAAAACTTGGTAGCTGTCAGACTTGGTGGCACTTATTTGAATCCCTAAGGAAAACCTGGCCCATTACTTAGATAGCTAGTTAATTTTTTTTTTAAACAAGGTCACCTCTTTTCTCAAAGTGCCATCAAGTGTGTTCCTATCTCAAACTCGCATGGTTTTCAAGGTTTGGGAAGATGCTCACCACTCATACCATTTGTAGGCTTGGTGGCCTGCACATCACCTCAGCCAGCTGTGGCTCTTAATTTATTGCACAAGGATATTCACTTCCCCTCAGTTGCAGTGAATTGAAAGAAAAGATCTTGAAATTAAAAAAAGCACTAATGAGTTTAAAGTGTCACTTTTTTGGTTTTTATTCTTCAAAAACCATGAAGTACTTTTTTTTTATTTGCTAAATCAGATTGTGTTCCTTTTTAGTGATTCACGTTTATGAACAGAGTTGAATTTAACAGTCCTAGCTTTGAGAAGAAACTATTTAATGTAAGATATTCTACGTGTCATTCAGATATTATGTATATCTTCTATGGCCTTTATTCTGTACTTTTAATGTACATATTTCTGTCTGTGTGATTTGTATATTTCACTGGTTTAAAAAAACAACAAACATTGAAAGGCTTATGCCAATGGAAGATAGAATAAATAAAATATTACTTGTATATTGGTAAGTGGTTTCAGTTGTCCTTCAGATAATTCATGTGGAGGTTTTTGGAGAAGGCATGAGGGATAGCTTAGGATGACTACATGTTAAAATAATGGAAGAAGGGAGAGTTTTTACCAAAACCAAACTACTTAGAAGCTTCAAAAGATTTCTATATGTAACAGAACAAAAGGGGAATTCTCTTTTCCTATATGTGTTCCTCAAAACAAGCAAGCAAGCAGATGGCTTAAAGCTGGTTATAGGATTGCTCACATTCTTTTAGCATGATGCATATAACTTAATTGTTTTAGAGCGTGTTGCCGTTGTAACATCCCAGAGAAGAACCAAAAAGACACATGCTTTTATCCATGACCAGATTTTTAGTCAAAAAAAAAAAAAAAAGGTATCTTTGTGTTTACCACTGCGACTATTGACCTCTATGTTAGCAGGTGTGTGTCTGTATACGCCCTTTTAAAAGCAGTTTTTATGAAAAGAAAGCTTCAGTCTGCAATTATCACAAGTTTTGTGCTTTATGAAAATGTACACCGCATTCTGGCCAGCACAGCACAGATTGATACATTAGCCCTTTGCGTCGTCTTCTTTTTCTTTCTTTCTTTTTTTTTTTTTTCCCTTTCTTTCTGGATAACCTTGTAACATATTGAAACCTTTTAAGGATGCCAAGAATACATTACTCCACAAAAAAACAGTAGGCCAACATATAGAGTGTTTAAAATAGCATTTCTGGGCAAATTCAAACGCTTGTGGTTCTAGGACTCACATCTGTTTCAGTTTTTCCTCAGTTGTATATTGACCAGTGTTCTTTATTGCAAAAACATATACTGGATGTAGCAGCGTCAGCATTTTTTTTCTTCTTCTCATCCTGGAGAGCATTCAAGATCTTCCCAATACAGGAAAATTAACAAAAAATTTATATACAGGCAGCGGCAAACAGGGCCATGTTCAAAATGGCCATTATGGCCTTAAGCAAAAGCAAGATTTTGTGTCTCAGTCCAGCGTCTCTGTATAGCTTTTTTGGGGGGGTGCGCTGTCCTCCTGAGGCTGGCACTGTGAGAGTGTCAGTAGCCTCCCCAAACTTTCTCAGATGATTTTGCCAATACCAGTTTTCAATTTGTGTTTACAAAACATTATTCAAGCCGCTGGTGTCCCCAGATATGACATGATAGAAGGACACTGAGTCCTCCAGACAAGACTGGTAGGAGCTGACTTCCGTAAATCATTAGCAAAACCAGTCCCCAAAGATGGAGTGGCCCAAAATATAAATATATATATAGAGAGATAGAAAAGTTGCTTATAACTTGAAGCATATATTTAATAGAAATAAGCACCAAGGCACAGGCCTAATTACTGCATTATTGCTGTAAAAAGTATACTTTAAAATATTTATTTTTAAAAAAATAAGTGTTTTCTAGTCTCCTCTCTATGGAATGGTAAAAACAAGATGCTGTGTTTTGAAAGATAATGAACTAAATTGTTTATTCAAGAAACAGAGACATAGGAATAAAAACTTAGAAAGGGGGTCTTCTAATTTACCTGTTGACACAAACTTTTACACTTCAATCGGATGATTGGACAATGTTTTATTTTAGAAAAACATCATCAAAAATGGATGTTGTGTAATTAAAGGTCGGGTTGATTTTTTAAAAAAATGTATCACTTTGAATCTAGAAGATTGAATTAAAATGCTGTCTTAGGATTTCCAGAGCAAAAAAGGAATGAAGAAAAATTGCATCTTAGACCATTTTTATAAGCAGTGTACCATTTGCTGGGTTAGAAATGAGATAAAGATTATTTATTTTTGTTCATATCTTGTACTTTTCTATTAAAATCATTTTATGAAATCCAGGGTAGTCACGTGTATGTGTTTAGCCGACTGGGGTGCCCACTGAAGTTGATGGGGGGGGGCCCAGGTTATGCTTTAGGGCATCTAAAACAAAACACTAACATTTCAGGCGTGTACACAATATTATGTTTGTATCTCAAAAATTTATTTTGTACTTCAATATTGTTTTTTCTTTTCCTATTGCAAATTTTTCTATTTCTTATTTGCTCTGTGGCTGCTGCTAATATGTCCATGTTGTAGTGGGAGGTAATTCTTCAATCTAGACTTTTAGCACTAAGAGAGATGGGTTTGCCATGCAATTCTAGGGCAAGAAAAGAAAGAAAGAAGGATTTGAGGAAAGAAAGAAAACAGTGTCTGAGATATTCTGCTCGTTGTCTCTTTCTTGTTGCAGTGGTCGCCAGTGAGTTCCTTAGCCTTGGTACTGTTAACATGTTAGGCTGGATCATTCTGTGTTGTGGGGACTTGTGTTTAGCAGTGTGCCTGACCTCTACCCACTGGATGCTAATGGCACCGTTTCATCTGAGACAACCAAAAATGTCTCCAGATATTGCCAAATGTGCCCTGGGCAGCCAAATCAGCCCCAGTTGAAAACCATGGTTTTAGATAGAGAAACTGAGGTTTGGAACACTTGGGGGATCCAAGCTGCCCACAGTGGTGGCTGATGATGGCCTAGATTGACTTGTTTGTTTGTTTGTTTGGTATGGGGGCACTCGACCACTGAGCAACATCCCCAGCCCTATTTTGTGTTTTATGTAGAGACAGGGTCTCCCTGAGTTGCTTAGCACCTCACCATTGCTGAGGCTGACTTTGAACTCGCGATTCTCCTGTCTCAGCCTCCCAAAGTGCTAGGATTACATGTGTGCACCACCACGCCCAGCTGCCTAGATTGACTTGTGAGGGGGAGAAGGCCCTTCTGAGTTCCACTGTGTAGACTTTTCGAGGTCCTGCACCTTCCGAAGGACAGGGTTAGTAGTTAGGAACAAAGGGTCTGGAGCCAGATGGCCTGGGCTCAGATTCTAGTAATGCCACCTTGGGGGGGGGGGGCGGTGAGCTCTGTGGTTGCTCTGTGCCTCTGACTCCTTTCTTTTTACCTTGGGAGAGAGTGTGACTATTTACTTGTTCAGATTTTTGTGAAGATAAAATGGGTGTTTCCAGTAGGTTCTACTATGAGGTAAGAGCTCAATAAAATTTTAGTGAGGAGGAGAAAGGAGAAGGAAAGGGACCTAGCAAAAGCCTGAGGTCTCAGCCCAGGGAGCCTGGGGCTGCTGCTTTTAACACCCCTATGCAGGGGAGGCACCCTTCCTGTTTGGAGAGGTTGCACACTTGTGTCTTGCTGTCTACATCACACTTCCAACACTTCCAGAAGGGTTTTGTTTGACTGGCATAACATTAACAAATAACAAACAAACAAACAAAACAACACTGAAAATCAGTTACCAACATTTCCACAATGAGTATTTTTACGTTCAAATTTGGGCTTCTGGCTTGGAAAATAAAAAGAGCTGCCTTTTTATTTTCATGTGTAGTGGGTCCCACAGAGCCACAGTCACCTGCACTTAACCACAGCACTATTGACATTTTGAGCTGGACAAGTCTTGTGCAGCGGGCTTTCCTGTGTATTGTCAGCTGTGTAGCTACATCCCTGGTCTCTATGCACTAGATGACAGTAGCATCCTTCTATTTGTGACAACCTAGAATGTCTCCAGACGTTGCTGAATGTCCTCTGGAGGGCACAAATCACTCCAGGTGAAGATCACTGGTCTAAACCAAAAAGGTGTGTATTTATATGCAGGCCAATGAGTTTAAAACAGAGAAATAAACAGAAACAGATTCGTCTTTCAGTGCAGAGAAATACACATCACAGCTCAATGAAATACTCAATAAGTATATGAAAGCCACGTTCCTCCCTGGATTTCACTCTACCACTCAACTGCAGTGTCCCCTCCACTGAGCTCTTGAGTCTTTCTGATCTTAGCATCCTCAACTGAAGCATGGGGACAAAAGCAACCATCTGATTTGGGTTGAGATTTAAATAACATGACAACCCACAGTAGTATTGACTTAATTAAAGGTGGAATTAGTTTTAAAAACAATTCATCATCAGCTGAATTTCCTAGCCAGCCTAAATTTCCTGCGTGTGGGTAACTAGACGTGAGCTCTGTTCTCAGGTACTTGTCACTGAGCTACAGTTTCTAGAGAGCATTCCATTGCTCTCAGACCCTGGGAGATGCTCAGCAGGAAGTGTTTCATGGCCAGACAAGTTTGGGAAATGGTGAATGATGGATCATTGCCCCGCTGAGAGATGTATGATGTTCATTAGCATATTGGCAGCACTATAATCAAAGAACGGCAGGAAGGAAATGTGCCATTGAACTCCCACTTGGTAGGACACTCCCCACTTCCCCTCACTGAGCCCTTGATACCGTCCCCTGGGCCAGCGGCTGGGAGGTGCTGGTACAGAGCACCCCTTTCCTTGGTAGGTTCTGTGAACATGTGTTCCCTTGATGTCAAGAGCTGTCTGGCTTGCTTGACACTTGTGACCACAGAAGGAGGGAGTGCTACCTGGGAGCATTGTCTGGAGAGCTGGGGTCTGTCCTCCTTACTGACATATGGCCACCTTGTGGGTGGCTAATCCACTTCACAGTCTGGGTGATGAGATAATGTTTCAGTCAGCTTTTTCACTGCTGTGACCAAAAGACTCATTTTAAAAGAGGAAAAAGAACCAAAAGAACCATTTGTGACCAAAAGAACCATTTTAAAGGAGGAAAATCTTGTTTGGGACTTAGATTTTAGAGGTCTCAGTCCATAGATAGCTGGCTCCATTGCTCTGGGCCTGAGGTGAGGCAGGATATCATGGAGGAAGGGTGTAGTGGAGGGAAGAAACAGCTCGGGACATGGCACCAGGAAGCAGAGAGAGCTCTGCTCACTAGGGACAAAACATAAATCACAAAGGCACGCCCCTATTGACCTGCCTCCTCCAGCCACACCCTACCTGTCTGGTTACTGCCCTGTTCATCCATTCAAGTGATTAATGCACTGATTAGGTTAAGGCTCTCATGACCCAATCATTTCATTCCTAAGCTTTCTTTCATTCTCTCACATATGAGATACTTCATATCTAAACCATAACAGATGGAGAAGCTAGTACTCTGGGAGGTTGAGAAGAGAGTCCTGAAACTTGTACCAAGAGGTGCGGGACAGACCACGGAAACAGAATGAGGATAGGAAGAGGGGAAAGGAAAGATGTAAAATATGGAGGAGGCAGATGAAGGAAAGAGAGGATCCAGATGTCCTTGGAGCACTTCAGACAATCTCATTTCTACTAACTTAAAAAATAAAAAGTAAAAGCTCTGGAAGAAAGGAATATTTGATAAGCATTTATTCCTGTCTGGCACTTGCTAAGGATTTTATCTTTTTTTTTTAATGTTATTTTTGTTGTAGATGCACACAATGTCTATTTATTTATTTTTTATGTGATGCCGAGGATCGAACCCAGTACCTCTCACATGCGAGGCAAATGCCCGAGCCCCAGGATTTTATCTTTCATCTCACTTAAGTTAGATTCCCAAGAATCTCTGTCCCTCATGTGGTAGCTAGAGGAATGGGAGTTTGGAGAGTTCCAGTTGACTCAGGAGCTGACTTGTCCACCAAATATCCATGTTCTCCCTCTATAAATGTGGGGTTGTCACAGGAAAATGACAGCCTAACCAGATACTGCATTTCCTGGCTCTTTGCATCCAAGTATGGCTGGACATGACTCACCAGTGGAAGGTGACAGGAAGTGCTACATGTCAGTTTTGGAGTCCAGGTTTTTGAGAAGCCACTATGAATTCTCCACCATGTCTTTCCTTTCCACAAGCCCGAAGTCTTAGGGCTTGATGGAGCCACAATATGGAAGAGACCTGAGTTCCTGACTCACCAGAGGGAGAACAGCCAAGGACTCACCAGAAACCTTCTCCTTAGCTGGGCTGTGATAATATTATAACTTCTATTGTAAGTCACTGAGATTTGGGAATCTGACATAATCATTAGTAATTTCAACACGTTGCCTCTCCTGGTACTTCCTGAGGCTGTCATGCAGTCCCCAAACTCCATGTGGCTCTCCTACCCATGTATTCACCCCCCCGGGGAAACCAGCCCCTGAGAAGTATGCCGTTGCACCCAGAGAGTCCGTTCCCTGGGAAACATGGACATGTTCTAATTGGTGCAAACTCATCAGCAAGAATCCTCCCACCTCCATCAATCTGGCTCTATGCTTTGCTCTTATTAGCTGTGTGTCTTCTGGCCAGTTACTTAACCTTTCTGTACTTCAGTCTTCTCATCTGTAATGTAAAGCTGTGATAATGTTATAGGGTGATGGTGAGGTTGCTAATCCCATAATCAAAGGGCCTGACAGCAGAGTAGCTAAAATGATGGTGGTGGCCATTGCTGGTATCCTGGGAACAACTAGCTATCTTCTCATCTCATCAGGGGCTTCCAATGACTCATGAACTTCCCTGATTCAGAGAATTGCAGGGCTCTCTCTTCCAGGCATGGGAAGGGGGCTCCTGAAGGCTCTTGATTAGGCTCAGGCTGCGAAGCACAGGGCAGGCAGGCGGAGGAGGGGCTCAACCTCAGCTTTGAATTGCCAATCACCCCCATCCATGGGAAAGGCTGCAGAATGCTTTCCTATGTCTCAGGAGAGATCTAGAACACCAGCAGCACGGGACTCCCCTCCTGTCTACAGAGCAAGCCTGGGGAGAGAGAAAGGATCCGGCTCAGGAGGTGAGATCAGCTCTGTGGTCCTACACCAGCATCCTCAGCACACCAGGCTTCAGACCTCAGAATTTCCTGGAGCAGGAAGCTGTGCCTTGAGCAGGCCACCAAGCTTCCTCTGGGCCTCAGTGTCCTCTATAAAATGAAAACAACTCCTCTCAACCATAATAGAGGTTTATTGGGTCCCCCATATAAAGCCCTTTCATATACTGAGCTTTGTGTTAGGTATTTGCATTCACATTATTTTGTTTGAACATGTGGTACCTGAAAAAGGAAACGGAACTCGTCCCCTGTTACTGATGGAAGAAAGAGAAGTTCCAGAGGATTCCCTCCTCAATCTGTAGAGCTAGCAGGAAGCAAAGCCACGTCTGTCTGATTATATAGCCTGTGGCTTCCCAGTAGGATCTAGTGCCTTTAACATGCAGGAAGAGAAAAATGGAGTCCCAGAAATGCTGGCCACCTAAGGTTGTATTCCTGACCCAAAGTTACCTGGACTCTTTTTCCATCGGAGGTCACATCAGAGTTTTTCACACTTAAGTCACTGGAGGGCTGCAATGGCTGTCAGGCAAGGGGATCTATCTCTGTATCTGAGCCAAGGTGAAGAGAATTCTGGAGCCAGATTTGGAGTCTGGCCCCCAAACCCTTTCACTGCCTGGGTTCTGGCTACCATTTTGCTGTGTAGCTTTGAGAAAATCTTTTGTCCTCTCTGGGCCATTCCTGGACATGTGCACAGTGGTTTGGAAAGGGTCACATCAGTGAAATCAAACCTCAGGAAGCTGATCTTATGTTAAGTTGGAAAATAAGACCTTAAACTCTTGTCTTTGTGAATAAAATTAAAGTAAACGTAATCTGGCCTACATTGCTTCAGCCTGGCTCTGGCAACATGTTGAGGAGGCATTTCTTTGGCAGGTCCTCTTCCTTCTCAGACCCATGCATGCATCCTATCCCACCCAGATGCCCTTTCCAGCATGGGGTGGGGCACCAGAAAACAAGGTGCTTTGGAATCAGAAACACCTGCCAAGTTTCTAGACTTTTCTGAGCCCTAATTTTTTTGTACCAGGGAAGGAACCCGGGAGTGCTTAACCACTGAGCAATACCCCCAGCTCTTTTTATATTTTATTTAGAGATAGAGTCTCGCTGAGTTCCTTAGGGCCTTGGCAAATTGCTGAGGCTGGCTTTGAACTTGTGATCCTCCTGCCTCAGCCTTCTGAGCCTCTGGGATTACAAGGGTGCACCACCATGCCCAGCCCTTTCTGAGCTTTCATTTCCTCATCTGTAAAAGGGGCAAACCCTATTTACCATGCAGGGGCTTTGGGAGAGTTACACAGGAAGTAGTTTGTGCAGAGAGAAGCCTATGTCATCACTTGATCATGGTGTATATTATCATCATGATTGGCAAGCCTTTTCTTCAGCTGGGACCCCTTTCTGCCCTGGAGAGAGCTGCCTGATACATTACTTAGTGGCAGATAACTCCGTGGCTAGTCTAATATGCCACTTGGCTCATTGTCTCTGTGAGCCTGTGTTTGCTGAGAGAATAGATGCAAAGAGGGCACTTCTCAGTCCTTGGCCCCAGCCCCAGAAGTCTTTAATAGAGGGATTTCTGGCATGGAGCTGGATTTCCTTTGCTATGGCCTCTTCTGACTTACATGATTTAGCCTGTGCATGGGGCTGTCTGGGTTTATTCTTCCTTTCCACATGTCCCCAGTGCCTCTGTGTGCCAGGTCTTTTGCTGGGTGCAGAAATTGGAATGACCCACCACTTCTTACAGGGGCTGGTCTATTAATAGGTGCAATCCCAGGGAGGACCAGGGAAGAATCCCTATGCTGGGTTGGCATCCCTCTGCTGGCAGAAAACCCACCCTCCACGTACATTTTCAATGAATGGTTTCAAGCACTTGGATTGGAGGCTTGGAAACCAAGAAACCAGTTCTAAGTGTTTTCACCTCTCCTAAATTTCATTAGGGCTGACAATTTGTATATCCACTTACAGTGTAATGTGATTTGAATGGCTGACCTAACTGTTAGAAAAGAAGGGTCCCCTGGGCGTGGTGAGTAGGGGAGGCAGCTGGAGATGCTTCCCAGGCAATGGGCCCTCCCCACAACAGGGTGCTGTATTTTAAAGACAGCTTGATGGACGGGGTGTCCACCCTGGAAGATGGGAGGGGCGGCCTCTTGGCCGCCTTCCCTCTTCACCCTGCAATCACTTTTGTTCCTGGAGGCTGAGCTATCTTGGAGTTTTCGGCATGCAATAAAACATACTTGACCACAAGGCCCTTGTCGAGCCAGCACGGCGAGAGTTGAACGCCAAGCCGGTTGGCGTGATCGTCTGCATGGTTAGGCGGAATTGATAGTGTGTGTCCGGCTTCGTGGCTGGCCTTTTTGTTTTGGCTTAGTAACTAAAACAGAACTGATGCCTAAGAGATAGGATGTTCCCTTTTATTTGATCCCCTATCAACGTTTTCCTCTGTGTGTGTGTGTGTGTGTGTGTGTGTATAGCAGTTATTATATCTTGGAATTGAATCGGTGTGTGCTTGAATCTTCTCAGGCTTGTCACTTTCCCTAAGTATCAATTTCCTCATCTATAAAACTAAGCTGGTGCTTCCTGCCTTGCAGAATTAATTAGGTAAACCCTCTAAAATGGCACTGTCCGATAATGGAGACATGAACCCCCGGAGCGATTTCAATTTTAAATTAATAAGAAGATTCCATTCCTCAGTTGAGCCACCCACATTTTATAATCATCAAAGGGCAGTGTAGCTATAGGAAACTTTCCCATCATCGGAAAGTTTTGGACAGCACTGGCTTAGAACTGCACCTGAGCCCACTATGTACTCAATAAACACCTAAAAGAGAAAGTGTAGCCTTCACTGTCTTTCACTAGTGTAGAAATTGTCAGAAATAGACATTACAGTGAGTCGTTCTCTCAGAATTTTAAATTTGAAATTCTCAAATGAGTCCGATGAGCTGTCTTATTCTTGAGAACCACCCCCACCTCCCAGTCGCGTCTTATACACCACTAAACTCTCTTGTTTAAACATGAGAGAATCCTTCCCAGAAAGGCAGAGGAACTGCAAGAACAGCACAGATTGCCAACAGTGGGCCAAATGCCACAGGTGTGCAGAGATCCAGAGGTCCAGGAGGCAAGAGTAGAAAACAAGATGGAAACCAAGTCATTGAAAGACCCTTTCAAGGTCTTCTGGAATCCAAGGAGGCATCAGAGTGGCTGAGGGGATGGGGGTGGGGGTGTGGAGGGGTCTGGGACAAGAATTTGTGAATTCGCTTTTGCAATGGTTTCCAAATTTGACAACACTTCAGAACTGACTAAGATATTCATGAAATACCAATTCTAGGGCCCTCCCTTGGATACACAGAGGCATTCTGCTTGGAGTGAGTCCTGGGAGTCTTTTTCTGGGCTCCTCAGGTAAGCTCAAAGCAGCCCCTTGGAGCTCTGTGCTCCTGCTCCTAGTCAACCGGCTCATTGGCTCTCAGATTGAACACTGCTTTCCTGGTGGGAGGATCTGATTGGTCCAGTTGTCTGTCCGTTGCCCAATCAGCACAGTTTGGGATGGAGCTGCGGGGAGCTGGGCAGCTGAAGTAGGATTCCTGGGTGCTGAGTTCCTAGAAAGTACCATATGATCCAGCAAACCCTCCACTGGGTATATATCCCAAAGAATTAAAAGCAGGAGATCATGAAGAAGCAGCTACACTCTCTTGTTAGTGGCAGCATTATATATACTAGTGAAGACATGGGAGCAGCCTAAGTGTCCAATGGACAAACAGATAATGAGAAAGTGGCTTGTACATACAATGAAATATTATTCAGCCTTACAAAAGAAGGAAATGCTGCCATGTGAGACAACATGGATGGACCTGGAGGAGGTTATGCTAAGTGAAATAAGCCATGCACAGCAAGATGCTGCCTGATTCACTTATATAAGCGTTACAGTTTGGATATGAGGTGTCCCCCAAAAGCTCACATGTGAGACAATGTGAGAGGGTTCAGAGGGGAAATGAGTGAGTTATGAAAGATTTAACGCAATTAGTGAATTAATCACCTGATGGGAGGTAACTGAAGGCAGGTGGGGTGTGGCTGGAGGAGGTGGAGCATTGGGGGCATGTCTTTGGGACATACATTTGTATCTGGCAAGTGAAGATCTCTCGCCCTTCTCCCCTCCCCCTTTCCTTCTCCCTTTCTCCTTCTGATCATCATGTGAGCTGGTTCGCTCCACTGCACTCTTCTGCCATGATGTTCTGCCTCACCTGGAGTCCCGAGGAATGAAGCCAGCCTTCTATGGACCTCTGAAACCGTGAGCCCTCAAACTTTTCCTCCTCTACAGTTGTGCTGGTTGAATCCTTTAGTCACAGCAGTGTAAAAGCTGACTGCAACAATAAGGTATCTAAAATAGACTCATAGAAACGGTAGAACGTGTTTATCAGGGGGTCGGGGGTATGCAGGTGTACAGTTGTGGTCTTATGAAATGCCTCAATTGTAGAGAACAGCTGGACCACATTGTGCCTATAGTTAACAATGCTGTATTGCGCTCTTAAAAATATAATAAGGTAGATCTCATGTTGTGTTCTGAGAGAGAGAGAGGATGGAGGAAGAGTAAAGAGAATTGAATTTTAATGAAGTGTTTGGACATGCTAACACATTTCCTTTGGGGGAAATGCCATTTTCATTGCATTATTTTGTGACCTCTAGGGGAGCCGTGAAGTAATTCGTTACATAGTACACAACTGATAGCTAGAGTTTCCTTCCTTTAAGGGGGAATCATGTGAAAGCATCTCTCTTAATGTTGAGGGTGTTGTTGTTTTGCAACATTTTAATAAAACAGTTAATCCTGTGAACATAGGATATTTAAAGGCTTCTTCAAGTATCTAACTGGATGGACTACAAGGATCCTCATTTTTCAGACATAACATCCTCTTTCACAGTTGAAAGGATCAGGCAAAGTTGGTCATATGCATGTATAGAAATGAACATAGTGCACCAAAGTGTTCCCAGTAGTCCTTCTAAATGGCAGAATTTGTTTTTAATTTTATTAATCTTTTGTTCTAATTTTTAAAGACAAACAAATTATTTTTATGATAAAGATTTTTTAAAATATAAAAATGGATACATGAAGTCATGATCGACATATTGAGTAATTACCTGTCCAAACACTTTGGGAAAGGATACCTTTGTGCTTGAAGGCCAGAGAAGGGTAAGCTTCTAAGGGTCCAGGACAGCTCAGCAGTTTGGCAATTGGGAATCTTACTCTGTAAGATGTAATAAAAGGAGCAGTCTTCTAGGCTGGCTCCTGAGAATCCAACTGGATACGCACAAGGAATTTTTCCTGTATACCTAGAATGGTACCTAGCACCTACTTAATGTGCCGTTATTGACTGATGACTGAATAAATCAATGAAGAATGAACCTAAGACGCTAAAGAATCTAAATTGCACTCATGACTTCACATGGTGAAACTTGGGGAAGGAGATTATTGGTCAACTTTTTGTTATAGTGACCAAAATAGCCAACAAGAAGGATTTAGAGGAAGAAAATTTTATTTTAGCTCAAGGTTTCAGGGGTTCAGTCCATGGTTGGCTGGTTCCTTTGCTCTGAGACTGAAGTGACACAGAACATCATGGCAAAAGGGCATGATAGAGGAACACTGCTCAGCTCACGGCAGCCAACAAGCAGGAAAAAAGAGGAGCCAGGGACAAAAGAAAATCTTCAAGGTCACAACCCCAGTTACTTACTTACTTCCTCCAGCCTACAACCCATCTGCCTATTGTTACCATTCAGTTATCTATTATTTATTTATCTATTATTTATTAGTTATCAAATTATTTATCTATCAAGTGGATCCATCTACTGATTAGGTCACAGCTCTCCTAATCTATCATCTCACCTCTGAACATTGCTGCCTTGCCTATCTTGGGCTTTCTGGGGAAATGAGTCAAATCTAAATCATGATTAGGAGAATCAAAGGACAGTTATTTGGTCCAGAGCATTTGGATTCCCTTTGGTGTCTGATCTGGGGCTGGAAGAGCAAGGGACCTCTAGATAAGCAATGGGGACACTGGTGGTTGAAAATCTGTGCAAATAACAGCACAAATCAGGCTACCTGGCCAGGAGTCTGGGAGAATGAAGTGATCTGAGCCTTGGGAGGCCTTTTTGCTTGAGGAAGCTGGCCAAGGATGACTGTGTGGCCCCAGTGTGGTGACGCTATCCTGTGTTTCCCCCTTTCCTATGGATCTGTTTTCCCAGGGATTTGAAAATGTAAATGAATTGATAGCAACTTCCTCATATGCACTTGATATCTTTGTGGTAAAGGGAAATTTTATTATGTAGTGTCTCTCTTTACACCTAATATTTATACCTCAAAATTTATTGGGTTCAGTATTAATATGGCTATAATATTCTCTTTTTTTTGGTTGGTATTTGTCTTTTTCAATCCTTTTATTCAACTGCTTTGTTTCTGTAGGTTTTAGGCACTTCTTTGAAACATCCAGAGTCTGAGTCTGACACTCTTTGTTAACTGAATCCTTCTATGGGTTTTAATCATTGCCATATTTTTAACTTGCTGTCTAACCATCTGGTTGGTAAAAAGCATTTAAGTCGGTATCAGCGATCTTCTGGCCTGTTCTTCCCTCAGATCCCTGCCCCATTCCTTCCTAAATCATTACCAACAAGCCCCTCATCTCAACATCAGAATCTATCATTTCCATCTTGTGAATGTAACTTTCAATTACATGAACATGGTACCAGATTTGCAGTACCAAATTATTTCAGATAATTAATTTTTATTTTCTCTAAGACAGAGTTTTGCATGTTTTGGCATATTGTAGATAATCATATTCATGTAATATAGCAACTGTGGATTTTATAATCCACTGACTACCCTAAAATAGGGATTCTTTTTCTTTTTTGGGGGGGAGGTGGGAGCTTCAGCTCTCTATGAATGGAATTCCCTCTACTTCTAACATGTACTTGTCCTTTGCTGGACTTTTTTAAAAAAAATATTTAGGTTTTGTGAACATTTAAAAAAATTAATGCAGACAAGTGTACAAGGTCATTTGTGATTTGATTCAATAGGTGGTAATTTAGTTAACTGCTAGATGAAGTTTCCCCTCCTATTCCATATGGAAAGTAATGAAGAATATAGTCAAATAAGTATTTTGCATGGGGCTATTTTGTCCTATAACGAGTAACCTGTATTTCTACCCATCAGTTTTACTGCAGCTGGTTGTAGTAAAGTTTGACCTGGAGAAGCTTAATTTCCAATTCTGTCTGCACAGCTATTGCTAGAGTGATCTGGGTCAATTACAAACTCTCCTTCAGTCTTAGTTTTTCTGAATACAGAACTAGGAGTGAAATTATTTCATAAGATTAAATAATAAATAAGATCTTGCATGTAAAGAGCAAGTTACTTGGAAACAATAAATGTCAGTATTTGCTTCCTTTTTGGCTTATCTCTTCTATAAAGCTGTTCAAATCTCTGCTTTATTTATTTTGCTAGCCGCAAGTCAGTATCACAAACCACAGTTGAACTTAATACTGCATTTCTTGAAAACAAATGTCTAATCTTGGTGAGAGTTAAATCCATTAGAACATTTCTCCCACATTTTCAAAATTTCCCAAACCAGATTATCAGAACCTGTGTACTGATTATTTCTCATGAATTCAGATAATGCACCAAAAAAGTATTGTAACTCCTTACCAAAAGATTAAAAAGAGATAATACACGATGCTGGTGAACATGTGGTGAGATCAGTATTCTTACACATACATCACTCATAAAATGGCTCAGGCAGTCATTTCCAGTATTCTCGCTGCTAGGAGTCCATCATAAGGAAGTAATCAGGGATAGGTGGGTGAATAAAAATTTATGTAGCAGGATGTTCATTGCAGCATTATTTATGGTTGTGTGTTATTAGAAACTCCTTAAATGTCTAACAATAGGGAAATGGCTAAATACACTATGACACAACCAGATGATAAAATATTATTCTCTTCTTAAAATGTGGTTTATAAAGAATTTTAATGACAAGGCAAATGGTTCTGATATAATATTGAAGGGGAAAGGCAGGCCACAAAAGAGCATGTGCAGCATGAGCCCAGCTCTGGAAGGATCTTAAAGCAAGTTTCTGTCTTCAGACGAGGGGAATGCACCAAACATGGATGGTGTGTTGTTCCTGAAGGGGAGGTTTAGCATGTATTATCTTCCTCGTATTTAACAATATTTTCTACAATTTGCACTATTTTGTTTTGGGGAAGAGCAGCTGTGCTGTGAGTTTTTTTTGTTTTTTTTTTTGTAAAGCATGTTCCAGACTCCATGAGGTGAAAGCCTTCAGGAGAACATCCTGCTTGGTCAGTGTCCAGCAGGCCCCCAGACTTCATGCACAACCTCCTATAGCCCTATCTTGACTAAGGCATCCAAGAGAGTTGGTGGGGAGGCTGACTACCTGCATTAACCTGAGGAACCCTGAGGACTGGAGATTCCTGTGAGGCTGGTCTCCATCATTCTTCCCCTTCTGAGGTTTTTGCAACAGTGAATGGAAGCAGATTCATACTTACTCCTCTCTTGTCTACTTGGGCTAATGGAATGCCATAGACTGGGAGGCTTAAACAACACAAATTTGCTTTCTCACAGTTGTGGAGGTGAGGGATCCAAGATGAGGGTGCCAATGTGGTTTTCTGGTAACAGGGCTCTCTTCCTGGTTTGCATATTGTTATGGTTTAGATATTAGTTGTCCTCCAAAAGCTCATGTATGAGACAACGCAAGAAAGTGTAGAGGAGAAATGATCAAGCCATAAAAACTGTGATCCAATCAGCAAACTGATCCCCTGATAGCATTAAGTGGGTGGGAGCTGAAGGCGGGTAGGCTATGGCTGGAGGAAGTGGGTTGTTGGGGTGTGGCTTTGGGGTGTATATTTTGTATTTGGCACGTGGAGTCTCCCTCTGCTTTCTGATAATCATGTGAGCTGCTTCCCTCCACCACACTATTCTACAATGATGTTCTGCCTCACCAGGAGCCTTGAGGAAAGGAGCCGTCTATGGACTGGAACCTCCAAAATAGTGAGCCCTCAAATAAACTCTTACTCCTCTACAATAATTCTGGTCAGGTCTTTTAGTCACAGTGGTGAAAAAGCTGTCTAAAACACATATGCTGTGTCCTCACTTGAGGGGCTAGAGAGTGAAAGTGTGGGTAAGCAAGCTCTCTGCTGTTTCTTTTTATAAGGGTACTACTAATCCCATCATGGGGGCCCACCCTCATGACCTCATGCAACCCTAACTGCCTCTCATAGACCTCATCTTAAAATGCCATCAGTGTGGGGTGGTTAGAGATTCAACACAAGAGCTTTGGGAGGGACAGAGTCAGTCCTAACACTGTCATCCAAACCCCTCTGTCCTGCAGCCTGCAGCCTCATGGACCTTGCTAGAAACTTAATCAGGGGGATTGAGAATGGCCTAGGGCCCACTCCTCATACTACAAGGTCTCATAGCGAGTGGAAGACAAGGCGGGATAATTATTAATGTCAATAGCTACCACTGACAGAACACATATTCCATGACACCTGTGGACACTGTCTTAAGGACAGTTCTTACACCAATCACCGAATCCTCACAACTCCAATGTAATCATTTCCTTTTACAAATAAGGAAACTGAGGCCTAGAGGGGTGAAGAAGTTTGAAATGCAATCCAAAATCAGAGAGAAACTTGCGCTCTTGTGTTTCTTGTAGCACTCCACAGAATCGCCAGGATATGGAGTCAACTTAAATATCAATGGAGAATGGATCAAGAAAATGTGATATTCATAGCGATTACCTATCTATCTATATAATGCTATCCAGCATTGAAGTGTAAAACCCTGTCATTTGCAACAATAAGGATGGACCTGGTGGCCATCCTGTTAAGTGAAATAAGTCAGTCATAGAAAGACAAGCTCTGCATGATCTCACTCATATGTGAGCCTAAAAAGATTGCTGTGACAGACGTGGAGAGCGGAATGTTTCCCAGAGGCTTGGGGCAGCAGAGAGGAAGAGGACAAGAATAAGTTTTGGTGTTCTATGGCCCAGCAGGGTAAATAGAGTTAACAATAATGCACTCTATATCTGAAAATAGAGGGGAGAATTCTGAATGAACTCACTGAAATGTGTAAGGTGATGGATATGCTAATTACCAAGCTGATCATTATTCAGCGTACAAGACATTATTCAGCGAATCAAGACATCAAATCGTACTGCATATTATAAATGTGCACAAATATTATATGTCAATCAAAAAAAAAAAGAGAAAGAAAAAGAAAAAGGAAGCTTGCATAAAGTCACAGAGGTAGAAAGTGGGATTCAAAACTTTGCCCATCTGTGCTCTCATGACACTGTCACTGCAGTCTAGAGACCAGCTGTTTGGGTTCAGAGCCTGGCTCTGACTGATACTGAGAAAGTTCTTCTGTCACTCAGCCTTTTCTGTTTCTTCACTGTAAAATGGGGATGATTATTTCCACCTGGGGCTGCTGCATGGCTTCAACACTGCAGGTGAAAGTGCTCTGTGGACCGCAAATGGCCTCGGACAAGAGGGGCTCCCTGCAGCCTCAAATGCTTTTGGTGTCCCATGAGCCACCGCGCCGGCTCCTAAGAGGGAAAGCATGGGACTCAACTGACGAATGGAAGGGAAGCCTGAGGTGGGGGGGGGGGGAACGGGGGCGAGGGGGCGGTGCCTGCATACTTGGAGGTGGAGCCTGCATCCTGAGAGGCGGGGCCGCCAGGGACGGAAGCTCCCGGGAAAATTGCTGGAGCAGGGAACACGCAGCCCCTGCGGCTCTGCCCAGTGCCGATGCCTGGCAGGTGTGCAGCTTCAGAGTGAGAGGCTGGGCTCAGTGGGCCCACACCTGTTGGGCATTAGCACCAAGGTGAGGTGGGAGGGGTCAGACAGCCACCAACTCCAGACGGAGGGGCAAGTCCAGGCCCATGTTCCTTGCACCCAGGAGCCAGGAGCTCATTAAAGAGGAGGGGAAGGAACAATTACTGCAAACTTCTGAAGGTAAAGACCTGGAAGAGTGGGGGCTGAAGGGGACTGTGCTCTACCTGGGGCCCTGGCATGCCAGGAAGGCAGAAGGGATGAAAGGAGGAAGGAGATGGCTCCCAGGGTTACTTACTCTGGTCAGGATGAGGCTGGTTAATCAACCAGGGTGGCCTAGAAGACTAGAGACAGTGACCTGAGCTTGGGCTTGACATGACCTGAATGGGGCGCATTGGCGAGTTCCGGAGCAAGAAAGAGCAGAGGGAGGTGGAGCTGGTGATTGGGTTGCCCAGGCTTGAGGGGGAGGAAGAAACCCCAAGCTGTGGCTGTGACTGGGTCCTAGCCCTAGGGATTACCATGTCCTTTATCCAGAATGGTGCTGTCAAAAACAAATACAATGCTAGCCACATAAGCAATTTGAAAATTCTCCAATAGCCTGTTACAAACAGGTTTTTTTTTGTGGGTGGGGGGATACTGGGGCTTGAACTCAGGGGCACTCAACCACTGAGGCACATCCTCAGCCCTATTTTGTATTTTATTTAGAGACAGGGTCTCACTGAGCTGTTTTTGCTGAGGCTGGCTTTGAACTCAAGATCCTCATGCCTCAGCCTCCTGAGCCTCTGGGATTACAGGTGTGCACCACCGTGCCTGGCCACAAACAACAAAATTTGAATGATATATTTTATTTAGCATAATATGTCAAAGATATTCCAGTATTTAATAGATCTGAAAATTATTGAGGTATTTGTCTTGTAAGTCTTTGAGATTGGGTGGATTTCACGTAGTTTATCTCAGTTCAGGCTAGCCACATGCAGGTGGCTCATGGCTGTGGCACTGGATAGGGCAGGTGTAGACCTAGAAAAATCTATGTGATGTTGACCAGAGATAGGCCCTTTCCTCACAGTTCCAAATCATTCCTTTCTTGACTGCCACTGGAGGTAGACATGGACTGGAGACTTATGTTCTCTTCTGATTCTGGGACAGGGGAGGTGGGACCTCTGGCCACCATCTTTCCTTACTGCTCTACTAAGTTTGTGGGTTGGGTGGTCTCTGTTGCACACCCAGAGTTGAGGATTAACCTTGCATTTCTCAGGGATATTCCAAAGGAAAGAGGTGTTAAAACAAAACATTAACTTGACTCCTGTTTCTGGAGTTGGACTGGGCTGAGGAAGTAGATCTTTTAGTCTATGCCATGTTCACTTGAGAGGGCAGAGTGGGAGATTTAATTTGAAAACCAGATTTGATTTGGGAGCTACAGCTAAAGTTCTAAAGAAACTGAATTTAAAACATCAGCTGCTGGTTGTGACAGGTAACCAGGTGCTATGGATAGGAATTTACCTCTGATGTCAATCTTCTGGGTCTCCTTGGTTTGGGAGGAGAGGGATTATCTGGGAGACTGGTGTGATGTGGAAATGAAGCAAAATTGGAGTTAGGTAATTTTAGGTTTGAGTTTCAACTTTATGACTTTGGATGGGAGGTGTTGCCCTCTCAGTGTCCTGGTCTGTGAAACGGGGACATGAATACTTAAGATTTGAGGGTTTATTCATAGGATAAAATGAGAGAATGTGCATAAAGTTCTTTACCTGGAACATGAAACCTGAGTCATTGGGAAATAGGTTGCAATTACTGTTATTACCATTATTATTCATGGAGCAGGGCCTGGGTTGAGTTTGTGGTTTGGGTCAAATGAGGGAGGTGAAGTGGGAAGGTCACCTTACCAAAGCAAGTCTGAAAGGGGGTCTCTGAGGGACGAGGGCACAGCCAGAGGCCTCCAGATGGGCAGGGCAAGTGTAGGGGCACAGCCCAGGGCTCTTGTGGGCAGTGCTTGGCTGTGATCGTGAACTTCACTGAGGGGTCATCCTCTTCTCCAGGGGTTTCCAGCTGCACCTCCCATGTCCAGAGGTACCCAGATATTTTCCAAACCAATCTGACCCCTTTCTAATGTGTTCCAGATGCATTCATGAGAAACAATGTGGAGCTGAGCAGGAAGTTGCACATTTTAGCTCCATGTTGGGCCAGAGGGTTTTGCCCTGTTCCAAGGGAGGGGTTACTTCTGCTCCCTTGCTTCCCTTTATGTCTCCAGGGAGGACCATTTAGAGTGACAGGGTTTGTTTGAGAGAGACATGTTTGCCCTCAGATCTATCAGTGGGGCTTTAATGCACTCATTTTTTCAATGTTTATTGAGAACCTATTATGACTTAGTCTGTATTTTCTCAATGATTAATAGCTTATGAAAGTAGTTTTGATCTAGTGGATTCTCTGAAAAGATCTTGGTTCAGGGACCACACTTGAGAAACTTCTATTTCAAAGGAAATGTACATGGAGCTATGAGAGCTTTAAACAAGGTAACCTAACCAAGGCTTGGAGACAGGAGACTAGATGAAAAAGGAGGGCATTAGAGCATTTTAGACACAGGTAAAGCATGTGCAAAGGCCCAGTGGTAAGGGAGGACATGGCACCCTGGAAGAGCTAAAAGACGACCTCATGAGTACTCTGCCTGGGTTATACCCATTTGCTGTGATCCCATCCACATCATTCTTTAAATCCTTCTAGAAAGTTGTTGAGATGCTGTCACATACAAAACAGAGTATATCACTTCCATCTTGGCAGTCTTAAAGGGGGATCACATATTCGTTTTACTGTTTGGCGTTGCTGTGATGAGTGCTGTGGCAGGGGAGTGGGTGAGGCTCTGCATGAGGAGGCTCCTGTAGCTTCAGAGGAGGCAGACTCTCTTAACCCTGCCCACTGCTGGGCAGAGAAGGACCAAGCCAGGCCCTCCCAATCCCCGAAGACATTCTTTCCTGGGATCTGCAAAAGTCAGGCTCCACCCCATACTTCAGCCACACCACTGAGCCCACCCAAACACAGGCGTGCTTTTTCGTGAGTAGGGTCATCTGCAGATGGATTGAGAGGGTGGGGATCCAGGTCTGGTCTCAGGCATCCTGGGCTATTATATCCTCACCTGACCAGGGACAGATTCCTGCCTGCTGTGGACCCAGGACGGTCCACCAGCCCACTGGTTCTTGTTCCTGCTCATGCTCTCATCTTGGATTTCAAGGACAGCTTAGCTGTGTGGTGGAAAGAATACCAAATCACATGCCCTCCCAAGGTCAGTTTTACCCCAACATGGAAAGCAGGTATAGACAGGAGAATAGCCTGGCAGGGAGGGGTTCAGGAGCACACTCCAGGTCTGCATCCTGGTTCTACCTGCTGACAGCCAGGGAAGGGGGTGAGCCACATATTACAATTTGCTCTCCCTAAAAGTAGGATAAGAAGATCCACCCAATAGGTTGTAAAAAAATAAATAAATACTGCCAGTAAATGGATGGAACTGGAGACTGTCATGCTAAGTGAAATAAGCCAATCCCAAAAAACCAAAGGCCAAATGTTCTCTCTGATATGTAGATGCTAACACACAATAAGGCAGGGGGTGGGAGGGAAGAATAGAAGTTCATTGGATTAAGCAAAGGGGAATGGAGGGAAGAGAGGGGGGATGGGAAAAGGAAAGACAGTACAATGAATCAGACATCACTTTTCCTATGTACGTATATGAATACCCCACAGACTAACTCCACATCGTGTTCAACCACAAGTAAGGGATTCTAATTAGAGTAAGTTATACCCCATGTACATATAATATGTCAAAATATACTCTACTGTCACAATATACTCTATTATCATGTATATCTAAAAAAAATAAAAAGAATAAATACATCTGGGATTGTCTGGCACACAGTAGTTGCCCAGTAAATGTTCACTGGGGTTTATCATTTCTGGAGCACTTGCTGTTTTCCAGGCAGCGTGTTCAACCCTGTGAGTGTGTTGGTCTTCTGTCCTCATGATGGTCCAACAAGGGCACCTCAGTGCTTGTTCCTGGGTTGCAGGTGTGAGGTCGGTTGCTCAAGGTCACATAGCCAGAAAAGTCCACACTCATCTCCAACTGATTCCAAAGTCCATAGTTTCAGCTGGTCTCCCTGTTGTCTCCAGCAATAAATGGTTTACGTCTTTGCTACTTTCTGGCTAGAGATCCTTGGTTAAGCCAACTCTTTTATCTGAGCCCTGGTTTTCTCACCTATTGAAAAAATAAAGCATAAGAACTGGACTGGGGCTGTAGCTCAGTGGTAGAGCACTTGCCTAGCACGTGTGAGGCACTGGGTTTGATCCTCAGCACCACATTAAAATAAATAAAGCTATTATGTCCATCTACAACTAAAAGTATTTTTTCAAAGAAGCATGATGGAGAAGAATGAGATCAGGAGAGGTTGGACTTCCCTGAGATCCTATAATGGCTCCCCCTCCCCCCACCAGTGCTGGTGATCTAAGCCAGGGCTTAGCTCATGCTAGGCAAATGCTATACTATACCACTGAGCTACACTCCCAGCCCTTCTCCTGATTTTTGGAGAGACTTTGACTAAGTCATTCCACTGCTTGCCTCAGTTTCTCCCATCTGTAAGCATGAGAGGATTTGCCTTGAGGCTTCTGAGGATCTTCCTAGGTTGGGCATCTTGAGCTGCTGCTGCCCAGAGAGGCTGAGAAAGTGGCCAAGCACGTACGTGTCAGACAGAGCTGCTGAATGTTGGCACTGCAATCGCAGGATGTACTGCCCTGGTGAGCTAGGTCTGGCCAGGAGACCCTGTAGAGCATGACAGAGCAAGGATGCTAGAATGTGACCTTCCTGGGATGGAGCTCCTGCTTGCTGTTGGGAATGCACTGGGCATGTCCCTTGCTCTCTCTCAACCCCAGTTTCCCCATTGGTTAAAATGGAGCAGTAATGGTGCCTCTTCATAGGACCGCTGAGTGAGATGAGATGATTTATGTGCTATGCCAGCACAGAGCCCACCCAACACCACACCTCTGTGCCTGTGCCACCTAGAGCTGGCATCCAGCTTCTGCTGGAATCTCAACAGGAGAGCGCTGTCTAAAATATCCATGCCCGTAGGCCTCACATTGCATCTACCCATGCTCACCAAATGCCTTCTGAAATAGGGCATGAGCTTGCTGCATGCCACAGATGAGCCTGACCTGGGGGCAGGCAAGGGGACAGCCTCATGGCAGAAGAACCAGCACCCAAAACCCAAGGTTCAGGCTCGGGCTAGTGGGGTTTCCATGGCAGTGCATGAAACCTTGACTTTTATCAAGATAGTCAGTTGATGGTGTCCTGGTGCTTGGACTGTCCTCCATGCTGGGGGGGTTTCAGGCCGTTTGGTCTGTACTGCACCTTGGGGTTGGTTAGCCATTCCTGTAAAGCTGATCCGAGAGGTCTCTGAGCTTGAAAGAATGTAGAGGGGGTCTCTGGGGTCCAAATGGGTCAGTTCTGTGATTGTATCCTTACCAGGAAGATGGGAAGCCAGTGGTGCCTAAGAGGTGACCTTTCTATTAGTTTTTCAGTGACCCAAATGACTCAAAATGCTTAAAGAAATCCATGAAGCCCTCTTATGTCTCTAGCCACCTTGGCATTTGCAAACAGAGCTCCCCTGTTTAAACCAGGGAACTGGTTTACCAAGGCCCAGGGTGGCTTCAAGTTGGGCAGGAGACATTTTTCATGAGCCCTATATAATGAGGTGTGGTGATCTCTTGTAATGAAAACTCCTCCTCCCTCCAGGAACCCTGGGTACTGGCTTCATGCTTAAGGACAGTAGGTGGTGATGGATATGTGTTACTTGAGATAATGCAATGAAAAGGATTCTTATAAATGTTTTTCAGATGGCCAGATGGACATGTGTTTTAGTCAGCTTTTTCACTGCTGTGACTAAAAGATCTGACCCAGAACAACTGTAGAGGAGGAAAGGTTTATTTAGGAGCTCACAGTTTCAGAGGTCTCAATCCATAGATAGCAGGCTCCATTCCTCCAGGCTTGAGGTGAGGCAGGACGTCATGGTGGAAGAGTGTGGCAGAGGGAAATAGCTCACATGATGATCAGTGAGCAGAGAGAGATTTCCACTTTTTAGATATAAAATATATACACCAAAGTCACATCTCCAATGCCGCAGCTCTTCCAGTGACCACATAGTTAATCCCATTAGGGAATTAACTCACTGATTGGGTTAAGGCTTATGACCCAATCATTTCCTCTCTGGACCTTCTTGCATTGTCTCCCATGTGAGCTTTTGGGGGTCACCTCACATCCAAACCATAACAGAGGTATATTGGGCTGGGAGGGGTGGGGTGGTGTTGGAGCATCTGGTTGCTGCTGGCCATAGAAACCCTATTGCCCCTGGGCAAGGAGGCAGCAGTTCATGAGTGGGAACTTCTGGGTATGTCTTCTTGAACATCACCCTCAGAAGGTGGGCTTGTCAGATTTCCACTCTCCATCCTCACTCTCTCCTCTGAGTTTCAAACCCTTAAGTCTAAGCCTTCTTGGACATCTTTTCTTGAGCATCTTCAAAACCAATTCCAAATTTCTCTCCTTACTCCTCTACAAATGGTGATACCCCAGACCTCCCCATTCCACAGTGGTACCTCCAGATGAGTTTAGGCTGAAATCTGCTCCTCGTCTGATGCTTCCCTTTCCCCACAGCTAATTCAGCACCAAATTGTATGGAATCCACCTCCAAAATATATCTAGATCTATCCACAGTCTGTATTTCTGCACTGCTATTCTTTCAGAATCATTTCCCATCTTCCTGGCTACCCCATCTGCACATGATCTGAAATGCCTTCATCTCTTTTCTGGACCATGGGACCAGTCAGCTGTCCTGTGCTTCTGAACCCATTATCAATACTGCAGTGCTTCTGGGGTTCTGGTCATGTCCTCTGGACTCTCCCTGCCTCCCATTCTCACGTGGCCCAGCAGGTTCTGGCTTTCTGGCTCTTCCTCCTTCAGGGTCTCAATCCTTGTGATTCTACTGTGTGATTCTTTTGTCCTCTGTGGGTCTCAGTTCAAGTCACATCTCTTTAGTGATGCCTTCCCTGACCTCCACCATCAATGTCTCCTTGTCCTTTCATTCCAGTAAGGTCCTCCATGGTGTGTTCTGTGGTCTCTTGCCATCTTGTTTATATTCCTACTTTGTCTGCTGCCTTCTATACTATTTAATATTCCAGTAAAGAGCCAGACAGAAAGCATTCTAGATCTTGTAGCTGTATAGCCTTGGCCATGACTGCTCAACTCTCTCATTCAGTGTGAAGGACTATAGTTAGACAATGTGTAATGTGTGTGTGTGATTGTGTTCCAATAAAACTTCATTTGGGGACACAGAAATTTGAGATTCATGTAATTTGCATGTATCATGAAGTATTATTCTTTTGATTTTTAAAAACATCTTTATATAGAAGCCATTTGCTGCCCATGGGCCTTGCAGAAATACGCGGTGGGATAGATTTGGCCTTCAGGCTGTAGTTGGTCCAACCATGTGTAGAATGTAAGCTACCTGAGGTCTAGGGTCAAGTCTGTCTTTTCCATTACAGTATTCCAGTGGTACTGGAGTTCTTGACAGATAGCACATGGTCTCTAGATGTTTGAAGAAATGAAAGGAGAGGAGGCTACACATGGAACTTATTGGACATCACTCAAACATGGGACCATCATGTTTTTGTAAACCAGGAATAAGGGAACAAAAAACAAATGCAAAACAATTCTAAAGAAAAGACTTCTGAAGAGCAGTCAATGAGAATCTCCCAAGTCCATCATTCTCCTCTAGCCAGGACAACTACCACCCACATACGATCTCTATTTTCTAGGGCCCACAGATGACTCCAAGTCAGCCGGAAGCCCCAGCCCCTTGTGAGCAGTCTTCCAATCTGACAGCTCAGCCAGACTCTCAGAACTCCATTGCAGGGAGAGGTCATGGGTGCTTTGTCCTGGTACAGGAAGTTGACATCTGAGTACATTAACATTTCTGTACTGTAATGAGGAAAAGTATTCTTGATCTTTGAAAAGGAGAATCAATCTTTCAATTTCACCTGGCATTTGTATCATTTGTAGTCCTTTTGATCCTCATCTCTCTTGACCGCTAGCTTGGTCACTATTTCTGTGATTCTCTAATAGCCTGTGTCCCTCTGAAATAGCTTTGATACAAGATACTTTTCTTAATAATACTCTCAAAGGGAAAATATTTGGCTCTCTTCTCCGTAACCTATGATGGTACCTGTTTATTGCCTTGTGGTCATTGTACTGGTGGTCATTTGATGCTGTGGACCACTTAGGCCTCTTTTTGGCTGTGTCTTTGGACACTAGTAGAAACATTTGAAAAGTTAAAAAAAAAAAAAAACAACTCAGGCCACTGCTTGAATTTTGGAAAAAATATAACTAATTCTTACCTCTCACCTCATCTCAAAATCTTGGATGAGTTAGATTTAAGTCAGAAGAAAACATTGATGGATATTGAAAAGACACAATTTGGGGGACATGGATGTAACTAAACAGATTACTAAAATGGTAACAGAAAGCAAGTTGGTTGTATAAGAATTTTTTTAAAAAGCTAAGGAACATAAGAGAAATCACAAACTTACAGAATTATTTGCTGACAAAGGGTTAATTCTTTAATATAGAAAATCCTTTAATCACTGAGGGGGAGAACCCCAATGGAAAAATGAGTGGAGAATATATAGACTATGTAGTGGTGTGTGTATGTGTGTATGTTGATAGAAATATACATGAAGGATGATTTAGAAAATAAGTGCACCCAGTCGGTGAATATTTGGAAAATTATTCAGCCTTACTAGTAATAAAAAACCCCACAAATTAAAAATAACCTGAGATGCCGTACTCTGCCTGTCAAGCTGACAAAGATCAAACAGAATAATAGCGTGTGGCCATCCATTAGTGAAGCAACATAGCTGTGGGCAGCCTAAGTCCTGAACTCAAGTTATTCTAGAAACTGAGACCCAGACAATATTTAGAGGGTTTTCTTGATTATCATCACCATTAGGTCCGACTTAGTTATCACTTGTGAGCTCCTAATAGGTGCTTGACAAGAGCTGGTTGGATGGATGGATGGATGGATGGATGGATAAATGAATATAGAGATGTAAACCAAGGACCTTCCAGTGTTTTGAGTATCAAACATTCAAGGCACTTTCCACATTCATCAGTGATATGATGCTAAAATATCAAGAGTCAAGGCTGCTCAAAGAATCAGCAGTTTAATGAATTGCCTGGCAAGCTGTTTGAAAAAAGTGACATTAATTTAGTTAAAATGATGCCTTGAGGGAGTGGCTTGGTATGGTGTGTTGGAGGCAACACTTCCATTAGGTAGGTGAGCTGGGCACACAGATGTTGCTTCTGAGTTGACTTGGAGTCCAAGTCTATCAAACACTTACTTTGTTTGTTTTGGTACCAGGGATTGAACCCAGGGGTGCTTAACCACTGAGCAACATCCCTAGCCCTTTTATATATTTTATGTAGAGACAGGGTTTCATTGAGTTGCTTAGGGCCTCGCAAAGTTGCTGAGGTTGGCTTTGAACTTGAGTTCCTCTTGCCTCAGCTTCCCTAGCCACTGGGATTACTGGCGTGTGCCACCTCACCCAGCCTATCTAATACTTTCCAAGCGAATGGGTTAAATATATTCATGATCACCGGTTACTGGATTTTTCAGATCCTGATAGACTAATTATAAATATGAAGTCAATTATAAATGCTTCTCTTCCAGTCTCTTCTGGTGTCAGGATTTTATAGAAAACAATGTCCTCCACTTTAGCAGGCACTCATAGATTGGGCTTCTGTCTTGGAGTTAGTACCAGTATCAGAAGCCTTGGAGAATAGCAGTCTAGCTTGAGGCAATCTAATTAAATTCCATACTGACTTGAAGTGGTCCCCAGGGGACAGATCAAACCTATTTTTATGTTGCAAGTGTTCAAAGAAGAAATATTTAATTAGAATGAGGGATGTTTAAAATAGCTTCCTCTCTGAACAGGGGTGCCGGCTGGCTTGTTCTCCCCGGTGTCATTAATCACCAATGAAAGGACGTCAGAATTCACAGTCAGTTAAAATTCCTCCTGAAATCCTCCTTCTGTGGGCCGTTTGTTTCTCTGGATTTTTGCACTTTCCTTCAAGCTAGTGGCATGGAGAGCTTTAGACAGTTACATTTAGATCACTGATTCAGAAAACACCCCAGGCAGAAGGTTTCTTGCACGATGCTCTGTGGATCTTGGCATTCACAGCGAGATGGTCTAGTCTGAGGAGGTTGAGGGGGCTCCCTGCTCAAGGGGCCACAAAGGAGTTCAAAGAACCAGATTAACTAGCAAGTGATGGAAGGGGGATCAACACTCAAGCTTGCTTAGTGTCTCAAATTTATTTCTGACATTCCTCTATCAATTGATCGATCTATATATATCTATTGGATTATCAGGTTAAAATTGTCTCTCCAAATCAGAGAGCTAGATTTACTTTGCTTGTCTTACAAATTGGACTATAGAAAGCTATCTGGATCTCCCATAGCAGCCATGGGAGATAGGTTCTATTATTATTCCCACACCACAGATGACAAAACTGAGGCACAGAATGGCTACATGACTTTCCCAAAGGTATTCCCTGGTGGATTGCAGAGCCAAGACTGAAACCCAGTAAGTCTGCCTCTCTAGCTGGATGTTTCCATTTTATGACTTCATGATTAATTTGGATGGCTTTCTTCTCTCTTGCTGGTAGATTTTAATCACAGCCTACCTCTTAGAGGTTCACCTTCAGAATTCCTTGCCATCAGTTATTGCCGGTACCCCAAACTCAAAAGCTGTTAGGAAGTCATCAGGAGAGGAAAGGGCAATCTTATCCTGTATTTGTGGGAGTATAGATTAAATCTGTACAACCCTTTTGTACACTGATTTTACTTTTAGAAATGTACTCTAAGGAAATAATCTAAGATGTACATAGAGAAATCTGTGAACAGAGATCTTTGCCTACCTTGTTTCTTGTACCATCAGAACCTACAACTGTTCCTGACATAGTGGACATTCAGCAGAGAAATATTAAATGAACAAATTGAAAAACATAAAAACTCAGTGTCCACCCAGAGGATGAAATCATTTCCCATCCATTGATGCATGCTCCACAGACATTATAAATCATGTTGGCAGGAGAATTTTCATTGATAGTCGCTTTTAAATAATCTAATAAGTGAATAAATCAGGCTCCAAAATTTATGGACATTATTTTCTTGGTTTTGATAATAATCATAACCTCCATCAGCAAAATGGCATGTTTATAGTTTGAGGCAATAGAGTAGAATTCATTTCAAAATGTCAGTGGTCATTACCTGTGGTTGACAAATTGTGGATGATTTTTATTCTATACTTTGGGTTTGGAATACTTTTTCTATCTTTCCCTCCCTCCCTCTCTTTCTCCCTCCCTTCCTCCCTCCCTTCCTTCTTCCTTCTTCAACTAGGGATTAAACTCAGGCGCACTCGACCACTGAGTCACATCCCCAGCCCTATTTTGTGTTTTATGTAGAGACAGGGTCTCACTGAGTTGCTTAATACGTCACTTTTGCTGAGGCTGGCTTTGAACTCGAGATCCACCTGTCTCAGCTTCCGGAGCCACTGGGATTATAGGCATGTGCCACGGCGCCTGGCACTTTCTACCTTTTCTGAAATAAAAAAATTAGATAAGTGTGATTACCTCGTAGTCAGAAGAAATAAATATTTAAAATTGTATTTTGCTTTGGGCCATGAGTATTTTCATAAGCAAGGAACAAAGGATAATGAAAGGGAGGAAAAAATGATAGGCAAACACTAAAAAGTTAGTAGTGGTTGTATTTACCTGATCTGATTGAGATAGTACCTCACTCCTTTTCATTTATATGTATCTCCCAATTCTTAAAAATAATGAAAGCACATTATTTAAACAATATGGCATTTCCTTTTTAAGTGGAAAAATAGTTTAGGTGGAGAGTTTTAGAACTGACTGCAGTCTCTACTGCTGGTCAGGGGCTTCACTCTGGTCCCCTGGCTTCTCCTCGCCATCTTGCTGACCCATTGAGGACCATGATGTCCCAAGTGCCTGGCATATATTAAGCTTTTGTATGTTTGTTTAATGAACAAACTTGGTAGTCTTGGAGTAAATTGCTAATTCCATATTTTAAAAGATGTTATTTTACTTTGTAAGGCATGATTTTCTCCCAGAGTCCTCACCTCTAATAACCTTCTGTCTCCAGGCACTACCTTCCGAAACAAGGGCTCCCTTCCAAGTCAGTCCTATGCTCACAGCCATTTTTTATCTTGTGGAATTCATTCCACAAGTAGGAAGGCTGATCCTTTCCAACTCCCCCTTTTCCTGGCTGTCCACATGTCATTAGCCTTCACACCACAGTCTCCTCCCTGGGAAGCAGCCATGAGAACTGGCTGATCTCTCCCCTGGAGTCTTTGGGCCAACCTGAGGAGACGGACAATCCTGCCACTCATCAGCAGGGGGATAGTCATCATTCCCCAGGGGCTCCCGGTCACACTAAACCAGAGGGCTCACAGATCCCTTTGTTCTTCATCAGGGGTTACCCTCCTCATGGCCTCTATATGCCTGAATTCTTTATTCCTTTTAATTTATTCTCTCTTTTTATATTTTATTTTATTGAGTACTGGGGATTGAACTTGGGGATACTCAACCACTAAGCCACATCCCCAGCCCTATTTTATATTTTATTTAGAGACTGAGTTGCTTAGCACCTGAACTACTGGGATTACAGACATGCACCACTGTGCCTGGCTGAATTTATTCTTAAAGTATATTGTTTATCATTCTTTTTTTTCTCATCACGTCCTTTTTTTATAGGTCAAACCAGATGGAGTTGACTCGTTTCCTTAATTTCCACATACATATTCACCAAAGCAAACCAAACCCAGTTCTAGATTCTGTGAAGATGTCATAGATGCATTCTTGTAAAGGTGTTCCAAATTTCTTCATACAAAAAGAACACCTGGATAGAAAGAAACAAAGTCAAGAAACAAAAAGGTCATTTACCTAATCAACACCCTAAACCCTTCTCCACAAAGCTAGGTATCATACAAGCCTCCAAGTAGAAGAAGTAAAGGTAAATCATTGAGGGCCCTAAGACCTACATGGTCTCAGCAAATCCACATTTCTGTGCAGAAGGCGGCAGAGAGTAAAAGCAGGGTGTCCTCTGTATCTGTGAAGAGGAGAACCTGAAAGCCTCCAACCAGTGTTCACTGGGCAACATGGCGGCCAGTTCAGCAAGGGCAGCTGAAACTGGGGCTGGTCTTGCTCTGTCTCATCGCGGGTAAGCTCACGGACCCTCAGTAAAGTTAGAAGCAGGCAGGGCAGCTCAGCGCCTGTGAAGTCTAACAACTGATCTGCTCAAAAACCTCAATGGCTCCCTGTTGTTTAGACTATTAATTCTAGACATTTTTTTAAAGCTTGACATCTAACATATTTTCACTCTAACATACTTCTCTAGTATAATTGCCAACTACATATTTCAATTTGCCCTACATGCCAACTATACTGTTCTCATATGGTCCCACTTGCATCCCCCAACCTCTTGTTTCTCTCAATCACACCAGCCATTATAGCATGATTTGGGTCAATTCTGGACAACATCCCTGAAACACATAGGGTTAAAATACAGGTGACAGCTCTCAGTTCACTTGTAGGAAAAACACTGTTTCATAAATACAAGTTTGTTTTAGAAGAGAATCCTGCTTCTACCAGGCAAAGTTCACTTCATTCCACACATTCAAAAGAGCAGGGCTCCTATCACTGTAGTTCTTGCTTCAATACATGGGTCCCCCTTGACTTTGTTATTTAAAATAATAATGTTTTCATTAAAAAAAATCCATTGAGACTGAAGATGTAGCTCAGAGGTAGAGAATTTACCTAGCATGTGCAAGATCCTGTGTTTGATTTGCAGTAACATAATTCTTTGGTACTATGAAAGAAAAATTCAAATTTGAACACAGGTTGAAAAGGCATTTACTTGGTGTTTGAAATGTTCATGGAGCATTTTCTTTTGCCCAGTGAGTGCAGTCAAGTTCAAGGTCCACAGCATGGTATACTAGGGTTCTGTGCTCAGCACTGTTGGAGATTCCTCTGGAACATAAATGCCCATACAGGAAGTTCTGGGCAGTAAACAGAAGGGTAAACGCAAGGGTCCTCCTGGTGGTGGCTCATACCCTGTCCTTTGCCCACATAAAAGACTGCCTTTCTTCACACAGGGCATGATTATAAGCATTTTTCTTTTGCTTCTACCAAATGTGAGTATGTTGATTTCAGGGTGGGGGGAAGATTTTGATATGCAGAATACCACCACGTCCTCACTGAGAGAAACAGATGTACCATATGATTTTGAGTGTGGCACCCAGGATTTGAGTCTAGTTCAAGCACACAGCTCATAAAAGTCCAGACAATAAAAAGTGAAGATGTAAGAGATAAAAGGGTTTCTTTCAGATGCCATAAAATATTGTTTAAAATCATTCTTAACCATAGTGTTCTAACCTTTATATTTCCATTTTTATGCTGGAAAAAAAGGACTGTTCAGTACACTCACCCAGCCTCAGGAAATGAACATCTTCTGGCCATTAAAAGCAGGTTCTACTAGTTCAGTAATGGCATTTGAATCACTCCTTCTGCGATATGGGGCTTGCCGTCATTCTTTGGAATGCATTCATTTCCGCGTGCTCCGGACCCTGCTGATGCTTTAATTCTTGTAGGTAAATCCTGTGGCAGAAAGTAATAGTACATTTGAATTCCCTATGCAAAAAGTCATCCAAGTTTTTCTATAACTTAAAGGAAAAGTTGCTGCAACTAATTTAAGATAGCAACAATCGTGGAGCCCTCTTGAATATAATTATAGTTAGAACTGAACCTCTAAACGCTTAGGTAATGCATTTACTAGGGATTATTTAAATTAATAGCAAACTAGCAGCTTACATACATTAAATACGTACTAAATGATAAGCCCTATGCCTGCCCCACTGCCATATTTTTATATATGGCCAGCAAGTCCCAGGCAGGTACCACTGGGCAGCTCCATTTGAGGAGTCAGAGAAATGAGACTTGGATGTGAAAGAAAATAACTTGTCCATGGTCAAACAGTGCAAGAATTTTATTTCAAATATGTTTGGTTCAAGAGACCAATTTTTTTTAAAAATTTTTCTTTTTAGTTGTAGATGGATGCAATATCTTTATTTTGTTGCTTTGTATGTGGTGCTAAGGATCGAACCCAGGGCTTCACGCATGTGAGGCAAGCGCTCTACCGCTGAGCTACAATCCCAGCCCCTCAAGAGACCAATTTTTAAATCACATTTGAAACATTGCATTTTGCCAACTTAAGCTTTTTTTTTAATAAAATGCCAGTTAAAGCTGGGCATAATGGCACACGTCTGCAATCCCAGTGGCTTGGGAGGCTGAGGCAGGAGGATCGCAAGTTCAAAGCCAGCCTCAGCAAAAGCGAGATGCTAAGCAACTCAGTGAGCCCCTGTCTCTAAATAAAATGCAAAATAGGGCTGGGGATGTGGCTCAGTGGTCAAGTGCCCCTGAGTTCAATCCCTGAGAGCTGCTCCCCTCCAAAAAAAGCCATTAAAGTTTCTTAGGACTAGAAGCCGTGCTTCCAATGTGAAGTATCCCCATTTTGACCCCAAAGTTGAGAGACCACATTGCCCCCTGTGTAGAGGTGCTATAGTCAGTGACAAGAAGTAGTTTAATCTCCCTGGGTTTTAGTTTTGTCATTTGCCAAATGAAGGCATGGATGGAACTAAATTCTCTTGAAGAGGACTTTTCCTTCTGACATTAATTTATTTGTCATTTCAACAAATGTTTATTTGAATTCCTATTATGAGGAGAATATTGCGTAACATAATAATAACAATAAGAAGAAGAAGAAGAAGAAGAAAAGGAGGTGTGATTCCTGACTATAAAGAGCTCTCAGCCTTATAGAAAAGAAAAATGAAGGAACACATCAGAGTCTAATGTGGTCTGTGCCACAAAAGGATGTGCATAAGGTGTAGGGATGCTGTATCTCTACACATATCTATGTACATACATATACATATATATAGGATATGTGTGCACAAACAATCATGCACACAAGCTTGTGAGGACAGAGTGGAGGCGGGGCTTAGAAAGTGGCTGGTTTTGCACATGAGTGGTAGTAGCTCCATGAGGAGGGAGAGACTGGCTCTATTATCAGTCCAGATGCTTCCTAGAACCTGACAGACCAGTAAATATTTGTTGAATGATTGCATGCATGAACATAAAGGACACCCTGAGTTGTTGAGAATCCATGGTGTTCACCAGGTCCAGAAGAGCAAATAGGACATTGATTCCAGGCAGCAGGTACCGTGGGGACCAAAGCAAGGATCACACACAATTCCAGAGTGGGTTGGAGGAGACATTAGAAGGTGCACCTGGAAGGAGCACTCACATGGATTAGAAGCAGATGAGGTCACCAAAGATAGATGTTGGCTGAGGTCACAGTGAGTTGGAAGCCATGGGGTTTTGACTGACGGGTGACTCAGTAGAGTTCTTTTAGCAGGGACTTTTGAATTGGGTGACATTGTAGTGCTACTTGTTTGGGAGCACTCTGGATCACAGCTGTTGGATCCAAAATAATTTAATACCACTACTTACAAATAAAAGGGTTATGCTGAAAACTCCACCAGGAAAGGATACTGTGGGGGAGTTTCCATTTTAAGGAAAACAGCAACAGAAACAAAATAAGGAAAAACGATCCCCACTGGACTTTA
The DNA here is from genome assembly GCA_028644305.1 of Xerus rutilus. Classification (NCBI taxonomy): domain Eukaryota; kingdom Metazoa; phylum Chordata; class Mammalia; order Rodentia; family Sciuridae; genus Xerus; species Xerus rutilus. The sequence goes on from CM053413.1 coordinate 40,637,629, forward strand.
CCAGCCTAACTTAGAGGAGCATAGTTGACCTTAAACAAGTGGTCAGGCTGACCTTGGGTATGGGAACCAGTTTGGATGCAGGAAGCTACTTGGCCTGTGAGGCCTCTGGTAGCCTATTAGGAGAGTTTAGAATGAGTTTAGATGTGAAGCATCCTTGGAAATGTGAGTCTGGGGCTCTGTTCACTGTGAGAAATAGACTCCCTATTTCTCACAGTGAACAGAATCTATTTCTATTTCTCTACTCCTTGATTCTGGCCTGGTTTTATGACTTGGGTTGGCTCCTAGAATGGGATAGAAGTTAGGGAGTACAAATTCTTAGCCTGGGTCACAAGAGGCCTCTTGCTTTACTTCCACATGCATCAGCGGCCCAAGCTGGTTTGCTGCTAGTCATGTGGTTGACAACCAGCCTAGCTCTCTAGACATATGACAGAGGCCACCCTAGACCAGCCAGCCCTCAGCCAACCTGCCAGCCCACTGCAGACACAGACCCATGAGCAAGCTTAGCCAATTGAGATCAGCGGAACCCAGCTGAGTTTGGTAGATCTTCCCAGGAAACCCAAAGACTTAGGAGCAAAAAATAATGGTAGTTGGTTTAAGCCAAAAGAAAGAAGGCAAGAGAGAGATGGAGATGGAGATGAAATAGTGATTGACCAAAGTGACTACAAGTTAGGGGGTCCCAGGCTATTCAATCTACTCACCTTATTTCACTTAATTCATTCTTAGATGTGCTTTATTGGTTCACCAATTTATCATTGCCTTATTCAAAGGGGAGTTTGATTCTGAAGACCTCCAACTTGATTTGCCAAGCTATGTGTCACAGGATTTTATTCAAAGGTTTTAGAGTCAGACATATATAAATTTGGATTCCAATTACCCCTGGCACCATCTTGGTAAGATCTTTAATATAGTCGCCTATGGCAATCTCTGCATCTGAAATGTGACCATACATACACCTCCTGTTGTACTGAGAACTACATGACTTAGCTCCAGTACCTGCCACAGAGCTTGTCTACTGCCATCATCAGCACCACCGATGAATTTTTTTTAATCTTTATTTATTTTTATGTGGTGCTGAGGATCGAACCCAGTGCCTCACGCATGCAAGACAAGCACTCTACCACTGAGCCACAATCCCAGCCCCATCGCCAATGAATTTATACCAGTTAACTGCGGGAAAGAAGTTCTAGCAAAAGTACTCAACCTTTTTCTCGTCTGCACCTTGATGTCCTTGTGTGTGGCATTGATCCCCCTCCCTGGGCATTCCTGGGCTCATGTTGAATTTCTTCCTGTACCACATTTTCTTTCTTTCAAGCAACCTATTAGAGAAAGTGACATCACAGGCTCCAACTGCAAGCCACTCTCGATTATAAACAAAGACGAAATGATCACAGATTTGAATATTTCTTTCCTATGCATTCCTGGCAGCAACCACTCACCTGTCAGGATCCAGCCAGATGCTGTAAGTTATGGCTCTGAGGTTTAGCCCAGGTGCTGAGAGGGCCATCCCTTCCCTTCTCTGCTCTCCTGACTGTGCGCTCCACTCGGGCAGAGGCTGTGTGGACTCTTCTGTTCTTGGCACGTGGTACGTTGTCTGGCACATACACACCATTTGATAATTATTTGCTGAATGAACAATTGTGCTCCTTTACTCCCAGGGAGCAACAGGGCAAAGCATCTTCCCCTCCACCCTGGTAAACGAGGGATCCCCCCCAGAGTGGGAAGTGAAGAATCAGACAGGATGTCATGGTTTGACAGATGAGCACCAACCTGTCATCAGAAGCTTGACTATCCTTCTGGCTTTATTCAGCCAGTGAAAGTGAAAGGGGCTTTGTTACCAAGTAGACCATCACCGACCATCACAGTTCCCATGCTAAGGCCAGAAAAGGGGGAGAAGGGATTAATGTCTTCTCAAGTTCTGGTTAAAACTATCTTTTATATTTCAAGTCTCAGAGTTTGTTTTCCTTACTGGAAAATCTCCTGGCATAAAGAGATGAGGCAATAAGTTCTAAATAAGGTAAGCAGATAAATCCATAATGTTAGATGGTGATGCATACTAAGCAAAAAATAAAACATGGAAGGGGTTGGGGGCATCGCGGGGGAGTGCAGGCTCACTTAGGAGGGTGAGGGAAAGACATTCAGTAAAGATCTTGAGGGAGGGAAGGAGAGGGGGAGCCAGGACCATCAATGCAGAGAGACTGAGGCAGGAGAAACACAAATGCAAAGGTACTGAGGTAGTACCATGTTTGTCTTGGAGAAAGATGATCAAGGAGACTGCCATGGCTGGTGCAGAGTGAGCTGGGAAAGGGCAATAGGAGTTGAGGCTCTGGAGGTGATGGCTGATGGCCTTGGAGGGCCTATTAGGTCATGGGAATGATATCAGCTTTTGCTTTGAAGCATTGAAAGTATTTAGCAGAAGAATGCTGAAGTTTGGCAGGATCACTCTGGCTGCTTTGTTAAAGGAAAGGTGGAACAAGGACCAGAGTGGAAGTTAAAGAGGTCACCTGGTGGGGGATAGTGGTGATGTGGAAGGTGGTAAGAAATGGTTGGGTTCTGGGTGTACTCTCAGAGTACAGCTGATGGCTTTGCTGATATCTTGGATATGGGGCTCCCATCACTCAAGGTTAAGCCTGTTATATATGGAGGAGGGGTGGTCAAATTATCATCAGAGTACATATAAGATGCCTGCCCATTTTAATAAGTCCTGTAGCCATTGGGCTCAACTTTCCATTCTGAAACCATTTCCAAGTTAAGAACTATTTGTAGCTTTCATTGAGTGTGAAGAACCTTCTATCAGCATGTCACAGATGGTCAGCTGGGGAGGAACTTAGAGATCAAATAAGCCCGTGTGTCCCACAGTGTGAGGGAGGTGCCTGGTGCTCAGCCAAGGGGATGCAGATGATAGATCATAATGGATGTTATTATATTACATTTTGAGAAAGCAATTTCCTTTTCAATCCTATTTTCATTATATATCAAGAAGCAATCTCAGCTTGGTGGTAAATCTTAACTACTTCTTGAACACTTTTTTTCTCTCTCTATTTAACCAAGAGAGATCAGGCCATGGACTTAGAGCTATAGCAGGCAAGAGGATCTTGCTAGAATTTAATAATATGGTTTTGAATTCACTAAGTGTATTTATTTTTCTCCAAAATCATATTTATTCGTGAATTCATTCTTTTTTTTAAGACCCATATTAGTAGAATACAAGCAACTCTAACCTTCGATATAAATAATTCCTAAAAGAATTAGGATGATTGTAGATATTCTCGTGTGTTTGATTTTTATAAATGTTAAAGAATGGTTCACAGGGTTGGGGTTGTGGCTCACTGGTAGAGTGCTTGTCTTGCATGCAAGGGGCACTGGGTTTGATCCTCAGTGCCACATGAATAAATAGAATAGGGGTATTGCGTCCATCTACAATCAAACATTTTTAAAAAAGAATGGTTCACAAAGGAAAATAGACATAAGTGCACAATTTAATGATTTTTCACAAGGCAAACACATGATCAAGGCACAAAGCATTCAAGTGTCTTAGAAGTCCCCTTTTCTTGAACTCATGTCTCTTTCCAATGCTGACTACAAAAAATCCCGACTGTGTTGACTTCTAACACCTTAAATGAACTTTGCTAGGCTTGAATTTACGCACTTGACTCCTTGTGGGTTAGGCTATAGTTGAGTTTCATCAACTATAATATAATATTATAATATTATAACTATAATATAATACACGAGTTCATTTTTTTCCTCTTGCTGTGTATTATTCCCCTGTACTAACATGTTACAGTTCACCCATTCTATAGTGAGTAAACTGTTTTTAGTGTTTGTTTTGTGGTTAGATGTGGCTCTGAACACTCTTACGTATCTCTGAGTATACATGTTTATGCACTTCTTTTAGGCATACAGTTTTTAGCTGTTGTAGATGTGTAGTTATATCTTATAGTTCTGATTTGTATTTCTTTGGTGAAAATGGAATGGAGCACCATTTTTCTGTTTATTGATCACTTGACTATCTTTCTTAAAACACCTAGGAAAAACTTTTGCCCATTTGTATTGGGTTTTCGGTCTTCTTTTTAATTGACTTGTTCATTCTTACTATAGTCTGTATACCAGGTCTTGGGAATTAATTGCCTTGTAAATGTCTTCTTTTACAGAAGAGCTTGCTTTTTTGCTGTTATTGTGATTTAATTTATCTTTCATCTTCCTTATGGGGATTCTTAACATTTCCAGGTTTGTTTCTGGGCTCTTTGGTTCCATTGCTCTGCTATCTAAATCTGAAGCATTACTACATTTTTTAATGACTAATGATGCTGAACATCTTTTCATTATTCATTCATTCTTTTCATCTATACATTATTGGCCATTTGTAGATATCCTTTGCAGAAGTATCTATTCAATTCCTTTGCTCATTTTTTTAAATTGAACCTTTTTCTTTTTAGAATTCAGTTGTTAAAGTACTATATATATTCTGAATACTAGAACCTTATCTGATCTGTGATTTGTAAATATTTTCTCTCACTCTGTGAGCTAGTCTTAATTTTCTTGGTAATGTACTTTGGTGTACAAAAAGATTTTTTGAAATATGAAGTTCAACTTACCTGTTTTTCCTTTTGTTGTTCATATTATGGTATCTTATTTCTTACTGTGTGGTCATGAAAATCTACACTTATTTCCTTCTAAGAGTTTTCTAAGGTTCAGCTTTTTTATTTAAATCATTTGTGATCCATTTTGAGTTAATTTCTGCATGTGGTACCAGGTGCAGATTCTTTCACATGTATATTTTCAGTTGCCTCGGCATAATTTGAGAAGAACTATTCTTTCTCCCTTGAGCAGTTTTCACATCCTTGCTGAAAATCAGTTGATCATAGATGCAAGGCTTTTTTTCTGGACTCTCATACCTATTCCATTGGTCAGTATGTCTATCTTTATGCAAGAACTACACTGTTTTGATTTGTGTTAATTTTTTTTTTTTTGGTACTGGGAATTGAACTAAGGGGTACTCAACCACTGAGCCACATCCCCAGCCCCCTTTTGTGTTTTATGTAGAGACAGGGTCTCACTAAGTTGCTTAGCACCTTGCCGTTGCCAAGGCTGGCCATGAACTTGTGATTCTCCTGTCTCAGCCTCCCAAATTGCTGGGATTACATGTGTGTGCCACTGCGCCCGGCTGATTTGTGTTAACTTTATAGTTAAATTTTAAAATCAAAATGTATGAATTATAGCAAATTATATTTCATGTCTTTGTAATTATGTCAAAATGAATCCTGATGTTATAGATAACTAACAAGAATCAATAAAAAGAAAAAAAGTCTGAGTCTTCCACTTTTGTTCTTCTCTTTCAAGATTGGTTGGGCTATTTGGGGTCCTTTAGCTTTTCTATATAAATTCTAGGATCAGCTTGTTCATTTCTGCAAGAGTTGGAACTTTTGTAAGGACTGTGTTGAATCTGAAGATCAGTTTGGGGAGTATGGAAATCTTAATATGGAATCTTCCAATCCATGAACACAGATGTTTCTTTTATTTATTTAGATCTTTTTAAAAATTTCTTTCAAAAATGTGTTACAGTTTTTAGTGTACAACTTTCATAAGCCTTGGTTAATTTTTTCCTTGAATTCTTTTTTGTGCTATTATAAATGAAATTATTTTGATTTCATTTTCCCATGTCAGACTTCTAACCTATAGAAATATAAGATAACAGAGTTATGTTGTTTTAGCCACCAAACTTGTAATAATTTGTTGTAGCAGCAAGAGGAAGCTAATACACACTCTGTGATTTCAATTCTTTGATATTTGTTTTGATATGGCTCAGCAAAGAGTCAATTTTAATATTCCATGTGTAGTTGAAAAATAAGTTTTTGTAGTTATTGGGTCAAGGGTATATTTTGGGAAATGCATTGTTACATGATTTTGTCATTGTATAAAAAAATCATAGAGTATGCCTTCACACACTAAGATGTGATGATATCATTAGGTGGTAAAATCTTAGGGACCACCATGGTTTGGGGCACATAAACCATGTATCTTCTTTTGAATTAATTTATTATTACCTTTTTCCTCTTATTAGCTTCATAGGTAGCATTCTTTTTTGCACTGCTTTTAGTGGTTATGCTGGAGATTAAAGCAAGTATCCTGGGTTTAGGATGTAACTCAGTGGTTGAGCACTTGCCTAGCATGCAGAAGGGTCCAGGTTCAGTCCCCAGCACCTCAAAAACAAACAAAACAATGTCTCTTCTGTTTGTTCGAGTATTTTGTAAAGTGGTCCTCATACTACTACATGTATAAAAGAGGTCTCGAAAATACTTTAACTCTGTTTATCCCCCTCCCTATTCTTGTCTCATCATTACTATTTTGGTGCCATTATTATTATTATTTTTGATACTGGTAAGTGAACTGAGGGGCATTTAACCACTGAGCCACATCCCCAGCCTTTAATTTTTTTTTTTAAATTTTGAGACAGGGTCTTGCTAAGTTGCTGAGGCTGGCCTTGAACTTGTGATCCTCCTGCCTCAGCCTCCCAAATTGCTGGGATTACAAGCATGCCCCACCACACCCTACATGGTGCCACCATATTTTACATATATATATATATATTTTAAATATTTCTTTAGTTGTAGATGGACACAATGTCTTTATTTTATTGCTTTGTATGTGGTGCTGAGGATCGAACCCAGGACCCCACGCATGCGAGGCAAGCGCTCTACCGCTGAGCTACAGTCCCAGCCCCTTACATATATTTTACATGACAGAAGAAGTTGTTTGTCTTGTTTGGTCCCACCGATGTTAATCTGTTTCAACCCAAATATTTGCACTTTCTGCTGTTGTAATTCTTTTCAGCCTTTTTGTGCTTCCATTTGGCTTTATTTTTCTTCTGCTCCAAAGATTTCTCTTTCATGTTTCATTTAGTGCATGTCTGTAGGATATTGATTCTTTCAGGTTTTGTTTGTTTGCAAATATTTTTACTTCATGTGCATTTTTGAAGGATGTTTTCACTTCTCAGTTGAGCCACTTAGAGTTCTTAATTGGCAGTGATGTGCTTTCAGCATGTTGGAGATGTCATTTCATTGTTTCTTGTTTTCCATCATTTTTGTTTGAACAGTCATCTCCCATGATTACTGTTGCTGTTTGGAAGGTAGTATGTTTCTTTTCTTTGGCCACTTTTAAGATTTTTTGGTCTTTGTGTTTTAGGAGTTCGAAAATGATATGCCTTGTTGTGGTTTTTATTATCCTATTTGGGGTAGTAAATATTTTTGAATCTTTAGCTTGATGTCTTTGGTCAGTTGTGGGGGAAAAAAAACACATTTGGTTCATGTTTATACAAGAATTGTATCTGCTCAATTTTTTCATGTTTCTCCTTCAGGATCTTCAAACACATATATATTAGAACTTTTCACCAAATCCCACGTCTATCTTATGCTCTTTTGTGCATTTTTTGTTATATGTTTTTTCTCTGTCTCTATGATTTGTTTTCTGCTGATCTATATTCTAGTTTACAAATCTTTTCTGCAATGTCAAACCTGCCATGAACTCTATTGAATCCTTTATTTCAGCTATTGTATATTCAATTAGTTTCCATTTTTTTGTTATGTAAAGATTCTAATTCTCATAAAATTCTTCAAGTTGTTATCTGCCTTCTTGAACTTATTAATCACAGATATATGGAAATTTGTTTGATAATTCCAGTAACTGGATCACATATGGATCTGGGTTTTCCCCCCTTAGTTTTTGGTTATCTGGTTAGATCTATTGGCATGTCTGGTATTTGTTGATCAACATTGTTATATGATAAATCGAAGGGCCAGTTTGAAGCTGTTTCATGCTGCTTTCTAGAGAAAACGACATTCACATTGGCTTCTGTCAGGTGTTTTGAGAACTGGTAGATCACCCTATTATATTTGGGTTTGTGCAAGCTTGAAAACTGGGCCTTAGTCCTTGTGAGAGTCAAGCTATTCCTAATTCACCCTCACTTCTTTTTTTGGGAGGCTGTACCGGGGATTAAACTCGGGGGTTCTCAACACTGAGCCATATCTCCCAGCCCTATTTTTGTGTTTTTTATTTAGAGACAGGATCTCACTGAGTTGCTTAGCGCCTCGCTGTTGCTGAGGCTGGCTTTGAACTCACGATTCTCCTGTCTCAGCCTCCCGAACTGCTGGGATTACAGGTGTGTGCCACCACGCCTGGCTCACCTTCACTTCTAATATGCAGTCCCGTCATGGTTGCAACTGGAAGTTTGAAGTCCTTACCAGGCCCTCCTGCTTGACACATCCCAAACTTTAGTCCTTATTATCATGAGACTTGACTCATTAGTCTCTGAATCCTATGAAGTTAAGCAGCAATGCCTGGAAAAGATCAGTGCTGTTAAAAGCTAAATTTATCTCAGTGTGCTTTGTTTCTCTCTTGGCTCTTGGCTCTTCAGGTCCTTGCTGAGTATCTCTTGAATGTCTTCAAACAGAGGTCCTTTGTTTTTTATTTTTATATTTTATATATTTAACCCAGCTTTTAGTTGTTCTTGGAAAAGGAGTTAGTCTGAAGCAAGCTAGTCTGCCATGACTAAAAGCAGGCATCCATTGTACTAATTTTTGTCATGACCTTCTAAGACCAATGATTCTAGCCTTCCTTTTATATTAATGAGATAAATTCCTTTCTAGGTAAACGTATTTATTATGAAAGATATACAAGTTCCAGTAAATACAACAAAGGGTATAATAAATACCCATTTCCTTTTGCCCAGTATGTAGCCATGTGCAAATAAAAAAGAATTGAGTTCAATGAAAATAGTGAGCAAATAGGAGTACAAATGGTGTTTGGAGATGGTAAAAATGGAGATGGTACAGTTCAAACAACTCATTTTATATAGACAAATGGAAGTTTACAAAATTCAGTGTCTGGCTTATGGCTGCGCAGAACATGGATAGTAGAGCTGACGCATTGATTCAGATCTCTTGGTTCCCAATTCAACACATTACCTGCTCTAACACATAACTCTGTTCCTAGACATTCTTCTCTCTCCTTGCCTGGCTTTCAGATTTCATTTCTGTAGTTTATTTTCCATTTTGGCCTGAATGCTTCCATGCGTTTCCTAAGCCTATTTTTATAATTATCTTTTATTTATTGGGTTGTAAAAAAAGAGAAAATGTCTCCGCCTAACACATGAGAGTATGTGTGTGTCTGTGTGTCCGCTTGTGTGTGTGTGTGCGTGTGTGTATGTTTCAAGTCTCCATCACTTTTTACTAGCAGTTTCTGTATAATGTTTGAGCCCATGAGATTCAGGGTGATTGATCCTTCTAAATGTTCAGCTCCTTTTAAAACTTCATGCAAAAGAATGACCAGTTCTGTGGAATTTATTGTTACTAAATCTCCTCTCCATTTGCTTAATTGTATTATTTGCCTGGGGGATGCTGTTTAAACGTGGAGCCAAGTGAGCTAAATGAAACATGATCCTGGCACAAGAAAATAATGATGTGTCTCTTTTGCTAAATAGCAGCCTCCCCCATCATCTCCAGATGCTTGGAACCACACCCTCATTTTTTTATTTTATTTTTCTAAAGGCAAGAGGGGGTGGTGCCCAACTTGGTCTTGGCTGCTAAGGGCATCAGATGGAACAGGGCAGACCAGTGCAATGGGAATCTAGAACCTGAAGTTGGAGAGTAAGCAAAGGCTGAAAACCCTGTCACAGTCTGCAGAGGGATAGTCACAGAGTCTCCTCTCTTTGAGCCATCCCTCTACTCCTGAATTTAGGCCATGTGTCTCCTCTATGTCTCACCAAGCAGTTGAAAACCAAAACTATAGTCATTCAGTTGAGAAAATGAGCAAATTCATTTGAAGACACCATGAGCTTCCTTCTGATCTTAAAAGGTCCCAAGGTCTCCGTACTTATCATTTCTCAATTAGTGTTTTTTCAACCATGTCATTATGTAACCCACCAAAACTGGTACCTTTCTCATCTCTTTGACCTTCGCTTTGGGAGTCCTCTAATATAAAATGAGAACATGAGATGCAGCAAAGACCACTTTCAGTATGTTTCCTGAGTGCCCACTGAAAGCCAAGCGCTGGTTCGGATTTTGGGAGGTGGTGGTAAGCAAAACAAGGAGGTTTGCCCAGTGGAGTTGTCCTCCATGATGGACTGGGGTGAGAAAGAGAGATGAGTAAAATACAAAGATGGTGGGGTGAAGGCAAAGGGTTATGGAAAGAGTCAAATGTAGGAGGGAGACAGGCAGGGCTGGGTAGAGGAAGGCTGCTATGCGAAGTAGGGAGCTCAGAGGAGGCTGCCCTGAGAAAGTAAGGGGATCAGCCTTCCAGAAAAGTCTTTAAGTGCCTGATGAACTGGTAGTCTGGAATGTCAGTGGGTGTTAGAACTGCTGTGACTTAGTTTCCCAGGCCCCACCTCCAGGGGTTCTGATGCATTCCACTGGGGTCAGGGCCTGGCAATCTGTTTTTCTAGAAAACTCTCCATGCCATTCCTTTGGAAGCCCTAGACCAACTTTGGTTGTCAGTTATTTTTTTTTTTCTTTTGGATTGTGGGTATTAAACTTTACATATTTTGAAAACCTGAAAAAGAATTATTCCAAGGACAAACATATTTCAGAGAAAAGAGATTTTTTTTCTAACAACTACTGTCTTGTGGTCAAATGCCCAGTTCCTACAAGAGGGAAATAGGCAATCACTGGGTGACAGGCGTGTGCTGGGTACACTCTCTATTTAGTATCTTACTCGATCCCTCTAATGTTCTTTAGGGCTGAGTGTCTTATAAGCACAAGGAGAACCAGAGAGGCTGAGAGGTACCCTACTTGAAACAACTGGACTTCACATTTGGAGCTTATTCCACTTTACCAGGAATTTTTGACATGGAAAAGCAAATGTGCAGTTCTGCTAGGTCCCCCGACATTACAGTCCTATGCTGTCTTTACCTATCTGACCCCAGTCTCTGCCAAAGCTAGCTCTGCCCACATAGTTATACTCTGAGCAAAAAAAATTTTCTCAAGAGAATCTGCAAAGGGTGTCAGGATTTTCTTTTTTTTTTTGGTACTGGGGATTGAACTCAGGGGCACTCGACCACTGAGCCACATCCCCAGCCCTATTTTGTGTTTTATGTAGAGACAGGGTCTCACTGAGTTGCTTGGCACCTCGCCGCTGCTGAGGCTGGCTTTGAACTCGCGATTCTCCTGTCTCAGCCTCCCTAAGTGCTGGGATTACAGGCGTGAGCCACCGCACCCGGCAGGTGTCAGGAATTTTGATTGTGGATTAAAGGGATCTCAGAGATCATATAACCACCTGGAAGTAGGGAAGATGTGCTGTGTCAGCCCCCATTCTTTCCCTTTTCCCCTTCCCTGCTGACCCATGGGAAGCATCACATATTGAAAGTGGCATCCTCTTTTGAAGAACCCACAGGGGACCCCAGAACTCTCTTCAACTCAAAAATCTAGTGAACGGTTCCCGATTTACAGAATGTGGCTTACACTGAAGAATTTTTCCTTCCATTTTCTGAACAATTTATTCTTGAATACCTCAGTACATGTGGGATAGGTGACGTCATAGTTTATCAAAAATGCTTTGCTAATTAGCAGAGCTGGGCCTCATTGTAGACCATGAGTTGTTTTTGTTTTTGTTTTTACTAGCCACTTTAGTTGTTAGCCTCATCCTTCCAAAGTACATACATCAGATGGACAGCTGTAAATAGCCATCAATCATACTCAGTTTCTGAATCAAGCCATTTTTGCTTGGTCGCGGTAGCATGGCATTACTTTCTCCCTGTGGTGCTGTGCCGTGCTCTGGGAGACAGCAGAGGACCAGGCTTGGATCATCTCACATGGCCCTTCCTTAGTCATGTCTTCAGTGCTACCAACTGTTACTGTCTAAGGGTGCTGGGTTCATTGTCTCCGTTCAACAAAGAATTGAAGAACAGGACACAGAAACAGCAAGCAAGAAACAGGTTTATTGAAAAAGCAATAGAGATAGACTTCTTTGAAGAGAAGAAGCTCCACAGCTGGAAATCCGATGGGGGAATTTTGGCCTGTTCTTTTTATGGTCTCTGGAATTTCCTCCTTTCCTTATCTCCTCCCCTGTCCACACTCTCCTCACTATTATCGATTGGTGCCTCCCTCTGCCCACGTGTCTGTTTTAATTTTTCTATTGGGTCCCCTTGCTTAGGAGCATGAGTACAGAAGCGTCTGACTGGGTCCCTGTTTGTGTCCACGAGCACTTTGATCAAGCAGCAAGTTGACCTCATCAGAAGACCCTCTCCACGCTCCTGTGTTCTGGCCCTGCCCCCAACCTCCTCACTCACTATCTTGCCTTGGTTGCCCAAGCCCTTCTCTATCTCCCTCACAACCATCTTCTGGTTCTCGATCATCACACATCTGCTGGCATGCTGACCCTGCATACATGCCCCCACCTCCTCTGATCATTGGCTCTAGTCCTTAGAGCTTGCTGCTGGGTCTCCCCCTATTGCCACTGGGGAGGCCTCTTCCCATCTGGCTCTCGCTCCTTCAGCCCCTGGCCACATCTCCTTGCTGCTCTCCAAGGACATAGGGTCTTCCTGCTGTTTCTTTGTCCTTCTGCAGTAGAGGGTATTCTGTGAGTGTGTCTTGGGCTTGTTTGCCCACCCCATGAAGGATTCACCTTTTCTCTGGGGTCTTGTTAGTGTTTTGGACCTCCACTCAGAAGCTGTGGCTAAGGATTCATCTCTTTAGATCTTAAACACCAATCACTGGGATCTAAGGTTTCTTCCTAGCCTGGGTTGGGGTAGGAGGACTGGTGCTTGGTCACTCTCCTAATGATGCACTCATGTCCATACATCCATATATTCATGTTCAGGTTCTCCATTGGCTCCTGTCATCCACCTGCTGAGACCTTTAATAGAGTCCCAAGTAGGAAAGTTCACCCATGTGGATCCATCTCCTCTCCCATCCACACTAGTCCCTATAGAGGAGTCCCTTCCTCTTTCATGGCCTAAGCCAGGAAGAGATTCTTTCTTGTTTCTCTCTTCTGGCTTACCTTGTCCTGAGGCAATGGATTCTGGGTAAATGGAGAAAAGGCCAAGGGTATAGTGGGGAGGAAAGAAAAAGTATCAGGTACTATTTCAAAACCTCATCACCTCAAGTTGCCTTAGAAGTCTAGATCTCAAAACTTGTGGCCAATGACAGCTTGTGGGACAAATCCCAAGTTAATTCAAAAACAAGCTGCTGCTTGTTTTTGTGTCGCATGAAAATGAAGAATTATTTTTATATTTTAAGTCACTATTGATTGTGATATTGTCTATTTGCCTCTCGGTGCCTAAACTCTGTATTTGCATTACTCAGTAAGTCCCAAGTTTTAAGTTCTGTGAATATGTCAGTGAAAATGACACAAATACATCAAAATAGGTTGGAAAACATAATCTAGAGCTTGTATCTATTATCCCATTAATTAATGTTATGTTATAATCATTACACTATAATTAGATGCTTATTTTTATACAAGTATGTAATTTTATTATATATCATATACTATATTTAAATTTTTATATATGTTGCACATCTGGGAAAAATGGGTTAAAAAAGTTTGCTAACCTGGGGCTGGGATTGTGGCTCAGTGGTAGAGCACTTGCCTTGCATGCATGAGGCACTAGGTTCGATCCTCAGCACCACATAAAAATAAATAAAAAATAAAGACATTGCGGCCATCTACAACTAAACATATATATATTTAAAAAAAAAAACTTGGTAATCCTGGTTTAGAGTGCCAGTGGTTGGGGGGAATTCTTTTTTTCCCCATCTATCTGAGGCTGCTGGAGGATAGGATTCATAATTTTTCTTATCCATACTCTAAATGTTTAGAAGTACTGCCTGCTCTGTCCCTCACCAGCTGGTTTCATGGTCCATGTTGGTGGCAAAGGAGAAACTTCAGAAAAGTCGATGAGGGAGTCTTCCTAATGAAAATCCCCGTTGGCATCGCCGTGGCCTTAGTGATCCTGGGAGCACATGCTGCCTCTTTTGGGAGCTGCTTTCAACTAACAGTGACATGTGGAAAATCTACTGTGGATATGAAGTTTCCTGCCCTTGAGCTTGCCTTTTGGCATCGTCCCATAGAATACTTTGGGAAACAAATGTAATTCTCACCATTTGGTTCTCCCAACAGGAAAATAGGTCACTTGAGTCAATGAATAATATATGTTGCTATACATTTTTAATAAAATGAGCAAATTGTTTCTGAGTTTCTGGAAGACTTAATTCTTCATTTGCTAGTTCATTCTGAAACCATTACAGTTCTGTGTATTACTCCACACAAAGATGTGAAATTAACCATCGTATTTTCTGCTGCAGTCTGAAAGTTGAACAAGTTAATGTTTCACCCAAATTAGCTTCTTTCCCTTCACATTTGCTCTATCATTAACCTTCCCTATTTGAGCCTGTAATAAAAATTACATCATGATCAAATTCAAGGAAGGGTTTTGTGTAAGCCATGCCTAATGCAGATATTTATTACTGGGCTTGAGGGGCAGGAGTCAGATTTATTTGGATAATTTGTTCACAATTTATGCTGTGACTATTTTAGACTCTCACACACACAAATGCATGTTCTCATGTTAGCCCATTGCCATAGTGATGGGCACATGGACTACACCCTGAGAGCTGGGTTTTGCTGACATCTGAAAAATCTTTTGGGGCACAGCCGTTCTTTGTTACAAACTGGAAAATTTCATCTTTTTGGTTAAGCTGCCTGCCATACCTATGTATTTTCAATGTCTCTTATAGAATTAGGGATGATGATAAAAATGGAAATTATCCTTTATAATTGGTCAAGCCTTTATATCTCTTGATACAGAATTTCTTTTGGACCTGGGTCACATTTATGAAATAAGAACATAAACAACGTTGACACTATCTCTGTTTAAAAGAAGGAAATACCAATGCCCAGAGAGGGCCATGAACCAGTGCAGTGCACACAGCAGGTGAGAGAGCAGTTTTCCTGTCTTCTATCTTGAATGCCGTCCACTTTAGATCATTCCATCTTCTTTTCTTTGTTTTATAGTCAACATTCGAGGGACCACCACTTGCAATTCAACAGCCTGAGTGTGTTTAAAGTGCCTGAGAGAAGAGCGTTTATAGAGCTTAGAATGGACTTGGGCATCTTTAGTTCTGAATTTAGAAGCAATTTTATTCTTTTTGAGGTTTTAGTCAAACCACTGGAGGCAAATAGGCCTTTTTTTTGTTGTTGTTCAAAGGAAATAGATTTTTTTTAAAGTCTTATAAAATAGACCCATAATACTTTCTGGGACTCAAATAACTCTAGCCTGAAATGTTTTAATAAATTAAATGTAAGTGGATTAGAAACAGACAGGTTGTCTTTCCATGAACTACACCCAGACCAGGCCCAGAAGGGGAGCACTTAGAGAAAGGTAGGTAGGGTTTCTGTGGACTCTGGCAGCCCACATCTTGGCCCCACCTTTCTTTCTGATAAGAGAATGGAGAGGAAGTCTGTCTTGTTTCTGAGTCTCTTTCTTTATTCTGTGCTTGTCTCTTGCCATAGTGAATTGTTATCCCTGCCCTGGCTGGGGAGCCGTGTAGTAAAGCAGGGAGATGGGTTGACTTGACTGTGCTCCTTCTCCTTGACATTGCAGCCCAGAGGACATATTTGGAATATCAATAACAGGCAACGGGTGGGGGTTTGGTGGGTTGCAAATACAGTGGCTGAGAATGTGGGATTTACCGTCAGATGGATTGAGGGTAGTCCCAAATGTCTAGCTCACCTGTGATATACAAGCAAACTTTCTCAACTTCCGTTTTCTCAGCTATAAAATTGCAATAACCATGGAGTGTATAAAGCGGGGCAATCTGTATCAAGTTGTATTTAATTGCATATATAGCATGTAGTAGGTACCCAATCAATGTATGTTATCTCTATTCTGGTTGATGTTGGATTTTTTTTAAAAAATTCTTTGCCTCTATAGATTTTTAGTTTTAATGGTTAATTTTAACACTGAATTTTCTTTTGGGAAGCTCACCCTTCCTTATCCTATAGTTATAGGGAGACTGTTAGGTGAAGTGGCCTTCCTCAATAATAAAGGGAGTGGGCATCTTTTCCTAAGATCCTGTGAGTGGTTACAGACATACACACACATATGTACATATATTTGTACATGCATGTTGCTTTAGGTAACTTTTTGTTGCTGTGACCAAAATAACTTAGAGTAGAAAAAGTCAATTTGGGGCTCGTGGTTTCAAAGGTCTCAGTCCACAGACAGTCAACTGCATTACTGTGGGCCCAAGGTGAGGCAGCACATCAGGGGAAAGGAGGTGGTGGAGGAAAGCTGCTTTACTCATGGGGTTGAGGTAAAGGGCCACAGGGAAGATGACCCCTTCCATGGAACATCCCAGGTGACCCACCTCCTCCAGCCATACCCCATTTGCCTACAGTTACCACCCAGGAAGTCCATTAAAACTAGGGTGGACTGATTAGGTTATAGCTCTCATAATCCAATACTTTGACCTCTGAATATTTCTGCATGAACAAGAGATTTTAGGAGACACTTCATATTCAAACCATAACATGTTTACACACACCCCACCCCACCCCCACACTTTTATTGTTAAATAGTGTAGTTATAACCCAAGGTCTGTATTAATTGCTGTAACTGAACATTTCTCATTGATAAATTTCATTATTGCCATTATCATTAATTGCCATAAGTAGTGATTGTCTTTCAAACTACAAACATGAAACACAGGTTGAGAAATGTGAAGAAAAGCACCATGAAAAGAAGCAAAAATCACCTATTGTGCTTTCATCTGAAATGTCTTCTCAACAGTTTTTGTACATGTACTTCTTGGTTTTTTTCCATACATGTGAGGTTTGTCTGCTTTCAGACTTCTGTAGAATATTTTCTGAGCCCACATACATGTTTGAAGATAGGTCAGAGAAAACAGTGCAAGGGAAAGTCTGTAGGGTCACTGTGGGGAGTCATCATGGAAATCTTAGTGACAGAACTGCCCTAGTAGATGTTGGTGTCCGAGTATGGTTCTGATGGTGGTCACCAAGGCCATTCCCCTGTCAATCCACTCCTTCCATACACTGTCCAAGTGAGTATCTGTTTGGCCATCTTCATTTATGGGGAACCCAGGGTGGCCCATTCCCATATTTGAAGAACTCTGTGTGTCAGAAATGACAGAGTAAGGTGCCGAACACACTGGCCGGCAGAAGATGGTGGGCAGTCATCCTGGTGTCCTCTTTGCTGAACACTGGCCATGTGTTCTGTACAAGTGAGTGATATTTCATGCACACCAGTTGGGTTCTAAAGTATGTATGTATGGCAAACATAACAAGTGGTCATTGTTACCTTCAGTGTTGAACAGATGACTGTTTCTTTTTTTTGGAACCCCAGATGAAACACTTAGCCGGACGCTAGAGGCCACACTTTACAAAACATGCCTGTGCATGCTGGGATCATCTTCCCTGTGCTGGGCCCCTTCCTTTCTGACTTCTCCAGTATAAAACAGACCAGACCTGCATCCAGCTTGCTCACTCTTTTCGACTTCACTCTCCCAGGGCAACATGCACGTATGCTGGCAGAAAACATAAGCATCTCTCTCTCTTTTTTTTAAGAGAATGGTGAAAATAAAAGTAAAAACCATGTTCTGCCACACAATTGTCATTGGAGTCTCAGCAGCGGAACGTGTGCAACGTCCCTGAGATATGCATGGAGACATGGATTTCTAAACCCAGACTGTAGACTCAGAGCTGCTTGAGTACCCCGAGGGTACGGTAATGGTGCATCCCCTTTTGCTAAATGGTCTTCGTGATGGCCCTCACTAACCAATACCCATTCCATCTCATTCCTCAATTAATGGGGCTCTTCAGTTCCCATGATCTCCACGCACATCTTTACAGGGAGCGTTCCACCTAGTTTTATCAGGCATCTCTTTGATTGTATTTATAAAGACTTCAAATCTTTATCATCTGGACTGCGGATTTAATATACTTCCTGTGCAGTGCTTGTGAAAGGTAGTACCTCAATGAAATGGTTATTTACATGAGAGTCATCATTGCTCTTAATAGAACAGCCGTTTAATAGAAATTATTTGGCAATTAACTTAAATCTCTATCATTGTCAAAGTATTTTGAAAGATAACTGCATCTAACCAATAAAAGCTAGTGTGGTCCATTCTTGGCAATTATGAGCTATTTGCGCAGAAAGCCCTTAGTGAGACACATCGACCGTGACTTCTAGGGATCTAGCGGCAGCAGCACATTGGTTGGGAAGCTGTGATGTCGTGAGCTCAGCTCCCAGCTCCGCCCCTTGTCAACTTGTGCCCTTACAGATGTCCCATCATGTCTCTGAGCCTACATTTCCTCATTTACAAAATGGTATTAATAAAAAACTAACCTCATGAATTTGAGGAGAAGATAAAGTAAAATCTTCTGTAGAGGACTTACCTGCCCAAGCACTCAATTAGATATCACCTTTTATTGCAGTTGGTATTGCTGTATAGTGGTTCTTGTTAAAACCGATTAAGGGCATAAAACCTACAAAGGATGCTGATCGCTCTCAACTCTGAATATTTGTGATACGCAAATACTCCTTTTACTAAGTATCATTCTCTGGGAGATGGAGACTTATTTTATCAACTTCATTACTCAAACACTTTCTCAGACCACCCATGTGCAAGGAACCAAGTTAGACTCCACTAGGGATTTTGTGCTCAACATCCTTCTGATGTAGTCAAGGGTAAATGAGGAGCACCCAGCATGTCTTTAGCATGTCCTGTTGTAGGGTGCTGGCTCTAGAAGTCAGTGCTGGGCATCCCAGAGGAGAGAGCCGGAGTGGTCAGTGGAGACTTGACCGAGAGGAATCTTGGTTTTAAAGGATGTTTAGATTTTAGACAAAGAGGGGGAACCAATAAAGACGCTCTAGAGAAGAAGCTGTACAAGGTAGAGGTGGCCTGGTCAAGGTTTGTGTGTAAGAAAGAAATTCATTTAATGGCACCTGAACTGTTCCGTGGGAGAGTGTGGCTTCACATGTGGGTGAATCTACATATCTGAGAGATGGCCCAGGATCCAGTGTCTCTCCTTTTTTCATCATCTTGTCTCAGAAAGAATGGCCTGTCTTCATGGCAGAATAACTTTCATCCTTTCTGGTTCTAATAGCCTACGGAAAAGATGGTGTGTCCCTAGTACCGCAATGGTGAGCAAGTTCTCACTGGGCATTGATTGCAACTTGTGCCCATCCCTCCACCAGTCACTGGCTGGGAGGAGTGAGTTGCAATTACCTTCATCCCAGGTGACAGTCAGTTGACCTGAGCTGGGGAAGGGCACATCCCAATGCCAAACAGAAACTGCTGACCCAGTAGTGAGTAGGGCAGGATTCCTATGGTGGATGCTTTTCTTCACCACAGAATTTTGTCTTGCTCTGAATTTATTTTTCTTTTCTTTTTGTTCCCTCCCTCTTTTCCTCCCTCTCTCTCTCCTTTCCTTCTTTTCCTTCCTTCCTTTTTTGGTACCAGGGATTAAGCTCAGGGGCACTTTACCACTGAGCCACATCCCCAACTCTCTTTAATTTTTTTTTTTTTATTTAGAGAAGGGTCTTGCTAAGTTGGCTAGGGCCTTCATAAATTGCTGAAGCTGGTTTTGAACTTGTGATCCTCCTGCCCCATCTTTCTGGGCTGCTGGGATTACAGGCATGTACCACTGCACCCAGCCTGGGTTTATTTTTCTGCATTGAATATCTGATTTGCAACAACCTGAAAATTGAGAAATCTATTTCATACCCTGAAAATGCTGATTTTGAGTTCTGTTCCCTTTTATGCTACACACATACACACACACACACACCACACTATTGGGAATGGTTGCCTAGGTCACAATGAGTAATACTGGGTTTACTCCATGGCAAACCATAGCCCCTCTGTCTCCTAATAGTACTTTGTTTTTCATAATACAAGGGACAGGATGTGATGGAGCAGGCCATAATTGCTGCTTTAAAGTTTTCTCAGGACTGCAGCTAACTTATTCTCTCTGCTTCCCTTGGTTCCTTGAGTCATTTTGGGATTGGCTCTTGGTGCTTTGGTGGAACTTGGTTTGCTCAAAGTTGAGGAAGTCGAGTCAGGGCTTTTCAGAAGGCAAACACTAATGAAAGGGGTTAGACTACATTTTTAGAACCACTGATTTTATACCAGGGTGAATTCTCCTTATTTCCTCCTCCTTGGAAAGACTTCATCCTGCTCTTTATTGTGTGGGAAGTTTGGACGTCAACCCTATGCAAGATGGGTGGGGGCTCCTCTCCCAGATGGTTGGGTTCCCCTCCTGGGTGGGTTGGGGCTCCTATCCCAGAGGGGTTAATTTTTCCTCTCAGATGGGTTGGGGTCCTCTCTCAGATGGGTTTGGGCTCCCCTCCCAGATAGATTGGGGCTCCTATCCCAAATGAGTTAGTTTTCCCTTCCAGATGGGTTGGGGTTCTTCTCCCAGATGGGCTGGGGCTCCTCTCTCACTCTGTCCTGCTCTTTGGCTAATGAAGTGTGATACCAATGACAATGATGAATGGAGCTGAAGCAGCAGCTGTCATCTGTGACTTGATCTGTTTGGAAGGGCGTACCAAGGAGCTGTGGATAGGGTGGTTTATTAGCAGCAGAAATGAATTCCTCATAGTTCTGGAGACTGGAAAGTCCAAGAGCAGGGCTTGGGTAGATTTGGGGTCTGGTGAGTTCCTTCTTCCTTATAGATACCAGTCTTGTTACTGTTCTTATGTAATAGAAGAGGCTAAGGGTCTCACTGGAGTCTTTTTTAAAGGGACCCTTACATGAGGGTCCCACTTTCATGGTAGAATCACCTTCTAAAGGTTTCACCTCCTGATACCATTACGTTGGGGATAAGGTTTCAGCAAAGGAATCTTATGGGAGGAATACCACACCTTGTATATTGGTAATCTATTAAGTGCTTGTGTTAAAAATTTTACATGTATTATTTCATTTAATTCTGGCAATAATCCTGTTGGGTTCACCCTGTTATAGTTTTACAGACAAAGCAATGAAGCTTGGCTAGATCATTTTCCAAGGTGTGACACAGATATGAAGTGATATATCCTAAATATCAACTCAGGCTAGCGTTTCAAATATACCAATCCACCTCAGCCTGTGCCTTTGCAATTTGCATAAAATGCTAATTATGCTGACTCTTGATTGATAGAAATTTCATTTGCCATAATGTTTCATTATGTAATTTTCAGCTAAGTATCTGACACACAGGATCTGTGTTGGGATGATAAAACACATTATCCTGGAGTCGGCCATGATAGTACGGTAAATGCTGGCTGAACCCTTTGTTCCCAGTCCTGTCTGCAGTTGCCTCTTGCTACCACATGGTGGTGCTGTTGGAGATGTACCTGGCATAGTCTGGCTACGGTTCTCCTGTGGCCTTCCTGGTCTACAGCCTAGCTCCAGCAGGAGAGATTTCTTTGGGAAATTCTGGTGTCAGTGACATGCTGAGATAAAGTAACTCTCCTCCTGAGGACCCTGAGGCAAACCCCAACTCCAGTGCCTCAGCCACCCTCATAATTTTCTTCTTGGGCATAGTGTCTGCTGTTCTAGTTGAATGACATTTTATCCATCTGCATTTGGGATGGAGAGCTACAGCTCAATTTTATGGCAACTGGTGTCTTAAGGTGTAGAAAGGAGACATACAGAAGTACTGAGAGCATCAGTAAGTGGACACAGCAGAGTCCAGGCTTTCCATTTATGCAAACTTTTTCAAATCTTGTCTTTGCCCATTGTAGAATACATGATCTGGAGCAAAGGTGTCCTTTCTGAGCTCCAGCTTTCCTCATTTGTAAATATTAGCCTTTTTGAAAGTTGGTTGTAGCGCTAGACTAAGAGAATTTGCAGATGACCTTAGTAATTTATTGATAAGTGATAGCTCTTATCAATCAGCCCCTATTGCTTTAGGGGGTTCACGTCGTGTGGGTCCTCTCAACGAGTTGGGGTCCAGAGAGACAAGGAAAGGGGTCTCTCTGGATGGTGGTGATCCAATCCGCGGAGTCACTCACCCAGACCCCAGGGTGTAGGCAAAAATCTGCTCTGCCCCAGTGAGATGCAGAAACACCGGAGCGAGAAGCAGAAATACTGTTTATTCCAGAAAGCACAGAAACTTAAATACACTCCTGCACCAGTCAGGTCCAAAGGTTACAAACAAAGGGGTGCTCTCTGTCAAGAGCACAGTCTATAGCATAGAATTGGGAAAGATGGAAGGGAGGGGTTGAAGATATGGAGAGTGCTCCTACAAGCCCCTCTGTCCTCCAGGTTAGAATTTTATGCAGTTAGTTTTGCTGTAACACTAACTGAATAAATTCAAATTGTTACATTGTGATTGATATATTCAGAAATGATTTGAGCACAACTCAAATTTCAGGTTTGGGTATGGTCAAGTTTGTCCTGGAGGCATACTAAGTAAATGCAGCAAAATGTACCCAGCTAAAAAAAAGACAGAGCACACACCTTGAACGTTCACCAGCTGCCTGGGTTTACCATGTGCCATGAGCCATACCACCAGAGCTGGAGTTACAACTTTGTGTCTGATTACCCATTAACTGACAAGTTGCAACCTCTCCTGGAAGCCACCTCCACAGATAGACTGCAGTTCCTTTGCAAGGTAAAGTGCCATGTTTACTGTAGTGTGTAGTATTTCATAGCCATTTAACATGTGTAAAGGTGTGCTACCATTTTTATGAGGTTGCTCCTTTTTTTAATCTTAAAATCTCTCCACACTCTTATCCTCAATATTCCTATTTTACTAGTGCACATTAATTACACAGAAGAATCCGTTTTATTGTGGCATATTTATACACACACATAACATACTTTGATCATTTACATGATCCATCACTCACCTTTCCCTTCCTCATTCCTTTTTTCTTCTCTAACAGCCCCCCTTCTACTTTCATGTTATCCACCCTCCACATATGAGAGAAGACAGGCAACACTTGTCTGAGTCTGGTTTATTTCACTTAACACAATACTCTCTAGTTCCATCCATTTTTTTCTGCAAAATACAAGATTTCACTCCTCTTCATGGCTGCATAATACTCCATGTGTACACCTGCCACATTTTCTTTATCCATTCATCACTTGGCCAGTACATAGACTGATTCCATGACTTGGCTATTGTGACTTGTGTCATGATAAACAGGGGCATGCTGTTATCTCTATAGTATGCTGACTTAGATTTCTTTGGATTTATACCCAAGAGTGATATAGTTCCATCATATGGTAGTTCTCCTTTTAATTTTTTGAGAAGCCTCCATACTGATTTTCATAGTGGCTATACTAATTTAGATTTTCACCAAAAATGTATAATGGTTTCTTTTTCCATGTATCCTCATCAGCATTTATTGTTTTTTGTATTCTTGACGATAGCCATTCTGACTGGAGTAAGAAGTAGTGTCAATGTAGTTTCGATTTGCATTTCCCTAATGGCTAAAAATGTTGAACACATTCTTCATAGAATTGTTGGCATTTGTACTTCCTCTTTTGAGACGTGTCTGTTCAGTTCATTTGTCATTTATTGATTGATTTTTGTTTTATTGGTGTTATGTTTTCTGAGTTCTTTGTGTATTCTGGATGTTAATCCTCTGTTGGAATAGTAGCTGACAAAGGTTTTTTTTCCCCGTTATATAGGCAGTCTCTTTGTTAATTGTTTTGCAATTCTGAAGCTTTTAGTTCAATACAATCTCATTTGTTGATTCTTGCTTTTATTTCCCAAGCTATTGGAGTCCTATTCAGGAAGTTATTGCCTGTGCCTATAACTTGAAATATTCACCCTATGTTTTCTTCTAGTGATTTCAAAGTTTCAGGTCCTATACTTAGACCTTTGATCAATTATTAATTGATATATGTAAAGGATGAGAAATAGGGCTCAAGTTCCAGTCATCTACATATGGTTATCCAGTGTTCCTAGCACTATTTTTTTTTTTTTTAGAGATATTGTCTTTAATGGATGTTTTTGGTACCCTATTCAAGAATCAAATGGCTACAGCTGCATGGAAATACTTCTGTGTTCTCTATTCTATTCCATTGACTTACATGTCTGTGTTTATGCAAATATAATGCTGTTTTGTTACTATGGCTCTAAAGTGTATTTTGAAATCATGTATTGTGATGCTTCCAGCATTTCTCTTTTTGCTCAAGATTGTTTGCTAGTCTGGTCTTGTGTGTCTCTATATTAATTTTAGGATTTTTCCTAGTTCTTTGAGTAATGTCATTAGTATTTTGATAGAGATTGCATTGACTATGCAAATTGCTTTTGGTAATATGGCCATTTTAACTATATTAAATCTGCCAATCTGTGAACATCGGGGGTCTTTCTATCTTCTAGTGTCTTACTCAATTTCCATTTTTAGTGTTCTGGAATTTTTATGGTAAGGGCTTTCACCTCCTTGGTTAGGTTTATTCCTTGGTATTTTATCTATTTATTACTCTTGTGAATGGAATTGTTTTCCTGATTGCTTTCCCTGTCAGTATCTTACTGGTGCATATAAAAGTTATTGGTTTTTATGTTGATTTTGTATCCTGATATATTGACTGAATTTGTTTGTCAGATCTAAAAGTCTAGTGGAGTTTTTAGGGTCTTCTAAGGATAGGATCATATTATCTGCAAATAATAATTTGATGTCTTCACTTTCCTATTTGTATTTTATTTCTTTCTCTGGCCTAATTGCTCTAGCAAAGGTTGCCAGCACTATATTATAAGTATTATAAGAATGGTGAGAGAGGACATGCTCATTTCATTCCTGCTTTTAGAGGAATTCTTTAACTTTTACTCCAGCTTGGTGATGTCATATATAGCCTTTATTATGCTGAAGTAACACCTGTAGATTCCTAGTTTATTCAGGGCTTTTATCATGAAAGGATGTTGATTTGTATCAAAGGCTTTTTCTGCATCCATTGAGATGGTCATGCAATTTTTATTGCTGTGGTGTATTACACTTATTGATTCACATGTATTGAGTCAATATATGGGGCCATTCTTGCATTTCTGGAATAAGAGCATCTTGATTGTTGTTTTACATGTGCTGTTGAATTTGGTTTGCAGGAATTTACTACAATTTTTACATCTATGTTCAATAAGAATATTGTGTATAGTTTCTTTTTTTGGTGTGCCTTATCCAGTTTGGGTATCAGGGTGAGAGTGGCCTTGTAGAAGGAGTTTAAAAGCAACATTCCTTCCCTTTCTACTTCATGGAATGGTTTGAGGAGCATTGGTTTCAGATCTTTAAAGATCTGGTAAAATTCATCAGTGAATCCATGTGGTCCTGAGCTTTTCTTTGTTGGAAGACTTTAAATTAGTGCTTGAATTTTATTGTTTGTTATTGGTCTTTTGTAGGTTTGCTATATCCTCTTGGTTCAGTTTTGGTAGTTCAGGGCTGGAGATGTAGCATAGTGGTAGAGCACTTGCCTAGCACATGTGAGGCCCTGGGTTCAATCCCCTTTACCACACACACATACATATGTCAATTTTGGTAGTTCATGTGTATCTAGAAATTTATCCATTTCTTCTGTATTATCTAATATATTGTAATACAACTTTTTAAAAATAGTCCCTAATAATCTTCCAGGTTTCAGAAGTATCTATTGTAATATCCCTTTTTGGGAGGATATTACAAATTTTACTAATTTGGTTTCTCTCTTTCTCTTTTGGTTACTTTGGTTATGGATTTATCAATCTTTTTGGGAGGTTGGAGTGGGGATTGAACTTGGGCACTCGACTACTGAGCCACATCCACAGCCCTATTTAGTATTGTATTTAGAGACAGGGTCTCACTGAGTTGCTTAGCGCCTCGCCGTTGCTGAGGCTGGCTTTGAACTCTCGATCCTCCTGCCTCAGCCTCCAGAGCCACTGGGATTATAGGTGTGCAACACTATACCCAGAGTCCAATTTTTTTTCTTTACCCTGTTCAATGAACCTACTTTTTGTTTCACTGATCCTTTGTATTGTTCTTTTAGTTTCCATTTCATTTATTTCAGTTCTCATCTTTGTTATTATTTATTTTCTTCCATTGGTTTTGAGTTTTGTTTGTTCTTGTTTTCCTAAGACCTTGAGATACGTTCTTAAGTTACTTATCTCAGATCTCTCTGCTTTTTAAATATAGACACACATAGCTATAAACTTCCCTCTTAGAACTACTTTCACTGTATCCCATAGATGCTGCTCTGTTGTTTCCATTTTCATTTGATTCTAGGAATTTAAAAAATTTACTTCTTATTCTTCAATGACCCACTGATATTTCAAATATGTTTTGTTAGATCTCCATGTTTGTGTACTTTCTGTAGTTTCTCTTGCTATTGAGTTCTACTTTCATTCCACTTATTAGGTTTTGTTGTACTTGTTTTATGGCCTAAAATCTATTTTGGAGAAAGTTCCATGAGCGGCTGAAAAGAATGTATATTCTGCTGCTGTTACATGGAATATTCTGTATCAATGTATTAAATCCATTTGGTCTATAGTGTAGCTTAACTCTGTTGTTTCTTCATTGACTTTATTTTTTAATTGTTTTTTTCATCCTAGATGACCTTTCTATTTTTGATACTCAGGTATTGAAGTTACTTAATATTATTGTATTGGGGTCTGTCTGTCCCTTTAGGTTGAGTAGCATCTTTTTCTTTTTTCTTTTTTTTAGTTGTTGATGGACCTTTTATTATTTATTTATTTATATGCAGTGCTGAGAATCAAACCCAGTGCATCATGCATGCTAGGCAAGCGCTCTACTACTGAGCCACAACCCCAGCCCGAGTAGCATTTGTTTTATGAAAGTGGGCATACTGACATTTGGTGTATATATTTACAACCCTCATATCTTCTTGATAGATCATTACTGTTACCAATATGTAGTGACCTTTGTGCTTTTGACTAACTGTGGCTCAAAGTCTGCTTTGTTGGACATGAATGTAGCTATTCCTGCTTGCTTTTGGATTCCATTTTCATGAAATATTATTTCTCACCTTTTCACTTTATGACTTGGCCTGTGAGGTGTGTTGAAAGATGTTTGTTTCTCTTTTCAGTTCTAAAGGATAGCTTTGCTAGCTATAGTAATCTACATTGGCAGTTTTTTTTTTTTTTTCAGGGCTTAAAATAGCAGTCCATTATTTCCTGGCTTTTGGCGCCTCTGTTGAAGAATCTGCTGTTATTCAATTGGGTTTTCCCTTATAAGTGGCTTAGTTGTTTTTTTATTGCAGCCTTTAAAATTCTTTCCTTATTCTGAATTTTTGGCATTTTAATTGTAAATGCCATGGAGCCATTCATTTCTAGTCATGTCTACTTAGAGTTCTAACTGCCCCTAGTACCAAGATGTCCATCTCATCCCCAAGAATTGGGAAATTTTTTTCTATTATTTCACTGACTAAGTTTTCAATGTCATTAGCCTGTAATTCTACTCCTTCCTCAAGATCTTTTGAATCTTAAGTTTGGTCTTTTAATGTTGTTCCAGAGATTGGCATATTCTGTTCATAGTTTCTTCTTTTTCATTATTGCTGTCTAGTTCAAATCATCTCACCTTCAAGCCCTGAGAGTCTTTCTCCTCCTTGATGTAGTCTATTGGTGAGGATTTCAACTGAATTTTTTATTTTACTTGTTGAGCTCTTCATTTCCAAAATTTCTCTTTGGTTTTTTTTCCAGAGCCCTCTGTATTGATATTGATTTTCACATCCACCAATCTTCCTTAATTCATTCAGCAGTTTATTTCTATCTTCTTTGAATCCATTGATCATTTCAACAATCAATCATTCAAATTCTTTGGCATTTCATTCAGTTTAATGGATTCAATTATTAAAGAATTATAAACTTTCGAGGCATCTTGTGGCCATGTTTTCTCTTATTTCTTGTGTTTCTATGTTGATGCCTGCACGTCTGTTGGGGTAGATATCACTTCCACTAGTCTGTGAGGATCTTTTTAGTGAGAAGCTTTCTCTTTACAATGTACCATGGAATGGTGTATATCAAAGTATTCACCTAACATGTTCAAAGTGCTAGGTTCCATCCCTGGTAGCACCTTGATAGGAGAGAATAACCACCAGTAACAATGACAAAGTAAAAGCAAACCAGATATCAAAGTATAATAAAAACTTATTTAAAGAGATCTCTAAAACTCTACTCACTAAAGACAGGAAAGTGGGAGTATTAACATAGAATAGGATAAAAATTAGGTACTAGTGAAAGTGAGATTAATATGAAAATATAAAAAAGGAGAGAGCAAAGAAATGAGAAGAAAAGAAAAAAGAGAATGGAAAGGAATAAAAAATGAGGAAGAAGAAAAAACTAGAAAAATCCAATTAAAAAATTTAAAAACAAACAGATAAGAGTATAAAAAACAAATAATAAAGGAAAACATAACAACATAGAATACAATAAAAGTGAATCCAGAGTGAGCAACACAGATTAGGTTTCCTCCTTGCTGAGCTACTTAAAATGGAGCCACTTCTCAGGACTTCTAATTTTTGGAATCTATCAAGTATGGGTTGGTGCTGTTGGATGCAACTACAATCCAGCATGCTCCTTCGCAGTTGCAGCTCACAGGGCCAAACCAGAGAGAGTGGTTTGCAGGCTGAGCTCCACCCCTCCTTGCCACTGGCCAGTGCTAAGGGAGCTGTCCAATGCATAGCTAGATAGATACCCGACACCTGGGGATAGGTGCTCTGGTATAATGCCAATTTTAAATGGAAGCCATTTCTACTTTGCTCCACCCACCTCCCAGCACCCTGAGTTCTTGGTGGGATCTGTGTCACAGTTGCTTGCCTGGGCTGAGAGTGACTTTCTAGGTGAGTATCTGCTGGTCCAGTCCTGAAAAGTGGTCATTGGATCTTGGAGAGAGAAAAAAAAAATGCGTAGTTTTCTGATCTGTGCAGCAAGACTACACAAAGGGACCCAACTGAAGCTAGCTTCCTATCACAGGCACCATCTAAACCCACAGGGAAATGCAGGGAGCCACTTCTCCCTCTTGACTCACTTAGCAGGGTCTCCTAACTTTTCAGACTGTGTATTTATTTGCCCCTTAGTAGCCTCTGCATTCCTAGGGAATGACAGGATGCTTTCAACCTGCCAAAAAGGAGCTCCTCCTTCTTCTCTGAGTGGGCATTTGTTTGGTGCTGGTGTGCTCTATTTCTCTTAATATTTTTAAAACCAATATTTCTGGGTATCACCTGGTGACTCTTTGGAGCTGCATTCTAGTGCTTTCCCATGTCCCCCCTCCCCTAACTGGTGGCCACACACCCATTGCTCTAGTTCAGTCTCATGGAGCATCTGATAAATGATGAGTGCTTCTAGTCCACTATCATTTTTACCCAGTCCCCTTTTTAAATTTTACTATGCCAGTAATAAGGGTTTTGAGGGTGTGCCCCAGTGCCATAAGTCTTGTGGGCTTTCTTGCTTAATTTTGCATAGTGCAATGATCCGTAGGAACACAACGTATCCTATTGCGGTAGAATTGATGGTTCATGTCATTCATCTGTCAATCACTGCACCTGCTATCAAAGGGGACTAAGTGGCTGAGGTTGGATTTGGATCGTTGGCATCCAAATCAAAATTGCTAATGGTTTAACCGCAGAGTAGGCATGCTCCGCAGGGCTGTTGACTACTGGATCCTTCCTTGGTTTCTATGAACCACCCAGTGGAAACCATGTCTAGTATATAGTAAACTTTCTTCACAGGAATTCTCCCTGAGTCCAGCTTGCAAGCCCTCTCATTTCTCTTTTCATCTCTCAAGTGTTTGAATCCCTGAAGATATCCAAAACTATATTTCTGCTTGAATTGGCAGCTACTTTGGGTAGTAATGATGCCTCAAATTGGCATATAGTTTTAAGGTGTTTTTTTTTTTTTCCAGTGTACTTTTACAGTTAATTAGTCTCCTTGATTTTATAAAACATTTGGAAAGTTTAGTAAGATTGTCTTTTTTTCATTATGGCCCATCTAAGGTGAACATAATACATAAGTATATATGGTCATTTTCTGTTTCACACTATGACTAATGTTACTATCCATCCTAAATTTTGTTTCTTGTGGGTTTGGATTCTTTTTGGAGATGGTACTGCACACATGGATTGGCAGTTAGGAATTATGCTTCCTTGACTCCTAGGAATTGGACTTCTGAGCTCTTTAGGGCAGAATATATCTCTAGTCTCCATCATACTAGGCATGGTAAGGAGAATTTAATGGGGAAACAGAGATGGCAAGTTGGGTGATGTTCTCATTGTGAAACCCTAAGGCACTTGGATATTAAGCCTGTGCCTTCCACTGTAGCACTCTCACTAGGAAGTCACACCCCAGGCGGTAGGGAGCCAATATTTGCATCAGAAAGCCCTTTAGTCCTCTCTCCTGGCCATAGGCTCTGGGGATTTGCATAAGAAATGAGAGAGTTTTCCTTGGTGAAATGAGTGGCCTCCCCATTAGCATGAATAGTGTTTGAAAGGGGCTCTGACTGGTGACATTCCTGAAGTCTTTACATGTGGATGGGTTAAACTTCTTTGGGGACAACTCCTCATTCTCAAATAGAGCTTGTAGCCTGTTCACTGGAGTCTGGACCCTGAAGCATGGGACTGTGCTCAGGCACTGGTGCACAGGCTTCTGTTTGTCTAGTGCTGACTCTATAGTAACACAAACTTGACTCTGGACTGTTGACACATCTGCTTTGAGTCAACTTTTTATGCAAGCTGTGGTCAGTGTACCTGAAACGTCATAGAGCTGGAATTTCATCAACTTTGTAGCACAGACTGCAGGGACTGTTTTGTGCATCCTTGTTAATTAATGCTTGGTTAAGAAAAGTCTCCCAGTGGGATAGATTTAGGCTGAAATTTGTTTTCAGTAGGAAGGTCGTGGGGTGGGGCTAACCCTCACTCACAACCAATGGTACTTGCTTACCAAAAATAACTAATACTTAAGCATGATGAACTTAGGTCAGTTCACAATTCCAGGGTCACACAGAAAATGAGCTCAAATCTAAAGCGCCACCTACGTTAGTACTTCTACTTTAGAACCCTACCATTTTTCCATAGGGTCACAATGCATGGTTGTGCAGTGGTGCACTGTGCAAGAATTTGACTTTTAAGGGATGTCATTTCCATCACAAACATGGTGTATCTCTGATACCTTTTTCCCCCAGCAGATATCCATAGAGTGTTGTGTTCTTAAAAAGGTGCTACATGACCTCAACTCTCTAACAAGTGCAAGTAAAGGGTCTGGAGGGAAGGGCTGCCTTCTAATTTTCACTAGTGGGGGCCTAGTACATGGGATATCTTTAGCATTTCATTTTATCCATTCCTCTGGAGGAGGGCTCACATCTCCAGGAGGTGTTTTGTATATAATGTGAACTCTACATAGTAGATGCATAATCAAGAGGAAGAGTGTAGTGTTCTTAAACACTACTAAGAGGCTTTTTTTTTTTTTTTAAATAACTCAAGAACTAAGGTACAGGAATCCAAAGCTCTTGGAAGCTGAAGTACTAGGCTCTGCAGTTTGGAAAATAGGGGATAAAAGGGGAGAAGAGAACATAAGTCTCTTAGTTTGCTGGACCCATAAAGACTTGCCGACCTCCCCAGCTTCCCTCACTGAAGACTCCACAAGAGCAGGAATCTTTGACTCACATGTTCATTGTTACATCCATTGCACCTAGAATAGTACCCTGCTAAATTTGTGGAATAAATGAAAGCAAACTGAAGCTCATCAAATGTTCACTTCCACAGGACCAGAGATAGAAAACAAAGTTTACAACATGTCATCTGACTTCAGTTTTGCAGATGGTGAACTGGGGGTTCAGTTGGAGGAGGCTAAATGTCAATCATGCTATTTGTTTGCAGTTCCTGAACTAGACTGATTGCACGCCAGGACCAACACTTAATTTTTATGCCTATAACCCAAGACACATGCACGGTAGCCTAAGAACTCAGCTTTGGCCTCACAAACTCTCATCATCTCCTTGCCAATAGGAATAGAGGTAGCAAGAGACAAATTTGGCAAGACCATTTGGCAGGTATAAGATGGAGGTCACAAAGGATGAATTACATCTCAGGCTTTCAGTGACCACACGAGTCCCTGCTGCAATCCCTTCCTGCAGATGGAGACTTGGTCATGTAGATTCTTTTAGCAAAATGCCTCTGAAGGGTACACACTGGGCTCCCAACCTGGAAGATCCCAAGTCCAGAGCCTCTCTGCTAGTTTCCTGTTGCTACTAGACACTGTAGTATCTCCACAGAACAAATAATAGAATTAACACTGGTGGGAGATTTTTGTGCATGGATTTCTTGCACTCAAAAACTTACATTTCACTGAGAAGATGAAAGAAAGATGATGTCAGTCAATGCTGAGCTGCCCCTCTGCAGGGACTTTCTGCTGTATGGGATGCTTGGGATGGATCCTGCTGTATGTGGTGGTTGTCAGGCCTCTGGAAGCACCCAGAGGAAAGCTCTTGTACCCCTATTCCACCTCTTTCCCCCCGTCTTTTTTTATGTGGTGCTTACCATGCTTTGAGTAGTCAGCTTCCTGTTTCAGCCTGTGTTCCACATTTTCAGCAAGGTGAGATGGATTGTAGCAGAGCAGATTATAAAGAGCACCTACCGGATACCCTGGGTCACAGCTTAACATGTGCAAGGGTTTCATAAATACTTGTGGAGCCCAGGTAACAGCTTAGACATTTGGAGACTACATCCTACTCATATTTAATGTTTTCTATAGAGGTGTTCAATGCATCAGTTAGAGGAATACAAAAAGTTTGAACATGGAATGGTAGTCTTGCTTTTGTTAGAGCATTGAGGTCATTGGGTCTTGTGGTTTTTCTCAACTTCCAGTAACACCTTTGAAAGGAGTCAACTAAAGTGGGAAATAATTGTTTTTCGTGAACCCATGATGATTTTTTATCAGTCCCTGTTTTCTCTTCCAAGTGCAAATAAACCCACCTAGTCAACAACATGTTTGAGAACCAGTTTGCTGTTTCAGGTCTCCCAGCATCTGCCTTTTTGAAAAGAGGTCAGAAATTATTGGTCTTCTTAAAGTTCTTCTGGCACATCTTCTGCTATACTCAGATTTATGAACAATGAGTGCCTGGCTACATGAGCAAATTATTCCCGAACTCCAGCATCCACTTAAGCTAAGCCTGGAGATCTAATAAAGTATGAGAAAAGATTTTGAGAATTTATACGAAGTGTGGTACAACTCTCTGAATTGTCATGATGGAATCGGAGGTCCTGGTTTTTCTCCCCTGTCACGGATGCCTCCGTCTCCGTCTTTCTTGCCAGGTTCTTTACATCTTGTCCTGAGTCTCCATTAATGGATGCCTCAGGATTTGTCCTGGGCTCTCGACACTGTTCCCGAGGTGAGTTCATCCAGTGCTGTGTCTATAAAAACTGTATGCATGCCAGTGACTCCTAAATTCATATCTTAAATCATGCCTTTTCTCAGAGACTTCAATTTCATTCATTTAACTGTTTAACATGACTGCTTGTATGTAGAGTGGTCTCAGACTTGTATGTCCTGGACAGGATTTATGCTTTTATGCTGCCCATTGCCATGACTGACTTGTCTCCATCCTTCTCCTCTCTCAGGAAATGTCACCACTGTCCACCCAGTTCTGGTCTGGGAGTTCCTCTCGATTGCTCTCTTTCACCCTCCAGCTGTCATTCTTAACCATCAATGCTCTCTAGTGGACTCTCTTCTCCAAATTGCCTATCACTTCTGCACTGTGAACTTCATGGTCTAGACCAATGCCATCTCTCTTCAAGTCTACTTCAGTACCTCTACCCCAAACTGGTCTTCTTAATTCTTGTCTCTTCCTGATTAGTTTTCTGCTCAGTAGCCAGAGCGATCTTTCAAATGTGGAAGTCAGATCTGATCCTTAAGATTCCTGTGTAAGATTCTTCATAATCTCTCATTGTTAGATCTTACCAGGGCCTGTGTGACCTGGCCACCACCTGCCTCTCTGATTTCAACTTAAGTTACTTTTCTGCTTGAATAACTACCCCCTACCCACCTGTTGTCTTTTCTGGACCTGAACATGTGAGGACCATTTTCACGTCGGTATTTGCACTAGCTGTGCCATCTACCTGGAATGTTCTTTCTAGTTCTGTGCATGACTGGCTTTCTCTCTCTTTCCATGCCTTTGTTCAAGGATCATGAAATGGCCCTGGTTTGATCACTGTCTTGACCATCCATTTGTCCACCTTATTTTCTCCCTAGCACGTGTTGACTTATTTAATTAGCATCCACCCACTCGAAATATATTCCCCAGGAAAGATAATCTTGCTTACTTTATCAGCATAACTCGGTACCAATATATTTGCTAGATGCATGAAAGAAGAGATCTGAACTGACTTTTGATAATTGCTATTCTTTTTCCGTCTTCATTGTCCTTTGGAAAAACAACAAAGATGTCTTTTCTGGCTTAAAGGTATTGGGTCAACAAAGAAGAAAATAAAACAAAATGGGACTGTGTCAATTTTCTTTTTCTTGGGGAACACTGGATTATCCTAGACACTGAAGCCATCCCTTTTGGCTCTTGCTCTGGGAGAAGCATACAAGCATTCCTTCCATTGTTCTTAGAATTTCTCTCCAAGACTCAGATTCCTGGAGGCAGAATTTCCTTTTGTATTTCTCTTCCTGGGCTTCCTCTTGCCTCTATTGAGTGTACTCTTTAACAATCTAAGTTCATCAGATAATGCAGATTTTTTTAAAAAAAGCAAACAATGCGAGGCAGAATATGATTGAATTCCCAATGTCTTTGGACATAGAACATAGAATTTTCTTACAAAGGACTCAATTATAACCATGCCTTAAAAAGCAGTCATTATGACCAGGGCAGATTCTTGCAGCTGAGCTGACTATAAGTTTTATATAATTATTATAATTTGACCAGCATAATCATATAGCATATTATGGTTACATGAGATATATAATTAGTAAAGCAAAGGCTAATAGAAAATATTGTTGTATTAAGATTTTAATAATTATCCTACTGATGACGTATTAATGTCATATTATCACAGTACCAGGGGTGTGTTGACATAGTGACATGTAAATTTCAGACATATTAATATTTGAAGAAATTAAACATTTTATTTATAGCTAAAGGCCCTCACTCCATCTGTTGTTCCTCCTTTCTTCTTTAAGTTGATGTATATTTTGGAATATATATATATATATTTTTTTTTTAATTTAAAAAATTTTTTAAAAATATTTTCTTAGTTGTTGATGGATCTTTATTTTATTCATTTATTATTTATATGTGGTGCTGAGGATCGAACCTAGTGCCTCATGCATGCTGGGCAAACGCTCTACCACTGAGCTACAGCCCCAGCCCCTTGGAATATTTTTTTTTAATTTCAAGCATAGTCTGTTTCTAATATGTAAATATATCAATATAATTATTTAAACACATGCACACACACACACACACACACACACACACGTCCCTCTATAATTTGTAGGCTTATTTTTCCCCCATTGATAACTTCTTAAAGTACATTCATGTTTATGCATGCAGCTTTAGTACTTTCGATATAATATTCCAATTCTTTACTGGCAGGAAATATAGGTTCTTTTCTTTTTCTGTTATGAATGGAGCAAGGAGAGGAGGAGAAAGCAAAGAGCATCTTTGATATTCTATGATATGTCAGAATTTCCCCGGGACATAAAAATAGAAGTGCTAGGTCACAGGCCATCTTCATCTTTAAATTTAATATATACTGCCAAATTCCTTTTCAAAATATCTCATATAATATGTAAGTGTTCCTGTTTTCCCACATTCTTCTCTAAATTTAGTATTTTTAGATTTTTATGTATTTAAAAAACCAAGACTAGCATGGTGAAGTTTAAGGAGCATTTCTTCAGTGTCAGTGAGGTTGAAAGCAATTTTTCAAACTTATTGGTCATTCAGGTATTTTCTTTTATGAGGGACCTAGTAATTCTTCTTGTTTCTTTTTCTCTTAGTTATTGCTTTTTATTATTTAAATGAATTCTTTATATACTCTGTATAATTAGTCTTCGGTGTCACATGAGTTACAAATATTTCCAGCTTGATTGTAAATTTCTTTTTGTTCATGATGTCTTAATCTTAATTATAAATGTATAATCTTAATTATATGTTTTAATTTACTTCGTCATATCCTCCTTTGTGATTTATACTTTTTTGGGGGACAGTGCAGAGCGTGGGAATGCATCCTACCCTAGGGCTTTATTTTTATTTATTTATAGCTTACAAGTATCTTTTTAAAAAAAATTTTTCCAAGAGTTTAAAATGACTTTAACTTTAAATAGACTATGGAAACTGTAAGGCTAAGGACAATTTGTAAGGTTGAATATGGTGTACATAAGACTCATTTGTACTTTCTGTTCTCATTAAGACATTTCAATAATTTTTGAAAATTACTGATTTTTTATTTTTTTTACCTGAGAGCGTATTATTTTTACATGAGAGTGTTTTTTTTACAGTAGAGTATATTTTGAAATATTATACATACATAAATAAGTATAACTTATTCCAGTTAGGATCCCATTATTGTGGTTGTTCCTGATGTGGAATTATGTTGGTCATGGATTTATATATGAGGATAGGTTAGTTATGTCTGATTCATTTTACTGTCTTACCTATTACCCTCCCTCTCCCTCCCCCCATTCCCTTTTGTCTCTTCCAGTCAACTTCTGATCTCCCCTTCTCTTGTTTTGGGTTAGCATCCACGTATCATAAAGAACATTCTGCCTTTGGTTTTTTGGGACTGGCTTATTTAGCATGATATTCTCCAGTTCCACCCAGTGACCAGCAAATGCCATCATTTCACTCTTTTTTTATGGCTGAGCAATATCCCATTCTGTATATATAACACATTGTCTATTCATCTGTTGAAGGGCAGCTCGATTGGTTCCATAGCTTAGCTATTGTGAATTGAGCTGCTATAAACATGGACGTGGCTGCGTCACTGTAGTATGCTGATTTTAACTCGTTTGCATATAAACCGAGGAGTGGGATAACAAGGTCAAATGGTGGTTCCATTCCAAGTTTTTTGAGGAATCTCCATACTGCTTTCCAGATTGGTGGCACCAATTTGCAGTGCCACCAGCAGTACACAAGTTAACTCCTCTTCTCACATTTTAATTTTACTTTCTTTATCAGCATGATCAGGGCTCAATCCTTCCAGTAGCTGCTGGTTTCGTTCAACATTTCCTTGCTTCCTTAAGCTCTGCTTTGACCCTTATTTTATTGTCTTCCTTCTCCTGCCCGTGCTTTATTTTATGATTCTGTTTCCAGTGTTAAATTAGACATACAGCTCCTTGATTTTCCTTCTACTTTATTTCCTCATTCCTTATAAGTCCTAAATCTATACGTATCCCACATGGATATATAGAGTCTAAAGTTTTTATTGCTTTATAATTTATATTTTCTGTAACCTATGAGTTATTTGAAAGTTTTTCTTTTAAAATTTCAAACCACATAAATATATTTTATTTTTCTTATTTCTATTGGTATCTGAGTTCAAGTTAGAGGATATATCTGTGAATATCAAATTTTAGATAGTGGTGTTGATATTTGCTTTGTTATAGATATACTATAGGTATGTTTGAAAGTAATATATGGAGTAGATGCTTGGGCTCTCTCCCCCTCTCTCCACATGTGCATGCACACACACACACACACACACACACACACACTCACACAAAAAATCTTTTTAATAATGATGCTCAAACTATATATTTTCTAAGTTTTTTTCTGCTTGATCCCTCAGCCATTGAAAACAATATGTTTAAATTCACACTATGCTTACAGATTTGTCAATTTCTTATTATCATCTTTGCCTTATATACTCTTAAGTTTATTATTAAGGCCATGTACATATTATATATGATATATATGTATAATGTATGTGAGGATTGATAATATAGATAAAGAGAGATAACAAAGCAAACTACTTTTAAATTTTAGCCTCAGCCTTCAATTTCTACAAAGCCTCCCGGGATTTAGACTGTATCAATGATCAATCTGAAGAGGAAATGGTGTCTTAATGGTACTGATTTTTAGCCTATGAATGCAGTGTATCTTTCCAATTAGGGGTTTTTGTTTGTTTGTTTTTGGTACCAGGAATTGATCCCAGGAGTGCTTAACTACTGAGTCACATCCCCAGCCCTTTTTATTTTTTTCAGTTTTGAGACAGGGCCTCACTAAGTTGTTGAGGCTGGCTTTGAACTTGAGATCCTCCTGCCTCCACCTCCCCAGCTGCTGGGATTACAAGTGTGTACCCATGCCCAGTTTAGGGTATTTTTTAAAAAAAATTCTGATCTTTTCATGGCACTTTTTTTTTTTTTGGTACTGGGGATTGAACTCTGGGGTACTTGACCACAGAGACACATCCCCAGCCCTATTTTGTGTTTTATGTAGAGACATGAGTTGCTTAGGGCCTCGCCGTTGCTGAGGCTGGCTTTGAACTCGTGACTCTCCTGTCTCAGCCTCCCTAAGTGCTGGGAGATGGCACGTTTTTAATAGGATAAATTGTATAAGTTTTTAATTTATTTCTATATCCTTATTTTGATCCAGAGTAACTTTTTCAGTTATTTTCCTGGCTTTGTTACATTAAAACTATTTTTATTTTGTAAAAAGTAAAATTTGTGATTCTCTTAGATTTTCCAAGTTAAACAGAGACCTGTAAAAATTTATAGCCATTCTCATCCTTTTCAGTACTTTTCCTTTTGGTTAAACATTTTCATCCAATTTTACTGGCTACCTTGTAAAGAATGTTAAATAACAGTAACGCCATCAATATCCTGTTCATTTCATTGGGAACTGTAGCATTTTTTCAAAGAACATAGTACTACTTGTTGATTGAAGACATTGAAAATACACACACATTTTTAAAACCTTGCTTCTTTTGAGAATCTTTCTCTAAATTTGAGAGAAGCCTCTTTCATCTTAATTGTTTGTTTACTTGTAAAATGTCATACATACAAAACATCATAAAATGCGTTTGCACAGTTTAAAGAGGAATTGATAAAAACAAATCCCAGGAAACTGTTACCAGTTTTTGAAAATTCCAGTGCCTTGCAACTGTCTGTGGGTACCCACTTAATGGCATCTCCCTCCCTCCTTCCACCTTTGGTGACCAATATTCATCATTCTGATTTTCTCATTTCCTTGATTTTCTTTGTGATCATGCCACCCGTTTACATCTCCTTGAACTATGAATCCATCCGTTTGTCTGACATAAACTGACCGTGTTGTGTCCATTCCTTTGTAATTTGCTTTTTATTGTTTTTGGACTCACTTATGTGAACACATCAGATTCTAGTTCATTGATTTCTAACTGCTGTCTGCTCTTCATTATAGAAATGGGGCATTGCTTATCTATTCCTGGCACCGTCAGTGGATATTGGAGTCGTCTCCAGTTTTTCACCTTGATGAACTCTTTGGCCAATGCCATTTTTTGTATGTGCTTTCTGGAATATTTTTGTAAGAATTTTCTGAGGAAAAATTTCTGGGGAGGGTTTTCCAACCAATGATTGGACTTTCTGGGTCTTGGCCTTGATGCATGGACACCTTTGTCAAGCTGTGTTGAAATGTTTGCCACTGTGACTCGACCATAGTCTCCTGAGCAGGGCAATGAGGATCTTCACTTCACATGCTGCTGAAATGTCAGTTCCTTCAGACTATTGGATTATTCCCTGTTTAAAATTTATATAGATACAAATTTATACATTGTAAATTGATAAATGTATATATATACATTATATATATATTTATTATATACACATATATGTACATATTGTGTGTGTGTGCGTGTGTGTGTGTGTGTGTATAAATAAATAAATAAAACCAG
Source organism: Xerus rutilus (assembly GCA_028644305.1). Taxonomy (NCBI): domain Eukaryota; kingdom Metazoa; phylum Chordata; class Mammalia; order Rodentia; family Sciuridae; genus Xerus; species Xerus rutilus. The sequence goes on from CM053413.1 coordinate 40,677,417, forward strand.
AGATTGATCCCAGGGGTGCTCAACCACTGAGAAACATCCCCAACTCTTTTTATTTTTTTATTTTGAGACATAATCTCACTAAGTTCTGTGTGGTTTTAACTCATTATTTATGTAATAACTAAGATGTATCCACTTTTTTTAAAAAATATTTTTTCAGTTGTCAATAGACTTTATTTGTTTATATGCAGTGCTGAGAATCAAACCCAGTGACTCACACATGCTAGGTAAGCGCTTTACCACTGAGCCACAACCCCAGCCCCAGATGTATCTGGTTTTAAGGTGATTTTAATGTATTCCTTCTCTAGTTAATTCCTCTTTTATAAATTTAGTTTTAAAAATTCTTATATAAGCTGTGCGTGGTGGCACATGCCTATAATCCCAGTGACTTGGGAGGCTGAGGCAGGAGGATCTTGAGTTCAAAGCCAGCTTTGGCAATGACGCAGCACTAAGCAACTCAGATCCTGTATCTAAATAAAATACAAAATAGGGTTGGGGATGTGGCTCAGTGGTCGAGTACCCCTCAGTTTAACCCCCAGTGACCCCCCCAAAAATTCTTGATATATTCTGAATAGAAATCCCTTATCAAATATACAGCTTACAACTATTTTTTCCATTATGAAGATTGTCTTTTCTGTTTGAGTATATTGTTTGAGAACAAAAATTGTCATTTTTAACTTCTATATATATTTTTTTCTTTTGCTTATGATTTTGGTGGTATCAAAGAAACCATTGCTTAATCCAAAGCTATAAAGATTTATTCCTATGTTTTCTTCTGATTTTCAGTGTTTTTACTTTTTTCTTTACTTTTTAAATTTTTATTTGTTCTTTTTAGATATACATGACAGTAGAGTATATTTTAACATACATACATACAGTATAATTTTTCTAATTAGGATCTCATTCTTGTAGTGGTATATGATGTGGAGTTTCACTGGTCATGTATTTATATATGAACATAGGAAAGTTCTGTCCCATTCATTCCACTGTCTTTCCTATTGCCACCCTCCCTCCCTTCTCTTCATTCCCCTTTGTCTCATCCAATAAACTTCTGTTCTTCCCCTTGCCCCTTATTGTGTGTGAGCATCTGCATATCAGAGAGAACATTTGGCTTTTGGTTTTGGGAACTGGCTTATTTCACTTAGCGTGATAATCTCCAGTTCCATCCATTTACTGGCAAATGTCATCATTTCATTCTTTTTATGGCTAAGTAATATTCCATTGTGTATAGATACCTCATTTTCTTTATCCATTCATCTGTTGAAGGGTATCTAGGTTGGTTCCATAGTTTAGCTATTGTGAATTGAGCTGCTATAAACAGTGATGTGGCTGCAGGACTATAGTATGCTATAAATTCCTGTTGTTTTCTATTGAGTTATGATTTTTGTCAATGGCTTTTAGGACTCCCCTATCTATTCTGGACACTAACCTTGTGTTGCAAATCTATCTTTTCTTTGTTACTTTCATGGAAAAGTTTTCAATTTTCAAGTTGCCAAACTTTTTAAGCTTCTACTTTGTGTTTATTGAATCTTATTTTTAAAATGTTTTCCTTGCTGAAGTAATAGTTATTCTTCCATATTGACTTCTAAAACTATTTTTAGATGGAATACTTTTTAATTTTTGTTATCAAGGATCTTGTTTTGTTCCTTTCTTCCAGATTGAATTTTATAGAAATAGGTTTTTTGTTGTTGTTGTTGTTAGAATTTATTTACCAGGATAATCAGGTGGGATTTTACTAATTTGTTACTGTGATAAATTACACAATTTCCTTTCTTTTTTTTTTTTGGTACTGGAGATTGAACTCAGGGGCACTCGACCACTGAGCCACATCCCCAGCCCTACTTTGTGTTTTATGTAGAGACAGGGTCTCACTGAGTTGCTTAGTGCCTCACCATTGCTGAGGCTGGCTTTGAACTCACAATTCTCCTGTCTCAGCCTCCCTAAGTGCTGGGATTACAGGCTTGCACCACTGTGCCTGGCTCATAATTTATGTTCTATTTGAATTTTTTTTAAATATTTTTTAGATGTTGATGGACCTTTATTTTATTCATTTATTTATATGTGGTGCTGAGAATCAAACCCAGTGCCTCACACATGTGAGGCAAGCGCTCTACCACTGAGCCACAATCCCAGCCCCTCTATTTGAATTAATGCTACATTTCTTTGATAAACTCAAACTGATAATAGAGTTTTATTGTGTATATTACTTCAAATTTGGTTTAACCAATATTTTGCTTACAGTTTTAAAATTTATGCCAGTGAATGAATTGGCCTCTTTCTTAGTCCTTGTCTTGTTTGAAATCAAGATTAGATTGGCCTAATAAAATGAATTTCCTGGAAGAGTTTGTGTAAATTTGAAATTATCTGCCCCTGTCTGGTAGAATGTGCCAGTAAAGCCATCTGGGTCCAATGTTTTCTGTTCTTAACATTTTAAGCTATTGATAGGAATTTTTAAAGTTACAGGACAATTCTCACTTTTTCTTCTTTCATGAGTTGGTTTTGGTAGGTTGTGTATTTCTAGGAATTTATACATTTCATGAAAATGTATACTTATTGGAATTAAGTGATACATAAAACTATTAACAATAATAATAATTTTATGTAATTAACCATATTAATTATATTCTTGATAACTATTAGTCTCTGTGGCATCTGTTGTAATGTTTTTTGTTTTAATATTTTTTATTTATATACTATTAGTTTTTATTGATTAATATTGACAATAATTTTTCATGTTTTTTCCTCATTTTTAAAAATTTGTTCTAATTAGTTATATATGACAACAGAATGCATTTCAATTCATGGCACACAAATGGAGCACAACTTCTTATTTCTCTGGCTATGCACGATGCAGAGTCACACCATCGTGCAATCATACATGTCCGTAGGGCAATAATGTTCGTCTTATTCTATCATCTTTCCTGCCCCCATAACCCTTTCCCCTCACTCCTTTCTGCCCGATACAAAGTTCCTCCATTCTTCTCTAGCCCTCCTCCCCCATTATGGATCAACAACCACATGTCAGTTTGGCCTTGGGGTTTTGGGACTAGTTTTATTCACTTAGCACGATATTCTCCAACTCTATCTATTTATCTGAAAATGCCACAATTTCATTCTTCTTTAAGACTAATATTCCATTGTGTATAGATACCATATTTTCTTTATCCATTCATCTGTTGAAGGGAACCTAGGTTAGTTCCATAGTTTAGCTATTGTGGATTGAACTGTTATAAACACTGATGTGGCTGTGTTACTATAGTATGCTGATTTTAAGTCCTTTTGGTATAAACCTAAGAGTGGGATAACTGGGTCAAATTGTGGTTCAATTACAGGTTTTCTTAAGAAGCTCCATAGTGGTTGCACCAATATGCAGACATACCAGCAATGTTTGAGTGTAATTTTTCCCCACATCCACTCCAACATTTATTTATTTGTTTGTTAGTACTGGGAATTGAACTCAGGGGTACTTGACCACCGAGCCACATCCCCAGCCCTATTTTGTGTTTTATGTAGAGACAGGGTCTCACTGAGTTGCTTAGTGCCTTGCCATTGCTGAGGCTGGCTTTGAACTCGTGATTCTCCTGTCTCAGCCTCCCAAAGTGCTGGGATTACAGGCATGTGTCACCATGCCTGGCTATCACCAACATTTATTGTTGCTTGTATTCTTGATACTTGCCATTCTGACTGTAGTGAGATGAAATCTCAGAATAGTTTTGATTTGCATTTCTCTAATTGCTAGAGATGTTGAACATTTTTTTCATGTATTTGTTGATTGATTGTATATCTTCTGTAAGTGTCTGTTTAGTTCCTTTACCCATTTATTGATTGGGTTATTTGGTTTTTTTGGTGTTAAGTTTTCTGAGTTCTTTATAGATCCTGGAGATTAGTGCTCTATGTGATGTGCATGTGGTAAAGATTTTATCCAATTCTATAGGCTCTCTCTTCATGTTATTGTTTCCTTGGCTGCAACTTTTTAGTTTAAATCCATCCCATTTATTGATTCTTGATTTTATTTCTTGTGCTTTAGGATTCATGTTAAGTAAGTCAGGTCCTAAGCCAACATGATGAAGGTTTGAGCCTACTTTTTCTTCTATTAGGTTCAGGGTCTCTGGTCTAACTCCTAGGTCTTTGATCCGCTTTGAGTTGAATTTTGTGTAGGGTGAGGGATAGGGGTCTAGTTTCATTTTGGTACATGTGGATCTCCAATTTTATTATCACCATTTGTTGAAGAGGCTATCTTTTCTCCAATATATGTTTTTGGTGCCTTTGCCTCATATGAAGTAACTATAATTATGTGTGTTCGTCTCTGTGTCTTCTGTACCAGTGGTCTATGTGTCTGTTTTGGTGCCAATACCATGTCATTTTTGTTACTATAACTCTGTAGTATAGTTTTAAGATCTGGTATTGTGATCCTCCTGCTTCACTCTTCTGGATAAGGATTGCTTTGGCTATTCTGGGCCTCTTATTTTTCCAAATGAATTTCATGATTGATTTTTGTATTTCCATGAAGAATGACATTGGAATTTTAATAGGAATTGCATTAAATCTCTATAATTGTTTTGGTAGTATGGTCATTTTGACAGTATTAATTCTGCCTATACAAGAACATGTCTTTCCATCTTCTAAGGTCTTCCTCAATTTCCTTCTTTAGTGTTCTGTAGTTTTCATTGTAGAGGTCTTTCATCCCTTGTCAGATAGTTTCCCAAGTATATATATTTTTTGAGGCTATTATTGTGATGGGGTAGTTTTCCTAATTTCTCTTTTAGAGGATTTATCACTGATGTATAGAAATGCATTTAATTTATGTGTGTTGATTTTATATCCTGCTACTTTGCTGAATTCATTTATTAACTCTACAAGTTTTCTAGTGAAATTTTTTGGATCTCCTAAATATAGAATCAGCAAGTAGTGATAGTTTGAGTTCTTCTTTTTCTATTTGTATCCCTTTAATTTCTTTCATCTAATTGCTCTGGCTAGAGTTTCAAGTGCTGTGTTGAATAGAAGTGGTGAAAGAGGACATCCTTATCTTGTTCCAGTTCTTAGAGGGAATGCTTTCAATTTTTCTCCACTTAGAATGAAGTTGGCCTTGGGCTTAGTGTAGACAGCTTTTACAATGTTGAGGTATGTTCCTACTATCCTTAGTTTTTCTCGTGTTTTAAATGTGAAGTGGTGCTGTATTTTGCCAAATTCTTTTTCTGCATCTATTGAGATGATCATATGATTCTTTGAGTCTATTTATGTGATGAATTATGTTTATTGATTTCCATATGTTGAACCAACCTTGAATTCCTCAGATGAACCCCACTTGATCATGATACACTATCTTTTTAAAGATTTTCTGTGTGATTTGCCAGAATTTTATTGAGAATTTTTACATCTATGTTCATCAGGGCTGTTGATCTGAAGTTTTCTTTCCTTGATGTGTCTTTGTCTGGTTTTGGTGTCAGGGTGATACTTGCTTCATAGAATGAGTTTGGAACGGTTCCCTCCTTTGCTATTTCATGGGATAATTTGAGGAGTATTGGTGTTAGTTCTTCTTTGAAGGTCTTGTAGAACTTGGCTGAGAATTCATCTGGTCCTGAGTTTTCCGTTGATGGTAGGCTTTTGATGGCATATTCTATTTCATTGCTTGAAATTGATCTGTTTAAATGTATATGTCCTTATAATTCAGTTTGGATAGATTATATTTCTCTAGAAGTTTGTTAATGTCTTTGAGATTTTCTATGTTATTAAAGTATAAATTTTCAAATTAGTTTCTAATTATCTTCTGTATTTCAATAGTGTTCATCATGGTATTTACCTTTTCATCACGAATTTTAGTAATTTGAGTTTTCTTTCTCCTTAGGGTGGCTAAGGATTTATCAATTTAGTTTATTTTTTCAAAGAACCAACTTTGTGTTTTGTCAATTTTTAAAATTGTTTCTTTTGTTTCAATTTCACTGATTGCAGCTCTGATTTTAATTATTTTCTGTCTTCTACTACTTTTGGTGTTGATTTGTTCTTTTTCAAGAGCTTTGAGTTGTAATGTTAGGTCATTTATTGACTTTTTATTCTTTTAATGAATGAGCTTAATGCAATGAACTTTCCTCTTAGCACTGCCTTCATAGTGTTCCAGAGATTTTGATATGTTGTATTATTGTTCTTATTTACCTCTAAGAATTTTTTTTCTTCCCTGATTTCTTCTGCTATCCATTCTTCTTTTGATAGCATATTATTTAGTCTCCAGGTGTTAGAATAGCTTCTATATTGTTGATTTCTAATTTCATTTCATTATGATCTGATAGAATGCAGAGTAGTATCTCTGTATTTTTTTTTTCTTGTATTTGCTGAGAGTTGCTTTGTAGCATAACATTTTAGAGAAGGATCCATGCACTGCTGAGAAGAAAGTGTATTTGCTCATTAATGGATGAAATATTTTATATTTAAGTCTAAATATTTTATAGTTAAGTCTAAATTATTGATTGTATTATTTAGTTCTATAGTTTCTTTGTTTAGTTTTTGTTTGAAAGATATATCCAGTGGTGAGATAGGTATGTTAAAGTCATTCAGTAATACTGTGTTGTGGTCTGTTTGATTCTTGAAATTGAGAAGAGTTTGTTTGATGTATGTAGATGCCCCATTGTTTGGGGCATAAATATTTATGATTATTAAGTCTTGCTAGTATATGATTCTCTTAAGCAGTATAAAATGTTCTTCTTTATTCCTTCTAACTAACTCTGGCCTCAAGTCCACTTCATTTGACATGAGGATGGAAATCCCTGCTTGTTTATGCAGTTCATTTGAGTGATACATTTTTCTCATCCTTTCACCTTCAGTCTGTATATGTCTTTTCCTATAAGATGAGTATTTTGAAGACAGCATATTGTTGGGTCTTTTTCTAAATCCAGTCTGCCAGTCTGTGTCTTTTGATTGATGAATTTTGGCCATTAATATTCAAGGTTATTATTGAGATATGATTTGTATTACTGGTCATTTTGGTTTATTTTTGGTTTTTAACTTGATTTGCTTTCTCCTTTGATTGGCTCTTCCTTTAGTGTAGTTCCTCCCTTTGCTGATTTTCATTGTTTTTTTTAAAAATTTCCTACTCATGGAATATTTGGCTGAAAATGTTCTGTAGTGCATGCTTTCTAGATGTAAATTCTTTTAGCTTTTGTTTCTCAAGGAAGGTTTTATTTTGCCATCAGATCTGAAGCTTAATTTTGCTGGATATAAGATTCTTGGTTGGCATCCATTTTCTTTCAGAGCTTGGTATATGTTATTCCAGGACCTACTAGTTTTGAGGGTCTGAGTTGAGAAATCTGCTAAGATCTGAATTAGTTTCCCCCTATATGCAATCTGATTCTTTTCTCTTATAGCCTTATCTCTATGCTAGGCATTTTTATTATAATGTGCCTTGTTCTGAGCCTATTGTAATTTTGTACATTTGGAGTCCTGTAAACCTCTTGTATTTGATTTTCCATTTCATTCTTTGGGTTTGGGAAATTTTCAGATATTATTTTATTGAAAAGATTGTGCATTCCTTGGATTTGTATCTCTGTGCCTTCTTCTATTCTGAATCTAATCTTAAATTTGGTCTTTTCATGTTATCCCATAATTCTTGGAAGTTATGTTCATTTTTTTATCATCTTTACTGTGTATTCAACTTTATTTTCATGATTATATATTTTGTTTTGGTTGCCTGAGGTTCTGTCTTCCAAGTGATCTAGTCTGTTGGTGATGTTTTCTATTGAATTTTAATTTCTTTTCAAGGAACCAGTTCTAAATTTGTTGATCTTTACTAATATGTATTTTTTCCCATTTTTATGAGTTTTAATTTTTTTCTTTATATCTCTATTTTTCTGTGATTTTGTTGTGATCTTGTTTTTTTTTTTTTTCCTTCCCCTCCTCATTCTGTCAGATGAATTCTTCATTCATTGATTTGGAGATTTTCTCATTTCTAAAGAAACACTGAACATGTAATCCCCTGTAATATTGCTTTAGCTGCCTCTTGTATGTTTAATTATGTATATTTTCACAATTATTCATTCTTTGACATATTAGTGTTTTTTTAAAATTTTAAATAGATGCAGTTTTTCTATATTTCTTCCCCCACTCCATATTTTCTAACTAAAGCAACCATTGGTCAAAGAATATGGCACAGAAGATAACCACGTTTTTGGAGACTGGCTTTATGGCATAGCACATGGCAAGTTTTGGACCTTGAAAAGGGTGTATTCTCTAGTTGCTGTGCTCAGTGTTGAATTAGGATTGTTAATTGTCTTTTTCAATTTTTAATGATTTCTTGGTTGGCTTGATCTGTAAATTATGGAGGTAAGTATGGCAAAGCCATTTCTGTTATCTTGATAGATTTACCCATTGCTGTGGTTTGGATATGGCTTGTGTTCTCCAAAGTTTCATGTGATTGATGTCTTGGTCCTCAGGGTGGTGGTATTGAGAAGTGCTGTGGCAACTAGGGCCTAGTGGGAGGTCTTTAGGTTATTGAGGGCATACCCATAGAAGGTAGCTCTCAGGGGACCCTCTGAATTCTCAAAGAGGAGTTATAAAAGGAGCAAGGCCAGCCCAATGCAGTTCTCTTCTCTCCAGTTTCCAGATGTAATTACTTGCTTGATTCTGCCATTGCTATTTATGCCATGAAGGGGTACGACCACAGTGTAGTACTCACTGTGCAATTTGAACTTTCAGTCTCCAAAACTGCATACTAAATTAACCTTGTATTCATAAATAGCCTGTGTCATGCATTTTGTTATATTGACAAAAGCTAACTGATATACCTACTTTTTATAGGACTGTTAAGTTTTATGTTGTTCTATAAAGCATAAAATTGAACTTTTAAAATTCAAGCCCCACTTCTGTCTGGAAGTTTTTGTCTTTTATGTAGAGATATTAATCCACTTACATTCACAGTGAATGCTGATATATTTAAATTTATTCCTACAATCTTATTATGAGCTTTTGATTTGTCTTCTGTTTTTTCTCCTCTTTTTTTTTTTTTTTGGCCACTGTAGATTTCTTTTTCTTATTCTATTTTTATTTTTCACTCCTTTGGTGGATATGTTTCAGACTTATTTTTTTACTTAGTTAAACTAGGAGTTTTAATAAGCATACTTATGTTTTGGGAGGAGTTTACTAGGAATTGAACCCAGGAGCACTTAACCACTGAGCCACATCCCAACCCTTGTTTATATTTTATTTAGAGATAGAGTCTTGCTGACTTGCTCAGGGCCTCATTAAGTTGCTGAGGCTGGCTTTGAACTTGTGATCCTCCTGCCTTGGCGTCCTAAGCCACTGGGATTACAACCGTGTGCCACCATGCCCAACAAGCATACTTAATTTTAGAGTCCAAATTTAATGCACATTTTCCTATCCTCTCAAATAATTCTTAGACCTTAGAAGAATTTTACTCTGAAATCACTTTCCTTCCATTATTATTTGTTATTTTTGTTTCCACAGAAATTCTTTCAGTATTAGAATCACCTATTTTTGTTTCAGCTTGTAGTTTGCTTTTCCCCATTCCATTGCATGGTATCCTTATTATCCCCTTATACAACAATGGTTGGTTTGGTTAGCCCACTTGTTTACCAGTGTCTTTGCACACTCATCCTGCTTACATCAGATTTCCATCTGAGATGATGCTTCTTCTGTACAACATACATCATTTAGAACTGAAGTTTTTTTTCCACTTTTTTATTAGTGCATCATCATAGTACATAATGATGAGATTTGTTACATATTCACACACGCACACAATATAAAAATACTATTTGGCCAATATCACTCTATAATTTAAGTTTGGAGGGTATTTTGCAGGTTACTGCTTTATGGATAAATGCTCTTGGCTTTTGTTTGTGCCTTAACTTTACTGTCACGATTGAATGAGAGTTTCTCCGAGCATCAAGGGTTGACGATCACTTCTCAGCCCCCTGAGGATGCTCCCCACCACTGAGTGCCCTGCTGCGTGGCAGCTGTGATGCTGAGGGCTGTTGCTTATGAGGTACTCTGCAGCTTATCACTGACTGCTTTAAAATGGTTTTGTTTTCTTTGGTTTTCCAGTTCCCCCCATGATGCATCTATAGTATATCCTAAATCTGAAAATTGGTAACTATTTTAGTCAGCTTTTTTACTGCTATGACTAAAAGACAACTTTAGATGAGGAAAAATTTATTTGGAGGCTCATGGTTTCAGGGGTCTCAGTCCATAGACGGCAGGCTCCATTCCTCAGGGCTTGAGGTGAGGCTGAACATCATGGCAGAAGAATGTGGCATAGGGAAGCAGCTCACATGATGATTAGAAAGCAGAGAGAGACTCCACTTACCAAATTCAAAATATATAACTCAAAGCCCTTCCCACAATGACCCACCTCCTCCAGCCACACCTCACCGGCCTTTGGCCACTACTCATTTAATCCCATTGATATTAATTCACTGATTGAGTTAAGGCTCTCATAACCCAATCATTTCTCCTCTGAACTTTCTTGCGTTGTCTCACATGTGAGCTTTTGAGGGACACCTCACATCCAAACCATAACAGAACCACCATCTGTTTTCCTAGTACTTCTCCTGCCTTGTGTTTTTTGTTGGCTTCCAGAACTTGGATTGGATTTGCACTGAGCCTTCTTACTCCATCTTCCATGTCTGTTAACCTCTGTGCTTATCGTGCATCTCATCTTTGGACTGTGTTCAGAATGTTTTCCTTCTTCCACTGTATTCATACTCTCTTCAGTGGAGAGGCGCTGGCTCAAAAGGAACCACATGTGTCATCACCCTCAACTGTTGAGTAACGTGCCTCCATTGGGAGAAATTAGAGCCTCACTATCTACTGCCCTGTCACTCTCCAGATGAAGACCAGGTCTTTTCAGCTCTAGGCTCAGAGACAATGCTTTAATATATATTTTTTTTGTATTAGGGAATGAACCAGGGGTGCTCTACCACTGAGCTACCTTCCCAGCCTTTTTTATTTTTTATTTTGAGAGAGGGTCTCACTAAGTTGCTGAGGCTGGCCTTAAACTTACCATCCTTCTGCCTCAGCCTCCCAAGTCACTGGGATTCCAGGCATGTGACACAGTGCCCAGTGAGGCAATGGATTTACCAAGGCATGCAAAGACTGCTTAGCAATATAGTGACCACTTCCCTGGTCACATGCCACACCATGCCATGCCTATCCTTTCATAGTAGACACTTGAGGGTTTCTAGCCAATTATCTGGGAGGGAATGCCAAGAGCCCTACCAAGGTATGTGCCCATAATTGGCCACATCAAGGGATGAAATCAACAATTGCAGACTTCATGCTTTCATCAAGAATATAATTTTATATAATGTTGATAACTTTCCTACACTCCCCCTTCTTTTCTCCTATGGGGAAAACACGTCTGTCTCCTATATGCCCAGAGAGCTGTTCCTGCTTTCTGTCCATCTTCGTCAGGTGCTGGGGGACCTCTTCAGGCTGCTCTCCTTGGACAGCACCCTCTTGGTGTTGAAAAGGTATTAATCAGAACCTACTCAAACGACTGATTTATGCTACCATGAAATTGGTAAACCAAGCACATTTTCCTGAGTGTATTTGGTTGTAACTACCAGAAAAGACGTAAAGCAACTGCCAAGTTGCCTTTAACCTTTTGCCAGTTTTCTTCTGCTGCTGGGTCAGCTGGAGCATTTGGGCTCTAACTGAAGTGAGTGGTGCGGTTATCTGCAGAAGAACGTGTTCCGCAGTGGATGAGACTCTGGGGGTCTTTACAAAGGAGAAGTGCACCCCTCAGGGTCACTGGGGAGTCAGGGTCTGGCTCCTCCCTCCTGGTGTGGACTCCCATCACAGGCTGCATTCTTCAGACTCAACCCCTTGCTGAATGATAGAGGTGATCTTGCTCTTAACTGGTTACCGTGGGGTTTTTTTTGTTTTTTTTTGGTGGGGTGGTGGTACCAGGGATTGAACCCAGGGGCACTTAACCTCTGAACCACATCCTCAGCCCAGGTTTTGGCTGCTATGATTCACCTTCCTTTTCTCATCTTCCCTTCTAACAGCAGTGATACAGCCCCAGGAAGGTGAAAAGTCATGTTCTTCTGTCCTCTGCAACTGGCTAAGAATTGGGCAAATGATCATTCAATACACTGTTTCCGTCAGCTTTTTGTCTGTGTGACCAAAACACCTGTCAAAAACAATTTAATTTAGAGGAAGAAATGTTTATTTTGGGTCATGGTTTCAAAGGTTCTGTCCATGGTCCCCTGAATCCATTGCTCTGGGCCCAACATGAGGCAGAACACCATGGGGAAGGGTGTGGTGGAGGAAAGTAGCAAAGGAGAGGCGGCCAGGAAGCAGAGAGAGCTCCGATCACCAGGGGCAAAAACCCCAAAGCCTTGTCCCCCCTCCCCCGACCTACTTTGCCAATCACACCCTACCTGCCTACAGTTACCACCCAGTTAATCTACATTAGTGGATAAATCCACTGATTGTTATACCTCTCATGATCTCATCCCTTCACCTTGGAAAATTCTTGCATTGTTTTATACGTGAATCTTTGGGGAACACCTCATATCTAAACCATAACAGACATTTATTTAGAAAAAAATTATTTACTATTAGATAAAAAATAAAAAAATTATTTACTATTACTATTAGAGAAGAGACACTTCCTCTTTTCCACTGGACTAGAACTGAGGAGGCATTAGGGAGAAGCGGAAGTAACTTTATTACCCTGAGGGTAAAGTCTGAGTGAGAATGGAGTAGCCCAGATAAACAGCTCCTGGTGAAACTTTCTGAGCATCTGGTTCCAGTTGTGCCTGAAGTCATTCCTCCTCTGACCTTTTTAGTTACAAGACTCAGTCAAGTCATGATTTAAAGAGTCCTTGATATCTTTTGATCAAGGCATCCCTAGGTTCTAATCAAGGGACCCATGTAACCCCAGAGCTTAAGAGTTTTTTTTTTTCTTGAGAGATCCACTGTCCTGAACTCTTACTTAGTAATCATATTAGTCTTAGATAATCTATACAATTGGTGGGGCTACTCAAACATTTTTCTGGTTGTGAGATGATCCTTTGGCCCATTTACAATGTATTATATGGCTGTTAAGTAATTGGAGGAAGCTATCCAAACAAATAAAAACGAAGAGTACATTTTGAATAGCAAGAAATGGTTTATGTTCCCTAGGTGTTTTATTCTTGGTATTGAAAAAGCTTTTTCTGGGAGGATGTCAGAAAATTTGGGGCGAGTGTAAACCATGATAATCCTATGGATATACTTATCCCACCAGCACACTGATTTTTACCTTAAATAAGAGACAGGAAACTTAGTACATGGTTCTTGCCAAATACTATGGAATTTCAAAGATGGATCTCACATTTGATGGAGAATACTGATGCTCTGGGAACAAAATCAATATCCAATTCTAATCAGTTGTCAAATGTTTTCCTGTAACTTAAGCCCAGCAAAGAGTTTGTGTGGTGGGGCTCTGGGAGCTTATTTGCAGCTGGGTGAGGATTTCTAACTCAAAGGTAGTCAGCATCAGCACTAGGGATACTTGAGACAGAATAATTCTCTGTCTTGTGCATGGTAGAATGTGTAATGCTATCCCTGGCCTCCACTCACTAGATGCCAGTAGCGTGCCTAGTCCTGGTTGTGACATATGGCATATGTCTCCAGATATTGACAAATATGCCTTGGAGGGCAAAGTCACCCCCAGTTGGGAACCCCTGTTTCCCTGTCTTTCCCTGCCTTCTCTCTCCATAAGGGCAGACTAGAAAGGAAGCCTACACTGACAACTACCTGTGGATTCTAACAGTAGCCAGGTGTGACCTGTGTTGCATAGTTATAAACAGACGATGTCATACATCCATAAGAATGAGCTTGAGAAACAGGCAGAGCTGAGTGCAAAGCCTACACATACCCAGCTGGAGCATGCCTGGCAGTTGCTCCATCTCATTGGGCTACAGTTTGCTTCTCTTTAAAATAGGCATCATACCTCCCTTATTGAAATGGTGATGTGGCCAGGTGCGGTGGTGCCTGTCTGTAATCCCAGTGGCTCAGGAGGCTGAGGCAGGAGGATCACAAGTTCAAAGCCAGCCTCAGCAACTTAATGAGATCCTGTCTCAAAATGAGAACTAAAAAGGGCTGGAGATGTGGCTGGATGGTAAAGCACCCCTGGGTTCAATCCCTCGGTACCCCACACAAAAAAAGTAAATGGTGGTATGGGTTGAGATGAGAGTTTACTGTTTAAGTTCAGAGATGGCACATTGTAACTACTCAATAAATGATAGGCAGGTTAAATTTTGTTGTGGTGCCTGGTGTCTGGGGATGTGCATGGCAGAGAGAAGGGGAAGTTGATTGCATTGGGAAGGGTGGAAAGGGGCAGACATGCAAAGGAATATTAAACATCCTCCTTCCCGTGAATGTGTGTAAGCTCACTGGGGAGGTAAAATTAACACATAAGTGGACATACGTTCTAGTACAAGGAAATCCTTGTGGAACCTGAAGAGGGGAGAGAGAAGGCAAGCGACATAATTCCTAAATGCCACCAGGGCCTGGAGGATGAAGTGGCACACTTGGCAGGCTGTACTCTACTGATAGGCTTTGTCAGCCTCTCTTGCCCAGCAGGGTAATGCTGTTACATTCTCTCATTTTTCAAAATGTAAAATCTTCCATTTAAAAAAAAATGTTAGCCTCTAATTGAAAACAATTTAAAAATGGACAACAATCCAACACAACCATATCTGTGGGCCAAATTCAACCTTCAGTGTGGCAGTAGGTGACCCCTGGCATGGGTGGACAGATAACTTGAGAGAAAGAGCCCGCCCTGCAGGCCTGCATGGAAACTGGGCCTCCTGGAAGAGTTGGGAATTGAGTGTCCTGGGAAAGATTGGCGAGGCTAAGCTAGGAGGCAGGAGGGCATTGCTGGGCTAGTTTTCTGGCCTCATCCATTTCTTATCTTGCTACAGAGAGAGCTTCATTTCTAGCCTATTTTCCAATTTGGAAATGTTCTAGATTTGGAAGATATTTTACATTGTCAACCCTGAAGAAACCCAAAGGGGATTTTATTTTGCTAGTTTTCATGGCATCAGAGGAGTGACATAGGTAAAGGCCTGGGATGGAACCTTGAGCTTCTCTATCTGAGGCAGGTGGTCTACTAAGGATTTCAGGCATATAGATTGTCAAGGAAGAAATCATCTTCCCTTTTGGAAAATGATACAACTATGTGTGTAAAAAGTCCCCAAATCTACATAAAAATTCTAGAGGTAATAGGAAAGTTCAATAAGGTCCCACATCAACACACAAGGATTAATCATAGTTTTTGTTATTAATAATAAACAGATGAGAACAAATTACAAACACAATTCCATTTATAATCACTCCAAAGAAAATGAACACTTAGGCACAAACTTGACAAAACATGTAATGATATCTATACACTGAATATTATAAAATACTGAAGAAATAAACAAATGTTCATGGATTGGAAAATTCAACCAAGTAAATATGTCAGTTCTTACCAAACGGACCTATACAGATTTGGTGTAATTTCTAATGAAATTTCAACAAGTGTTTCTGTAGACACAGATAGGCTTATTTCATAATTTATTTGGAAGGCTTAAGACCTCAGAATAGCTAGAACAGTTTGAAAAAGAATAAAATGAGAAGAACCCTTCTAACTGATGTTAACGATCATTATGTAGTTATGCTAATCAAGACAGTATAGTATTGAGGAAGAGACACATAGAACAGTAGAAAAGAATTGAAGTTTCCAGAAACAGACATATACAAATATGCCTAAGCACTGTTTAATGAAATTTCAGAAGCAATTTATTTCAACAAATGGGGCTGCAAAACTTGGAAATCCTTAAGCAAGAAATACAGACCTACAAAGATTAACTCAAAGCCAGACTTCTATGTGAAGGATAAAGCCATAGAACTTTTAAGAGAAGGAAAAGAGGAGAAATGTTGAGAATGTTGGGTATACAATGAGTTCGTAGAGTTGACACCAAAAGCGTAGTTTGTGCAGTGGACTGAATGGTGCTCTATCCCCACCAGAATTCATGTGTTGAAGCCCTAACGCCTATTGGAGTTGGAGACCTTTGGGAGTTAATTAGATTTAGATGAGGTCATGAGGTGGGGCCCTAATAATGAGATTAGTGCCTTTATAGGAAGAGGCAACAGGCAGCCTGCTTTCTTTCTGTTTCTACCCACTTCCACCAAAGAAAGGCATTTTGAGAGTTCACTTGATACTGGCTCTGCTGGCACCTTGACCTTGAACTTGATCTTGGACTTTCTCCCAGTCTCCAGAACTGTTTGAAATAAATGCCTGTTGTTGAAGACACTGAGTCAGTGATATTTTGTTATGGCTGTCTGAACTAGGTCAATACACAAAAGAAAAACAATGGATAAATTGGACTATATTAAAATTACAAATGTTTGCTCTGTAAAAGGACCCTGTTCAGAGAATATATAGACAAGCCATGGACAGAGAGTAAATATTCTCAGAGCACATGTCCAACAAAAAAGTATTGTCTGGAACACACAAAGAATTCTAGAGGGGCTGGGATTGTAACTCAGTGGTAGAGCACTTGCCTAGCATGTGTGAGGCACTGAGTTTGATTCTCAGTACTACATATAAATAAATAAAGATCTATTGACAACTAAAAAAAATTAAAAGAATTCTAGAATCTCAACAATAAAAAACCTCACAATCCAATTAGAAAATAGGCAGGGGGAAAAAAAAGTTTTCACTGATATAAACAGATATTTCACTGAAGAGAATATATAGATGGCATATGAGCAGGTGAAATAAATCCAACATTGCTAGCCATGCAGGAATCAAAAAGTGTATGTCCAGGCCAGGCCACAGTGGTGCATGCCTGGAATCTCAGTGGCTCTGGAGGCTGAAGCAAGAGGATCATGAGTTCAAAGCCAGCCTCAGCAAAAGTGAGGTGCTAAGCAACTCAGTGAGACCCTGTCTCCAAATAAAATACAGAACAGGGCTGGGAATGTGGCTCAGTGGCCAAGTGCCCCTGAGTTCAATCCCCAGTAACCCACCACACCCCCCAAAAGTATATCTATTAGAATTGGTGAAATTTTAAAAATACCAATAACACTAAATACTGGAGAAGAGTTAGACAAACTCATACATTGCTAGTGGGAATGTAAAATGATGCAGAAAACTCTGGAAAAGTTTGACAGTTTCTTATAAAACTGAACATGCAACTACCATATGATCTACCAACTGTATTCTTTTGGTTGTTGTTTGTTTGGGGTGGGGGGTGGTCAGAGATTGCTGTGGATGGAAGCCAGAGCCTCACTTATGGTGGGCAAGTGCTCTGATAGAGCTTCAAGACTGCGCTCTTGACCATTTGTTCCAGAGAAGGGAAAGCTCATGTTCACACAAAAATCTATATGTAAATATTCATTGCAGCTTTATTCATAACAACCCAAATCTGGAAACAACCCAGATGTCCTTCACGGACATCTTCACAGTTTGCTGAGCAAACTGTGGTACATACATACCATGGAATACTACTCAGCCACCAAAAAGAAGAATTGATGCACACAAGCCCCGAGATGCATCTCAAGGGAATTATGCAGCATGAAAAAAGCCAGTTGCCAAAAATCATATACTGTGTGGTTCTATTTATATAACATTCTGGAACTGATAGAATTATTATTAGGAATGGCCAGATGCATGGTTGCCAAGAACCAGGGAAGTGGATGTGGCTATGGTAGAGCGACAGCAGGTGTCTTTGGTCTATCTCTTGACTATAGTGATAGATACCTGAGCTTACACATGTGATAAAATTGCCTAGAACTAATTACAGACAGAGAGCTGAGTGTAAGCAACACTGCAGAAATCTGAGTAAAATTGAGTGTAAGCAACTAGATCAGTGCCTGTCTCCCGCTGTGCTGCTGTACTGTAGCTCTGTAATGTATTACCCTTGGGGGAAACTGAGTTAAAGGTATGCTGAGTCTCTCTATGAGTCTACTCTTACCTCCAAAATCTTAATATAAGAAAGAGTATGGAAACTCAAGTATTGTTCCATCCAACCATCCACTGAAAATTAAGTTCCTCTTATATTACTAGGTCTGACCAAATGCCCCGGTAAGTGGCTGGCTTTGTCTAAGAATTTCCAGAGGGTTCTATGAAGCAAAGACTATGACTCAGTCTCTATTGTATTCCTAGGTACAATAACAGTCACACCTAATTCTTGCATAGCAGTTAGTATCTTCCATGAATTCTTCTGAATATTTACAATGAATTAATACATGGAGGCCATACCCAAGTGAGGTGCTGAAACTTATCCCATTTTACAGAGGAGGAAACTGAGACTCAGAGGGAAAGCAAATTTCCAGGGACACTCCCTATTCAGTGCAAGAGGAAGAGCTGCAGTCCGTCTGGTGTTGTGCTATCCTGTCTGCCCTTCTGCCCATAGTTACTTGATCAGTATTTGTGGAATGAATTTGTGAACGTGTTAATTTCTTCTGTCTGGTGCTGAAGGTCCAAGGCTGGCATTTCATGATGCGATGCTATGGCTCTGAGCAGAACCAGGACTAGGCTGCGGCTCTGCCTAAATATCTGGAGTGTTTCCTACTTTTCCATTATTGCCCAGTGCTCCCAGCATCCCTCAGATGCCAGCACCTCTAACACACCGCCCTCCCATGGCCTGGAGTGGAAAGTGAGTCCTCTTGCTTTTGACCCTCCAGTGTACTTTGTCTCCACTCCTCAGGGAGGACCTACCTTGTTGTATTTTCATGGAATCCTCAATGTGTAGCAATGTGCATCACAGGTGGGCGGAGCTCAGCATTGAATTTATATGGACATATGGAACTGACAGGTAACACGAATTATTTTCCACTTTGCATTTAATTTTGTTGTTTTATCCCCTTCTCCCATAGCTATAATACTTCTTGAGGGCAGCTGTCTTTCCTGATGTGTGTCTAGGATCCCATGGTGCCATTTGATTTACCTCTTCCTGGACCAGATGATTCCCATTGGTTAAAGAAAAAAAACAAACAACAAATAAGCAAGGTGTCCTTAGTACTGAAATGAGGACCAGGTCATGACTTGGGGACCAGAGGAATATTTCTCTTAAAGACTTTGTTTTCACAACCTGATTTTCCCCAGGCTTTGGGCTGGTGCCAATGTATACAGTTTATACTCTCCATAAAGAGACAGGTTAACAACCCAGTCGTAGCCGGCACCGGTTGCGCAAGTCACATCATCCCAACAAAGTCGTAGAGCAACAATAAAGTAATAAAATGGGAGATTTTTATTCATCCTATTCCAGGGAGACAGCTCTGGAGAAAATTTTTTGGAGGGGGAGAAAGCCTCAGGGTCCGCAGCAGGGCTGGGTGTTTTGCCAGGCACTTAAGAACGAGCGCAAGATCTGCCATACCAGTATCAACTACGATGTCGGCAGTTATTTAGGGCTTCCCATGGGCTAGGAATGGTGCAGAGAGCTTCACAGACTTGAGATCATTCAGTCTCTACAGCGAGATAAGCTTGGTTATCTTGATTCCCTTTCTCAGAGGAGAAAGTGCAGAAGAGGTGGTCAAGCTGCCCAAGGTCATATAAGGAGCCCCTTCTAACCTGTGCTTCCCTGAGGCCAGAGATCTAGGCTTCCTGACAGTAATCCCCACCCACCTCCCAGGCCCTCCTCAGGTCTTGGATTCTGGCTGGACACCCAAGAGTGACCTTGGTTAGACTCTTCGTGGGAAGTACTGAAAGTGGCCCGTGGCTAAGCTCAGGCTTGGCCCAGCCTGTTTTGGCAGGGAAGTGATTTGGCCTCCAGCCTTAAGATGCACCTTGAGCCAGTGGAGGTGGTGCGCAGCTGCCTCTGATTTTCCTCAGAGTAACTGATGACCGGCCCCTCCCTCTCAAATCCTTGG
Organism: Xerus rutilus; assembly: GCA_028644305.1. Taxonomy (NCBI): domain Eukaryota; kingdom Metazoa; phylum Chordata; class Mammalia; order Rodentia; family Sciuridae; genus Xerus; species Xerus rutilus. The sequence goes on from CM053413.1 coordinate 40,697,271, forward strand.
GATTTATTTTATGTTTTCCTCAAAGGATCCAGGGTAAATATGACGCTGGCACATAAATCTCAGTCAAGCAGGAGGGCCAGAGGGAGGACAGGTCAGGAATGAGCAAGCCCAAACACACATGGGAAGGGAGCCTGATTCACAGAGTGTCCCCCCCACCCCCACCCCGGGGTGGCCCAAGTGCCAAGAAGGCCCTTTCCCAGTGACTATTCTCTAGGCTCAGGATCAGCTAACTGGTATCCAGCTCTGAGTGGCAGCATCTCCTACTGCTGTTAAAAAAGACAAAAAATGTAAAATCAATGTCCCTGTCAGGCGTTGCTGCTGGTTCAATCATTTGTCAAGATCCTTTGGTAGTGACTCAGTTTTCTAGACATTTGTGGAATTGATGGCCCAGCAGGGCGGTGTTCAGACAAACGGGGAGGGCGGCACACCTCCCACAAACATGATTCCTCAACTCCTGCCTGCCCAAATCTTGGCAGGACTCTCAACCTTCCCCTCCCTAAACACTTGAAGCAAAAATGGGGAGAAAAGTTGAGGTGAACTGGTCTGTGTATCAATCCAGCCCTACACTACTCACAAATACTGGGTCTTGGAAACACAATATGTAGTGGTTGAGAAGTTTGAGAACTTGTAAAACACTTATAATAAACTGGTCACTGTCTGCACGAGTAGCCTGACTCTGTGCATGGGTCACTTTTCCAGAATCTATTGTCATGTTGCCAGGGAGGCCGACTTGGCCCACATGGTTTAAAATGGCAAAACTGCACCTTTGATGAGTTCACCTGTTTTTTTTTTTTTTTTTTTCCTCCTGTGACACCTCTCACCACCTAATGCTCCACCTAGTTAATTATCATGCTTTGTGCTCATGGTTAATCTTAATTCTCTAGAATGGAAGCTTCATGAGTCAGAGGCTTTATTTTCTTCACTGATGTCTTCTTAATACCTAGATCCATACCTGACTCACGGAGGCACTAAGAGGTATTTAATGAATATATGGAGAAATGGACAAGTGGAAAGTGAGTGGGTAAACACTTTGCTAAAGGGCCTGGTTCAGGATGAAGAGTTTGGAGTTGGGCTGGGGCTGTGGCTCAGTTAGCTAGAGCAACTCCCCCATCCCTCCCCCCCATACACACAAGGGCTTCATTACTGAAGGATTTTCAATAGTCAGAGTTGGCAGATTTGGAAGTGATGTTTCTGGAAGGTCATGAGTGTCTCCATACTAGAATATTCATGGGGCAAAGGAAATGGAAAAGAAATCCAAGCTCCAGAGGCCCAGCTGGAATCCAGGCCCTTTGAGGCCCCACATGCCTCTGGGGATCTTCGCATTACTGAGGTGAGGCCAATCTTTTGTTGACATGATTTCTTCTTTCCCCACTTCTTGGGCAGTGATGGTAGCCTTCCATGTTTCCTCAACCAGGTCACAGTTGACAAATTGGTAGGTCTCTAGGGTCTTTTCCCAGAATCTGTAACTTTAAAGAATTGCAAGAATGTACTAGGAGAATTATTATGTTAAGCTTTATCTCTAATTTTCAGGCTGCAGAACATCCAGCTAAGATTGGTTTAAGACAAAAAAAAAAGATTTTTACTTTTCACCATTAATTCCAAGAATGTCTTACTCTAAGAATGAGCAGATCCAGATACTTCATGCCATCACTAGTAGTTAGCTTCTCCTAACTCTCTACCCTGCCTGCTGCCATGATTTTTTCTTTCCCAGTCTCCTCTGTGTTTGCCTGTCTCCTCTAAGCTCTCATGAATATATCAGGTTGAGGCTGAGAGTGGACTTCTCTACCAGTTCAACAAGTCCAGGAACATTGGTTCTGATTGGTTTGATTGGTTTGATTTATACCATCTCTGAGCCAATGTCCAGGTGAACAGAATAAATGGATGGGTTACACAATTAGAGAAATGCAAATCAAAACTACCCTAAGATTTCATCTCATGCCAGTCAGAATGGCAATTATCAAGAATACAAACAACAATAAGTGTTGGTGAGGTTGTGGGGAAAAGGCATGCTCATACATTGCTGGTGGGACTTAGAATTGGAGCAACCAATCTGGAAAGCAGTATGGAGATTCCTTAAAACACTTGGAATGGAACCACCATTTGACCTAGCTATCCCACTCCTCGGCCTATATCCTAAAGACTTAAAAACAGCATACTACAGTGACGCAGCCACTTCAGTGTTTATAGCAGCACAATTCACAATTGCTAAACTGTGGAACCAACCTAGATGCCCTTCGATAGATGAATGGATAAAGAAATTGTGGTATATATACACAATGGAATATTACTCAGCAATAAAAGAGAATAAAATTATGGCACCTGCAGCTAAATGGATGGAGTTGGAGAATATCATGCTAAGTGAAGTAAGCCAATCTCAAAACACCAAATGCCAAACGTTCTCTCTGATAAGTGGATGCTGATCCATAATGTGGGGAAGGACATGGGAAGAATGGAGGAACTTTGGTCATAGGTGGGGAGATAGGAATAGAGGGACAGTAAAGATGGTGGAATATGATGGACATCATAGCCCATGTATGATAGAGTGTATGTTGTGATTCTACATCACATACAACCAGAGAAATGAAAAGTTGTGCTCCATCTGTGTACAATGAATCAAAATGCATGCTGCTATCCTATACCTAAGTAGAATAAATAAATACATAAAATTAAAAAAAAAAAAGATAGGTCATGTGCTCTACCCCCAGATCCTAGGCACTGGGATAACAATGAATTAGGAATTGAAGAGAAGTGGGTTCTCCAATGAGAATTAGGATGTTATAGGAAGAAAGAGTAGGTACTGGAGAGGGAACAACAAATAACTATTACAATGATATAAAAGGAAACCCAGAATAGAGCAGAAATGATAGAATAGTCCCACCTCAAGTCACCTCCAGATGATTGCTAGATGCTTTCTGGAATGCCATGTTGAGACACGGTCTAAGATTGAACCAAGGAAAAGCACAATGTCATCATAGATTAGGAATGTCTACCATGTGCAAGAAAAATGGCCAAGGGCCAAGTATATATTACTTGTTTCCCTTTTTTTTTTTTTTTTTTTGGTACCAGAGATTGAACCCAAAGTTGCTTAACCACTGAGCTGCATCCCCTACCTTTTTATTGTTTATTTTGAAACAGGGTCTTGCTAAGTTGATGAAGGCCTAGCTAAGTTGCTGAGGCTGGCTTTGAACTCATGACCCTCCTGCCTCTGTCTTCTAAGATGCTGGGATTACAGGCATGCTTCACCACACCCAAAAATCTTGTTTCCCTTTATCTTGGCTTTGGCCAGTGGAATGAGGACAACTGAAAACACAAAAAGAGTGACTACTATCTAGGCCATGGTCAGTTTTGAGACATGCAGTGAGTTTTTACTAAAGACCTTATTGCTTTAATCTTCACACACTAGGTCAGGACTTAGAGTGAAGCTCTAATGAACACAGACATTTATCACCACCAGTGTCAACTTGTGATGCTCAGACAAGGTGGCATCTACCCTGCCTGTTCATTGGTGCTGTTTCTCAGACCACCCATGATAGGGTCCTGATTGAGACCCCATTTGGACAGGAACCACTTTCTTGCTTGTTTTCTGCCCTTGCTCAACAAATTTTAATAAAGTTCCTGTTTATGATGGGCATTTTTCTAGGTGGCACACCAACAGTGGTAAGCAACGCTGATCTGGTCTCATTCTGTGGAGCTTGTGGCCCACTAAGAGCAGTGTACTAGCTTGTAGTTACTTACAGCGTCTCTATTCCTGGTTTGTTATTCAAAGAATGCATGTTCAGGTATATTGCATTTCAGTCCAGTGAAAACATCACCAGGTCTTTGTCCAGAAAATCAGCACCTCCACACTTGGGGAAAGAACATCAGTGTAGCTAAGGCAAACCTGTTTTCTCTGGTAACCACAAGGGTATCAGTTCTCAGAAGATGCTTCTTAGCAGAGCCACTGTTTGGAAGCTGAATGATAATGCTGGCAATTTTTAGACATTACCCCGTTCAACACTGTCAGCAAGCCTAATACACTAATACTAATAACACCAGTGTCTTACCAAAAGGGAAGCCAAGGCCCAGGCTGGTCGTGACTTTCTAAACTCCACACAGGTAACAAAGGGCAGATCTAGGACTCAAATTGATGTTTGCTCATTCTAAGAATGGGGCTCCTAAATACTAAGAAAACTACTATGCCCTGAGCTCCTGGAATGTAGTGTAGTTTGATTATACATATAACCCCCATAGGCTTCATGAAAAGAGGAGAGACTTAACTGTGTAGTCACTAATAATCTCATATATTTATTCCTTACTTTCCCCAGGATAAAAGTTATATCATAGGTCATTAAGAGATCACTATGCTCATGGGTTGTCTCCAATGGAAAGACATTAACTTTGTAACTAACTACACAGAAGGTCAAAGCATTTTGTAGGTCAAATATTAATGAATTATAGGGAGTTAAAAGCCTAATGATATCCATATTTTCTTTAAGGGAATGGGGCGCAAACCCGGCCTCCATTTTTTATACCTCATACCCCTATCATGTTGGATGCAAAACTCAAGGGTTAATAACTTTTGATATACTTTAAGGGCTTCTGGAATAGTCCCAATTTCCTACATTCTTTTTTTCTTTTTATACAAGTAACTTTGGGTGAGTTTAACTTAATGAGATTTAATTTTTATACCTTTATAAGAACTTCTATAAAAATTCGTGGACCAGAAAAATTCAGTTTTCTGCAATTTGTTTAAGAGACTCCATAGTGTGTGTGTGTACAAAAGTGTGTTACTGTATTTATGGATCTTTTTGGACAGAGCTAGGTTTTCAAAGGTTTAACAGGCCATTGGAAAGGTTTTCTTCTCTAATTCCTCAGGTAAGTGTTCTGCCAAGTGGATCTCTGTGTGTCTATGGTATTAGGGGTGTGGTTGTTTCCCAGTTGAGTTTTACAATCTCTTCCCAGAGTTTTCTATCCAAGTATAACATCCACATGTGATTTGGAGGCAGCATGTTTACCTGGAGCTGGCTCAGCTCTTACCAATGGGCCAGCACTCGCCCTGGGAAGTTAGCCCTGTGGATTTGCATCATGAGGATTTAGGAATTTGGGGATGAAATTAAAATTCTGTGTTACATTTCAGAATTGAAAGAATACAGAAACTCTGTAAGAAAGATTCTTAAGTTCTCTCCCTAACCAGGAATGTCTGGCAAAGTAGATTTCGTGATTCTGAAGGGGCTGCCTGTAACTGTTTCTTCATAGCAGAGTTGAAGATCATTATCCTGACACATAGTTATGAGGGAAAAATATAACTGAAAAGGGATAGTCTCTTCTGGGTGAGGCTCGAGTTTTTCATACCTTGGTGTCATGAGGGGAGGGGCCATCTGCTGGTGAAACTTTTTAGGAAGTGGGACATCATTGGATCTAGACGCCAAGTGATCCATCCCCACCTGGCCTTACAGGGAAAGAGCAGTGACTGAAGAAAACTCTAGGAAGAATCCTTGGTCCCCACACACATCCTGCCTAGAATGGAAAAAAGAAGATGAGAGACTATTCCAACTATCTGTTGTTTAATGTAGCTAAACAAATTGGGGTGGTATACCTACAAATTATAAAATTAACTGAAAAGTTCATAGGTAGTATTTCTTCAGGTGAATTTGTATCAACATCCTCATCTACTGTAACTGTTTCTTTGTGGCCACCGTTATGGGAGCCATTATGAATCTGTTCTCTCCAGCTCTTTGCTTTCCTTTGTATTGGCTTCATTTGCAGGTAAGCTCTTCCTAAGTGGAAGAAAGATGAGCATCAACAGCTCTAAGCTGCATTCTGGCAACTCAGTAACTCCAACAGAAAGATAAATCCTTAGTATTCCCAGCAAAAATTTCAAGGTTCATCCTCATTGATTTGACTTAGGTTCTTTTTATTCTTAGGTAGTAAGGATTGAACTCAGAAGCACTTAACCACTGAGCCACATCCCCAGTCCCTTTTTATATTTTAGTTTGGTGCTCATTAAGTTGCTGAGGCTGGCTTTGAACTTGTAATCCTCCTGCCTCAGTCTCCCAAGCTGCTGGGATTACAGGTGTGCACCACCACACTCAACGCTTGGGTCTTCTTTTGACTCATGGAGGTGAGGGATAGAATCATCCTTACTTAATATACCTGGCTTGAGAGTGGGGGAAGTATGATTTCAAAATGGAAATTTGGGGTACAGTGTCTGTAAGGAGGAGGAATGGGTGGAGGGCATTATCAAATCAGTGGGGATGCATCTTGAAAAAGCAAGAAGTCTTTGAAAATCTTTCCACTTCATTCTCTTGTTTTATCTGTTTTAGTTCATTGATTCATTTAGCCACTCTACTGAATGTCCACCATGCAGAAGCACCGTGCTAAAAATCCAATGGTGGACAAACAAAAACAAGAACAGAAACAACAAATCAAATTTTTAAAAAATGAGAAGCAAGCAGCAGTGTCCTTGTCTTTATGAATGTCCCAACCTGGCAGAGAAGACTGGTGGCCTTTATCATCAGCATGTGAGCTGTGGTCCTGCTTAGTACATGTGAAGAGAACTCTTCCGCATCTTAGAGGAAGTGATAATGTGAGGCCTGAAGCTTGAGCATGAAATGGCCAGGTCCCCTGGGGCTGGGGTGTAGGTGGGAGGGTCAGGAAGAAGAGCATTACAAGGTGAACCTAATGTGCAAAAGTCTGGAAGCTAGAGGATGGCAGTATTGTATGTTTGGGTAACTGAATGCAACTTGCTTACATTATGAGACTGAAGACTTCTCTGTCCTTCCAGGGAAACAGAGGGTCAGGGATAGATGATAAAAGTGGGAGAAAAACCTAAAGGCACTGGTTCAGCTTCTCAGTCCATTGACCTACCTTGTTACCTTATGGACTGAGAACTGGCTTTGGTATCTATCACAGAATCACATAGCGAGGCTCTGAACTCAAATTAGATATTACATATCTACAGATTACATATCTACAGATTCGTCATGGCACTGAGGGAGGAAAAATATTATTTTCTTGTCTTTTATGTGTGAAAATGCTCCTGTTAAAGAGAACTAGTAATATAGTTCCCTGATAGTATAGAGAATATGATCACAGCTATGTTAAAATACTACATTATCTAGAGATAGCTTATGCATTGTAAAAAGATAGGAGGAAAATCTACCACTAAATTAGCAGCAACCAATAATAAAGGATGAGATTCAGTGTTGAGTTTTAAATTTCCATTCACTAGCCCCATTTTTGTATAGATAACTAGATCTTAAAATGGGGAAACTACATTTATCCATTCGTGAGGAAGGAGCCTTAAAGAAGACAAGCCTGGAGGTCCTCTGCCTTCAGGAACATGTTATACCCTCTCAGAGGATGTCTGTGATCCTTAAATGCATTGGGACAGGGAAGGTAAATAGAACAGAAGCAGAGAGAGGATATCAGGATGACTTGGTTTGGAGGGATTTGTCTTTGGAGAGTCAGTCTTGGATGGGAGAGGACCTTCCTTGTGAGATTGAAATGACAGGAATAGGCAATAATTCTGCAGCAGAAGGATTGATTCTTTCCCACTTATATCTCTATATAATTGTTCTTATTTCATATTGAATTGGATTGTGGTGGATATGATAAAGTTGGAGAAAAGGGGACCGACTGGGGTCAAAGGTGTTCAAATGCACATTTTTTTCTGGGACATTTTACATGAGTGTCATGAAAATTCAAGAGGCAGTATACCAACACAAAGACTCAGAAATTAAATACAGCACCTTGTAAAAGAATATCTAGACATGTTTATAGTTAGTCACTCTTAAAGAAATGAAAAGGATCCTCTGATATACATGTGCAAAATACCAAAAGCTTTAAAATGAGGTACCCAGATGACAGGAACATTTTAAGTAACCCCAAGATTTGAAAATTAAAATTGGAAAAATATTTCATCTGAGTTCAGTGCTTGCATCATGAAATGATTCTTTATTTCCACATAGATTTGCCCCTGGTAGAGCAATAGTTGTCTGCATATAGCTCAATAGATCTTCAAGACTAGAGTTCATGAGGGCACAAAATAGTAAAGCTAAAGAGTTAAGAGAAATATAGATAATACAAGTTTATGAGAAAAAAAGTATGCTTTACTCAATGAATAAGGAAGCAGGATTTTACTTACTTAGAGCCAAATTTACATGCATTTAAAAACTCCTCTCCTGAGACCTCAGCAATTTTTATAATTGTAATATAAAAGCTATATGTTCCTTTAGTTTAAGGGGGGGGGAAAACAAGGTAAGTTCTCTAGCTGCTATCTGGTTAGCTAGTTGAGGACAGAAGGAGAGGTTGATAAAAATACCAGTCACCAGTGTTATCCTTCACACCTGGGAAGCCACCAGGGGCTGGTTGGGTAGATTATCAGTCTTTACAGGTAATCTGTGGTAGCATCCAAAAAGAAACAGGTTGTTGTTGATCCCTTGGTCACTTATTCCCTGGTAGACCATCATGCAAAAGGAACACACTTGAAATCTGGATGGGGCAACATTTCAAGGATGAAATGTTGAAATTTCTCATTTCGGGGATGAGACTGATTTCTCTCACTATCTTTGAAATAGTCACCAGAAATCTACACATATAATACTGGAGATTTAAAAAACGAGAGAGAGAGAGCGCACACAGAATCCACTTCTGCACATTGGCTAGCTCTTCCTTTGCAGCATTTGAGGTCACTAGCCAATGCAATATAAGAATGTGATTGATTGCAATGCTATCATATATTTTAATAATAAAAGACGTGTTACTGATACCATAAGAGCTATTTTTATCTTGTTCTTCCTTATTTTTCATCTGTATCAGTGTGGTTTATGTAAACCTGACACATTTGTGTATGTGAAACAGATGCAGGGTAAGGCACAGTTGTGTCTGTTTGAACCATATTTTTTAAATCACAGACATGATTTATGAAAATGTTCTTTGCGCATGAGTTTTTCTTTCTCTCTCAAAATGCACAGTAATTATAAATCCAAAATTCATTTTTTTCCCTGGTACTTAAAAGAGCCAGAAGTAAAGTTATTTTAAGTTGCTTTGCCTAATCACTAAGTGTTGTAAGAAAAATAGCATGTGACTTTTCTGCAGATGCAAATTAGGTGTTTAGGAATGCCCTTGCTAGTCAGGAGTCTGATAAGGAAAGTTTTTTCAACTGTTCAGAGCAACACCTTGTAAAAGGGTCACCTCTTGCTCAGATCCTGGGTGCTGCTTCCCTTGATATGTGTCTCAGAGTGAATGGCAGAAAGAAGATGAAGATCTTTCCCATCCTCTACCACCAGCGTAGTAACTCAGAGTTTCTGCAAGAGATTTTTAAGTCCGAGTGTTCCTTATCACAGCAAATGGCCCCATCATCCATCATATTTCTGTCATTTTTATTATTGCATATTAATTATATATATTAATAAGTTTCAGTGTGACCTGCATACAACAAGCACTGACCATATCCAACTGCTCCCCTCTTCACAATCCATAGTAATCAGTATTCTACTGTGAGGTCAACTCTTAGTTTCCAACAGTATGAAAGAAAACATATAGTGCTTGTCACTCTGTGTCTGGCTTATTTTACTTAGCATGATGATCTCCAGTTCCAACCATTTTGCTGCAAATGACAGAATTTCATTCTTCTTCTCCTCCTCCTCCACCCCCTCCTCCTCTACCACCACCATCACCACCTCCACCATTGAGACACATCCCCAGCCCTATTTTGTGTTTTATGTAGAGACAGGGTCTCACTGAGTTGCTTAGCACCTTGCTGTTGCTGAGGCTGGCCTTGAATTCATGATTCTCCTGTCTCAGCCTCCCAGAGTGCTGGGATTATAGGTGTGCACCACTGCGCCCAGACAATTTTCATTGTTCTTTATGGCTAAATATTACTCTGTTTTGTACCCACTACATTTTCCTTATCTATCCATCTATAATTGGGCATTTATGCTAGTTCCATATCTTAACTATTATAAATAGTGCCACAGTTAACTTGGGTGTACAGGTATCTCTTTGGTGTTCTGATTTCATTTTATTGGGATATATAGGAGGAGTGGGATAACTGGATCCTACAGTAGTTCCATTTTTGTTTTTTGAAGGACCTCCATATTGTTCTCCATAATCACTACACTAATTATTTTCCTACCAACAGTATACGAGAGTTCCCTTTTCTCCATATCCTCACCCACATTTGTTATTTTTTTTCTATAATTCCCTTCTAACTGGAGTGAGATGATTTTTAATTGTAATGTTGATTTATGTGTGCCTGATGGCTAGAGATATTGAGCATTTTTTCATATGTTTGTTGGACATTTATATTCCCTCTTTTGAGAAATGACTGTTCTGATCATCTGCCCAGTTTTAAATCAGATTACTTTGTGTGTTTTTTTCCTTCAGAGTTCCTTATATATTTAGGATATTAGCCCTGTCAGATGAATAGTAGGCAAGTGTTTTCTCCTATTCTGTAGGTTGTCTCTTTACTCTGTTGACTATTTCCTTTTCTGTGAATAAGATTTTAGTTTGATATAATCCTATTTGTCAATTTTTGCTTTGGTTTCCTGTGCTTTTGGGGTTCTAATTCAAAAAAGTCATTGCCTGTATCAATGTCTTGAAGTGTTTCCCCATTTTCTTCTAGAAGTTTCATCATTTCAGGTCTTACATTTAGATTTTTGGTCCATTTTGAATTATTTTTATACAGGGTGAGAGATGGGGTCAATTTCAACCTTTTGCTTGTGGATATTCAGTTTCTCCAGCACCATTTCTTGAAGAGAAATTTCTTGCCCATTCTCTTACATAGGTTCTTAATGCCTTTGTTAAGAATCAGTTGGCTGTAGATATGTTTGTTTCTGGGATCTCTGTTATGTTCCACTGGTCTGTGTGTCTATTTTTCATGCCAGTTCCATGCTGTTTTGGTTATAGTGGCTTTGTAGTGTGTCTTGAACTTAACTATTGTGATGCCTCCAGCTTTGTTCTTTTGGCTTAACATTACTTTGGCTGCTCAGGGTCTTTCATGCTTCTATATAAATTTCAGTATTTTTTTTCTAGTTCTGTGAAGAACATCATTGGTATTTTAATGGCAATTGCATCGAATCAGTAGAATGCTTTGTCTAGAATGGGCATGTTAACTATTAATTCTTCCAATGAAAGAACATGTGAGGTCTTCTCATTTTTGTGTGTGTCTTCTTTAGTTTCTTTCATAATTGTTCTCTAATTTTCATTGTAGATGTCACTTCCTAAGTTTATTTCTGGGTATGTTTTTGTAGCTATTGTGAAATTGTGCTCATGATTTCTTTGTAAGCAGACTTGTTATTGGTATATAGAAAAGCTGCTGATTTTTAGATATTGATTTTGTACCCTGCTACTTTACTGAATTTGTCAGTTTGGTGAAGTGTTTAGTTTTTTCTATGTATAGAATCATGTCATCTGCAAACAGGGATGATTTTATTTCCCACCTTCCTACTTCTGTGCTTTTTATTTCTTTTTCTTGCCTAATTGCTCTGGCTAAGACTTCTAGTTCTATCTTGAGAAAGATTGGTGAGAGTGGGGCACCTTTGTCTTATTCCTGATCTTAGAAGTAATGCTTTCCATTTTTTTCCCCATTCGGTATGATGTTTGCTGTTGGTTTACCATGTATACCATTTATTATGTTGAGGTATGATCCTTCTATTCCTAATTTCTTTAGGACTTTTACCATGAAATATGTTGAATTTTATCAACTGCTTTTTATGTACCTGTTGAGATGATCATATGATTTTTATCCTTCATTTTGTTGATATGAAGTATTAGGTTTATTGCTTTGTATATGTTAAATCATCTTTACAACCCAGAAATGAAAGCAATTTGATCATGATGAATAATCTTTTTGATGCACTGTTATATTTGATTTGCTAGTATTTTGTTGAGTGTTTTCGTGTTCGTGTTAATTAGGCTTATTGTCTATAATTTTCTTTTTTTGAATCGCTATCAGATTTAGGTGACAGGTAATGCTGGCCTCAGAATTAGTTTGGAGGAAGTTCTCTCTCTATCAATTCTATAAAATAGTTTGAGAAGAATTGGCATTAGTTATTCTTCAAAGGTTTGCAAAATTCATCAGTGAAGCCATCTGGTCCAGGGGCTTCTTTGTTGAGAAACATTTTATTACCGATACATTATATTTCTTAGATCTAAAACTTAGGGGTCATCTTCTTCATCCTCATGTCCAATCCATACTCAAGGATTGGGTAGATCTTATCCCCTTCATGTTTTCAGACTCAATCTGCTTCTCCCCATCTCTGCCACTACAAACACCTAGATGAAATCAACGTCATCTCTCTTCTGGACATTGAACAATCCCAACAAATCTCCCTACCTCTAGTCTTCTTTGGCTCCTGCTGTAGCCAGTGTTAGCTGAAAAGGCCATTGAGGGAGCAATTTCTAGACCCTGGCCAGAGCTAGGGCTGTAAGAAAGGGCTACCCGCCAGGAACTCTTTAGGGGAATGATTGATGGAATGAATGACTAATGAAGAACTACCCCATTCTCTCTCCTCTCCTGTTTCAGTGTCCTTCTGGCCCCTTTCACTGATTGGTCCCAATGCAGATACAGATAGCAGGAAGCCTAGGGGATGAACTGTAGAGATCAGCCTCCTGGGATATGGAGAAACTTGTAGAGAGTGCATCTGAGGGGCATCCAAAAATATTCCACACATAGCTTCCCTGCTTCAGGTCCTTCTAGTGGTACCACACTTAATGCCCACTGTCCAAGGAGCAAGAAGTCACAGTGTCAGACTTAAAAAGAGAATCTTGGTTTTCTTACTTCTCCTTGCTAAAGTAAGAAGTTGATGGCTAAGGAGATGCTGCCAAGACTTGCTTTTACGAGAAGATTTTCTGAGATTAGCACATTGTTCAAATGGATGCTGTTAAATTAATGTTATTTAAAGAGCTCATAGGTGGTCTCCGCAGCTTTGTTTATGTAGCTACTTTCTCTTAACTTTCCCACCTCGCCTCCGTCATGGCTGCTGCAAAGTCCAAACGTTACACCAGTCCCATTTGAATGACCATGATTCTGAATTTCTTTCCATCCTCAGACTTGAGCCTGTAATGGGCTGCATGCAAAGATAAATCAGTTCCTTCTCCTGAATACAGTTAATAGTAGTTTGTTCTGGCTTTACATTCTTACCTCTTATAACGAGGTGGATATTTGCAAGATTAGATTTGGAGTACTGTGCACATTTCCCATGCAAGGTGACAACATCTTTAAAGCATACTTTCGGGGCTGGGATTGTAGCTCAGTGGTAGAGCGCTCGCCTCGCAAGCGTGAGGCCCTGGGTTCGATCCTCAGCACCACATACAAAGCAATAAAATAAAGACATTCTGTCCATCTACAGCTAAAAAAATATTTAAAAAAAAAAAAAAAAAGCATACTTTCAAAGAAAAGAATGATCTCTGTGTCTGTCTTCTGTTTATGCTATGGACTCGTTTTAAACAGGTTGAAGGACTTCCTTTCTTTCTCTTACTCTCTTTCCTGCTCTCTCTTCTTCCCTTTCTCCTTTCTTTTCTTTTTTTACACATTCTCCCCCCTTTCTCCCTTTTCTAGTATTTTTCACATTTTACTAAGAATAGAACCTGATTTTCCTTCTAAAATGAATTGTTTAAAAATATAGAGAACTGTAAAGAATCACCAATGGTTCCAGCCCTTGGAATTCACTAATATTAACACATGCCAAATGTGATTCTAGTCTTTTTTGTTCTTTAACAGGATAAGAGAACTCTTTCTGTCTCATATAACAAAAAGCACAATAGTATTTGAAATCTGATGTCTTGGGGCCACTGCAGAGAATGGGCAAGAAGAGTTACATTTTAAGATCATGTAATACTTGGAAAACATTCACTGGATCATCTGTGCAGGACATGCAAGCTGTAGGTGAGCATGGGTTTGCAACCTTTAACCCCTCATTGGAGGGTATAAAACAGTTCAAATTGAAAGTGCTGAGAGGTGTAAATAGGGAGAAAATCATTTGGAGAGAGTTATCAGTTCGCCATGATCCTTACTTTGCCCAAAGACTACCCCATGGTCAGTGGGATGTTTGTTCTTAACCCCATGGCAAATGAGTGGCACTCCAAGCTTGCTACTTAAAGAGCTTGACATAAATCACCAAGAGACTTTAGGATTTTGGAGACAGTGTATGGACAGGTGGCTGTAGTGGGTAACTGCTCTGATAGGCACTGGAAAGAGTTAGGTGCATCTGGCCTAAATTTCTTTCCTTTGGACCAGATCCTCAACTGCAGCGTTGTTGGGACTCCAACAGAGAGACCCTGCATGAGGTGAACCCTGCCAGGGACTAAGGGGACAATATGGAGTCCCCAGAGGACATGCTGTCCTGCAGAAAGGAACTAGCATGGAGATGCTTCAGTGACAGAAGTACTGCTAAAAGGACCCTTCCCCAATCCTACCTCCTCTAACACATAAAAAGGGATGACTTTAAGTATCTGCCATTGTCAAGAGCACCAATGTAGAGTTATAGAAATGTAGGTTCAAAGGACCTTCCCTGTCCTTTCCCTGTCCTCCCCATCACCCAGGCCTGGAGGAGTCAAAAACCCCACAACTCAGGGCAGGAAAAGATGAGTAAGAAGGATCTACATGTTTATCCCATCATTTTAGGTCCTCACCTGAAGCATCCTGAGCTAGGCAGGGGTGAAGCTGTAACTGTAAGTGCAGTTTTGACTATTCCATGGAACTGGGCATTATTCACCAAAATGGCACAATTTCTGAGACTGTGAATAAGAGAATATTGTGTGGTCGCAGTTCAGAAATGTTATGGGACTATCTCTAGATTTTCCCCAAGGGATTGAGATTAAAAGTGACCCTCAAAAATCAGAATAGGCAAATGAGGGAAAGAATAGAATTGTGTGTTGACATCTAGTTGAGCGGTAACTCTTTGTGAATCTGCTTATTTGTTTATATAGGACACTTGTATACTTGCCTTTTATAATTAGAAACTAGATGAATTCACCACCCCCAAACAAAATTGAAGTATGTGCTTTAAACGGGTTTTTACCTCTTTCTTTACTACCCCACCCCCAAACCTGTGCTGTGAGATTATACCCATGTTCCTATAGGCTGTTTAACAATGTGAGTCTGTGTTTTTTTCTTATTACTATTTTCTTACATCTTGTCATTTGATCCTTCCAGCAATCCCTTATAGTTATTAGAAAACATAAAGGCGTGTTAACCTCTTTTTACAGAGGGGAAAGCTGAGGCTCATGAATGTTATAGACATGTCCATCTGCTCAGGGGCACCAAAAGCTCTTAGCCCACATTCGCAATTTTGGATTTCAGGATAGATTTCTTTTTTTTTTTTTAAGTTGTTGATGGATCTCTATTGTATTCATTTATTATTTATATGTGGTGCTGAGGATCGAACCCAGTGCCTCATGCATGCTAGGCAAGCGCTGTACCACTGAGCCACAGCCCCAGCCCCCCAGGATAGATTTCTTAAGCAACCTGTCCCCCAAGGACCTCGAGATTTGTCTTCTCTCATTTCTTCCCTTCCTCCCTGTAACTGGTCCACTTGGAGGCGAGCCTTTGTTTGCATTCTTGGTATGCTGACCCTCTCCGTTGCCCCTGCATGCCTTCCCTGTTAATGGAAGGGCTGGCACCCCTGTACCTTAGTCATGCTCAATTCATTTTAGTGGACCAGGTCAGCCAAGCCAACATTTATTCAGGCCCAAAGCCATTGGGCAGAACCTTTTACAACATCAACAGCAGCAGCCAATGAGGAGGCTTGTTTAGTTCAAGTTCATTGCCTTTTGGGATTGGTGCCCAAGGCGTTTGGGATGAGTCCATGGCATTCCTTTGCAAGGTACAATGTCCACTTCTTGGGCAGATTAAGGGTTACACAGATTCAAATGAGCCAGTTGGTGTCATTTCATTTGGCACTTAAGGCTGGAAGCCAACCCTGGGCTTCTCTCAGGATTTGGAACCTTTACCTTGTAGCTCAGAGTAGGAAATTCCTCGTTAAACAGCCAACTCCACATGAATCTTTTCAGGAGAGAGGCCATAAAATGCATGCTGGGAGGATTCAGGGGAATTTTGTTTTGTTGTGCCTTCCTTTCTTGCCTTTAAAAATTCAACGTAGAATTCTTATCACTTGTGGAAATGTAGGGTGGTCTGCAGTTACAGTCATTGTAAAACATCATCTAAACCAAATATATCTTCTATAGCTGTTTCGGGGGAAATCAGGACAGGGGTCACCAAGCTTCAGGAAAGTCTCACCCTTCCACACTGAAATTGAATTCATTTACATCTTCTACCAATCCATTTATTATTATTTTTTAAAGTTTGAATTACTCCTTCACCAAATAGAAAAGCCATTTCATGGAAGGATTTGAGGTTGGGATGGTTTAGGGCTGTCAAAATGCTATTGTAGGTATTAGCAGAGCTTTGGAATTAGACCTGAATTTGAATTTTGGCTTTGCCACTTGTAAGTGAAAGCTTGACCAAGTTCTTAATTACTTTTTCAAGAGAGGGAGTGGAGAGCAATGGCAAGAACAAGAAACTCTGGGGATAGAATAGCTAGGTTGAAACCCCAGCTCTCCCACTCACTAGCTGAGCAACTTGAGCAAATCGCTTAACCAATCTGTGCTACAGTATTCCCATATGTAAAAGGGGGCCAGAGCTGGGTGTGATGACACATGCATGTAATCCCAGAGGCTTGGGAGACTGAGGCAGAAGGATCGTGAGTTCAAAGCCAGCCTCAGCAACTTAGTGAGGCCCTAAGCAACTCAGTGAGACCCTGTCTCTAAAAAAATATATAAAAAAAGGATAGGTTAAGTACCCCTGGGTTAAATTCCCAGTAAACCCCCCCCCTCCCCACAAAAATTATTAGGGCCAGTAAAGCACATAAACTCCAGCACAGTTGAAGGATTCAAAACCAACTCACTCAAAATCCCTTGCGTTTCTGTATATTAACAATGAATCATATGAAGAAGAAATCAAGAAAGTAATTCCATTTACAATAGCATTATAAAGAATAGAATACTTAGGAATAAACTTCAAAGAAGGCCAAAGACTTGTATACAAGATATTGCTGAAAAAACTAAAGAAGACACAAATAAATGGAAGACTAAGATGTCCATATTACTGAATGTAATCTACAGACTCAGTGCAGTCTTTATCAATTTCCCAATGCCATTTTTTACAGAAATAGACAACTCCATCCTAAAATTCATGTTTTGTTTCATTTTTGAGGTTCTGGGAATTGAACCTATAACTTTGCACATACTAAGCAAGTGCTCAACCACTGAGTTTGATTCCCAGCCCCTAAAACTCATATAGAATCTCAAGGGACTCAAAATAGACAAAATAATCTTGAAAAAGAATAAAGTTGGATGTCTTATACTTCCTGATTTTGAAACTTATTGCAAAACTATGGTAACCAAACCATGTAATACTGGCATAAAGACTGACACAGAGACCAACAGAATAGAGTCCAGAAATAAACCTGTGGATATATGATCCAGCAAGTTTAACCATATATTGTTGAAAAGACTGTCCTTTCCCCATGGGGAATATATAGTTGGGAAAACTGGAAAACCTACATGCAAAAGAATGCAGTTGAACCCTTATGTTATACAATATAGATTTAACTCAAAATGCATCAAAGACCTCCATGTAAGGGCTAAAACTCCAAAACTCCAAGAAAACAGAAGAAAACTTCATAACATCAGATTTAGTAATGATTTCTTGTACATGACTCTAAAAACCTGGATAACAATAAAATAGATACATTGGATTTCATTAAAATTAATTTTTTTTTGCACATCATGGAACACTATTGAGAAAGTTGACAAGGGAGAAAATATTTGCAAATCATGTATTTGGTAAGGCACTGGCGTTCAGAACACACAAGGAACTCCTACAACTCAACAGTGATGACCTGATTTTAAAAAATGAAGTAATGACTTGGATAGACATTTCTCCAAAGAAGATATGCCATTGGCCAATAAGTACTTGGAAAGATGCTCAGCATCACTAATCATTAAGAAGTCATGAATCCAGAGCACAGTGAGGCACAACTTCATACCCACCAGAATGGTTCCCACTTAAACAAATAAAACAAAATAGCAAGTACCACTGAGGATGTGGAGAAATTAGAATACTGTGAATTGCTGATGGGAATGCCAAAAGGTAAAGCCATTGTGTAGAAAACAACATGGCACTTCCTCAAAAAAATTAAATCACCAAATCCAGCAAGTCCACTTCTGAGTATACACCTGAAGGAAACAAAAGCAGGGACTGGGATATTTGTACACTCATATTCACATTAGCATGATTCATAATAACCCAGAGATGGAAACAACCTGAGTACCCATCAACAGATGAATAGATAAACAAAATTTATATAGCATATAATATATATATGAGATATAACATAGATGTATGTGATGGGATGCTATTCAGCCTAAAAGAAGAATGAAATTCTAGCACGGCCTCATCTCTGCTCTCAGCCGTGGATGTTAATTCAAGAAAAGGCATTGGATGAAGGGTGATTGGTGATGAAGAAAAGACAAACAGATACACAAAGAGAAAAAGCTGGGGCCAGGTGGGCATTCAACCTCTGATGGAATTTGACCCAGAACTAGCTCAACCTGTTTGTTATATAGGTTTTGTCATCAAAAGGTTATTTGTGAGAACATTTTAACAATGCAGGCAATCTGAAGGATGCAGGACTGGTGAGACATTAGGGTTATCTTGTTATGTTCAGAATTCCCTATTCCTGGGAGCTGGTGCCTAAATTCAAGGTCCCAACTGATATAACTCTGTGCCTTTGCACAATTTCCTCAGGCTAGTGTCACCATAGCAACTGGACCACCTTGACCTGCACCTTCCTTCGCACAGGAAGTTCCCAGTGCAACTGTAGCCATGAGGCAGTCAGAAACCATGGTTCAAATCACCACTCTTCACAAAATTCTAACAGAAGCTACAACATGAATAAACCTGAAGATGTTAAGCAAATAATCCATCACAAAAGGATAAGTACCTTATGATCACATAATGTGAGATACATGGAGGTGTCACTTAGACACAGGAAATAGAATGGTGGTTGCCAGGGCTAGGGAAGGGAGTTTGGGAAGAAGAAAATGTCCTGCTGATAGCAGTGGTTGCAGGTCAGTGTGAATGTACTTAATACTACCATACTGCACACTGGAAAATGGTTAAAATGGCAAATTTTATATTATCTCATCATGATAAAAGATAGCAACTCACTTCTAGAGTGGTAAGGAGGATTCAGAAAGTTAATAAATCTAAAGCAAGTCAAAAGCAAAGGTGGGCAAACTTATCCTGTGAAGAACAATAGAGTAAATATATTTGTTTTATGGGGTAGACAGTCTTTGTCATAACTACTCAATTCTGCTGTTTTAGCAGAAAAGGACTCCTAGACAATGTGTAGGTGAATGTGCGTGGCTATGTTCCAGTGAAGTTTATATATCAAAATAAGGGGTGGACAGGATCTGGTCGTGGGTAGCAGTTCTCTGGCTCTTCATCTAAAGCTTTTGGAATAGTTTCTGGCACAGATTCAGCGATATTTAAATATGAGATGTTATTGTTACTACTACACAGGATTGCTATGAGTAATTAAACAGTGCATAAAAGTGCCTGGCACACATTATGTATTATCTAATTTATAGCTTTTAAATCATGACATAATGGGCATATTTCATGCCAAGTTCGAAGCCTGAGGTGCAAATTAGCACCCACTTTTGGCCAGATGTAAGCAAAGTCGGGCACAATGATGTTGGATGAAGCGAGACCTTCCCTTGAGTTGGGTAGGTGCCCCACAGCTTTGATGGATCCTGCCTGGAAATCTATGATGCTTTCTATAAGGACTGATGCTCCACCTCATTAGCTAGTGATATGTTGGACCCATTGCTGGCTGCTGATGGGCCCCAGAGTATTTCCAGTATAGCCATGCTCCATGGATCCTGGGACCAGCTGCTTCAACATCCCTAGGGAATTGGGTAGGAATGCACCTTTCAGACCCCATCATCCCCCAGCTCTATTGAAAACTCTAGGGGTGAGGTAGGTAGGCAGCCTATGTGGAGACCACTTGCTCCAGGCAGTTCTGATGCTTGCTAGTGTGTGAGGCCTACTTCTGCATCTAAGGAACTGGTGGCCTCTCCTCCTGCCTCAATGGAGTTAGAGTTAATGACTTGGCAAAGGATCCAGCTGTGCCTGTCACTCCTCTGCTCTGAAACCCCTCCCCCCAGCACAAGGCCCTGCACGATAAGACGTGAGAAATGCGTGTGGAATGTGGAGTCCTTAAAAGCACAGGGTGGTTTATCACACCCTTGCTGTGGTCACTGCCTTGACATCTGCATGAGTGACAGTGAAATGGTCTCTCTGGTCCCTTGAGAGCTCTGATGGCGAAAGGCAACCATTAAAATGATGCTCCCAGAGCACTGAAAGATGCTTCAAGAAGTGAGCTCCTGGAGGGACACAGGTAGGCACAGATGCAGACCTTCAGGCCACGTTCAGGCCTGGAAAGAGACCCCAAGGCTGCGGGAGTTCATCCAAAAGCTTGAAGATCTGTGCATGCTGCTCATCTTGCTGACATCTGGCGGGAAGCATCTTGCTGTCTTTGTTCTCTTTCTCTCTGAACTTGGTTGTTTGGTGGTGTTGGCAGGGTCTTCTCATTAGAAGAATATTAGTGTGGCAGATTTTCCAGTTGACCATAATTCTCCAAGTATGTCAAACACACCAAGGGACATTTCCCCTCTCTGTCACCAGGACTGCTCCAGCCCATGTGCACATAGCTTCTGCATGACCACAAGCTCTGCAGCAGCACAATGACCCCCTCCAGTCATTCCGAGCACAGGCCTTTCGGGTCCTATGCAGAGATGCATCTCTGTGAGGGCAGAGGAGCCTGGAAATGTCTGCTGAAATTAATGGCTCTCTCTGCTTTCAAGGAGCCGGAGCAGGGCCTCCCAGGCGGTCAAGGAATCCGTGGTCTCCCAGGTAAACTGTGAGAGCAAGGAGGTATGAACACATCAGGCACCGATGACAGAACGGAATGTAAGCCTTGCTCAGCATGTGCAAGGAAGACAGGTTAGTAACTGGAGGCAGCTTCTCAGCCAGGCTGCCCTAAACACCACCTCTCTGCTGCTCGGGCCAGGATCAAAAGCAGGTCGTGAGGAGCAGCCGTGCTTTCCCATTGGCGTCCTCTGGCTCGTCCAACACACTTCACATTTGGAAAAAGAAAACATATTCCCCAAAGACCTTCCCCTGACCCTGCCAAGATCAGAAAAGGAGAGCAAGAAGCAAAATCAGATTGTGTGGATGCTGATGTTTGAATAGACTTCTTTTTAGGAGAGCTACATGGGTTAGAGAGATGGCAGAGACAGACACGTGTGCGCGCACACAATGCCAACTGATGATAAGTCAGGGGGCTTTTGCTTATTTCTCCTTGTATTGTGTTTCTTTTGAACTTTGATCTCTTATGGGCTTTCCAGATGCTGCTTTGTCTTGGGATTCAATTGTGATTGTTTTGCATTGTTCTTGATATTTTTATTGAGAGGAGGAATTAGGGATAGTTATCTTTTTTCAGTAAATTTTTTATTCTTTTTAGATATGCATGACAGTAGAGCGCATTTTGACAAGTTAATGCATACATGGAGTATAACATTATAATTAGGATCCCATTCTTGAGGTTGTACATGATGTGGAGTTTCACTGGTGGTGTATTTATATACGAATATAGGAAAGTTATGCCCTATTCATTCTACTGTCTTTTCTATTCTCATCCCCCCTCCCTTCCCTTCATTCCCTTTTGTCTGATCCAATGAACTTCTATTCTTTCCTTCCCCTCCCTTATTGTGGATTAGCATCTACATATCAGAGAACATTCAGTCTTTGATCATTTGGGACCAGTTTATTTCACTTAGCATGATAATCTCCAGTTCCATACATTTA
The DNA here is from genome assembly GCA_028644305.1 of Xerus rutilus. Taxonomy (NCBI): domain Eukaryota; kingdom Metazoa; phylum Chordata; class Mammalia; order Rodentia; family Sciuridae; genus Xerus; species Xerus rutilus. The sequence goes on from CM053413.1 coordinate 40,719,190, forward strand.
CCAGCAAATGCCATAAATTCATTCTTTATGGCTGAGTAATATTCCATTGTATATATATAGCCCTCATCTATTGAAGGGCACCTATGTTGGTTCCATAGCTTAGCTACTGTGAATCGAGCTGCTATAAACATTGATGTGGCTGCATCACTATAATATGCTGATTTTAGGTCCTTTGGGTATAAAACACAGAGTGGGATAACAACATCAAATGGTGGTTCCATTCCAAGTTTCCTGAGGAATCTTCATACTCCTTTCCAGATTGGTCACACCAATTTGCAGTCACCTCAGCAATGTATGAGTGTACCTTTTTCCACACAGGCTCACCAACATTTATTGTTACTTGTATTCCTGACAATTGCCATTCTGACTGGAGTGAGATGGAATCTCAGTGTAGTTTTAATTTGCATTTCTCTAATCACTAGAGATGGTGAACATGTTTTTGTATACTTGTTGACCATCCATAATTCTTCTTTGAAGTTCCTGTCAGCTCCTTTGCCTATTTATTGATTGGGTTGTTTTTCTGGTGTTACATTTTTTTGAGTTCATTGTTTGAACAGTAGTTACCTTTAAGAGAAGGCTCACAAAGCACATACTGATTTATTTATGGGCCAGTTCAGGAAGTCTTTGTTGCATTTAGCAGATTTTGGAAGCCAGGACCAGAAAGTAGAGAGAAATATGCAAATTAAAAGAAATAATCCGATGTAAATAGTGTGAGCACCATGCTTCTCGTAGGTAGCTAAGAAGAGAGTGGAGGCCACTTGTAAAGCAGGGACCAAGCTGGTGTAGAAGCGAAGTTTTATTAACAGACAAAAGCCTAAGATGGTGTTCTTGAGCACCTGCTCTGTGTTCTAGAACCTTCTAGCTCTTCTCATTCCCCTCTCTCTTGCCTGTCGGTGGTACCAGCTTGTTGACTGGATCATAATCTTTTTCATTGTTCCCTGTAGAGGAGCAAATAGTTTAAACTAGAAACTAGAACCATGTGACTCCAGTCCAGAAGAATGCATGTTTAACTGATAGATCATCTTCTTCCCAGTGACCTTGGCGAATGACGACCACAGCCGGGCTCTTGATCTTCCTAAGTTGGAGGTGACTCATTCATCATTTGTCCCAGGGACTGGCATGAAATGCTCACCCCTGTGCCAAGTGTCGTGAGGAAATCTGGCTTAAATACTCTGTGGTCTCTCTTCTCGGTTACTCTCCCTTGGAGAGAGAGATCCATGAGGAACTCTGAGGAAGTGGACGGGTGGACCCTGTGAGCAGAGGAGCCTGGGTAGGACTTGAGCCCCAGAGGAGGAGCCAAGCAGGCCCTCGAGGCACAGGAGACAGCTCCAGCCAAGGTTTGGAGGTGAGAGTGGGCAGGAGGTGCCCTGTCCAGCATGGTAGAAATGAGAGAGACTGGAAGACGCATAGTGGGGCACAAATATTGGGGTGCGGGATTGACCTTGTGTTGTCTTTGAAATGAGGAAGCTTCCAGGTTTCCTGAGCATGAGAATGTAAGATGGAATCTGTGTTTAGGGAATGAAAATTGGGGTCAAGTGTAGGAGGGAGGTTGGGAGAGGAAGGTGATGGGCAGCAGGCCAGCCCTGTGGGTCTCTGCATTATTTTAAGCCATATTGACAGTACTGAGGGCAGGAACAGATGGCACAGGTTGACATGGAGGTTTCACGGTTTGTGGGGAATGGCTCTCAGTAGCCCTGACAGGCCTTGCCCGCAGCCCCCTGGGAAGGTTTTGGACTGCTGTGATAACTGGGGAGTGAGCCAGGATTGCGCAATTGAGTTCTCCACCCAGGCCCAGCCCAAAGTCTGGAACCTTCTGTGGGAGGGAAGTACTGAAAATGTTTTAGGTCAACCTTCAGATCCACCAAGAGAGAGAGTTCTGAGCTACGCTGACTCATATTTGGAGTCCTGGGCCTCAACTCTAGGAGAACAGACTGCTTTGGTAGCTACATCTTGGGAACATGGTGAGTTTTGTTTAGTCATCAGAGTAATTCCCTATTAATTGCATGATCAAAAAAATCCCACTTTGCTTACTGCTTCATAAACATAATTTCCTTTAATCCAAACTCTACTTCTTAATCACCAATTTATTGATGATGACTTTGAGGCTCAGAGAGTTCCTGAAATTTCTTTTTCCTAGTTTCATTTTCTAGTTTTATTAACTATAAGCCTATTGGTCTTTTTTTCTTTAACCATTCTGTTTGCTTCAACTTTTTTTTTTGTATCAGGAATTGAACCTAAGACACTTAAACACTGAGCCATATCCCCAGTCCACTTTTTAAATTTTGAGACAGGATCTTGCTAAATTCCTGAGGCTGGCCTCAAACTTGAAATCCTCCTGCCCCAGCCTCCTGAGCCATTGGGATTACAGGCCTGCACCATTACTCCTGGCTTGCCTCCTCCTCTTAACATGAGCTCTCCCACCCCCAACTCTTAGGACCTTCTCTTCATCTCAGTGTGAGATTAATTGTGTTGGCCCCTTGGTGACTCCTTTCAATCTGGCATTCAATTTGGTTGATGTCTCTTGTTTACTGTACCCAGGTAAGTTCTTCTCATGGCCACTCATGGTCATGACTCCTTATGTCCTCAAATGACATTTTGGAAGAGTTCAGTTGGGAAGTGGAACATGGGAATGAATGTATTGTGTCAATAGCAATTCCTTTGGGTCATTTCAGTATTTTTCTAGAGTTAGATCAGAAATCATTTTTGATCCACGCTAAAGCCAAAAAGCCTAATTAGGAATATCATCCTGCGTCAATGAGAAAGCATCATCCAGAGCTGAAAAGAAGGAATAGAACCTACTAAGTGCTCAAATCATACTTGGGGAATACCTGTTGCACAAATAAACTCGATGCTACCCTTTGAGTGTTTTAATGGGGTGTGTCTGAGAGAGAGAGGGAGCGGGAGGGAGAGAGAGATTGGGGCAGTAAGTGTGGGCAAGGGGGAGGCGTGAATTTGTAGTACAAGGAGACCTGCGTTCCAGTCTTAGCTCCACCAGGAACCAAGAAAATCCTATGCCCTTCCCAAGACTCAACACCCTCCTCTGAGCAGGAACTACAGTATCAACCTATAGGACTGTTGATATTAGACATGATGACAATCATCTTAGTAGTCATGGACACCTACTAGTTCTCAAGTTGTTCTGTGCGCTTCACATGCCTTTTCTTAATTATTCCATACAATAGCTCTATGGGGCAGATGATATATCTCATCTTACAGATGAGAAATATGATTCTTAGAGAGGTGAGGTTACTGGTCCAAAGTCACCACTATGGAGTGGGGGAGGCAGGCAGGATTCACACCTCAGCCTGGCTTCAATTAAGTCCTTTATTTTAACCCATAAACTCTACCACATTTACCATCAAGGCATTATAAATGAGAACTTCCATCATGTTCTAGAAAATTGTACATTGATTCCTTTATTGATTAACAATGTAGCATTTGAGTTTTTTCCCCCTGGTAGTTATGGCCTATCAGAATGAAGTAGCAATAGAGAAAGTTGAATACAAAGGAATCCCTTGTGGTCAAAATGAAGAGGTTCCTTTAAGAGTTCCATACCAATATTCTGATTCAAGTCTCCCTGAATCCTCAGCAGCTTTCAAGTTGAGCAGCTTTCAAACCCAACACAAATTGTATTAGGCCAAGAAACAGTTCCCTGGCTCATGTAACTGAAACTGTAGGAACATTTAGTTCTACACCTTCAGGTAGAGCTGGATCCAGGAGCCCAAAAGAATCTTTTACAACTCAGACCGTCTACTCTGATTTGCTTTGTGCTGATTCTGTCCTCAGACAAGAAGGCTATTGGGAGTTTCAGGCTTATTAATCTTCTCACAACTCCTGTGGAAATAAAACATCTTTGCAACAATTCCAATCAGGGTTTTAGAATTGAATCTCTCTTCAATACTGATGGTCTCACTCCTAAATCCTTGCTTGGGAATCTTTCCAAATTAATTACATGAAATTGAAAGAGAAAATAAGCTGGGGCACCCAGGAACAATGAAAGTACTGAATCTAGGAAATGGGGAAATGGATGTTGAACAATCAGAAAAGAAAAATCCAGGGGCTGGGATTGTGGCTCAGTGGTAGAGCACTTGCCTCGCATGCGTGAGGCACTGGGTTCGATCCTCAGCACCACATAAAAATAAATCAATAAAGATATTAAAAAAAGAAAAGAAAAGAAAAATCCTCTCCATACCGAGCTCTGGGGAGGCCCTCGGAGCCTCTGAGATGTGGGGACCAGGATGGAGTGTTGCATCTGAATGGAAGGGGCTTGCTGGAATCTCGACTCCCCAGTGAAGAACTCTCAAGTCACTCAACTCCAGGGGCCACCTTTCTGTGGCAGAGTCTGTATAAAATACCCACTCATTTCAATTACAACTGCTCAGACCTTATCAGTGTGATGTATGCCACCCTGAGGGACTTTAATAGAATAAAATTTGAAAAACATAGCATGAACCTAAAAGGGTTAAATGGGAGAGAGGCAGGAACTCTAGGAAACTGGTAAAAGTGAAAACTATGAGGAATAGAAGGAGAATCTGCCTTAATTTCTAGTAGCAGGCAGAGGACCTTAGGGGAAGGAGAGGGTTTATGTGGAAGCTAACATAAAGTTACCACCAGGTGTGGACTGTCCCAGAATGCTAATCCTGAGGGCCACCAGCTGGTTTGGCTTTCTCTCTGGTCACACCAATGAGCCACAATCAGTCTGCACCCACCTGGGGGAGACCTAGGGCAGAATTGTGTGTCTGCCTCCCTCTACCTCCAGGAACAAGTAAAATTGAAGAATGAAAGGACATCACTGAAAGCTAAGGTTGGAAAGAATGTATATCTCCCCCACTAGAAAGAATGAGGGAAATACCTGGGATTTTGTTTCACCTCTTCCACCCATCCATGGGCTCTTGAGCATCCTCTGTGTTTGCGGCCCTGAGGTCAGCACTAAAAGCAAGGATCTGAAATCCTCACCCGTATTTCAGCAGCTCTGTCCCATGGTGCCCTCCTCAGGTCTCTGTGTGTGCTGATAAATGTTTAGCAACAGCTTTCGGGTAAGGATCCCTGAGTGGTCGTATTTGCTGTTTTCTGTGATATGAATACTCCCACCATGACTGATGGGCTGATTTCAGGCTATCAACGTGAAATCATGACACCCAAGCATTGGGAGAGGTGCCCAGCAGCACACAGCATCAGGACCAGTTTGACCCTGTAGATGCCAGAACTGTGAGGAACCACAAGAGTATTGCTAATACTCTTGCTCTTTGGTGGAAGGTGCTGCGGATCTGAGGACCTTGCACCCTCTAGGCTAGAATTCTCCAGTCTCAGCCTTTATCCCTGTATTTTGCTTTTTCAGGAGCTTCACTTACAGCCCGTGCTTTGCCTAGATTTATCACTGGTCAATCTCTCGGATGTGCTTTCTGTTAACTGAGACAGGAAGTATTTGTTTACCTCCATCTCCTCAGGGTAGTCTAGAAAGACATAGCAAATATTTGATGAGCCAGTGAATAGTTACTTGGGCATGGGGTGGCTGTGGAGGTGACAGAAATGTCTCTCGGGTTCCTGGCTCCACATTTTTGCAGCTGATGATGTGAAAACCTTAGTCCTGGCAACCATTACACATGTGGCCATCTGCCTAATGGCTGTTTGCATAGCTGGACCATCCCTCTGTGAGGATGGGGACTCTCTTGGGCAACTGACTACTCCAACCCCAGTGTTTGGCACACAGTAAGCATTCAATCAATGCTTGTTGATTCTACAAAGTTTATAATGGTTTTTAAAATTACACACACACAAAATTACAAATGCATTCTCGTGGAAAAATCTTCCAACATTACAGATGAGGCTAAGAAAGTAACCTCTGACAAGCACCCAGTCTTAACTATTTCCTTTATGTTCTGGTGACCACAGCAATTGGTATGGCATATATCATTTTAGTTTTTCATTTGTTTGCGTCTACTGGTAAATGTATCTATAGAAATGTGTGGTATGGTTTTGAGCCTTTTAGTTTGAAACAATCACAGATTCACAAGAGGTTACAAAAATATTAACTTTTCCCAGTTTTCTCCAATGGTTACATCTTCTATGACTACAGTATCCAAACCAGGAGAATACATTAGTAAAATGTACATGATGTTCTGTATGTAGATTTATGTAACCACCACCACAATCAAGACATGGACTTATTCCATCCACCAGTTATTCTACTTATTCCATTACCTACCCCTTTATAATCGCACCTCTTTCCCCCACTCCACTATCTCCAATCTTCTCTAACCTCAGCCAACCACTAATTTGTTCTCCAGCTCTAGAACTAGTCTATTTTGACAATAATATCTCAATGGAATCATACAGTGTTCAACTTTGGTGTTTGCTTTTTCTTAAACTTAGCACAAGACCCTTCAATTCAAAATTGCTTAAAGCAACATAAATGATAGCTGTGCATGTGCTTTTAAATAGAATATGACTCCCAGAGGCTTTTCCCTTTCAGAATCTTCAGCTGTGTCTAATTATTTTGTACTGTCATATAATATTCCATGGAATGGCTCACCATACTTTCAAAATTCCCCTGTGGATGTTGCCCATGAGTTCTTTTCCCTCCCCCATAGGGACTGCTTACAGGGCTGTGCCTTTACCAAGCTCCTCAGCAGATTTTATCCATCAGTTGTCACTTTTCATGCCTTAAAACAAAAGGAAGGGTTGAGTGAGGGTGCCCCAAAGAGTCCACCAGTGTGTGTGTGTGTGTTGGGGGAGGGTCTCAAGTCTTAAAGAAATGCACACCCACAAGTTCTTAACAATTCCTGAGTGTCTTCTATTTAACTCCTTTGCTAGGAGGCGACTTACCAGTCTACCACCTGAGAAGATGAGGCTGTAGGATTAGGAGAAACACACACACACACACACACACACACACACCCCAAAGGAGATAGAAGCAGGTGACAGAATGGCCATCGGCCTTCTTTTGATCTCTACTTGGGTATTGAGACCTTGTCCTGTGTGGTAAGTGGGTGTAAAGGTGGCCCACATGTGTGTGGTGAGGGGCTGATCCTGATGGATGAAAGGCGACAGGGTGGAACGAAGTCTCTGGGAAGCCTCCTTCCAGCCCGAAGGAAGCCAACACAAGTTCCAAGCTCTCAGTTTCATCCTGAAGGAAGCCCATCATGGTTTCCAGGCCAGAAAGCTTTGGCCAGTCCCCATCCCTCAACTCTGGTACCCAGGCAATCCTGATTTGTAAAGACTCCAGCGCGGGCCTCCCACAGATGCCTTCTCTGATTCTCACCCTTCCCTCCCCACACGGAGCCTTTTGTGCAAACCCTTGGGTCTGTTATCCCTGTCTGGAAGGCTCCGAACTTTATTTAGAGTTTTCATATTCTTTGGGAAATTAAGACTAGGCTTATTTTAATAGACTAAACCAGGAATCTAAACTGAAAGCAGAGGCCATGTAAACAGAACTCTTTTATGTGGTGACTCTAAATAAGTTTACTGTAACAAAAACAGGATAAGTAAATAAGTGAGGTTTACAAATATAAACTGCAAAGTTGCTGAAGTGTGAGATAAATTGTCTAAGGCCCTTCTGTTTAAATTCTATGGCCTGGCATTTGTCCTTTCGCATTGCTATCTGAGGGAATTTGGGGAGGAGAAAATGTTCTGTACGAGAGAAAAGAATTTCCCATCGTGTGGCCAGCCAGGGATCTGATCAGGACCCCTCTTGGAGGGGCTACCAGGGCTGGCTGCTCCTCCCTCCTGGGGCACAGGAAGGCACCTGGCTGGGATACGACCCATGCCCCTGACCCCCCTGTGTTCTTTCAGAACCAGCCTCTCCCACCGCTGTGACCCCAGAGAGCAACCCAGTGGTAGGAGTAGGGATTGGATCATTAGAGGAACCACGAGAAAAATTCCATCAGATGTCATTTTTGCTTCAGGGGAAATTCCCTCCTTCATCCACCAGAGGCAGAGGGTGTGCCCAGCAGGTGGAATTCATTACCAACATGAATGCCCTTGCCAGCAGATTGGTGACCTGGCATTCAACCACTCTCCCAGTGGGGGGAAATCTAAACATGGCATGAGATTTCATCTGGGTGGTTCCGAGCCAGTCAATTGGATTTGGAGTTGGGGGTAGGGGTCAAACCAGTACAAGTACTATGCGAACAAGGCAAAGAACGGGGCCAGGGCGGCAAGAACCCGTGTACTAGGCTGTGCTAGTAAATCTTTAATAGCAGGCTCTGGGAGCCCCCGGGGCGAACCCTGATCCAGGGCATTTTTGAACTTCCGGCATATAGATACATGCAACATGGGCAGTATGGGGTTATCATGTCAAGTCACATGGCTTGCCAAAGTTTGGAAAATGGAACAGTTGGCTCTCCTTGGCTGGAATCCTCACTCAGCACACCGCTGCTCTGTGTTCAGGAAGCGGGGTTGAAGGGTACTGGGGCTTTTAGGGGGAGAGTAGTGTTGGATCCACCTTCCCAATGAATTAGAACATCCTGTGTTTCATCATACTTAGAATACTTGCTCAAAGTCTGCCTGCCTTCCTAGACTCCCTGGCGGGAATGTATCCTGACACCTACCATAACACCTCCCACATAGTATGAGTGTATAGGTTGGTTCAATGGTCTTTTTAAAAATATTTGGGGTGGGGGTGTACTGGGGATTGAACTCAGGGGCCCTCGGTCACTGAGCCACATCACTAGCCCTCTTTTGCATTTTATTTAGAGGCAGGGTCTCACTGAGTTGCTTAGCACCTCGCCGTTTTTGAGGCTGGCTTTGAACTTGTGATCCTCCTGCCTCAGCTTCCTGAGCCACTGGGATTACAGGCATGTGCCCTCATGCCCACCTGGTTCAATGGTCTTTTGTATGCGATAACTACTAGTAAGAATACACATAGTTTCTATCTGCCAGAAACTGGACTAATCCCTTGGCAGGAAGAATACATTTCCATCCCATAGTAGGCTTCTTTGTTTGTTTTTGGCACCGAGGATTGAACTCAGGGGCACTTGACCACTGAGCCACATCCCCAGCCCTGTTTTGTGTTTTATGTAGAGACAGGGTCTCACTGAGTTGCTTAGCGCCTCACCATTGCTGAGGCTGGCTTTGAACTCGCGATTCTCCTGTCTCAGCCTCCCAAAGTGTGAGGATTACAGGCTTGCGCCACTGTGCCCGGCTCATAGCAGGCTTCTTAAAGTATGTTGAGTCCCATGGAAGTTTGGTTACAAATAGTCATCTAGGACCCACCCTAGTACACTTGCTATATGTGGAAAGTCAAGGAATATTCATTTGAACAAGCTTCCTAGATGAATTTTATGTGAACTCAAAATTAAGAATGATTTCCTGATAGAGTAGATCTTATTTCTGTTTTGTAGCTGGAGAAACCAAGGTTGATAAGTTTTCATAACTTCCTCAAGGAGACACATTTGATAACTTGTGTCCAGAACACCATGCTGGGTCTGCGAGATGCCAAAATTAAACAATAGGTTATATGGCCCCCATAGAATACTACTGAATGAATGAACGCAGAATGTATTTCCACTGGGCATGCACTGTGGGATTCAAGCAGTGAGAATGGAGACAGAGGGAGGCAGTAGAAGCCAATTACATTATTTTTGCATGACATAGGACAAGCTTTGAGTGGAGACTGTGGACATAGGAATTAAGACATCACGGCCCTTAACAATTATTCAGTGCAATGCATCCTGTGAGCTGTACATCCTAACCTGACTTCATCTGCACATTCTAGCAGGAGAGCTACTGTGACCCATGATTTTTAGAGTATGATTCAGAAAGAATAATTTACCGAGTTCACCTTTAGGAGGCAGAGTAGCTGATATTGGAGCCTTGGGTTCTCTGAGTCTGTTCTCCATGGTCCCTGGTATACCAGGGTCCAAACCTACACACCGTGACTTCATTAGGTATGGAGGCCACTGTGAGGGAGAGTGGAGGAGAGTCGTAGGTAATGGGATTCCCACTGGTCCCAGTATGGGAAGCTTTGGTAGTGATGGAGGACACACAGTGGAGGACCATCAGTTGCTGCAAACACTGGGGAAAACACAAGCTATGTTCCTCTGGTTCCTGGAAAACATCACTGTTCCTGGGGCATCCCAAGCTCTTATGTGGACAGATGCTATCTGTTGATGAAATGATTTTCTTATGGCTCTTCAGTAGCTTAGGCCCTGTTTCTTTTTCTCCTATGGCCATGTGCAGGTCAAATGAGGCTGAGAGCATATGTTCTTGGAACTGAGGTGGTTTCCTTGGAGGCAAAAGTCATCTGTGGTAATTAAAATTTCAGAATGAAAGGAGATGATTTCTGAAAAATGTTCTCTGTGTCATCTTTTTCTCCTTCGTCTTCCTCTTCCCCAATCACAATTTTGCATAGAGCTAATGCCAAAGTTATGAAAATAAAAGTCTTGTTGGCAGAAAGACATACATATTTGCATGGTAGGAAGGATGGAGTTGGAGAGCCAGCCTTCTGCCAGCAGGCCAGACCTCCTGGGAATCATCCTTCTTGGACCCTATAGTCTAGAACCAATAGGATGTAGTAGAATTAGTAAACAAATGAGTATTTGCAAAGAGGCTGTCTTTAGAGAATGCCTGGATTCTGTGAGTGGAAAAAGACAAGGTACAAGGCTGAGGATAAGAGGTATCAACAAAATGACGGCCAAAGCCATGCCTTTTAGTGAACTTCTCTTATGCTTTTCTTTCCTAAAGACTAGAAAAGTAGTCTTCCTACCTTACTATTGGGATTAAAAATTGATATAATCTCTCTGTAGGGCAGTTTGGCATGTTATCACAACCTTTGATGAATATTAGCCCTTAAGTATTATACAAGAATAGGTTTGGGGGGCTTTTTGTTATTGTAGCAGTTTATTCATATCCTGACTAAAAAGTAGGTAATGATTTACATTTAGGCAAAAGGTATTTGTACCCTACAACAGAACCCTATGCAGCTCTAAAATAGAGAATTGGTGGTTCATATTTATTGATACATAATAAAATGTATATGAAGTAAAGCATCATACTGTGTTTGGGGCATGTGAGTATGTTTTTCATATATTTTGGGAAGCCAAGAATCCTCCAATCGGCCATTTGTGAGCTGAAGAACTAGGAAAGCCAGTGGTGTAATTCAGTCCAAAGAATGACATCCAGGTTCCAAGGTCTGAGAACAAGGATCACTGAAATCTGAGGGCAGGAGAAGACAGATGGTCCAGTCCAAACAGGAATGTGAATTATTCTTTCTCTGCTGTTTTTTTTTTTTTCTATTCTCAATGGATTGGATGATGCCCACTCCCATTGGTGAAGTTGATTTTCTCAGTCTATTGATTCAAATACTTATCTCATTTGGAAATAACACACTTAGAAATATTGTTTTACCAGCTATCTGGGCATCCCTTAATCTAGTCAAGTTAACAGAAAAGTAACTATCACACTTCCCAAAATACATTTTCAACATATTTTATTTTGTGTGTTTATGTGGAAAGTGCCCTATGTCACTGTGTTTGGAAAGACAACTCCCCCCACTCCCTGTGGAGCTCCTTGTCATCCTGCCATTCATTGAAGTGTGTGTCTGCCCAGGATTTATGAAAAGACACATTGCATTTTTATCACTTCACACTCTCTCTCATGACCACCACCAGTTTGAAAGTGAAGCCTAATGCATTCTTTGGCAGCGTCACCCCTCCCTGGTGGTGGTGATTGCTTGTGTGACTGGAACATGGTTTTACAGTGGCTTTGCCAGCTTTCAGTATCATATAGGCAAAATGTATGGTGGCCCATATCAGCAGTTGTTTGTGTAGCCAAGTATCTATTAGTAAATGTACGTCTCCCCAGCCTCAAGACTTGAAGATTTGACTAATAACACTACTTCTTGTAATAGTGGCCATTGTAATAGCACTGAAATTGGTATAAACTATCATTTATTAAATGTTGGCTGTGCCAGACCCTCTGCTAAACTTTTCATATGCTTTATCAAACTCACTCCTCATCGTATTGGTTCCAAGGGATATCATGATGATCTGTATTTGGAGATGAGGTTGCTGAATAATAGAACAGTAAGTAAATGACCCAGGGTCACACCATCAGGAAGGGATAATGCTGAGATTGCAATGTAGATGTCTCAGACTCCACACTGAGCTATTCAGAAGTTTTCATTTTTAGTCCATGGCTTGTTAATGTTAAGGTGACCTTCACTTCCACAGAGACCATAAAGTCTGGATCTATGTCAGTAGAGAGACTAGAGGAGAAGGAATCAAGAAATCAACCTTCAAATCATAAACCTCAGCATTGCTCCCTCCTGGTACTTCTCAAAGTGAGATTGAACAGAGATTGGCTGTCCATGAATTGTGGCTCCATCAATCAAACCATCAATCACATCTTCAGCCCCGCCCACCAGGTGTTCCACATCATGGTAAAGGATGACTTTTACAGGAAACCATTTTTCCACTCCTATATAAATCTATTTCCTTTCCCACAGTGCTACCAAAAATAAAATGTGGGGAGAGGATGCCAATGACTTAACAGTCCTGTAGTCAATTGGTCAGTTTTGCTTTGATTTGTGGTTTCTATCTCTTGTGAGCCAGTACAGAAAAAGTAGAGGGGACTGCAATTTTATTTTGATTTAAATTGTTTCATTATCTAATTAATACATAAAACATAAAGCAGTGTACATATCGATGGGGTTCCATGTGATGTTTCTATCATGTATGTGTTGTATAATGACTAACTCAGATTAAATGTACCAATTTTTTTTTCTTTATGGAAAAAACATCTTTTATAGCTTTTTTTGAAATGTTACAGATAATAATTATTATCTGTATACAACCTACTATGTAATAATATACCTGTACTTCTCTCTCCTAACTGTAGTTTAGTATCCATCAATCAACCTCTCTCCCATTCACTCCTCTTCTCCCTCTTCCTACTCTTCCTAGCCTCTAGCAACTGCCATTCTACAAGATCTATGTCTATAAGATCAACATTTTGCTATTCAATATGAGCGAGATCATGTGGCACTTGTCTTTCTGTACCTGGCTTATTTCATTCAACATAATGCTCTCCATTTCCAACCATGTTGTCACAAACATTTTCTGGCTGAATCATATTCCACTGTGTATTACTACATTTTCTTTTCCCATTCATCAGTTGATGGACACTGAGGAGTTTGCATCTCTTGATTATTGTGGCTAGTGCTGCCTTGAACATGAGCATACAGAGGGGTCTCTTCGACACACTGATTTCATTTCCTTTGGATATGTACCAGGGAGCAGGAGTGCTGGATCCTATGATAGTTCTATTTTTAATTTTTTGAGGAAGCTTCATGCTTTTCCCCAACGGCTGTGCTAATTGACAGTTCCAGCAATGATGCTCAGTTTTTCCCTTTTCTCCATACCTTCACCAGCTCTTGTTATCTTTCATCTTTTTGGTAATAGCCATTCTTCCTGAGGATGAGGTGCTGTCTCATTGTGATTTTGATTAGCATTTCCCTGATGATTATTAATGTTGAGCATTTTGCATGTAGTTTTGGCCATTTTTATTTGTTCTTGTAAAAAATGCCTATTTAGGCCTATTGCTCATTTTTAAAAACATATTTGGGTGTTTGTACTGAATTTTTGGAGTTTCTTATTTATTTTGGATCTTAACCCCCTTCTCAGATGAATAAATTGTAAATATTTTCTCCTGTGCTATAAGTTGTCTCTTTACTCAGGATTATTTCCTTTGTTGTGCAGAAGCTTTTTAGTTTGTTGTCATTTCATTTGCAGGTTTTTGCTTTTGTTTTCTGTGATTTTGAGGTCATATCCAAAAAGAAAAAAAAATATTTGCCCATTCCAACATCCCAAAGCCTTTTCTCTACACTTTCTTCTAAGAGTTTCACATCTTACATTTAAATCTTTAATCCATTTTGAGTTGATTTTTGTAACTGGTGAGAGATAGGGGTCTTGTTCCATTCTTTTGTACGTGGAGACCAATTTTCCCAGCACTATCACTTGCAAAGGCTGTGATGTCCTCAATGTGATGTCCATGACTTTGCACAACTCCACTTTCCTTGTAGTTTTGTATCCTCCTGTACACAGCCACTGTCATGGTCCACTTGGAAATCCCTCCATCTCTAGCACTCCCAGTGAAGTTAGAAGAGTCATTTCCTTCTGGTAAGACCAGATCCAGACACCTTAGAATGACCTTAGAATGACCTGGCCCCGGCCCACCTCTCACCATCACCACCACCTCATAAACTATTCTTCCCTTTATTGGACCTCTTTCAATTCCATCCACATACCATGTTTTCCAGAGCCTTTGAGCCTTTGCCTGGATAACCCCCCACTCCACCCAGCATGTCCTTCCAGGGTCACAACTGACTCTCCTCCCTTTGCTTGGCAAACCCAGCTCATATATTCTATACCAGAGTAGAATTCTTTTCTCTAAGGGCCAGGACTAGCTGATAAGGCCACTGAACTGAGGCCACTGGATGGAGGGCAGCTATGGTGGTTTCTGTCCTGTGTGTGAACTGAATAGAAGACATTTCGGAAAAGGTTGTTTAGTTCAGATCTTGTTACAAAGGAAGGCTTAACTTGGGATTCTGCAACCTGCTGCTTTTTGTTTTCCATTACCTGAAATGTTAGTGTGTGTGTTTAAAGCTTTCTCAATTGTCCAAAGGGGGTGGGAAACAGAGGTTATATCTGTCTTTTGTTATTTATGTTTTTTTTTTTTTTTGATACTGGAGATTGAACTCAGGGGCACTCGACCACTGAGCCACATCCCAGCTCTATTTTGTGTTTTATGCAGAGACAGGGTCTCACTGAGTTGCTTAGCACCTCACCATTGCTGAGGCTGGCTTTGAACTTGCAATTCTCCTATCTCAGCCTCCCTAAGTGCTAGGATTACAGGCTTGTGCCACTGCACCCGGGTTATTTATGTTCTTTTTAGATATTCATGACCATGAGAGTATTTTGACATATTATACATGCATGGAGTATGACTTATTCTAATTAGGATCCCAGTCTTATGGATGTACACAATAGTGAGATTCACTGGTGGTATATTCATATGTGAACGTAGGAAAATTCTGTCCAATTAATTCTACTGTTTTTTCTATGTCCACTCCCCTCCTTTCCCTTTATTACCCTTTGTCTAATCCATTAAATTTCTATTCTTCCTTTCCTCCTGCTCCCCACTTATTGTGTATTAGCATCCACATGTCAGAGAGAACATTTGCCCTTTGTTTTGTTGGGAATGACTTATTTCACTTAACATAATAGTCTCCAGAGCCATCCATTTACTGGCAAAGTCATAAAGTCATTCTTTTTTATGGCTGAGTAATATTCCTTTATGTATATATACCACATCTTCTTTATCCATTCATCTGTTGAATGGCACCTAGGTTGGTTTCATAGCTTAGCTATTGTGAATTGAACTGCTATAAACATTGATGTGGCTACATCACTGTAATATGCTGATTTTAAGTCCTTTGGGTGTATGCTGCAGAGTGGGATAACTGGGTCAAATGGTGGTTCCATTCCAAGTTTCCTGAGGAATCTCCATACTGATTTCCAGATTGGTTGCACCAATTTGAAGTCCCATCAGCAACGTATGAGTGTGCCTTTTCCCCACATCCTTGCCAACATTTATTGTTGCTTGTATTTTTGATAGTTGCCATTCTGCCTGGAGTGAGATGAAATCACAGTGTAGTTTTAATTTGCATTTCTCTAATTGCTAGAGATGATGAACATTTTTTCATATATTTGTTAACATGTCTGTTTTATGAACTGTATGTCCCTTCAGTGACCTGTATGAGTGAAAGCGAGGAATTTAGTTACACAGGTCACTCAGCCATCTTCACACATTCCTAAGAAGACATTCCTGCTCTGTAGTCTTATCTCTGATACTTCCCTCTTCTGCAGCCATGGCGAGAATCTCACAAGCTGGTTATCGCTAGGCTTGTATTTTTCCATACAAGCTGAGTGTTCCTCCCCATTCCTGCTGATGGAAACTTTTACTTGCTTCTGGGTTTCCAGTCTCTCTACTCCTACACCAACTTGGCCCTGTTGGCATGGGCCCTACAGCCTCCCTCCTGGGTTCCTTTCCTGCTTTTACATTCCTGCATCAGTTTTTGTGAGAAGCAATGCTCCTCCTGGCCATCCTCACATTTCTATCCCTCAGTAGCTCATCTGCCTTGAACATGGTACGTAGTATTCATCCACCACACCCCTGTCCCCCACCCTGCTCTTACACAAAGTCCAGGCCACTGACAAACTGGTAGACCTCCCCAGGGACCCTCTTGGATGGTCTTGCCATGCCTGTTTCCTGGGGAAGGAAACACAGGTGGACATCAGGCCGACCTTGGTCTGAGCAGGTCCCTCCCACCACGTTGCTGCTGTTGCCATGAGGACCAACTAAGAAATGTTTATATTAATTCAAATACTCCTTGGGAGAGGGGGTGCAAAACCAAACAAGGCTGGCCATGGAAGACTTGCAGGTGTGCTGCTGGAGGGGGATTAAGAATGCCTTGTTTCTGTGGAGACCACATGTGCTGCTCTCCTTGGAAATGTCTCCATGTGGTCTGTTTGCCGTGCCGAGCTTGCTGGCCTGTGGGCCTCTTCGGGAAAGGTCAGTGTGGTGAATGTCCATCCTTCTGTCTGTCTGCCTTCTGTTTCTTCCTCTTCTTTCTTTCTCCCCCTCATTTGTTAATTTTCATTCTTTCTCTGTCTCTCTCTCTCTCTCTCTCTCTCACACACACACACACATTTTAAAGGGCGATTGAATTCTCTTAGGGAGACATAAAGACCCCCATGCAATGAAGATTCTGTATCTGAGTGGTCTGGGGGGTGCTCTGTGCTGGGCTTTGAGAATTTTAAGTCCAAGGGGACAGATATTTGAGCCTGGTTATGGGCTAAGACATGTTGGCAGAGTAATATGGAGAGCATAAGGGATTCTCCTCAATTGATGCATGACAGTTGGCATGTGACTATCTGGAAGTAGAGCCCCTTCTCTGCATATCTACCCACAAACTAGGCAGTTTGTTCTGCCACAAGCCCACCCCAAAGCTTGGTCCTTATGCAGACACCTGTATACACTCCTCCCACCAATAAGCATTCAGTCTCAGGCATGAGTCTGTTTGTGGGGCAGAGTCTGGTCTAGGTCATGTGGTATGCTCCTCCAGGGCAGGATGCCTCAGTGTCCTCTGTGTGTGTGTGTGTGTGTGTGTGTGTATCCACATGTCAGTGTGTAACTAAAGTGCTCTGACTGGAACAAAATGCAATACCTTGTCTACCCAGATATAAAACTTTGCCCTTGCCAAGCCTTTAAAGTGTCCTCTTCAAACTGAGATGTTCCCTCCCAACATGGACAGACCAGGAAGAGAATAGCTGTGTTCCAAGAGCAGAGGCAAGGGCTTGTCTTTTGTTATTATTTGGTCTTTATAGATATTCATGAGCATAGAGTGTACTTTGACATATTATACATGCGTGGAGCGTGACTTATTCTAATCAGAATCTCAGCTGTACACAATAGTGAGACTCCCTGGTGGTATATTCACTGCATTATCCTCCTCCAGAGAGGGCACTTGCCTTGCCCACCTCTGCCCTCCAACCTCTTGAGGAGGGGCCTTCAAAGGGTCATAGGCTGGGGTGTGTTCACGGGTCCCCTAGTGGCACAGGAGCCCTTGGCCTGTGGAGGCTGGGTGGTGGCAGCCCTACCCCACAGCGGCTCTCAATCCCACCCAGAGCCCAGCAGAGAGGCGGCAGCGAGCAGAGCAAAGGCAGCCCTCCGTAGGAAGATGAAAGCTCTCCTCCTCCTCTCCCGGCCTCGCCATCTGCCCAGACTGCAGTGGCCTGGTGGAGGATCTGCTCTTTGATGAGGCAAGTGGCACAAAGGACATTGTACAGGACTCACAGATGCAGATTCAGAGCCAAGACCCTCCGACACAAGAGCCTGGGAATCAGAAAATGCTGAGACCTGGAAGGCCCTTTCGGCAGCTTGCCTCTTTCTGAACCTCTTCAGGACCAGGGAAGACCTTTGGGCCTGTCTTCCTGAGGCATGGAGCTATTGTTTGATCAGTGAAGATGCCACCTGGGCCTCTGTCCTATTCAGCCATCAGAGATCACTGGGGAACTTAACACGAGCTTGGCTAGCCTTGGGAGCCCCCACCCCTGGGTCCCGGCCTGCTCTCCATTTCTATTTTCTGCTCCCTGGGGTTAGACGCTGCTGAGTTGGGAACTTGGTTCTGAGAAGCCTGTGTCCTCCTCATTCTTGTACACACTTTCTTTCCAGTCTCTCTCCTAGCTTCTGCTTGCTCCACCAGATCTCTGGGGAAGGCAGGAAGAGACATCTTTGTTTACCCCTGTCACATCTGGATAAACAGCTGTTAGCATTGTTGTGTACATGGAGACATCCAAGCAATCAGGGCAGGCCTTATCCTTTTCCCCCATCTCTTCTGGAAGTTCTGAGAGAGAGAGAGAAAGAGAGAGAGAGATTTTTTAAAAAATCATCTAACTCTTCTCAAGCCCCTGGGTTCTTAGAAGCTCTCTATTCCAACCAACCTGATCTCTTTATTAATCTTAACTGGCTAGTCTTAAACCAAAGCATACTTAAAAATCACTCAGGGAGCTTTTGAAATGTAGATCTCTGCACACAGGTTTAATTGGATTTAGTGCTGCAGGTCCTGCAGGGCTGAGGAAACTCCCATCTCTTAGGTCTTGAGTTATTTCTTGAATAAGTGGTCATAGCATCTCACTGGGTGAGTCACTACCCAACTGAAGCTCTAAAGCCAGGTGGTCTGGGTTGGGATGTGCCTGTGGTGTTTAACAGCTGTGAAATCTGGGGACGTTGCTTAAATGATCCGAAAGTCAGTTTCTGTTATGGTTTGGAGGTGAGGTGTCCACCAAAGGCTCATGTGTGAGCAAGAAGGTTCAGAGGAGAAATGATTAGGTTATGAGAGCCTTAACCCAATCAATGAATCAATCCCCTGATGGCATTAAGTGGTAGCTGAAGGCTGGCAGGGTGTGGCTGGAGGAGGTGGGTCATTGAGGGGCATGCCTTTGGGCTATATGTTTTCTATCTGGAGAGTAGAGTCTCTCTCTCTCTGCTTCTGATCATCATGTGAGCTGCTTCCCTCCACCGCTCTCTTCTACCATGTTCTTCTGCCTCACCTCAAGCCCCGAGGAATGAAGCCAGCTGTCTATGTACTGAGACCTCTGAAACGGCAAGTCCTAAAACAAACTTTTCCTCCTCTACAATTTTTCTGGTCAGGGTCTTTTAGTTGCAGCAGTGAAAAAGCTGACTAAAACAATTTTCATTTTAGAAGGATCATTAAAATCATAATAGCCTATGCCATGAGCATTAAACCCTTAGCCTGATATCCAGCACCTACCAATGGGTGCTAACAAATATCACAGGCTGCCATTGTTAATATTATTGTAACTAAAGTGATGAGTAGATCATTTGATCACCTTCTCTCAACTTTAAATCTTCCTAATTTGAAAACTTACTCCCTCTTCTTTCTAGAATTCCTCTTTCAGATTCTGTAGGTTCTGTACTCTCTCTCCTTCCATAAAATAGCTTTGCTACTCATTACCTTTCAGTAGTTCTTTACATCTTTCTGCTCCATCTTGAAAAGGTTTATCATAGCAGTATCCTCACTGAGCCTTTCTAGAAAAAGAGTGGACTTGCTCAAAAAAGAATTCCTTCAAGGAGCTTGTTCACAAGTGATGGCATTTTCGTTAGGGGCAGGGACTTAGGTGATACACACAAAGGTATGCACCTAACACCCTCTCAGCCCTCTTCACCTGGGGCCAGTCCTCCTCCCTTGACTCTACCAGGGGTCCATTTCACACTGACCACGTGTCCAGCTGCTTTGCTCTACCCCAAGGCCCCACAGTGTGTGACCATGTGGAATCCAGTTACTTGAACTAGGGTGCAAACTGGAATATCTTCAGAGGCTAGATGTCAGCCTCCAATTCCAAGGAATGCTGTTTTCTAGCACCTTCTCACCAGGATAGAAGCCTGTTGGATTCTGTGGGGAGTGACTGGTCTCTCTATTGTAGGGAAGCACCCAATGTCTGTTGTGGGTGTTGCCATTGACCAGGCTTATGGCTGGTTAGAAAAGTGTGCTCCCAACTCCACCAGCTCCCACGCATGTGAACCCAGTTGACAGACATGGTCTTGTCCACACACAGTCTCTCATTTGGACCCTCTGTCCTCTGTAGCTGGCATCTGAATGTGCCAACATCACACTGAAGTGCCAACATCAGTGCCCGGCTGTAGCTCTTCTAGTACAGTGGCTGTTGCCCCATTCCTAGCAGCCCTGATAGAGAAAAGGATATTTCCCAGAGCTCAGACTAACTCCCTATGGCTTTGTATTGGGTTTGGAAACCAAAACTTCCAGCTAATAGGGTTGATTCACCTTGCTTGGCTCTCTTGGGTGACTATAAGTACATGTCCTACACATTTCCATTCTTCTCCCTCTCCTTTAATCTATTCAGTTATTGTCTCCATTATCTCTCTTTTAAATGAGAATGCTCATCTATTTGTGTACTCGTCCATGCTTCTCTCCCCTAACTGATCAATGAGTCATGATAACTTATCTTGTCTACCTTTTCTTGCTGCTGTTTTATGGTATAGAATTGGGCTTGATACATGGCAGCTACCCAATTGATGAACAAATGAATGAATGAAGCAATAAAACAATTAGCATTAGCCATCCATTAATTTCTTGGCCAAATTCTTTATTTAATATTATCACTAATATTCTTGTATCCATTTCCTGTAGCGTTTTAGGCAAACAGTACCCCAGAATAAGCCATAAGAGTACCAGAGTCTTCCCAAGTAAATGCATAAAAATCTGCCCTAATAGCAACAAGAATGTGTTTTGAGGCAGAGCTAGTGTGATTTTTAAGGACAGCAGGAAATACATCTGACCCTCAGAAAAGCTTCCTAACCTTTCTTGAAAGGAAAAACCAAACCAAATCAAACCATTTGACTGAGTAAGAGAAAACCTTATCAGAAAGACACATTGACTTGACTTTCCACTGAGGTGTAGGAGACAGCCAGTTTTGGGCTGTCTGGGAAAGGATGTCTGGGAAAGCCAGATTTTCAGAGTTCAAGAATGGAAGAAGAGAGGGCAGGCTGTTATAAAGCAGGGGCTGAAAAGACATACCCCATGATGGGATGTCTTGGCATCTGGCATGCAGCCTGGGTCATAGAAACGTCCTTTGCATTAACCTGTTGAATGAGGTCTGAATGCACATTCCAGGCAAGCAAGAGGCCCCAAATCAGACACTGGCTTAGATCCAAATGCCAGTGTGGGCACAGACCCTGACTGGAAAATGGAACAAAGGGAAATCTTGGACATTGATCTGTAAAACACAAGGGATGTTGCTGAGATAAGTCCTAAGGATGAGTGAAGGCACAGGAATGACTCAGATTAAGGAGGGTCAGTATAAAAGTGATCAGCTCCATTCCCAGGAGCTGGAGCCCTGGAGTGGGGGAAACCTGGGATGGAGGGGTCAGTTTATAGAGTGCCTGTGTGTGGAGAGTGAGCTAGCTGATGGAGACAAAGAAAGGTCTCTTTCTGAGGCTCCTTGTGTGTTCTTGTCCCTGGCTGAAACTCCTCCATGCTCCTTGGTGACCGGTGTAGTTCTGAGCACAGAAAGCCCATGGTGTGCAGGTGAGCACCCCGGACTCTGTGGCCCTTGTTTCCATTTTTTCCCTCAGTCCCCACGTCTTCCTGTGGCACTTTTCCAGGCAGTGGAAGCAGGTGCCCTGTACTCTTAGCTGAGCATGGTGAGCATGCAAGACTCCCAGGTGCTCTCCCAAGAGAGGCGCAGTTGCTAGCACAGGCAGCCCATGGTCCACGTTTTACAGGACAGCTGGGCAGTGCAGAGAGGGGCCTCCGTGCTCTTCATATCCCGCCTCTCCCACACTCGCAGCCTGGTGGGCGGCTTTCACTTTAAAGTTAGAACACATTCCAGCCCTTGCCCGTTAGTGTGACTCCTGATACGCCTCATAAACTATTCATAAAACAAAACGATTCCAGTCAGAGTCGCTTCCCCTTCTTCCTCCTCCTCAAGGTTTATTTTCCCCAGCTCTGTTCTGCCCCTCTGTGTTCTTGGTTAACCCTTGGGGACCCCACTTAACGAAGCGTTGTGACTTGATGGGGATAACGTGGACACAGCTTCACACGTGTTGCCTGGGGACTCTCCTCTACTTTGGCCACCTTCTCTGGTTGTGTTTGTCCTTCCATATGACCTCTGGCTGTTCTGTTCCCCTCCTGTTTTCCAGGATCCAGGGTATCTGGAACCCTTTTCAGCAGGCTGCCCCTCTTCTGTGATCTGTTGTCCTAAATATAGGGCCTGGAAAGGTCCTAGCAGGCAGTTGGCTGTCACCATGGGATGCCCCAGGTTGTTCTATAGGCTACTGATCCTGGGACTAGAAACAAGACCCACCATTCCCGCCTTCTCCTTTTTTTTTTTTTTTTTTTTGTGGTGCTGGGGATTGAATCCTTGTGCATGCAAAGCAAGCACTTTACCAACTGAGCTATATGCCCAGCCCTCCCTTCTCCCTTTAATCAATCATAAGCTTGGTAAATATGGGGCTTTGCCCAAAGTCACAGGAACATGGAAACGTGGGTTCAGAGTCTGGCTTGACCACTTTCTTACTGGATGTCCTTAGTTTCCCATCTATTATGGTATGGATGTGAGATGTCCCTCAAAAGCTCATGTGTAAGACAATGCAGGAGGATTTAGAGGAAAAATGATTGGGTTATGAGACCCTGAACTCAGTGAATCAGTCCCTTGATGGGATTATCTAAGTGGGACTGAAGGTTGATAGTGTGTGGCTGGAGGAGGTGGGCATTGGGGGCATGCCTTTGGAGAGTGGAGTCTCTCTCTGCTCTCTGATCATCATGTGAGCTACTTCCCTCCGCCACACTCTTCCGCCATGATGTTCTGCCTCACTTTGAGTTGCAAGGAATGGAGCCAACTGTGTGTGAACTGAGAGCTCCCAGATAAACTTTTCCTCCTCTAAAATTGTCAGGTCTTTCAGTCACAGCAATAAAAAAAAGCTGACTAAAACTATCCCTCCACCCACCACCTATCAATTCATCCAGCCACCTACCCACCTGCCACCCATTCACCCCTTCATTGATCCATCAATCCATCGATCCATAAATACCTGCTATATGCTAGGCCCTGTTTTAGGAAATGGGTCCTGGGTGGTGAGAAAGCCTGTGAGTTTCTGTCCTCATAGACCTGACATCCTAAAGAACTTGGAATAATAATACAAAAAACTCTACCTAATCCAGTTGTCATATTAGAAGATAAAACATGTAATGTGTCTGTCAGGTTGAGCCATAAGAAATTGCTGTTTTGTAGGTCAAAGACACTTGAGTCAGTCATTCCATGGGAATCAAGACAATGGTAAAGTGTCTAGCACATAGTAGGACCTCAGCCACGGGGCAGGAAATGACCATTTGATGCACAATGAGCTTATGTACTCTCCAGAAAGAATGAAATGGTCTTTCAAATGTCTGATTCATTTGATGTACAATGCGGTTTAAATCAGGTATTATTTACAGCTTGTGTTTTTTTATTAAGTGCTATGGGCCCATGAAGCCTGAGGAGCAGCTGACAGGAAGTAGCTTGTTGAATTTTACCCTGTGTTTTAATGCTCCTGTCCTGCAGACTGTATGAACAATATTTCAAAATAGTCTGATCCCTTTTCTTGAGTAAATCAGCAGAGCTTAAAACAGACTTTGCATTATTCAAAGCATCCATAGGGGAAGGGTGGGTGAGGAGGAAGACCTTGTGTTAAACATTTATGTCTCATTGCTGAATTGCAAACGTAACCTATCTTTCTAAAACCTCTCCAAATGGCTGAAATAAATTTCATACAATGAGTCTATTTTCCCCCCTCCAGAAAATATACAAAAGCAGGTGTCTAGACTTCCTGGTGTGTAAAAAAAAAAAAAAAAGTGCTGGGTTTTTAATGTTTACTTGTTTTCAGGTGCAGTTAGAGTTGTTAAGAAAACATTGAGGAAGCTTCCCAGGGAATCACGTTGCTGCGGTATTTGACTTTCCAGGACTTGGAGGCAGTTACCAACCACCTCTCCTCTGACTCAGTTCAGTGACGGAGAGAGAGCAGGGGCCTTGTAGCCAGAGCACCTGGCTTTCAATCTTGACTCTCTCACTTGCCAGGAGTGTGACCTTGGGCAAGTTCTTTAATCTCTGAGCCCCAGTTTCTTCATTTCTTAATGGACCATAATAATGGTACCTACTGCTATGGTTGTTTTGAAGAACAAGTTGGAGAAGGCTTGTAAAGTACTTATTAACGTGTTAGGCATATATTGAGCAATGTTACTGTTGTTGTTAGTACAAGCACTGTGATCAGTGATACAAATGTTGTTATTATTTCCTTGAAATTTCCAGCATCCATCCATCTCATTAAGACTTAAAAGGCATATAATTCCTTTGTGATAATTGATCTCCTTTCATTTTGCCCAGGTTTATGTTCTGTCCTTTTTTGTTCAGCTCAAAACCCTGAGAACTGGATAAGTCACACTGCTTTGCCTCTGGCTTTGATTGACTTTGGACAGTGGCACACACCGGGTTATGAAATGTGAGCCTGAAAGACCTTGAAGGCATTTCTGGGTGGGGCTTATTTGGTTGGACGAGCAACTTGTACTTAAAAGTTTGGCCACATGATTTAGAAAGTGTTTTGTGTATGCACAGAAGACTCCAAAAGGAGAAATCACTTAATATCATTTAAAATCATATTTAATATGATATTAAATGATATATATCAAGCCTCTACTTGCCTTCATGAGAGATGGGCACTGGAGTCTTGCAAACAACAGTAATTGTCTTTAAAGCAATCATTTAAATATTTATTGGGCATCCATTGCATGCTGGGAATGGTTTCTTAACGTTACCTTATCCTAACCTTAAACTTACCATGGGGGGCTGGAGTTGTAGCTCAGTAGTAGAGCACTTGCCTGGCACATGTGAGGCACTGGGTTCGATCCTAGCACCACATTAAAAAAAGCAAATAAATGCGTTGAATCCATATACAACTAAAAAAATATATATATATATAAAAAAAACTTACCATGGACTATTATTACCTTAACATAAACAGCAATGGAAAGAACTTTCTGAAAAACCAATAACATCTTTTTGTTCAGAAAAAAAGGGGTTCTATATATCAAAACATGTCCCTTTCTTCATCTGTAATCCTGGTGGCTGGGGAGGCTGAGGCAGGAGGATCGAGAGTTCAAAGACAGCCTCAGCAATGCAGCCATTTAGCAAGGCCCTAAGCAACTCAGCGAGACCCTGTCCTAAAATATATATATATATATATATATATATATATATATATATATATATGTATATAAAGGGCTGGGGATGTGGTTCAGTGGTTAAGTACTCCTGGGTTCAATCCCTGGTACCAAAATAAATAAATAAATCAAGTCCCTTTCTTTTGTCTGGCACAAAGTAAGAAATGGGTTTAGCTGTGAGTGCCTTTGGTGAATTGTGAGGTTGACATTTCCATCTTAGAAACTTGACTCTCATCTCTTCTTCCAGTTCAAACTTGCTCCACTATACTCTGGAAGTCTCCATGGTCGCCACACTTCCTAGAGGCATCTGCTGTCAATGTCCATCTCACTAGAAAGAATCAAGACTCTCTGCAAGTCTGACTTTCTGCTGGTGTTTGAGTTCTCCTTGTGAATTGACCATGCTGGTTCCCTCTTCTGCCTGGACTTCCTGGACCCAACCAGAAGCAGGAAACATCTTGGTGCCTGTTTGTCACTGAAAAGAAACACATGTGGTATGAGTAATTGGATGTCCGTGTTTGTCTGGGTCATGTTCATGAAGTTCTTTTTACTTACTGGCCAAGTAAAGTGCTGAATTTAGGGAGTTCAGAGTATTAGAATCAGCAAAGTTTTGTCCTCCAGTTTGATTGATGGTTATAAACTTTATAAAAATTGGTGACATATGTTGGTCATTCACCTCCTTGGGTTTGAAGGGTCTGCTTACCAGACAGGGAGAAATTCCAAAGGGAGTAAGAAATCATCATTTATTAATCCCCTCCTGCTTCACTGTGTATGTCACGATAAACAAGATAGATGCAACTCTTGCTTTTAAAGAGTTTAGGTGTCAGAACTGGGCTGTCCAATATGGTAGTGGCTGATCCCTAGGCTGATTCCATAACTTGATTGTTGTGAATTGCACTGATACACACACGGTTATGCATGTACCACTATCATATGCTGACTTGAGTTATTTTAGATAGATGGAGTGGTGTGGCTGGATCATAGGTGGTTCCATTCCGGGTCTTCTGAGGAGCTTCCATACTGATTTCCATAGTGGTTGTACTAATTTGCAACCCCATCAAAAGTTTACAAGTGTTCCTTTCCCACCCCATCCTCTTAAGCACCTATTTCTATTTATATTCTTGATAACCATCATTCTAATTGGAGTGAAATGAAACCTCCGTGTAATTTTGATGCATTTCCCTGATTACTAAAGATATTGAATACTTTTTTCATGTATTTTTTGACCATGGGTATTTTTTCTTTTTGAGGAATGTCTATTTAGCTCATTTAACCATTTATTAATTGGACTGTTTGGCTTTTTCTTGGTATGAAGTTTTTTGAGTTCTCATTCTGGATATTAATCCTTTGTTAGAAATAGGTGGCAAATATTTTCTCCCATTCTACAGACTTTCTTCATGTTCTTAATTATTTCCTTTGCTGTGCAGAGGCTTCTTAATCTGAGGCCATCTCATTTATTAATTTTTAGTATCATTTCCTGAACTGCAGGAGTCCTGTTGAGAAAGTGGCTGCTTGCACCTAGACATTGGTATGTTCACCCTGTTCTCTTCTAGCAGTTACAAAGTTTATGGCCTAATTCCTATGTCTTTGACCTATTTTGAGTTGACTTTTGTGCAGGGTAAGAGATAGGGATCTAATTTCATTCTTCTACATATGGAAATCCAGTTTCCCCAGCACCATTTGTTAAAAAGACTATCTTTTCTCCAAGGTATGTTTTTGGCACCTTTGTCAAGAATCAGATGGCTGGATCTGTAAGAGTTTGTCTCTGTGTCTTCTGTTCTAGTACATTGGTCTACATGTCTGTTTTTATGCCAGTACCATTCTGCTTTTGTTATTATAGCTCTGTAGTATAGTTTGAGGTCAGGAATTTTGTTATTATAGCTCTGTAGTATAGTTTGAGACATCAGGAATTATGATGTCTCCAGCATCGCTATTTTTGCTCAGAATTACTTTGTCTATTCTGGGTCTTTTATTTTTTCATATTGATTTTAGGACTGTTTTTTTCTAGTTCTGTGAGAAATGTCATTGGTATTTTGATGGGGATTGCATTGAGTCTGAATATCACTTTTGGTAATATAGCTATTTTAAGCAATATTAATTCTACCTATCCAAGAATATGAGAGGTCTTTCCACCTTTTAATATTTTCTTCAATTTCTTTCTTCATCATTATATAATCTTTATTATAGTTTTCATTTACCTCTATGCTTGGATTTATTCCTAGATATTTTAGTTTGGAGGGGTTATTGTGAATGCAATAATTTTCCTGATAGTTTACTCAGCTTTGCATTGGCAGGACCAAGTTAGAGGAGGGATAGTTTATCTGGGGCTCATTGTTTAGTAAACAGTGTATAAACTGTTTATAGTTTATCTGAGGCTCACCGTCCATAGGTGGCCAACTGCATCACTCTGGGCCCAAGATGAGGCAGCACATCATGGAAGAAGGGCCCAACAGAGGAAAGCTGCTCAGTTTTGGGTGGGGTGAGGAAGCAGATGGAGGGAGGGTTCACAGAGAAGATATACCGTTCTAGGGCATGCCCCCAGTGACCCATCTCCTCCAGTCATGCCTCACCTACCTACAGTTACCACCAAGTCCGTCCATTAAAACTAGGATGTACTGATTAGGTTCCAGGTCTCATAATCTAATCATTTACCTCTGAATATTCCTGCATTAATAGGAGCTTCTGAGGGGCAACCTCACAACCAAACTGTAACACCTGATTTCTTTTTCAGTGACTTCATTATTGATGTATAGAAAAATATTAATGTTTTATGTTGATTTTGTAACCTGCTACTTTGTTGAACTTGTTTATTAGCTCTAGAAGTCTTTTGGTTGAGTTTTTTTGCTCTTCTAAATATAGGATCATATTATCCCCATCAAAATACCAATGACATTTCTCACATATTTTCTTTCCCTATTTTTATTGCTTGTATTTACTTCTCTTGCCTAATTGCTCTGGCTAAAATTTCATGCACTATATTGAATAGGAGAGGGGAGAAGTGTATTTCTTTGTCTTGTTCTTGATATTAGAAGAAATGCTCTCCATTTTCCCCATTCCATACAAGGTTGGTCTCGGGTTTGTCATTCATAGCTCATATAATGTTGAAGTAAGTTCCTTCAGTCCTTCATTTCTTTAGTGTGTTTTATCATAAATGGGTCCTGAATTTTGTCAAAGGCTTTTTCTGCATCTATTGAGATGATCATGTGATTTCTTTTGCCCTTATTTTTATTTATTTGATGAATTAACATTTGTTGATTTGCATATGTTTAAAAATCCTTGCTTCCATGGAATGAAACCAGCTTGATCATGATGTACAGTCCTGTTAATGTGCTTTTAAATACATTTTGTTAACATTTTATTAAGAATTTTTGCATCTATGTTCATTAGGGATATAGATGTATAGTTTCTTTCCTTGACATGTCCTCATCTGGTTTTGTTATCAGAGAGAAACTGGCTTCATGGAATGAATTTGAAAGTGTTCCACTTCTTTCTATTTCATGGAATGATTTGAGGACTATTGAAATTAGTTCTTTAAAGGTGTGGTAGAATTCATCTAAGAATCCATCCCAGGCTTTTCTTTGTTGGAAGGCTTTTTATTGTTGCTTTAATCCCATTGCTCATAGTGGTCTGTTTAAGTTTTCTAAATCCTTTGGTTCATTTTGGATAGGTTGCATGTGTCCAAAAATTTGTCCTTTTCTTCTAGATCTTCCAATTTATTGAACTATAAGCTATCAAAACAGTCCTCTGGATTTTGATGATATCTGTGGTAATAGCTCCTTTTTTCACCTCTAATTTTAAAATTTGGGTATTGTCTCACTTTATTTTGGTGAGTTTGGCTAAGGGTTTATCAATCATGTTTATCTTTTCAAAGAACCAACACTATCTCATGGACATTTTGTGTTGTTTGAAAAAATTCTCTATTGTGTTAATTTTGGCTCTGATATTATTTCCTTCCTTTAATGATTTTTGGATTGTTTGTTCTTGCTTTTCTACAACCTTGAGATGAATCATTAATTTCTTTATTTGAGACTTTTCTGATATTTTTTAAATGAGACACCCTAGGTAGAAACTTTTCTCTTTGAACTGTCTCCATAGTGTCCCAGAGATTTTGGTATGTTTTACCTCTATTCTTATTTGATTCTAGGAATTTTAAAATTTCTCTTCTGATTTCTTCTATGATCCATTCATTGTTTGAAAGTGTATTGTTCAATTTCCGTGTGTTTATATAGTTTCTATATTTTTCTTGCTATTCATTTCTAGTTTCATTCCATTATGATCTGATACAATGCAAAGAATTTTATCAATTTTTTTGTATTTACTAAGACTTGTTTTGTGATCTAAAACCTAGTCTATTTTGGAGAAAGTTCCATAAACACCAGAGAAGAAGATGAATGCAGATGTTTGTGATGCACTATTGTATAGATTCTGTCAGATACATTTGATTTATGATAATTTTTAGGCCTAAAGTGTTTTTACTAATTTAATGTCTGCATGACCTATCTGTTGATGAGACAGGTGTGTTGAAATCCCCAGTATTGTTGTATTACAGTCCATCTGAGCCTTCATGTTGATTAGTGTTGGTCTATAATTAGATGTATCAATATTGGGGATGTGAATATTCACTATCTTACATCTTCTTTTGGAGTTGTTGTCTTTACCAGATGAAGTGGCCTTGTCTCTTTTGATTAATGTTGGCTTGAATTCTGCTTTATTGGAGGCAGAGTTACTATTCCTGTTGCTTTTGGGCTCTCTTGCCATGGAATATTATTTTTCATCCTTTTAATTATAGTCTGTAGATGTCTTGCCTAAGAAGTGAGTCTCTTGCAGACAATATGTAGTTGGGTATTATTTTTAAATCCACTCTGCCAGTTTATGTCTTTTAAATGGAGAATTGAGACAATTTATAATCAGTGTTATTATAGCTAGGTATTTATTATTTTCTGCCACTTCAATTTATATTTAATTTTTAATTCAGTGCTAATTCTCATTTGCTTAAATACTCTTCTGAGATTCATCTTTTTCCAAGTTCTAGAATTTGTTTTTAATCCTATATGTGGAGGATTTGTTTAAGTACTTTCTATAATGCTGACTTAGTAGTTGTAAATTATTTTAGTTCATGCTTGTCTTGGAAGGTTTTTATTTCTTCTTCAATTATGAAAGTTGGCTTTCCTGGATATAGCAATCGTGGTGGGCAATTATTTTATTTCAGGACTTGAAACAATTATTTCAAGCCCACCTGGATTTCAGGGTTTCTGTTAAGAAATCAAATGTTATTCTGATTGGTTTACCTCTAAATGTAATGTGGCATTTTTCTGTTGAGGCTTTTATACTTCTATTCTTATTCAGTATATTTGACATTTTAATCATAATGAGTCATGGAGAGGTTGTTTTTTGGTCTTGCACATTTGAGGTTCTGAATGCATCCTGTATTTGGATAACCATCTCATTTCTGAGATTTGGAAATTTTTCTGTTATTATTTTACTGTCTTCTACTTGCTCTAATCTGTTGATGAGATTGTCAACTGAAATTTTTGATTTATGAAGTCTTTGATTTTCAGGAATTCTGTTTGATTTTCTTTCAGAATCTCTCTATTGAAATACTTTTTCACATCTTGTATTGTCCCTCTTAATTCATTCCTTAGATCTTCTTTTAACTCATTGCTCATTTTGACTATCAATGTTTTTAAATCTTTGGGAATTCATCTATTTTAGTAGCTGTGGATTCGGTTATTAGAAATTATGAACTTTTGGAGGCATCTTGTTGGTCTGTTTTCTGAGGTTTTATATTTGAGTACCTGTTGAGCTGGAGCATTGTCTGATTCAGTGCAGATTTTAATCTCAAAATGGCTTTGTTATTGGGAGTGGGAGTGGGAGTGTAAATCTTGCAGGGTGGATAAGCAGCCTTCTCACCTGCATTGTCAGTAGACTGATTTGGATCATGTTATGTTCCCTGTCCCTAGAGCCTCAGTCTGTGTGCTGGGAGTAGGTATTTAGGACATCACAGTCTAGACTCCAGACTTTTGTGGCATTGGGGAGGTGGTACAGGGCCTTTTTAAGGTGTTATGGATCACCACTTTTCACTTAACCCTGATCCATCCCAGTTCTACTCCATATCAGCTATGCGCCTTATCTCAGAGAACAGACCGCCAATTTCAAATGGAAATATCCTTTGCTCTTCTTTGCTCTGCATATGAATTGACTGGATGTCATAATTTCAGTTGCCACCCTCAGCTTCTCCCCAGTGTGTGTTAGAGTTTTTACTCCTATGCCCAGGCTGATTCATGGAATGGGCACCCAGCAAGCCAGTAAAAAGTAAAGCCTAAGTGACAGTTTGACCTTGGGTAGTTGAAAAGTCAAGTGTACCAAGGACAAGACAGAGAGAGAGTGAGAGAAGGGGAAGGGCAAGGGCAAGGAGGGGGGAGAAGGAGGGGAGGAGGGAAAGGAGAAGGAGGGGGGAGAAGGAGGAGGAGGGAAACAGAGATCAAAATATGAAAAATAAAGATAAAGTTAAGGAATTTCTAGTCTCCTGCTCAGAAAGTCTAAACAAAGTATATTTTTAAGCTGTCACTGCTTCCTTTCTTTCACTATCTCCACCGGAGAGTGCCAGGTCTTTCTCCCATGCTGGCTCAGTTCACTGGTGTTTTCTGCTAAGATTATGGATTTCTTAGACTGTGACTATTTATCTTAAACTCAGTGAGAGAATTTCTCTTGGCTCTTTGGAGAGGAGCTTCCCCTTCCAGTGAACCACAGTATACCCAGTGCTTCTGCTGTCTGTTCTTTTTATTAATTCTCTTCATTCTAGAAATCAATACTTTTGGTTTTCACCTGGTTACTAGCTCTCTGAGTTGCCAACCAGCATTTTTCATGTCTTCCTACTTCAATATTCTGCCAGAGAACTTTTATTTTAATTCAGTCTTGGGGAGATGATACGGTATCGTGGGCCCTCTTATCTACCATTTTCTCTCCCATTCACAAAAGAGTATATGAAGTGCTATAATGACAGCATTACCACAAAATGTGGGAGCCCGTGGAGATACTCCTATGTTTAGACTCCTTTGGCTACAAATAATGGAAAAACCAATGCTACCAGTTATTTATTGACACAGTAATGGTGTATAACAAACCACTCCAAAATTTAATGACTTAATAAGAACATATTTAGTTCATGAGACCATGGGTCAGAAATTTATATTGGGTTTGGCTAGGTGGTTCTTCTGGTCTTGACAGAGTTCATTTACACACTTGTGGTCAATTAGATACTGACTAAAGGCCACACTGGCAACTAGGTCTTGTATATCTTTTTCTCTAGCAGGCTGTCTCCAGCATATTCCATGGCACTAACAGTAGTCTAGAGTGAGCAAGTTCTATTATATAAGTACATTTTAAGTCTCATTTTAGCATGCTAACATCCTAATAGCTAAAGCAACTTACAAGCCTGTCCAGAATAAAGGGATAGGGAAATAGATTGTTTGGTCAGTTTGGGAAACTGCAAATTCCCAAAATTCACAAGGCAAAAGCATGCAGATAAAAGAAAAAAAAAATGGAAATTAGAGGCAGTAATGGAGTAATCTATTAAAATACATTCGACTGGATTAATTTGACATGATCATTTATTGGTTTATGTAATTCAGAAGACTAAGAGAAGTCTGGCTTCAGCCATGATTACACACAGGTACTCAAATCAAGTGGTTAGTAATCTGTCATAATCCCTCAACTTTGCTTACCACTGTCATGGTTTCCTTCTCAAGTGATTTGTCCCTGAATGGTAGCAAAGATAACCTCAACAATTCTAGACTAACCCTGTCAACTTAAGAACCCAACAGAAAAAGGTTCCTGGGATTATCTCATTGGCCTGGTTTGACCCATGCACCTGTGAACCAGTTCTCACAGCCTGGTGATTAAACACTGTTATTGGCTAGATGTGTGCAAATCCATGGAGCCTGAGAAGGGCAAGGATATATGGAAGCATGAGGAGAGATGATTTTCCTGGGGGAAATTGGCATGGTTTTTCCAGAAAAAGGATAATAGATGCCAGGAATGGAAATGATAGATTTCCACTACAGGTGGATGTTGGGAGGGGAGTGATGGGTGTGTTCAATGCCTACATGCTGCAATGGAGGAAATGCAGAGTTGAGAGCAGGCATAAGACCCTGGATGATGGTAAAGAAGTTTAGTCTGCAGTAGCGAGTGATGAATTCATGGTAAAGTTAGAAGAAAGGAGGAAGAGAGGAGAGTGAAGGAAAAGGGAGAAAACAAATAGGAAGTGAGGTAAGAGAATGGGAGAGAAGAAAAAAGTATGAGGAGAAAACAGATAAGAGATAAGGGGTTGGAGAGAGACAGAGAAATAGAGAGAGATCAGTAGGAAGTGCCTAAGTCCAGGTACTCTGAATTCCTTGATGAAGTATTTTGGTTCTGGCCTTCTGAATTCTCCAGTCTAGTCTCTATGACCAGACTCCAGCAAATATTTCCATTGGTTTACTCATACTTATAATAAGCACTAAAATAACTATCCTGTCTGTCACATAGACCTGCCATTTAAATGATCTTACATGCACAAATGCCCTTCTAAAACTTTAAAGTGTGAAGTGCCTGATTTTTACCAGGGGAAAGAAGTATTTCATAAAAGACCCAATGGACAATATTCTACTCCCAACCCATAAGAGACCTTCCCTGCTTATAAGAAAATGAGTCTCAGAGGACACTGACAATAAATTTTAGAAAAAAAAAAAGAGAGAAGCTTGGTCCAGCCATTTAAATTCTGAACTATTCTTCTGTGTTTTTAACTGACCAAGGACTTAGGTTTTTGAGTGGAGATTTAGATTTTCCAGGAATGACTGGTCCATCCTTCCATCTCTCCTCTCATTCATTCAATTATACCCTGGATGGTACTTTAAATTATTTGTGGCTTAACATATAAATACACACAAGGAAATGAGGATAAAATCAAAGTAAAAATAGGTAATCGGATCCAAGTATAATATGAAGATACTTAGAATGGTAACAGTTGAGAGTCTAGGAGATTGTGAACTCCTAGAATATCTTTTTCATTTCAGTTCCATGTGGGAATTGAGAATTAATTTCTGAATAAAAAAACTACAATTGATCAGATGTTTCCTCCATCCCAGATATTTTACATGCATCATTTTTCTGAATATTGTTTCTAACCTTTTTAAAGGGAAACTTTCAAATATATAGAAGTGTTGAAAATATAATATAGTGATCATTACTTACTCACCACCAAGAATAAACAACTTTTAACAGTGATCTTGTTTACATTATCTGTTTATTTTCCAAGTGCCATTTTAAATCATCACAATGATTTGTTACGAGGTAGAAACTACTCATTTAGCTATAGGGAAGTAAAAACTTAGCAAGAAGTTCACAATGCTGTTAAGTGGCAGAGGAGGGGGCACCTTTCCCAGGAATATCTGAATATCAGATTTCTTTAACTTACTCATCCTTGGACTCTTCCATGAGCAATACTTCCTCTTGCTAAGTGACCACACCAGGATTCTGCCTCTAGCTAGCAGAATCCTGTTATATAGCTCCAATATGGCCTCCTTCTCCCTTTTATGTCTATGTCCATCTTTTCAGAAGAGAGATCTAGGTACTAGAATGCTCCAGAGTCTAGGAAAGGCATCCATATTTCCCTTTAACACCAGCATCACAATGCATGTGACTATAATTATGACTGCAACTAACTTGAATTGAAAGGCAATTTTATTGTTTCTCTTAGTGCCTAGTACAAGGCAGGCCATTGTAAGTGTTTGTACACTGACATGAACAAATCTGGCCACAGACTGGGGGAGGTGATCTGGATAGTCCATGCTTAAGTCTGTTTGTTGACTTCCAGCCATGTCTCAAGCACCATGTCCTGTGCCACACCACCTAAAGTCAAACCTTCATTCCAATATTACCTCCTTGAAGAGCTCCTCATGTAACCCTCATCACTCAAATCTTTTCCTACTCCTATTTTTTCCCACAACTTGTAATACGATATGTATTTGTCTATTTATTTTATGATCTTCTCACCCACACACATAGTACAAAGTAGTGTGGGAACAGGACCAGAAGTTCATTCATCTATCCTAAATACCTGAAGCAGTATTGAGAAAATGATGCTCAATAAATATTTGTTGAAGGATCAGTTGGATTATTTAGATTTTTCTCTAAAACCATATTGTAGAACCCATGGTCTTTTACTAAACGTTTAGTTTTTGCTAGGTACTATGCATTTACTATATGCTCCATACTAAGTTAATTTAGATAAATGTGGTTAGACAGATAATGTAAATAGATATATGTGGTTATCTAATTTATATTTTATAATAACCATATGAAGGTAGAAAGTATTATTGTTTACATTTATCTTTTACTCATGTTTTTTCATGCACATACAGGATGAGTAACCTGGTCAAATATACACAGTTAGTACATAGCAGAGGTGGGAATTCAATCAGGTCTGTCTCACTCCACAACAACCATGTACTTTGCCTCCTGTCCCTGAAATCCCTTTGCCATGTAGACAACATATGGTTGAACACCGAAGGAGATTTTCATTGGATGGCTGTGGGTCCCCATCTTTGCTGATGTATAGAGAGAAAAAAGTTAACAAGGAATTCTCATCTGTGATCCTTCTAAGATTTCCCTGAAAAAGACACAAAACTTAGGAATAGAATATGGAGGAGAGCAAAGCAAAAGACCCTAAGTTAGCCAAAGAAAGTACTTTGGAGGACCTTTCCTGGAATGTCTGAAGAGAAACTTCTGGGAGTTTCTGGCTCCTGACTCTACCATTTTCTTCCTTGGGCCAAGCTCCCCACACATTGAAAGCTTCAGTTTCCTCATCCACAAAATGCAGTACAATATCCCTGGTAAAAAATGATCATTCAACATCAGCGCTTCTTTTCAATGTTTGCACATTGTTTTGGCTACTGATATTATTATCATTGCAGCCAATATTCATAAAGTGCATGAAGTAGGAGACAAAAGTATATTGTCCTCTTGGCCCTGGGACTAAGCACTAGATCATCCTAATTTGAAATCCTACTCCCCCTCTTTCCAGCCTTCTTCTTTTTTCCTTCTCATTCTATAGGTTTCTTACTGTCTCTCCCTCCCTACAATAAACTTGTTATTTTCCAGTGGGGATTGCTTTAAATCTCTCTGCTGCATTGCTATAAAGTTTATCACAGCTGCATCTCATTGAGCCTTTCTAGAAAAAGAGTGGGCTTGCTCAAAAAAGAATTCCTTCAAGGAGCTTGTTCACAAGTGATGGCATTTTTGTTAGGGGCAGGGACTTATGTGATACACACAAAGGTATGCACCTAACACCCTCTCAGCCCTCTTCACCTGGGGCCAGTCCTCCTCCCTTGACTCTACCAGGGGTCCATTTCACACTGACCACGTGTCCAGCTGCTTTGCTTTACCCCAAGGCCCCACAGTGTGTGACCATGTGGAATCCAGTTACTTGAACTAGGGTGCAAACTGAAATATCTTCAGAGGCTAGATGTCAGCCTCCAATTCCAAAGCATGCTGTTTTCTAGCACCTTCCCACCAGGATGGAAGCCTGTTGGATTCTGTGGGGAGTGACTGGTCTCTCTATTGTAGGGAAGAACCCAATGTCTGCTGTGGGTGCTGCGATTGACCAGGCTTATGGCTGGTTGGAAAGGTGTGCTCCCAACTCCACCAGCTCTCACACATGTGAGCCTAGTTGACAGGCATGCTGTTGTCCACACACAGTCTCATTTGGTCCCTCTGTCCTCTGTTACTGGCACCTGTGCTCTTTCTTTCCTCACACTGAAATGCCAACATCAGTATCTGGTTGAAACCTTTCTAGTAGAATGACTGCTGCCCTGTTCCTAGCAGCCCTGATAAAGAAAGGGAGGTTTCCCAGAGTTCAGAATAACTGTCTTAACTCCCTATGACTTTGTATTGGGTTTAGAAGCCAAAGCTTCCAGCTAGAAGGGTTGATTCATTTTGCTTTGCTCTTGGTGGGTGGTTAAATGTTAATAGAGCACACGACACAGGGGAAAAAATTATATTCTCATCTCTCTGGGATTCAATGTGCCAATACTTAATCTCTCTAAGCCTCATCTGATATCTGGGTATGTGGGCCATCCTGTGGGGCTCGATGCTAGAAGGAGCTGAATTATGTTGGATGAGGGCAGAAGGCACCATGAATGAGAGTGCATTATTTCACATGCAGTTGATGTGTGAGGGTGATAGGGCAGTGGAGGGCAGGGTTGTATGCTCTTTCCCAGGACAGACATGCTGTTGGCTGCTGTGAGATCCGTCACAAACGGTCCTGTGTCAGAAAGTGTTGTGCAAGGGGCATAGCTTTTATTACTTGGCCTACAGAAGGAAGATCTAGCTGATTCTGAGAGGCTGGCTGCTACAGGTTGATTATTTTTAATCACAGAAGGCCTAATTTGATAAAGTAGGCAACAGATGAACCTTCTGAACAAATTCTGAAAGACCTTCTCATTGGGAAGATGCCATGGAGACTAGCTAACTATCAGTACTCCAAAATTTTTCTTTAGCGTCCAGTGTACCTCACATTCAAAATAGTAATTGAAATGTATGCTGTTTATTACACCTGCATATGTTTGTAATCAAGGTACAACTAGTGGATGAGAAGCAAAGAGCTATAATTTGCTGCTTAGCATCATAGCTGTCGTACGTTCATTGCAACAGCTTTATTTATCTTCTTCTCCATAAAGAACCTTCCATATTGCAAAGTTATTGAATGGTTAATGGTCTAAAAGTATGGGGTTCATTACAGAGCGATGTATTTATTGCAGTGTTAATTAAATAAAAGCATTGTAATCTTTCCAAATTGAACAGTTATGTTCATTTAAACATTTTGAGCAGAAAAAAAATATCTTCTCTATACTAATTGAATTGCATAATGAAAAGCATGTGTAATGGAAATTTAAATCAAAACAAATACTGAAATAATTTGAACAAATTTTTTAACAATATAAAATGTCTACCTCCTCCATCTTTATTAGGGATACACTAAGGGCCAGTTTGTTTTCAGAACCTCTGACCTTTGAGCCCAGTATATGGTTTTGGAGCCCATGGCCCACCCTCACATACCAGCTGGCCAAGCCTTAGACATCAAAGTCCTGGTTGGCTACCAGCCGCAGCCCCTGACACTCTGGCTGCTTGCCTGCACCCTGACAGGCTGGCTGGAGGCCTGGAGGCTGAGCTGACAGCCTTCTCTGCAGTCTGATGAATGGTTTCTGGCAATGGAAGGCTACCTTCTGACTGGCTTCAAGAGCATCACTCTGCACAAACAATGAGAAAGCGCACGCTGTCTCTCCTAGCCTGCCCACACTGGAAGTGCCTGGTGCTTCTGGCTTTTTACATCCCAGAGGGGTCCTTATTTGCCTTTAGAATTCTCGTGTCCCCATCTTGTCAGGCTATGGGGGTTTGGTGACAAAAAGGGTGCTATCATCAGCATTAAAGGGCATCCGCTTCCTGGGTGCCCTCTGGCAAAGATTTGTTGCTGCCTCTGGTTTGTGGGCTCTATCCCATGCTTTGCTTTACGTAGGTCTAAGTCTTCCCGTGACATCGACATGGTAGGAAGAGGCACGGAGGCATAAAAACAGGCACATTCTTCTGCTAGATGCTCATTTCCTGGTTCCACAGAAGGATTTGTGTGGGATCCTTGGTTTACCCACATCTTGTTCTCTTGTTTTGAAACGGTCTTCAGTTTAGCAAGATGCCATCAGCGACGGGTCATTGGTACACGGCCGTGCAGGAGGGCTGCCTTCCATTTTCCGACACGCAGATTTTGCTGGGATTATCAAGCAGCTTAAGGAGAAATTACTGTACTAAAACCTTCAATTATTAAAAAGTAGCAACAGTAAGTTGCTTTTGAAGCAAATTCCTGCTTGCCTTAGCCTTAGGATGAAGTTTTAGAAACAAGAATATGTAATAATAATCCTCATGCTGACTAAATATATTAATAAAAAAGGCTTATGGCAACATATATAAAAATATATATACATACATATATGCTCTGATTAGGCACATGATCCAAGCACAGTTTTTCCTCTGCCATTTATGAAAAGCTGCCAGGAATATCACTGAAGCCAAAGGAATGTACGTGGTTCCCAGAAAAATCTATAAGGTCAATCAACTCTGCCTAGAATTTTAGTGATGTGATTGAACAAAGACAAGTGATTCCAATGTCTTGGTAGAAATTTAGCAAGAGAGTCTTCAAACTGGAGCCTATGCCTTAAGACAGTCAGGTCCTGGGCCTTGGCTTTTCTATAGATGGAAAGAAAGAGGTCCCTCAAAGAGCCATGTTAAGATCCCCTTTCCTACTCAAGTGAGGCTCAGTGTGGTTTTAACTTCCAGTGTAATTTGGAGAGATGAGGTGGGATCTTGGCCATGAATTGTTGGACAACAACACTTTAATAAAAAGTTCTACTCCTAGATTACCTTCTCTATGCATCTTACAGGATAACAGCTAATGTTTCCAGCTCATTTTTGTGCTTAAGTTCTTTTCCTACATCTTGGTCAAGTTCTAACAATTGTGGAAAGGCACTGTTTTGCAAAATGTGATAGAACATGCTTCAGCTGGAGGATGGTTTAGAAAGTCTTAAGATATGTATTAAGATATGTATTATTATATATATTTCCACCTTTTATTCCTAGTAAATGTCCCAATTTTAGCTATGAAATAATGCCTAGGATTTAAAGAGAAAGCTCCCAGGGAGTTTTGAAATAACTCCCCAAATAATAGCAGCAACAATTTACCTAAGATCAGATAGCTAGTTAATGGTAGAGCTGGGATATGCACTTAGGTAGTGTAACTCCAGATTTCACACCCTTAACTACAATTCTACCTTATAGTTCTATATCCTACTAGTTATTTGAACACTAACTGTTCAAAATTTATTAACAATGATGCTAAAAATGATAAGAACTGTTCTCAAAGACCTACCATGCTTTGTACTCTATTTTTGACACACCATTATTTCAGGCTGGTCTCAAAACCTCCCAGGAAGGATAATATTTGTGTTCCCATTTAATGGATGGGTACAGTGAGACTTGGGGAGTAAGTGAACTTATTCTTAAGTTATATAACCCATAAATGGCAGAGTCAAGCCTGGGTCTGAAATTCACAGTATTTAGTAATATTTTTTCCCTCTACTATTGGGGAGAAGGGACTGATTTGTTAAAATGAAACTCCCCCCAAAATTGTTCATTGATCACAGCTACAGAAAAGGAAGCTGTTTTTTTTCCATCTGAGGAGAATGAGTGCTTGGACCAGTTGCATTCGAATTCTGAGAGCCATGGCACCCCTCTGTTAATATGAATAATTGGAACATGACCATATAGTGTTAAGCAATCTAGGAGCCAGGCACAGTGGTGCACGCCTGCAATCCCAGCACTTTGGGAGACTGAGACAGGAGAATTGCAAGTTCACAGCCAGCCTCAGCAATGGCGAGGTGCTAAGCAACTCAGTGAGACCCTGTCTCTACATAAAACACAAAATAGGGCTGGAGGTGTGGCTCAGTGGTCAAGTGCCCCTGAGTTAAATCCCCAGTACCGAAAAAAAAAAAAAAAAGAAGCAGC
Organism: Xerus rutilus; assembly: GCA_028644305.1. Taxonomy (NCBI): domain Eukaryota; kingdom Metazoa; phylum Chordata; class Mammalia; order Rodentia; family Sciuridae; genus Xerus; species Xerus rutilus. The sequence continues at coordinate 40,760,069 of CM053413.1, forward strand.
AGCAATCTAGGGGCCAGGATTGTAGCTCAGTGGTAGAGCGCTTGCCTCGCATGCATGAAGCACTGGGTTAGATCCTCAGCACCACATAAAAATAAATAAATAAAATAAAGATATTGTGTCCATCTATAACTAAAAAAATTTTTTTTAAAAACGAAGCAATCTATATGGTGGTTTCTTATGATAATAGTTGTGTTTAGTGTGCACTCCAGGGCAGCATCAGAAGCTGCCTCCAGAGGCCGTGGACATCCATCACCTATTCACTCAACACATTTATTGAGCCCTTACTAAGAGCCAGGTTCTGCCCAAGGAGTTGCTGATACCATCATGAGCAAGACAGGGGAAAAATGGTTGCAGCCTCTTGGAACTTATATCCTAGTAGAGAGAAAGTCTCCAACCAATATGGATAAAGGCCATTAAGGAAACTGGAGCAAAAGGAATAACAAACAGCCTATTGCCAACAGGGCCCCTCCAGCACAGATACATTTCCTCTCACCCTCAGTGTTTTCATCTAGATAATGGGAAAATTAATCTCTACTTAGCTTAGTGCTATGTGTTGTCTCTGTCCTGGATTCTGGGATAAGACCTTGAGTAAAACAGACAAGATCCCTGCATACCTGGACTTACAGGTTTCAGAGTAGGTAATACAAGTGAGCAAAGAAAAATAATTATAAAATGTGTTAAATCTATGGCATAGGGCTAAGCAGATCCTTTCAGTAAAGGATTGGAGGATAAATATTTTTGGCTTCACAGAACATAGGTTCTCTGTCACAACTACTCAACTCAGCCATTGGAGGGTGAAAGCCACCACAGACTATGTAAATGAAGGGACATGGCTATGTTCTAATAAAACTTCATTTATAAAAGCAGGTACCCACACCAGGTGCAATGGCGCAAGCCTCTAATCCCTGCACTTTGGGAGACTGAGACAGGAGAATTGTGAGTTCAAAGCCAGCCTCAGCAATGGCGAGGCGCTAAGCAACTCAGTGAGACCCTGTCTCTACATAAAACACAAAATAGGGCTGGGGATGTGGCTCAGTGGTCGAGTGCCCCTGAGTTCAATCCCTGGTACCAAAAAAAAAAAAGCAGGTACCCTGCCAGATTTGATGCTTGGAACATACTTAGCCAATCCTTGTTCTAGAAAATAACAATATGAGAAGAGCACAAGAGAGTCACTAGGGATGTGTTTCCTGTGGAGGTTGGAATTTAAGTGGGACAGAGAATGAGCTCTCAGGAGTAGGGGAAGACTGATAGTTGTATTAGAGGTGTCAGAGGAAAAGAAGTGTGAAATGGATGAAAAAGGTACACCCTATCCCCAGAGATTTTATAGGTCCTACATCAAAGACAGAGGCCTCGTCTGTCTATTTAGATTGGGAGATGGCAGTCTGTCTACCTGTGTTTGGAAGGAGCATCTTCCCTTTCTTGGAAGGGTAATGATAGGGAGACTATGTCCTAGCTAGGGTCATCTGAATGAAGCTGATATTGCCCATAAATGTTCACAAAAACCCCAATTAGTGTTTTGACCCAGGCTTCTTCCATGAAAACTTATTATTTGGAGCTCATAATTGTGCACAGATATTATTACCTGGGATGAGGAAACATTAGCATTTCACAAGTGCTGCTCAGATAAGCAATTTAATGTTTGGTTCCCTCATGAGCCAACGTGATGCTCTTGTCTTTCCATCTCCCCTAGCAGCCATGTCCTGGGCTCCAAACCTCTTGGTCTCAGGACATTTATGTAGCAATTCCAGCTCCACCAAATACCTGCCCTATGTTTTCCCCTACACTGGTTCCCATGAGTATTTCTCTAAGATCTCACATGGCTTGGTCCCCACCCAGATTGCTCTGTAGCAGAGCTTCATACTATGAGGGAGTATTTCTAATCACTGAATCACTGGGATAGTAACAGATAAGCTTTCAGATCCCCTGAGAACTTCATTTCTTTCCCTGGAAAACATTGGGATCTTGCTTGCTTTCCTGCCCTTTATGGGATTTCAGTGGATAGAGAAGATGGACTAGCTTAGCAAACATTTTCCAACCTCACATGTCCCATGTTCGTGACATCTGTCTCCTGTTGCCTGGTTATATTTTTTCTGGATTGGACAAAATTTTGAACAAAGATTCCTGTTTTTATTTCCGGAAATTTCGTGCTTCACTGTAAATCATATGTAATTATGTGTATAAGAACTAAAAAAAGAAATATTTGGGTTGGAACTCTAAAGCTTTGATTTGGCTACTTTACCCAGTTAGAGCCAATTGAATGGAGTCATTTTCAATATCCACCAAAAGGTAGTTAAGTAATAGTAATGGAGATTTACCAAGGGGCTTGAGCAAGAGAATAAGGCTCATTAAGGAAACAAGCTAGTTATCTTTAACGAATGGGTTGGTCCATGACAACATGATGTGAAAACCTTCTTGTCTTTGTCTAGCAGAAGTAGTTCTCAAATTTTTATGTAGAAATGTTTTCATATGAGTCAGCTTTTAAACCATTTGTATGGAAACATCCCACAAACTAAGCAGGTGACATTGAGGCACTCTTAGATACCATCTGGCAGCAGGTTTTGTTTCCCAGAAGGCACAAGTGTACACCCATAGGAGCTGGATTTTCACTGCTGACTGGGTTCGTTCCCAGCTTCATGCTCATGCCTACAGAGACTGGAACCATGTCAGTGAATGTGGAATTGGAGCATGCAGAGACTTTTCCTCCCTGAAGTACCTCTTGGTTGAAGTATTGGCTGCTCGCAACGCAAGATGATTTGGACTAACTCAAGTGTTGGGAAATTCATTAAGAGGCTATTTAGGAAATCTCCCAGAGGGAGGAAATGGAGACTGGAAAAGTGGCCAGTGTGAGAGCCAGAGCGACAAGAGGAGGAAGAGCAGGGAAGCAAAGCCAATAGCCCAGGCCAGACTCACCAAATAACATTGCTGCTGCTCTGGAACCCAACCTCTTGCCCTTGAGCACTAAGACCAAAGTTCAAGGTCCCAGGCCAGAGCCCTGCCCTGTTGATGCTGCATCTATGAAAGATGGGTCAAGCTCTGACTCTAGGACTGTCACAGAGAAAGGTGTTACAGGAATTGCACTCCCTCCGGGCTATTCAAAATGGCATCTGGAAAGACATTACTTTCTAGTATGATATCAGGGTAATTAGGAAATTTAAAAATCTGGAAGAAAGTGGAGAGTGAATAAATAGGCAGGGATGGGGAGTTAAGAATTAGTCAGCTTGTGTTAGTACAATGGAGTACTGGAGGCAGTTAACTTATACTGAGATAGGTTTATTTAGCTCAGTTTTGGAGATTCTCAGACCAAGATTGGGCAGCCTTATTGATTTGGCCTCTGGTGAGGGCATTGGATGGTGGGTGTAAAGCCAGATGACCAAAAGGAGGCAAATTAAAACCACTGAGCAAGGATTTAATGAGGTATGCTTCTGGGCGAAACTCCTCAGTCCAACAGAGCGGTCCGGGAGAATTGCACACATGCCCCGTGGTATAGAAATTTTAAGGACCCCAGGCAGGAAGGGGAGGGCTTAGAGTCCCATGTCCCCTTGGGGTTGGTCAGGGGATCCTGCTGAGATCAGTGTCTTTCTAAGATGAGTCAGAAGAAGTCCACTGATTGGTAGGAGATACCATTCCTGCTTACGTGTCAGCATTTGATTGGTTGTTCTTTTGCACATGCAGGCTGCTTGATGCTTCCTTCCCTTCGGCCACCCTAAACTGACCTAACAGTGGGACATCCCAACAAAAGCACATGAATATGGTCACATTTTGAGACCATATTCTTGAGAAAAAGGATGGGAGGGGCAGGCTGGCTCTTTTTACACCAGTCCTCTAGAAATAACTCAAAGGGTCATATGAAAAATACCTTATAGACCTAATGACCTACAGACCTCCTGCTAGGCTCCACCTCCCAAAGTCTCCACCACCTCCCAATAGTGCCAACCTGAAGACCAAGCCTTCAATCAAACCATAGCAGAGAAAGAGAGTAAGGGCAAGGTAGAAGAGATCGTTTGTATGAAGTCTTTATTGGAAAGATAAAAATCATAGGTAGAGGTTTTCTTGACTCAACACCTTGTATCTCTACCAGACTAGATTCCAAGTTCTAAGTTTCACAATTTCTTTGTCATTCAGTGGTTTCCTGTTCTGCCTTTCCAATGGTAGAGGTTGGGATTAGGGAATTAGAAGGAAAAACAAAGGGGAAACAGACAAGAGTGATTTGGTCACATTAATTCCTAGAAGATAATTCATTTTTTGCTAACATAGTGTTTTCACCCTTCATTCACTACATTTTTTTTAGATTCTCTCTGGTCGGCATGAATGAATATGTTTTCATGCCTCATTTATTATTCACTAGTCATTTATCTTCTGTGAAACATTTATTGACTCCTGACTTTCTAAAAGGTATCCTTCTAATATTCTTGAAAAAGGAGCCACTAAGGATCCATGAGTTCACCTTCTGGATCACATCGGATCTCCTGTCACCTACAAGGAAAGGAGAGTGTAAGAAAAGGAAGAAGGGAAGTAGGAGAGCTCATGCCCTTTGCCCTTTTGGAAAAAAAACATAGAGGCTTCTCAGGGAGGTAGGATTAGAAACAGGCTTTGGATGATAAACAAATCTACTCTTCCTCCAGACATGATACCTGTGCTACCATGATGGAGATGGAGATGTGTGTGTGTAACTCTACATACTCAAGTCCATGTGCTTTCAGGAAGGGTGATGTTAACAACTTTAACAATAGGACAGCAAAATACTCTGGTCACTGACCAATAGAACTTTCGCTGGCCAGTCCAGCATGCCGACGTGTAATGACTGAACACCACAGCTACCTATGTGGCTAAGAGTACAATCTCTCTTCTGCATGCTGAGCTTGGTGAAATGGAGCCATACCCACCTGGATCAATTTCAAGAATTATTCCCTTCAGTCGGGGTATGCGTTGGCATGAGATGAGAAATGAGAATCTGAAGGTTCCTTTTTCTGTCCTGGTTCCCTAGTACATCTTCTAGTGTAAGCATCTGCCTAAGTTGAGGACACTTAAAATATTCATTCATGCCGACCAGAGAGAATCTACTTAAAAACTTAGTGTTGGGGGCTGGAGATGTGACTCTCTGGTAGAATATTTGCTTAGCATATATGAGGCCCTGGGTTGGATCTCCAGCATGACAAAAACAAAATAAGTCAATCTATGGTGTTTAGAAAATATGTTTAATATATTCCAACCAGAAACTTCCTCAGGTACTCTACTGAAGGAACAGGCATCTTTTTCCTTACTAGTGGAAGAATTTGCTGTGCAAATTGTTGCTGAAGGTGTGTCTCTGTATTCTACTCTGTGGACAATTTCAGGGATTTTCAGCAAAAAGGTCCACTCTTGGCAGGTTTTGCCTTGTTGACTTTAGAGCCAAACTCCCACAAGGTGAGCTTGACTGCACAGTCTGACACAGACATGCAGGTAGAATAACAGTGGGTCATGAATATACACTAGAAACAGTCTGCAATTTATGTGCCCCGGTGGACACATTGATTGTGAGTCATCTTGGACTTCCAGCTACACCTGGGTTGAATCACACAGCACCTCTCATTTGTCTCCTCACTCCTTACCACCTGGAACCATCTCTTTATCTCCACCAAGATCCTCTTCCTTATGTGACCCTATGTGACCCTAATGCTGGTGGTGGACAAAGAAGAGAAATTGACCTTTCATGGCCTTTTCAGGCCAGGTTCACAGCAGCCTCTGCTCTCTTAACTTTTGTAACTTAGAGCTTTCTCTCAACCTCTGCATCTCATCACCTTGGTGGGGTATTAGTAAAATAAATGCAAATGTCAGTCAAGATCTCTTATGTAGTATGTATGTTTGATTATTCACAAGTGTGTTCATTTTCTTTGTTCATTGCTAAGTAGAGTCAAGTGGTCAGAGTTGAGACTCAAAAGTGAGATGTGAGCCCTGGTTCCAGACTTCACTGGCTGTATGATCATAAGCAAACTAAAAGAAGAAGAAAAAAATACTCTGTGTCCCAGTTTCCTCATTAGTGAAAAGAGTGGAATAATAGCACTTACCTAATAGGATTGGTGTAAGGATTAAATATTAGTATGTGTGAAGTGCTTGAAACGCTGTTGGTACAGAGCCCACACTAACTGTGAGTTATTGATTTTATTACTTTTATAAGTTATGGTGGCATTCACTGCCAATGATAGGGAAATAGGGGAGCTATTTGCCCCAAAGGTTTGGGGCAGAGTGTTTCTGGCCCCATCATAGCAAGGAAAGATTCACCCTGAGAGAATCACAGTGAATTTTCTCATGAAGATGCTGAAACACATGGAGGTAGGGTGCTAACCCTTGCCACCCATTGGCATTATAGAGATAAGAATCAGGAACCTAAACAACCCTGGCCATTTGCTCCTGGAAAAAAAAATGTATTTAACATACAGCTCAGTCAGTCTACCAAGTAAGACATGGTCTAACCTATGGATACTACATGGGAAGGTGATTCCAGGAACCCAGAGCCCAGGTAGAAGGATAACTTGACTCTATAACCCTATACAGTGTCTAGGAATTGGCATTAGATGGTCCATGGATCCAGTGAAATTTGCAAGCAATTATTTATATATTTGGGTTGAGTATCTTAAAAATGATTAAAATCTATTGTTATAAGGAACTGTGTAAATTTAAGGTAGGGCTCTCTTTGGAGGAGGATTTTTAAAACTTAGTGAACAGAATTCTTTTTGTTTGTTTTCAAATGGCCACATAACCTTGACTTATTCTCACTAAGCCGTGGAATTTTAATGAAAATGTTAGCTAAAATATAATACAAGAAAAATGTCTAGCTGGTATGCTGGTGCATGCCTATAATCCCAGTGACTTGGGAGGCTAGAGGATAGCAAATTTAAAGCCAGCCTCAGCAACTTAGTGAGGCCCTAAAACATTTCGTGAGACCCTGTCTCAAAATAAAAATAAATAAATAAAATAAAAAGAACTGAGGATGTGATTTAGCGGTTAAGTGCCCCAGTGTTCAATCACCAGTACCAGAAAAAAAAAAAAACCAGTTTTTATTCTGAAAATTAGATGAGTATGATTCCAGTATCATTCAGGCTATAACATGTTTCTCTCCAATCTGGGCACAAGATAGCATGGGTTTTTTTGCTTTGTTTTGTTTTTTTCTGGCATAAAATAATTTATTGTCAGTTCCTGTGTTGAGATCTCTTCTGGAATTCATCTTTAAAAGGCATGCATTTATCTTTTTGAACTATTAGCACCATTTATCTCTAATCCATAAAACGTCTTCCTTTATCTACCTCCCTTCTCCAATTCTAGTTATCACCTCCACAAACACATACATATCTAAAGCTAAACTGCTGAATAAATGTGTATAAAAAATGTCTGGGAATTATGGAGTATTTTATCTGAAAGTTTTCACCATAGCTATTTGAACATTTCTTACTCTCTGATTATTACATTTAGTGGTTGTTTTAAATGACAAACAGATCATGAGAACTGGGGTAATTGCCTACACAAAAAAAGATCAGAAATCATTAGGAGGTTTCAAATTTCATTTGTAGACATGTCATTGAGTGAAGTCATACAAAAACAGGGACTAATTGTATGTCCTTTGCCCCTCAGTGTGAACATAGCTCTGGTTTCCAAATAGAAAATTCTTGCTTCAGAAATCATTCAATGGTTTGATAAATACTTGCTTCAGAAGTGCAGTTTGAACCTCAAAGGGATCAAGTGTACAGAATAATTTGGATTGATCCAATAGGCCTCCAGGTCATTGGAGGGACAAGCAGAAGAGGCTGACCACTAGGCTTTTCAAACCCAGCTCCCCTTTCTCTTTGTGGAAACCCTGGCATGACTGTGCTCCAAATAGTATTCCCTTTCTGAAATGCAAATTCACACTCTTATTTCAAATCCAGGTGAAGACTCAGCACATCAAATGGCTTGTTTCAGGGCCAGGCACAGAGTAGCAACCTATCAAGTGATGACAATTTTTAGATGTATTGGGTCCTGAAAAGGTGTTTGAAACAAGAATCAAATTAAAAAATGAGTGGTTACATATGTGTAACTGACTCCGTTGCAGGCCATTACGATGGAATGTGTGGAGGATGCCATTTGCCTCAATTCCAGGGACCTGCTCACTGCGAGCATGAAGGGCTACCCAGTCATTTTTCTGGCCGTTTGGACTGGGTACTGCCTGTTCTGTTTGAATTGGGGGCAGGACTCACCTTGGGATTCAAGTCCAAGGTTCCTATTTGTGAGAAACATGATCGCAGAGGTAATTATTTGCCTGCTGAAATATTACTTTTCAAACTTGAGCCTCCCCTCACCCCCCATTTTTAACAAGGTCTGTATCTATTTTATCTAAACCAGCAGTAGTCATAATAGCCATCTCTCTTCTCAGGGAGAAATGAGCTATCAGTTTGTCTAGGGCTTGAGCATTCTCCCACCTGTCCTCAATTTAATGCACAAATGAAAGCCCATAAATCTTTGTGACATTTTGGCATAAAGTACCTACTTCAGATGACTCCTTTAGGAAACTCTGAACCCAGGTGTTTGGTTTTCGCATAAACTCTGTGAAATGAGAATTGTAACAAGACTGTATGTACACACACGCGTGCGCACACACAGGCACCCCTCCCACAGAAAGTGGCTGCGTGTGAAATGTGGGGAGCCGAAGGGCTGTGGGTGGGGGTGTTGGTGAATAACATGTGTGCAAACTTAACATATCTTTTCCTCACCTTAAACTGGACCCAGTCAGTTAAATTATAATTACAGCCCCATCTGGAGGGGGAGAAGGTATAGTACTCAAGAGCTCCACATCACTCAGCCACGGGCACTTTGTCAGGTAAAATAAACACATGTCCCATTTTCAGCCTGGGGTCAAACTCAACAAAAGCCACAAAACAAGGGACACTCATCGAGAACCAGATTGTGAAATGGACCGAGTGGCAGCAACAGCAGGAAGAAGATAAAATGGTTGGTTACTTCTCTCGAGGCAGATGGCTTAGGAAGGCTGCCCAGGACCTTCCTGAAAGGAACAGGGATCCTCAGCCAAACTCACAGTGCGTGGGTGCGGTGGCCTCTGCGCGTATGGGAATAGGAAGGAGCCCTTCCCTGGCCAGAGAAATTGGTCCTGAGGAGACCAGTGACCTAGGGTGAGCCACGGCCATCCCTGGAGTATTTTGTTTTGGTTTTTAAATATTTTTTAGTTGTCAATAGACCTTTGTTTTATTTATTTATATGTGGTGCTGAGAATCAAACCCAGTGCTTCGCACATGCTAGGCAAACGCTCAACCACTGAGCCACAACCCCAGCCCTGGAGTGTTTTAATGGGATCGTCTTCTGTCATGATGAAGTAAGGCTGTAAAACTAGACACACTTGATGTCCACATACCCTACCTGTGAAAGGAGCTAATCTGGTTGTCTAAGGAAGTGAAGGTAACATAAGGACGAGCAGAGAGGGGACAGAGAGGATCCCGGGTGTGTTTGGGTTCATGGCTGCTGCCATCATTCTGGAGGACAACTCAGGTTGCATTTCCACAGTGTGGTTAGGCAGACCAGTAAACGCTCCCCTTTTGCTAAGCTAGCTCTGAGTTTCCTTCTCTTGCTTTTCAAATGAGCTCAGTCTGGGCCTTCAATGCTAAGATGAAATGTGTGAATGAGTTAGGTTTGTTGATCCAATAGTATCAAAGCTGGTAATAATAGTTGCTAACACTCATTGAGGATTTATTATGTTCTAAGCCTTATTCTAAGAAGGTTTACGTGTGTGTGTGTGTGTGTGTGTGTTTTCTTTCATTTAATCTTCACAACCTCATAAGGTAGGAGTAATTATGAAGAAATTGAAGCACAAAAAATGTTGAGAGACTTGCCCAAGGTCTCAACAGCTAGTAAGGAGAAAAGAGACTTCAAATCCAGGGCCAGAGTACATTCTTTTAACTAATCCTCTACAGCCTATATGCAAATCACAATGGTGGTGGACAGAACTTCAATCCACTTGAGATTCTGATAAGCATCCTCCCCGTGAGAAAGGGGTGGAGCTGAAATTCATGTGTCCGAAAATTAGGTCTAAGTCCATAAGAATGTTTTATCTATGTTGCCGCCAAAACTGACTTTTCTGACCTCATTTCAATAGTTAGAGATTTAAAATTATTGTAACCTTTTGTTTCTCCCTTTTTCTTTTCGATTAGGTGAAAGTATTGTATATGTGAGCACCATGTAGCATATGTATTATAAAAAGATAGAGAAATTATGGCATTTGCAGGAAAATGGATGGAACTAAAGACCATTATGTTAAATGAAGTAAGCCAAACTCGGAAGGCAAGGTTCATACATTTTCTCCCATATTTGGAAGCTAGAGAGGAAAAAGGAAAGGAAAAGTTAGGGGTTAGGGATCTCATGAATCAAAGGGAGATCAGTAGAGGAAAGAGACCAGGGGGTGGGAGGTGAGGAGGAAGTACTGGGGAGTGATATTGGCCAAATTATACAGTTATATTGTGTACATGTATGAATATGTAACAAATCCCACCATTATGTACAACCATAATGCACCAATAAAATATGTGGAAAAAAGATAGATGATGATAGATGATGATAGATGATGAATGATAGATAGATGGACAGCTAAGTAAAATTGATCCTCAATGGTCTTCTCAGTGATTCTCAGACTTGATAGGGCACCAGAACCTTCTGGGGAACAAATTAAAGCAGGGATTGCTGTGTTTCTGATTTGGTTGTTGAGATAATGCATCTGAACTGAGTTTCTAGAACTTGTATCTCCAACAATGAAGAAATTGATGCTGCTGGTCTGGATGCCACACTTTGAGAATGGTCGCCCTGTGACACCTGTAGCTGACTGCTTTGCAAATGCACTGGCAACATTTAGCCAATTCTATAAAACAAATCTGCCAATTTGATTACCTGATTCTGTTGCTGATAGTTTAGTTGAACCAGTGTATGTTCCAAAGTGGCCACATCAGGTAGCCAAGTCCCAGAGTACTGAGATTTATAAAATGGCATGTGAAGATATTTGGACATTTTTATATGAAAGAAAATATTAAGTCACTATCTTTTTACGTAATTGCTCGTTATATGAAAATAACTTGAGATGGTGTGTTGCGATTTGTTGTTCAAAAGAATCACATTTTTTCATCAAGATTTGGTGCCAAGAGGTTACACAAATCTTTTGTATATACATATGTCCTAACATGTGATTGTGTACATATTTTCACTTGCAACTCATCACAAAAATACAATAAGGAATGATCTCAACGTTGTCATCAGTTATGTTAACAGATATTTGCCATGCACACAAGTTGCAATAAGTGGGCTGAGGTCATTTTACTCTCTAAATTTTAATTGTTTTCTTTAAATGGGCTAAAATATGGGTTTGATCAAAAAAGGAATTATAGTTAATTTTGTTCTAGAGACACCAACATATTCTTTGGGGGTGTCTGGACAACCATAGGCACTTTATCTTTCATGCAATATTTAAAAATTTTTTTTCATGAAAGATTTTTGATTTGAAAAAAAATCTTCTTTCCTGAGAGATTTCTTTGCATTATCATTAAAGTGTTCTCAGATGTTCTTACATTTAGCTTAACTGAACAAAATAGACTGAAGCAATTGAATATCTTAAATATTTGGGGTTTTTTTTTTCAAGAAATTATTATTCCTTTTAGTTTGTTTATGAGAGAGATGGTTGTGTAGCTTTCTGGTAATGGTTTTATCATGTTTTGTTGTCAGGGTTATGCCGACCTCATAAAATGAGCTTAAAAATGTTGCTTTTCTTTAAACTCTAAAAGAGTTTATATAAGATGGCTATTATTTCTTCTTCAATGTTTGGAAAACTTCACTCATGAAACCATCTAGGCCTAGAGTTTTCTTTGTTGGAACGTTTCTAATTAAAAATTTGATTTCTTTAACAGATTTCTTATTTCTTCTTGTGATTGGTTTGGTAAGTTGTTGTTTCTTTGTTGTTGTTGTTGTTTTTAACCAGGGTTCTATCCAGCTCACCTAAGTTGTTGAATTTGTTGGCAAAATGTTATTCAAAATATGTCATCATAATCTTTCTTTTGGGAGGTCGGTACCAGGGATTGAACTCAGGCATACTCGACCACTGAGCCACATCCCCAGCCCTTATTTGTGTTTTATGTAAAGACAGGGTCTCACTGAGCTTCTTAGCTCCTCCCTTTTGCTGAGGCTGGCTTTGAACTCTCAATCCTCCTGTCTCAGCCTCCCAAGCTGCTGGGATGATAGGTGTGCGCCACTGTGCTCAACCATTATAATCCTTTTAATGTCTATGTGAACTGCAGTGGTGTGGCCTCTTTAGATCCTAATAATGATGATTTCCTTCTTTCAAATACCCCACCCCCACCCTTTATGGCTCTGGAGATCAAATCAAGGGCCTTGCCCATGCTAAGCAAGTGCTCTGAACTACATTCCCAGTTCTCTTGATCAGTTTTGTTGGGAATTTATCAACTAACTCATCTTTTCAGAGTCAGCTCTTATTTTCACTGAGATTTCCTAATTGAATTTGTTTCATATTTTTTTGCTTCTGCTCTACTCTATGTTATATCCTTTTTTACTTTGAGTTTAATTTGTCAATCTATTGGTAGTTTATTGAGATGGAAGCTTAGATCATTCATTTACTCTCTTTCTTCTTTGCTAATGTATGTATTGAAAGCTACACATTTGCCTTTAAATACCCCTTGAGCTGTCTTCCACACATGTTGATATCCTATTTTTATTATCAGTTCAAAGTGTTTTCCAGTTTCCATTTTAATTACTTCTTCAATTCATAGGTTATATAGGTTACTTAATTTCTAGTTATCTTTCTACGAATTATTTCTAGTTTAATTTCACTGAAATTAAAAAAAAACACACATTCCTTTGAAATTTGATGAGATTTGCCATTTGCTCCAGCATATGGTAAATGTTCCATAGATGTATTTAAAAAAGAATGTGTTTGCCCATTATGGCCTGTAGGATTCTAAATATATTCCATTAGTTAAGTCGAGAGAAAATGAGTATTTTCCAAAGTTTCTTGGGTAAGGGAGTCACACTTCTGAGTGTTTTTTCCTGAAAGTTTGACATCAAACCTTTCAGTACTAAGTCATGGGTATCCGTTTCCACCTGACGGCCCAGAATCTCCCTTTCAGATCTGCTCCTTTCTTGGTAAGCCCATTTCAGTAAGTGAGCTCCAGGTGCTCATGCTAAAACAGAAGGAATGCCCCAATTTTCTTTCCTTCATTCTCATATCTTCTCCTTGAGGAGGTTTGTTTCCTCTTGCTTAATATATAGTCTATTCTATCTGCTTCTCCCAATCTCCCTGCTTCTGCCCTGGTCTAAGCCTTTGAAGTTTCTATCAAGGTTATTACTATAGTAACTTCCTAGTGAGTCCCCTGGTTTCTTTCTCCTCTCAGTTTTCATCTCCAGACCCTCCATCTCCTGTAACCCTGGAGGCATTCAGTTCTATCTCTCCCATAACAATTAGGATCACTTTTTAAAAGAAAATCAGAGCAATTGCTGAGCACACATGGGGCTTTGGGTTTGATCCCGACCACTGCAAATGAACAAATGAGCAAACAAAGAAAAATCAGAACTCATCACTCATTGCTAAAAAAATAATCAAATACATAAAACTCAAAGGCTTCTCATCACACTTGGAATAAACAGAAAGTTCTTACTATGGCCCATGAAGCCCTAGGTGGTCTGATTCTACCTCCCTCTTCAATCTCACTTTCCACCACTGTCCCCCTTGCTCCTTGCTCCAGTTGGGATGGCCTCTTGCTATTCCTAGAAAATGGCTAGCTCACTCTCACTTCAGAGCCCTAGCACTTACTGTTCCCCTTTCTAGAATGCTCTTACCCCAGATCTTTGAACAACTCTTTTTTGTTTCATCTGTGTCTTGACTGGCACATCCCCTCCTCAGACAGGAAGATCCTGACCACATTATTTAAGCCCCAACCATATCTCCTGAGTTATTTATCACTCATTCTCTGCTTATCTTGGATAAAATGTCTTTATAACACTTGTTACCACCTCCTGTTATTTAAAAATTTGTTTACGTGTGTTTATCTATCTTCTGAACTACAATAACACTCTATGTGATCAGTAGCAATGTTCTTTGCTTTTGGGGTAGATCCCCATCATGTCAACCAGCACCTGGCAGATGGCCTTCAGTCTGTTGTTTGGATAGAAGGATAGATGGATACACAGAAGATGCATGTTTAGCTTAAAAAGTAATTGTTTTACATCCATGTGTATGTACCAATCCAACTCATACTTCTCTAGGTAGCAGTAGGTTATTCTAGTTTTATGAGAGGGTTTGGTTACAGTATAAGGCCAAACTTCTTGAAATAATCTGAGTTATAATGTCACTAATCCAGATTGAGGTTGTCCTCAATGATTTTGAATAGGTTATCTTTACCAATGCAGAAGCCATATGTAGTCAAGAGACTACATATGCCGGCATTCATTTTTGAAATAGAATTCTATATGATAGAGACTCCTGAATAGATCTATAGCACGTATAACCAGTCTTTGAGTAGACTGAATTGTGGGCATTTGGTGCTGATGGATTAGGATTTAAAGATAATAATTCCAGGAAAGATGAAGGAAAATGATCCTTAGATGCTATTTTGGTTTTGATTTTTAGGGGAAGTATTTTATCTTTCTGATATTTCATATAACACCATATATATATTACTACTACTTGTCACCAACAGGATAGGATAGGCCTTTATAAACATCATCAGTAGTAATTATATCACATCCCTTCTAATCAGACATGGCCATTTCCATTTTCCAAAGGTGGAAACCGGCACCCAAAGACAGGAAATACCAGATGAGTGCCTGGGATACTACAGAGTCAAGACTTTGCCTGTCATCTCCCCATCCCCAAAGTTGATGCTATTCCCGCTGGAACACATACTGCTCTCTTTTTCTGTGGACTATGGAAAATAATTCAGTAAATAATATTTATGTGTTGTCATAGACTGAATGTGTATGTCTCTCCAAAACTCATATGTTGAAACCTAATCTCCAATGTGATGATATTTAGAGATTGGGCCTTTTGAAAGTGAACAGGCCATGAAGGGTATAGCCCTTACAGATGGGATTAGTGCTCTTATAAGAGACTCCAGTATCCATACAGTGAGAAGACAGCTATCTGTGAACCAGGATGTGGGTTCTCACTGGTGGCCAAATCTATCAGAGACTTGATCTTAGACTTCTTAGCCTCTGGAAGTGTGAGAAATAAATTTTTGTTGTCTGTAAGTCACTTAGTTTATAGTATTTGTGTTACAGCATCTCAAACAGACTAAGACCACAGTTAAAGGCAAAGGATTTTAGGTCTTACATAATAACTTATCCACAGCTATTTGTTAAAACTGGACAAGTATAGATGTTTCAGAATTTATAAGTCCTATGCCGCCTCCTTTTCTGTGTATCTCACTAAATGCTTGCCAGCCTAGTAGAAGAAATAAGACGTTTCCAGTTGTTTTCAGCATTCACTCAAAGTTGTGCCATCAACTGATCTTGTCTGGTGGTTTCTGTGTCACTGTGTGATGCTACTTCAGATTAGAAATCTCTTCAGAGATCCTCAGATGTTCCTTGTCCCTATTCCACACAGCTCCTAATTTGTTTGTTCAAATGTTTCTTCCCAGAGAAGCCTTCCTGAAGACCCTTCCTTTGGTGCCTTATTTATCTCCTCCTCTAACTTTGTTTTCCTTTGTGGTTCACTAACTAACCTATTAATACATTTTAAAAAATACCTTTCTTTTCCACAAGAGTGAAATAATGTCCCTGAGAGGAGAAACTTGGTCTTATTAACCCCTATCTACCCAGGCCCATGTCAGTACCTGGCAAATAAGAAAGGCCTGGATGACTGCTTATCAAGTGAATGAATTATGCTCCCATCCCCAGTTGCAAGGCTACACTGACTCCCTTGTAGAGATAGAAAGTGGATGTCCTTGACTTTGGGACATCACACATAATGTGAGATCACTTCTTGTTATAACTTCATGCTGTGACCATTAATTTGTCTTTGTCGGTCAAGCTGAGGACGAGGTCCCCTAATTTGATTCGCATTCTAAGCGTACATTCTAGGCAATGTCAGAATAGATGAGGCCAATAATGCTCAAACTGTGCTTCTGCCCATTGCTGGTATTTAATACAAGTGGGCCTAAGAAATGCTAATAAATTACCATTGCTAAAATTGTAGAGTGGTAGTCCACTCCCAAAGTACATGATCAAATGGTAATGTGGAATAGACTTTTGAAAAACTACCCAGAGTTTTCTTTGCCCATAATTTTCTTTTAAAATCTGCAATACAAGCAGATTCTATAGTAGCTAGTGAATTTGCTGAAAGAACTCTGAAATGACCAGGTACATGTGTTTTGGCCATATGTTGCTTCTGAGGATGCTTGTTCAGGCTCTGGGAAGAGACAGTGACTAAGATCAAGCCCTAGTCCTGTAGAGCTGGTTTCATTCTGGTGGGAGTGAAAGATAGTTGTTTTTTTTTTTCCTTAAAGGTGCAATATTTACAATTGAGTTGTTGATTTACATACCAATAAAAGAGCCATAGTTTTAGCTATTAAAGTTGTTCCTAGGTCATGTGCTAGAGAAAAAAAATGTTATCAGTATTTCCTGGGGTTCTACAGGCAGACCATAATTTCCATATGTTCCACCCCTGAGTGTGTCAAGGGGCCCTTGGGCTAGAAAATGGTCTTCAACCCCAAACTCTGATCTAAGCCCGGAAGTTAGGATCCATGATATAGATCCCGCCATGAGTATTTTAGCTTCAAGTTCATCAAACCCCCTGTTGCATCTATTTGTTTTCTCAGCCCATAATAAATAGCTTCATCTACAGAGATTCCTTCTGAATACAAACAGTCCCAGCTTTTAGAAGAGACTCCAACAAAGCTCTTAGAGCGAGCGTGTGTGTTTGGGGGGTTAATCATCACCAGGCAACACTGGTCCTCCCTACAAGTTGTCATTGCTGTCACCTTCCTGTAAAATTCTTCATCACTCTGAGTGCTCATAAATGGGCATTTTCATACGGAGTTCGTCATTTTGAATTGAATTTCAATAACTCTTCAGGTGGCTGCCTGCCAGCCCGGAAATGTCCATACTTGTGAAATGAGCCTCAGCGAGTCTGTTTGGAAGCAGCCTGGCTTTAGTTTCAGCAACAGATGAGGCTGAGTCCAGAAAATGTTGTGTGATATTTATTTTTATAGCATCAATGAGCAAAACATTCAAGAAAGTGCTGATGGGGGCTCTAATTCTCAAACTCCAGCTTAGAAAATAGAAATTTGGTTCTCTATTCTGCCCCCCTTCCAGCTCCACCCCATTCTCCACTTTTTCCAATGGGGG
The DNA here is from genome assembly GCA_028644305.1 of Xerus rutilus. NCBI lineage: Eukaryota > Metazoa > Chordata > Mammalia > Rodentia > Sciuridae > Xerus > Xerus rutilus. Next base: position 40,777,424 of record CM053413.1, read on the forward strand.
CTAATTTTTGCAGACTTTGGCAGAAGCAGGGATGTGTTGAAATGCTGTAAATTACAGTTAATGTGATATGATTCTGCTTATCCTTGTCCAACAGTGTTGAACCTACCAATTTTTCCCTTTTGACTTCCCATGAATTAAGGCAACTAGAGAATAGCCAGTTGGATGACTGGATCATTTTCTTTTTCAGTCAGAGTAAAAGAAAGGCACAAATTATGAATGCCAGCCCTAAAGAAAAGGTTTTATGACTTTGATGAGACATTCAGAAAAAGCCCAAAACACTGCCCTATTTACTCTTGGAGAAAAAGGATTATGTTCTGGGATGTAAGGAATTGAAAGCATGATTCAGTTTCCTAGACAAGATTCACACTAATAAAACTAAAATGGAAAATGCCAATAATTTCATAGCTATGAGCTAAAGGCTAAGTAGACAGCTTCCATGTTTGAGTTTCTGAATCAGAACCAAGAGGATTATGGCAAGCAGACAGTTACTGATGGGGGGTCTCACTGTTTATACCTGACTCATATAAGAGCATTGTACTTTCACAGCAAACCACTTGAATGCAAATGACTCAGCTGCTCTGGTTGTCACAGTGCTAAATGACCAGTGTGACTGATTGTTCAAATGCCAATCATTGGGTTTGTTGGGCAAATGTGGTATTTTAGTCAGCTTTGTATCCCTGTGACCAATTTTCCTGACAAGAGCAACTTAGAGGAGGGAAAGTTTATTTTGACTCACAGTTTTAGAAGTTCAGTCCATGGTCAGACAACTCCATAGCTCTGAGGAGGCAGAGACACCATGGCAGAAGGGCATGGTGGAAGAAAGCTGCTCCATACATGGCACCCAGGAAGCACAGAGAGTGCTCCGCCCTCCAAGGACAAAGCATAAACCCAAAAGTTATGCCCCCAGTGACCTACTTCTTCCAGCCATACCCTGTTGGTACAGTTACCACCCAGTTAATCCATTCAAGCAGATTAATCCACTGAGTAGGTTAAAATTCTTATAATCCAGTCACTTCACCTCTGATGCTGTCCCAAGTACTTTCTCATTAGTGATCCACCATACCCTCATGACTAGCTTATGAGTTAGGTATTCATATTTTTTGCTTTTCACAGGTAAGGAAACAAGCATGTAGGTTTTAAATCCATTCATTCATTCATTCATTTAAACTTTTGTTGATTCACCCCATGCCATTATGAAGCACAGATCTCATGTAAGGTGCTAGAGAAGCAACAGGAATTGAGGAGTTCGGGATATTTGGGGGTATTTTGGAATGGTAGAGATGTCAGGCATCTAAAGAACTCACGACAGGAAATGGTAAAAGAGGGATGAGGTTCTAGAAAAATTCTACTCTTATCTTCAGTTTCAGTTTTCATCATTTCAGTTACCCACAGTCAACCACAGTCTGAAAATATTGAATGAAAATTTTGAGAAATAAACAGTTCACCAAATTTTGAATATTGTGTTATTCTGAGTAGCATGGTTAACATCTAGACATCTTGTACCATCCTGCCTGGCACATGAATCATTCCTTTGTCCAGTATATCCACACTGTATATGCTACCTCCCTGTTAGTTACTCTGTAGTCATCCTACTTACCAGATTGACTGTCATAGCATCTTGGTACTTGTGTTCAAGTAACTTTTATTTTACTGAATAATTCCACAATGCAAGAATAGTAACATTGGCAAATCATATATGCCAAAGAAGAGCTACAGAGTGCTTCTTGTGAGTGAAAATGTGAAAGTTCTCCACTTAAAGAAAAATAATCATGTAGAGAGATTGCTAAGATCTATAGTACAGGGGCTAGGATTGTAGCTCAGCAGTAGAGCGCTTGCCTCGCATGCGTGAGGCCCTGGGTTCGATCCTCAGCACCACATACAAAGCAATAAAATAAAGACATTGTGTCCATCTACAAGTAAAAAAATATTTAAAAAAAAAAAAAGATCTATAGTACAATAAGATATTGAGAAAGAGACCACATTCACCTAAGTTTTATTATAGTGTAATTGTTATAATAATTTTTCTATTTTATTACATTATTATTGTTAATATCTTACTATAATATATAAATTAAATTTTATTATATATATGTCTGTTATTTATTATATATATATATATAGTATACACACACATGTATAGGATAAAACATAGTGTGTATAGGGTTCAGTAGTATCCAAGGTTTCAAGGGTCCTAGAATGTATCCCCTGATGATAGGTGTGGACTCCTGCCATGACCCACTATCATCAAGTGCTTTGTACTGTGCCACAGACACATCACGCATGATCTCATTTCATCTTGACACCAGTCCCATTGGGTGTTCGTTCTTATAACTAATGTCAACTGTCAGTATTAGGACTGGCACTGTGCCCACAGCTATGACATTAGATTCTTGTCAGGGATACTGAAATTTATAAAAAAAAAATCACAAAATACCAGTGAGATGGTACAATGATGAATGCTACTAAAAAATGACATGGAGCTAAAGGAGGGTATTTGGGGATGGGTGGGATTCAAACTTACCAGAAAAGTCAGGAAGCTTCTGAAGCTATAACCATATGTCCGATGAAGAGGAGGTGAGATGGGGAAAGGATCCCAGTAAAAGAGCAGGATGATGGAGTTAGATGGACTCACTAAGCAAGTCAGGGGAGTGCAGTGTAATGTTAGTAAGGAATAGTCAGGTCTAGAAGGTCCTTTCCTTATAGGTCATGTGGGAGTGAGCTGTCCTCACCAAGCCACCCAGGAGCCACTGAGTGTGTAGCAGCTGGCAGGACCGGTGTCAATTGGCATTTCTTGAAATAACTTTGTGTTGTTGAGAGTGCATGCCAAAGGGCATGAAGGTAGAATCTGGAAAACTAGATGTTTCTCCAGGAGGGATGCTAGAGTATTGGTTGTGAAGATATCCAGAAGGAAGATCTGAGAGACACTTGGAGAGTTAAACTAATACATTTGCATATGGTGAAACTTGAATATTTTGCAGATGAGAATTCAATAGAGAAGTTGATTAACTCTCCCAAGGATACACAGCTGGTATGAGAATCATTCTTTGTTAGAGCTCTTGAACTGCTGAGCAAGTATTTTTTACCCGCTGTTATGATTTGGATATGAGGTTTCCCCCCAAAGCTCCTGTATAAGACAAGGCAAAAAGATTTAGAGAAGAAATGATTGAATTATGAGAGACTTAACCCAATCAATGAATTTATCCCTGGTAGGATTAACTGAGTGGTAACTAAAGGAGGGTAGGGTGCCTGGAGGAGGTGGGCATTAGAGGGTGTGTCTTTGAGGTGTATATTTTGTATCTATGAGTGGAGTCTCTCTCTGCTTTCTGATTATCATGTGAGCTGCTTCCCTCCACCATACTTTTCTGTCATGACATTATCCTGGAGCCCTGAGGAATGGAGCCAGCTGTCTATAGTTGAGCCCCATGAAATGATGAGCCCCCAAATAAACTTTTCCTCCTCTAAAATTGTTTTGTTAAGGTCTTTTAGTAACAGCACCAAAAAAGGTGACTAAAATACTCCCTGTCTAGAGAAGAAAGAAGAGGAAACCATTACCTTTTTTTAAGGGAACTGAAAAGAGTTCTAAGAAGAATCAAATATTCTATCAGAGTTTCGCAGAATGGTGGGATGGGAGACAAGCAGGAAATAAAAAGCATTTTGGAAGAGGAAATTACATAAAGCAAGATGAGGAGACTTTGAAGGATGAAGGAAAGGGTAGTCTTGATTGTGGTGGTAGTTATTAGAATTTACACATTCATCCAAATTCACCAAACCACACTTAAAATGGGCCCATTTTAATGAGCACATCTGGTGCCCAGATCTGTGTCTCTAATAATTTTGACTGTTCTAAAGAACCAGGCTCCACAAAGAAATGGGCAGGTGGGTGTAAGGTGAACCCGGAGCATTTTGTTGTGCTAGAAAATAAAGAAGTGATGAAAGAAAGGGATGAGGGGGAAGAAAAGAAAAGGAAGGGAGGGAAGGAGGGAGAGAAAGAGAAAGTCAGACATATCTCAAGGAAATAATAGCCCACTTGGAGGGGCTCTCGCTGGTTGAATCTCAGAAAATTTGAGCACCAATATAATTATATTAATTAATTAATATATTAATTGTACATAATTAAATTGTAAACCATTAAGTAACAAATTTTAAGCCATTGAGAAAACCAGGAAACTGAGTCTATACAAATAGTAAATAAATGAAGGGATAAGAGATGATTTTATCCACAAATAAGTTTACAAATAGACTGGTAAATGTGGAAGGAGTGCTGGAATTAAAATATCATTTTTTTTAATCAAATATCATTAACTTGTATTTGAGTAAGAATTATCAAAGGATGATAAATTTTAATGAGTGGATATTTGAATGATCCCAAAGAATATTCCCATGAATTGCTTAGAAGTAATAAGGGGAGAAATCTGGTAACTCTTGGAATGGTTGATGTTAGTGTAACCAATGGGGAAGATGGCAATCCTGAGCCTTTGTAAGTCATACCTATATTTATCATTTCAGCTGTTGATTTGAAATAGAAATGAAAAAAAAAGTGTTATGGTTTGTATGTGAGGTGTCCCCCAAAATCTCACATGTGGGACAATGCAAGGTTTGGAGGAGAAATGGTTGGGCTATGGCCTTAACCTAATCAGTGAATTAATCCCTGATGAGATTAACTGAGTGGTAACTGGAGACAGGTGGGTGTGATTGGAGGAAGTGGTTCGTTAGGGGTGTGACTATGAGTTATATATTTTGTATCTGGAGAATGGAGTCTCTCTCTCTCTCTCTCTCTCTCTCTCTCTCTCTCTCTCTCTCTCTCTCTCTGCTTTCTGATGAGCTGCTTCCCTCTGCCACATTTTTCTGCCATGATGTCCTGCCTCACCTGGAGTCTCAAGAGGAGCCTGCTGTCTATGGATGGAGACCTCTGAAAGCATGAGTCCCCAAATAGACTTTTCCTCCTCTATGATTATTCTGGTCATCTTTTAGTCACAGTGGCAAGAGAGCTGACTAAAAGAGAAATTGTTACCGAAAAGTGGGGTCATTGCTGTGACTAACCTGACCGTGTACTTCAGAAGCTTTTTGAGCTTTTTTGAATTGGTGGGAGGAATTTTTAGATGCTAAGCAGTGCAAGCTGGACATACTATAGGCTGTTGTAAGCAGAACTTAATGGCCAATTCTGGTGGGATCTCAGAAGACCAGAATGCCAATAGGGCTGAGCACAGGCTCAAGAGGGTTTAGAGAAAAGGAGGACACTATTGGTGATTGGACTAGCAGCCACTCCTGTCATGGTCTGGCTAAGAAGTTGTCTGCATTTTGTCCGTATCCTGAGACTTTCTGTGAGGTGGATTTTAAAAGTGATAGATTTCTTAATTTGGTGGAAAAAATATCTAGGCAGCCTAGCGTTCAGGAAGCAGCATAGGTACTGCTGGTGGCTTTTAGCCAAATTTATTGTGATATAAATAAATCACAGGAGCAGAAAGCCGAGCCGAAATATTTGAAAAACTTGAACTTGAAAGGCAGGAATAAAACTAGGGCTAAAGAAGTTGCCTTTGTTAAAGACATCACTGCCAGTAAAGAAATGCTAAAGAATTTGCCCAGAGACAATGAGAAAGATGGTTTGAGGGCATCTTAGGAGCTGGCAAGACCACACCCACCTCAGGCTCAAGGGAGTAAAAGTGAAAACTCTCTTGAGAAGAGAGCATTCAAGAATTATTCTTGGGCTGGGGCCAGTAGCTCAGTGGTGGAGCACTTGCCTTGCATGTGTGAGGCACTGGGTTCGATCCTCAGCACCACATAAAGAAAAAATAAACAAAATAAAGATATTTTAAAAAAAGAATTATTCTTGTACAAGGGAGCCTAGGAAGCTTTTTCAATGTGCTCAGCCACCCAGACACTCAGAGGCTGCTGCAGCCAGGGTCCCTGAAGGCTTGACTATTGCTCAAGATGGCAGCAGACCTTGGCATCAACCACATGGTGCTGGTTCTTCAGGAATTCAGGATGCTGGAGTTAGGGGGTCATGGGAGCTTCCACCAAGATTTCAAAGGAAGGCCTTTGAAGCCAGGCCAAGTGGAGCAGGGTCAGAATCCCTGTGGGCACTCCCCGAGAAGGCAAGGTGTGAAGATATGAGGAGGAACCTGAGGCTGCTGTGGAGACCCCTGAGATTATGAAATGCCGGTAATGTGGGACATCATCCTAGGAAAGCTGCAGGAATTGAGCAGAGACAAGCCAACAGAAAGGCCACTTGGGCTGCAAAAAACAAGGTCACAGGAGTGGAGCTATACAAGTCCTTTGGAGAGAACATCATGATGCCATGTGCCCCAGTTGCCGGGCATGGAACTACAGGACTTGTTTGCCCAGCTGGATTTTGGTCTTGCTTTGGCCCAAACCCTTCTTTCTATGTCCCTAATTTTGTGAATGGAAATGTTTACTCTGTACCATTGTATGGAATACTTGTAAATTGCTTTTAATTTTACAGGAGCTTACAATGCCAGATTGCCTTGAGCCTTAGACAAGACTTTGGACTTGAACTTTGAGCAGCCTTGGAACTGTTGAGACTATTGGGAATGGACTCTTGGGAATGGACTAAATGTATTTTGCATTGTCAGATAAGTGTGAGCTTTTGGGGGCCAGAGGCAGAACGTTATGGTTTGGATGTGAGGTGTCCCCCAAAAGCTCATGTGTGAGAAAATGCAAGAAGGTTTGAAGGAGGAATTGTTGGGCTATACCCTTAATCTAATCAGTGAATTGATCCCTGATGGGATTACTGAGTGGTAACTGGAGGCAGGTTGGGTGTGGCTGGAGGAAGTGGCTATATGGTATATATTTTGTATCTGGAGAGTGGAGTCTCTTTCTCTCTGCTTTCTGATCTTTGTGTAAGCTGCTTTCCTCTGCCACACTCTTTCACTGTGATGTCCTGCCTCACCTCAAGCCCCGGGGAATGGAGCCTGCTGTCTATGGACTGAGACCTCTGAAACCATGAACTCCCAAATAAACTTTTCCTCTTCTATGATTGTTCTGGTTGGATCTTGTAGTCACAGTGGTGAGAAAGCTGACTAAAACAAAGGATATCAAAAGGCAAATCTCAGCAGAAGAAGAAAAACATGGTCAATGGATTCATTTATGGATTTATTTTTTAAAAGCTCACCCTAATAATCAGGAAAATGCAATCCAAGCAAGGTGACATTGATTTTTCTTAGACTCATGTAAATTTTTCTTAGACTTCTATTAATTAAATTATTATTAAATTTTTCGTTGTACTTTTATTTTGCAAGGGCCTGGAGAGAAGGAGGAGCTTTCATACTGTTTGCATGATAGTAACTTGCTAAATATTTTCAGAGGGCGAGTTAGTGTTATTTATGTTAAACATCCTGGGCATTGGTCTGAGTAATTGCAGGTCCAGGAGTAGACCCTAGAATACAGCCCTAATCATGTATAGAGGTTCCAGTGTTGTTCCTGATAGGAAGCAGTTCACAGCTCAGTCAGTCATCTATTGTTACGTATCCAATTTCCACAAACTTAGGAGCTTAAAATAACACGTAGTTAGCATCTCAATTTCTGTGGCAGGAAATCTAGGCACAGCTCCTCTGGGTCCTCTGCTCAGGATCTCTCACAGGCTGCCATCAAGGTATTGGCCAGGATTGGGGACTCATCTGAGATGCTGATGGGGAAGGATCCACTTCCAAACTCACATGGTTTTGGCAGGATTTGGTTGATTGTAGACAGTAAGCCAGAGGCTGCTCTTAGTTTCTTGCCACATGGACCTTTCTATAAACCAGCAAGAGAGACTCTGCTAACGAGGGGCAAGTTAAGATCTTTTACAACCTGGTTGCCGAAGTGACATCTCATCATCTTTGCTTTACTTTATTGATTAGAAGCAAGTCATTAGACCAGCCCACACTTGGTGAGGGAATTAAACTACCAGGAGGAAGATATCACTGGTGACTGTCTTAGAATCTGCTCCTCTCCACCACCCCTCAAACCAAATGTGCATCAAAAGAACAATGTTAAATAAATTTCAGTAGCATCACAGCATAGAAAATGTTTCCATAATTAATAAAAAAGTGATGTCAATATATGTGTATCCAGACATGGCCAGATTTTCTAAATCTATTGTTAACTAAAGAAAGCAAGCAAAGTATTTTGCAAACAATGCGCCCATTGTGATACCATTTGTGTGGAAACAAAAGAAGTTTTCCAAATGAGCCATGTTTATGTGCACATATATATGCATTTAAATGGAAAGGAGAAAGATTGGGAGGAGACCTATCCACTACTTTGATCCCAGTTACCACTGGAAGGAGATGTGGATTCGACTAGAGATGGGGAATAATGAGCACCTTTCTCATTCCACTCTTCATATAGATTGGCTTTTTTTTAATAGTGGGAATATATTTGTGTACTGTATTTTTTTATTTGAAAAACAACTAGAACTGGGAAGGTGGGACTTGGATCCAACAGTGTTAGCTTTCAAAAGTATCACATGCTATCCATAAATGTGTCCTGACAGTGCTATTCATTGTGAAGTTGCTACAGGTTTGCTTGGTCTTCTGTCTCAGCCTTATCTCAAATGTTTCCAACTAGGCTTGGAGCAAGGAGGCCAATAAGGGCTCTGTTGTCTCAGACCCCGGCTGCAGGGAGCTGGCAGCTGGATACTATCGAACATCCCTTGTTCCCAGACACACAAGAAGAACCACAGTAGCCACCCAGAGTGAATCTGGTGCTGTGGGGCACTTCTGGGAGGCCACAGGAAGGGATATGGGACAAATCATCCCTTTTGTGGTATGTCTTTTTGTTGGTTTCATGACCTACTTTATCATCAGAAGATGAGCCCAGACTCCCACAGTGGAGGCGTACTTCAAGAGCCACTGCCCGCTGGTAACTTCGGGTGGGCTGCCTCCTCCCTCTGTGCTCCGGTCTGCACTGGTATAGGTTTGCTGCAAAGATTCAATGAGCTGATACAAATGAAGCACTTGGCTTAGTGCCCAGCACACAGTAAGCACTTCAGGAAGATTAGCAGCTGCCGCTGAAGTTCATGTTGTGTCTCGTTATCCGGGGAAGTTGGTGTTTACTAAACCCTTGCCAGTTTCCTGTTCCCACATCTGTGCTGCAATGCTTTATGTACATTATCTTGTTGAATCCACCCACTCCGGTAGCTACTCTTAATCTTCCCAGTTTACAGATAGGAACTCTGAGGCTCAGAGAAGTTCAGTGGCCTGGCCAAGTTCATGAACTGGGAAATGAGGATGCTGACATTTGTACTCAGGTCTGTATGTCTCTGAAGCCATGCCCTGTTGCTTCTTAGTCCTTGACCCCTCCATCACGTTGCTCTCAGTGAAACCAGAGTTTGTGCTGTTACAGAGCCCATTTTTATTACAAATCTCTTTCAGCTGGCGATGCAGGTTAGAACTGCTGTTGGAACCAGTTTGTCCACTGTTAGAATTGTAGTGGCCTGGATCTATTTGGGTAACAGCTCCTTTGGGTTCCAAAGCCAGCAGCACCTGCTCATGTGGCAGCTTAACAGCAGATCACAGCAACTCCTTTCCAGGTTCTTGTCTCATGAATTCAAAGAATGAAAGCCATGGACAACAGAGCGAGTGAAGAGTAGGATTTATTCAAGTGAGAAGAAAAGAAACAGCTCTCATGGAGTGAGAGGGAGTCCTCATAGCAGGTTGCCATTCAGGTGTCCTAGTCTAGGTTTTACATGGCTGCTGGGTAGGGATACTGCTCCACATTCATGCTGATCAGGAATTGGGAAACTGCCAAAGCTCTTGGTCAAGCCTGAGACATTTTGATTGTTTGTGCCCCTTGGTGGTTGAGTTTGAAATTTTCGGTACTCTCCACTCAGGAGTGTCCCACTTTTCTCTTCTCTTACCCGTCTGGGGCAAAGGAGCCTTTTCTTGCCTTGGACCAAAGAGTCCACTGGGATGTTTATAATGTTTCCACAGAGCAATCCGTTTCTTGGAGCAGCCTGTGCTTTCCATCTTAGAGAAACCTCTTTGCCCACAGTTTTAATTGCCTGCCTAATTTTGTATTATCTGACTATCCTACCTATGTTGGGAAATCACCATTAGGCACTAGAGGACTTGGGAACAGACCAGAGCACTTGGGAGAGAACTAACCGGGGTAGTGCTGCTGTAAAGGGATGGCAAACACAAAGAAAAATAGACACATGAATAATCAGTGTGGCAAACTGTCCATAGTTTCCTCAGAAACCATCCAGTCAAGGAGATCACAAAATAAATAAAGAGAAATCGGATTTGACTTACACAGGTAACTCACTTCCTGTGTGTGTGGTTGTATAAACTCTTTGTGCTCAACAAAGAACACTCATTCTTGTCACACCGGTGGAATATTTACAGAGATTGACCGAGACCTCTTTTTCCTCTGGTGGTACACTTAGAGGCCCTGACCAGAGCTACAGGGCTGCAGGAGAATCATTCAGAAAGAACTTTCTGAAGTGTCCAGAGTGTTCCATGTGGATTTCTAGGTATGTTTAAAAACATATCCTGTTTTATAGTAATGAAAGATGGAAATACTATTTGCATTTTACCTATGAGACCACCAAGTTGAACAGTAATACTGAAGGTGACCATTTGCAAAGCAGGGCACTGACACACAACCACCAGGCCTCCCTGTACTGAGGCTCAGCAGCTCTTTTCTTCTAATGCACTATTGGGCCTTTTATAGTCAGGTGTTCGATGTGGGTATTAGGGGGAAGAAGTGTCTTAAAGTAAGTTTGCCAGGTCCCATTCTTTCCTTCAAATTTGTGTCCTGAAACAAAGCTTCAGACTAAGAATTACAAAAAGCAAGCCGGGCGCAGTGGCACATACCTGTAATCCCAGCACTTAGGGAGGCTGAGACAGGAGAATCTCGAGTTCAAAGCCAGCCTCAGCAACGGCGAGGCGCTAAGCAACTCCGTGAGACCCTGTCTCTACATAAAACACAAAATAGGGCTGGGGATGTGGCTCAGTGGTCAAGTACCCCTGAGTTCAATCCCTGGTACCAAAAAAAAAAAAAAAAAAAGACAAAAAGCAGTCAAGGCCAGATGTTGATGAGGATGAGCAGAAATTGAATCCCTCTTTCCTTGCTGGTGGGAATGAACAATGGTGTAACAGCTTTGAGAGACAGTTTGGCAGTTCCTCACAATCTTAAACATAGAAGCACTACATGACCCAGCAATTCTCTCCTAAGTATCTAACTAAGACAACTAAAAACACATGTCCATGTACAAACTTGTACAGGAATGTCCTCTGCAGTACTGCTCATAATAGCCCCCAAGTACAAACCAATGTCCGTCTGCTGATAAATGGATAAAAAAGGTGTTGTACAATGGTAAGAGAGGATGACATACTGAGACCTATTTAAAAATGGATTAACCTTGAAAACATCATGCTAAGTGAAAGAAGCCTGTCCCCAAATGCAACACATTCTGTAGATCTATATAGAGAAAATGCCCAGAACACACAAATCCATAGAGATTGAAAATAGATTAGTGGTTGCCTAGGATTTGGGGTAGGTGGTATGGAAGCGACTGCTAACTAGTACTCTGTATGGGGCTTCTCTGTGGGGTAATGGAAATGTTCCAGAATTAGATTATGGTGATGGCTAGACAACTCCGAATACATTAAAAACCACTGAATTTTTCATTTTATGGAAACTTTTATGGTGTGTGAATTAAAACTCAATAATAACTAATGAAAAAACAGAGTTCTGATTTACCACAATGCTCTGCTTTTGCAAATTGAGTGAGGGAATACTTGAAATTTGCTATGTTCCATGTGCAAGTGTGGGGACCTGGGGAGATGACCTCCAGCAGGGAAGTCAGTGGAGACTAGAGAAAGAGGCATTTGAGCCTTAAAGGTTGATGGCCATGGAATGTGCCGTACAAATCGACCTGTACCTACTAGAAGAAAGTGTAGGCCCAACTCTTCATCATGTCAGCTTAGGAACCAAATTCCTCAATGAGACTCCTAAAGCATAAGAAGTAAAATTAAGACTCAACAAATGGGATGGTATCAAATTAAAAAGCTTCTTCATAGCAGAAGGAAACAATTAAGAATGTGTAGAGAGAGCCTACAGAAGGGGAGAAAATCTTTGCCACCTGAACCTCAGATAAAGCATTAATCTCCAGGATATATAAAGAACTCAAAAAACTTAACATCTGAAAAAAAAAAACTCAATCAAGAAATGGGCAAAGGAACTGAATAGGCGTTTCACAGAAGAAGAAATACAATCAGTCAACAAATGTATGAAAAATGTTCAACATCTCTAGCAGTTACAGAAATGCAAATTAAAACAACACTGATTTCATTTCACTACAGTCAGAATGGCAATCATCAAGAATAAAGTAACAATAAATGTTGGCAAGGATGTGGGGGAAAGGTACACTCATAAATTGCTGGCGGGACTGTAAATTGGTGCAACTGCTCTTGGAGATCCTCAGAATACTAGCAATGGAACTGTCATTTGACCCAATTATCTCTTTCCCCAGTTTATACCCAAAGGACTTAAAAGCAGCATACTACAGTGACACAGCCACATCAATGTTTATAGCAGCTCAATTCACAATAACTAAGCTATGTAACCAACCTAGGTGCCCTTCAACAGATGAATGGATAAAGAAAATGTGGTATATATTCATGATGGAATATTACTCAGCCATAAAAAAGAATAAAAGGATGGCATTTCCTGGTAAATGGATGCAACTGGAGACTATTATGCTAAGTGAAATAAGCCAATCCCAAAAAACCAAAGGCAAAATGTTCTCTCTGATATGTGGATGCTAACATACAATAAGGAGGAGTGGATGAAAGAATAGTTCATTGGAATAGACAAATGAGGAATGAAGGGAAAGGAGGGAGAAAATATAGAAAAGACAGTAGAACGAATGGGACATAACTTTCCTATGTTCAATATGAATACATGACCGGTGTAACGCCACTTCATGTACAATCACAAGAATGGGATCCTATTCAGGATAAGTTATACTCTGTGTATGTATAATATGTCAAAATACACTCTACTATCATGAATAACTAAAAAGAACAAACTTAAAAAATTAAAAAAAAAACAAACTGAAGCTGATGGGGCCATGCAAGGAACAATGATACATGAGAGAAACCATGTGAGCAAAACTGTAGAGGTGAAAAGGCATGAATGGAAAACATTGACCAACCTCCCCCATCATTCACTGAATTAAAGAAAACATACTGCATTTGAAAACCTTACTGAACCAAAATACTCATAGTTGTGATTGGAAGTCAAAGGACAAAATCTCAGAGACTTAACAGCAGCTTTGTAAGAAATGCTAGTAGGTGACTTATATTCATTCAAGCAAACTATGTCTATCAAAATTTCCATTAAGAAATTTAAAATGGACCTGGACTTGCTAATAACAATTTTAAGATTTCAGCTGTAGAAAATCAATTTAATATTAGCCCATACATTTCTGGTAATCATCTGACTGAAAGAAAAACATCTTCCTCTTTGGTTAGAGGGCTGATTCAGGGCTGTCACAGGCCAGAGAAGCTCAGCCCTATAAAGAGGCACTGTGGCACTTCTCATGGAAGGCATTTGCCCCTAGGAAAGAACCTGCACAGGGCAGGTAGCTGAGTGGTAAGGGGTTATTTTGTTGTTATCATTCCCTTTAATGGTTTTGTGTACTGAGGAGTGAACTCGGGGGCCCTCTACCACTGAGCCCTATTTTGTATTTTATTTAGAGACAGGGTCTCACTTAGTTGCTTAGCACTTTGCTTTTGTTGAGGCTGGCTTTGAATTTGTGATCTTCCTGCCTCAGCCTCCTGAGCCACAGGGATTATAGGTGTGTGCCACTGCGCCTGGCTAGTGACTGATGGTTTTAAAATGTTAAGTGGAAATGATTCATTCTAAGCCCAAGTCAAGCCAGCAGTCCTGGCATAGGAAGATAGGCCAATAGCTCTGTGGGTCTTTCTCTATAGACATGTCTCAGCAAGCTTAATATCCTATTTGTTTTCTACTTTGAGTCTGTGCTCAAAAATTCTGTGATGTTTTGTGTTGATCAACTAAATGTCTTTGAGGAATGGGAAGTCTCAAAATGTCATTACTTTCCTGACTTTCTATAGATCTGCAAAAGCTCATTAAGTAATGACGACTTTTGCCCGTTTAGAGGCCAAATCAAGAGAATGGGAGTCATTATTTAAAAAGAAGTTTGCAGGAACCAAGATCTAAACTAGTGATGATAATCTAATATCTATTGATGATAAACCTCAAAATTGCAGATCCTAAGGCCTTGTGCAAACAGAAGAGCTTGTGGGTGCTCAGGCCTAAAGGCAGAATCAAGGGAGCAAGGTCACTCCATACACAAATGCTGGGAACGGTCATGATCGCCTCTCTCTGTCAGTCTTTGTGAGAGTAGACATTTTCGTTTCTCTTATCAGCAAGAACAGAGGTTTTTGTCAACTGGTCAGAAGGCAGGGGCCAGGAAGGTATTTCAGGAAATTCTTGACCAGCTAAGAATTGAGAAGGAATAAGAAACAATATGGAGCTGGGCTGGATGTTCCCTAATGCCTGAGTTCTGCTTAGGGAACAAACCATCCCATGCCTCTCCCACAGAAGATAGAGAAAGAGAGAGACAGGCAGAACAGGGATTGACTCAGGTTTTGGATACTTATCTAGAATTTTGACATCAGAAAATGATGCTTATTTTTGAGGGTAATAAAAGTTTGGGTACTACGGATTTCTTTTTTTCTTTTTCTTTTTTTTTTGGTGGGGGTTAATAGGGATTGAACTCAGGGGCACTTGACCACTGAGCCACATCCCCAGCCCTATTTTGTGTTTATTTAGAGACAGGATCTCACTGAGTTGCTTAGTGCCTCATTTTTGCTGAGGTTGGTTTTGAACTTGTGACCCTCCTGCTTCAGTCTCCTGAGCTGCTGGGATTACAGGTGTGCACCACCGCACCTGGTATGGATTTCTTTTGTATAGTGCACATGTGTATACTTGAAAATATGGAAGCTGTGCTCACAGGTGTGGGTGTGTGCCTATAGGGAGGTGGTGTGGGAGAGTTATACACGTAGGCATGAGCATATCACATAATGCATGTGGCTGGGCATGTGAATCTACAGGTGTGTATGGGTATGTGTGTGTTGACATGTGCATAGGTATTTGCAGGTATGTGTAGGCATGTGTGGGTATATGTGTTGCAAATGTATATGTGTGTGTGTGTGTGTGTGCGTGTGCATGTGCATAAGGATTACAGAACACAGTATACTTTTACTGTTCCAGTTTGCTTAAGTAGTCTTACCTGATGCTCTGCACTGGTGCTTGAACTGTGATTAACGTCATGACTTGAGCTACTGCTACTTACGGTGGTAAATTCCATTGCTTTCACACATCATCTCAACTTTGTCACAGTCTCTGGATGATGTTGGCTGTAGTAATTCCAACTCATAGCTAAGGAGCATAAGGTCTGTGGTCCCCTCCAGCCACCAAAGCCCTGCTCCCTCCAGGGAGCCAAGACTGGAGGATAAAATACTTTATTGAGTTCATTTGTAGAGGAGGAGAGAAGAGGACCTTGAAGTGAGGGTACCCTGGTGGGAAACCAGCGGCCAAGCAGCTTTGCTTTGTTTTGTCTGTTCCAGGCCTGAATTGCATAGCTGGGGGGTGGGTTTGAAAGTGAGCCATTCAACAGTAGCTAAGCTGCCCAGAGTGCATGCAAGGAAGAGAGGGAAGGTGGGGGCGGGGAGTAGAGTCCTTCTCCATCAAACCAGAGAAAGATGATTTTCTCCTGCTCCTGCAGGCAGGTTCCTGGGGCTATCTGAGGAGGGGGCCTCCAGGCAGCTGATTTGAAATGCTTCCAAATGGATATCATGCTTCAAAGAGTCGGCCCCTGGGGCAGAAGCCGAACCTGAATGAGGAAAGGGACAAGAAGGGTGGAATTCAGGCCCTGCTTCCCATCCCCCAGGCCCGGGAGGGTTTGTTTAACCCCTCAGGGGTGCTATGTGCCTTCCTGGTCGAGGTGGTTTGTGGCTTAGTGAAGCGATATTTATAGAGTGCTCTGTGATTCTTGGGCGAACATTCGTTTTATAAATGAATGATCAAATTTATTAGCAATGAGTAACTAACTCGTCTACATTTATTTTGTTGATAATACAAATTTACAAGGTTTTAATTGCCAGTTTTAAAACCCCAAAAACCCATACATAAATACATGGGTAATAAAATATCTTCTCACTGTGCCCTTGACTTCTGTAGTTACATGAAGGCTCATGGGAAGGTCGAAGGAGGTTTCAGATGGAATCACAAAACTTAATGTACAAGGACTCCGGCCAGAAGCCGTCTGATTCAAACCTGGCTGGTGACAATTTCATGTGTTTTAACAAAAATGCTACTACTAACAATAATTATTAATCATTTGCTTTGTCATGCTTATTAATGTTAATATATTCTCCTTGTATTCATATTGTTAGCTCATCTACTGACCTTTGACCATGCTGCTCACAGTGAGATTCCCCAGACCACAGGATCACCTGGGAGCTTGTTAGGACCTCAGGGTCTCAGGCCTGTCAAGCCTGAGCCTGCAATGAAAGTAATGACCTTCCCAGGCAATTTGTGTGCACATCAAATTTTCTATCTGTTGCATGCAGAGGTAGTTTCTTCCTCTCCCATTTCACAGCCAAAGAGACTGAGCCCCAGAGAAGTTCATTCCACTGCCCGTGGACCCAAGTCAAGCTGTATTCAGATCCGGTCTGTTGTAGTCAAAGCCCTCAGCCGCGAGCCAGATGCCACAGGTGCATGGGGTCCACCATAAGAGTCCAGAAGCAGAAACTTGTGAGGACAGTGATGACAGTCCTGGGCCCCCAAAGTAGTGACTTCACTGGGCTCTTGTCCAGGAATTGTATACTCAGCTATTTATACCTTCATCCTTTGGACCTGGTGTGGGGGAGACTCATGATGTTCCATCTCTACACCACACACCTCAGAGAGACCAAGGGATGCCTTGAGGTTGTGATTAATAGTGGTCTCATAATGTCTTCCTTTTAGGGCTGAAATAATGGTCTGTTTACAGCTAAGGAAGAAAATCACCTATTAGATTTGTGGTCTGAGTCCCAGAAAGTCAGAAAATGTCTGAGGCCAAAGTAAAGTGGGTAACTTGAGCATAATTATTACTAGCAACAAATATTTAGCGAGTGTCTACTACAGACCAGGCATTGTCCTGAAGGCTGAAAATAGAATGGGGGTACAAAACAAAGCCACTGCTCACAAAGAGGAAGAAAGTCTGAGTTAAGATGATTTCAGCCATTCCTGTGTTCTCCACCAACCTTAAAAGAAAGCTAGGTCAAATCTTGACCTACAGTATTGAATTGATGGATGCCAATGTCAAACGGAGCAGGATTCATGCAAATTACACAAACTACCTGACTTCCCACTTTCTCTTTATATTGTGGTCTTAATCTGTTCTCATCCTGAAGGCACTTACTTTTTCCAACCCATGCACAAGAGATCTCCCATTTGTCAAACTGAGCATTTCCTATGACAGGCCACTTGAGTGAATGCCACAAGTGCAAAGAGAAAGAAGGAACATTGGGACGGGGAACCTAGCCTGTTGGGCATCTCTTCTAAAGGCCCTCTTCCATTATTGTAGTCAGCAAAACTCAGTTTTCTGATCTATCAAGTGCTTGAGTAAATAGTAATATCTCTACTGATGCATAGGAATGTGTGATTTAGGCGGCCTGAAACTATATAGGTGTTTCAGCAAGTAAATTGGCCTGTGTCCTACACACACCTCTCTCCTTTTTCTAAACACTCTGGCAGAACTTTTTAAAAACTACCATCCTCACCCCCCCCCCCACCTCTGCCTTATTGTTTTACTTTGTTGAAATCACTGAGTATCTTCTGAGACCAGAACCTTCTAAATTTATGATCTGCCATCTGGAACTTTCCTCTAGGAGGAAAAGTTCCTCAACAAGGAACACCCTCCACTGAGGACCATTTTCAAAGAGTGCCTGGGGCCTGGGGGACGGGAGACAGATCTTCCAGTGGAACCACAAACAATGGAATTTCCATGAGCCAAACCTCATCCAAGACTCTGTAAACTACTCCTGGAGGTTCCACGAGGAGGGGGACAGACAGACAAAGACTGCACAATTGCCCTTTGTTTCTAATTTTATTACAAATTATTATGGGATTATTGAATGAACAGGAATTAAGGGATATGGTTTCATCTTTCTGGGTGTCCCCTTAATAGATTTCTGCAGCCTAGCCCAACCCAGGCCACCCAATAAACAAGGCTTAGATGCTTGGGTCACTAATTGGCTCTGTTTTTTCATGGATTCAAGCAAGATTATGGAGCAGCATCCAGTTTCAGTTGCTGCTCTAAAAAGTGGGCAACTCTAATGGGATCCCTGCTCTCAAGATGTCCTAGATCAGACCGCTGATGAGAAACAACAAACTAAGACATTAAGGTGGGCAGCAACCCCAAGGCGCAAACCCAGTCCTTTCATCTACCCTTGTACATGGGGCTTTGTCCTGAATGTTTGCAAATTTTCTGGGGAAGGACGTTTTTCCTGGTGAGACACATGCCCCAAAAGGTATCTATGAGTATGATTTAGAATTTCTTACTGTACAGAATGAAGAGATTTTTTTTTTATTGTTTTCTTTTTTTCTAGTATTACATTGTCCCCATTCTAAGTAGAGATCCCAACATATTGGCCAAGAGGCATAAAACCAAAGCAAATTAAAACAAACAAACAACAAAAAACTCAGCATAACATTGTAAAATATGGTGCATACTTAGAAATGACCAAGGTACTGTTTCCATGGATGTTGTGTCTTGTATTGAAAGTTGTATCCTCCTTGTGTGGAGAACTCCTGAATAAGCCCAAGTCCTCTGAGAAAGGAGAAGGCCAGAGATAGGGGACTCAGGTCGATAGAGAAGAAAGAGATTGAATAATCCAGAAAGACTTCTCTGAGATGGCGTTTTGGTTGTTGCCTGTGGAATTAGAGTTTAGCTGAGGACATCACAGGCAGTAGACTTATAGGTAAATAAGAAAATATGTGAAAAGGCCCTACGTGGGGTCAGAAGCTGGGTGTTTTCTGAGAATAGCAAGGTCAGTGCAGCTGCAGTTGGAGAGGAGAGTGAGCTGGGATGATGCTAGGAAGAAAGGGAAGAGCTAGACGATTCAGGTTATATAGACCCTCAGCGAGTCACTGATGTGATCTGTCTCAGCATCAGCCCTTGTTGGTTGCATGGGGAACCAGCTTAGAGACTGGAAGGGAAGCAAAGGAGCACATAAGAAGCTGTCTAAATAGTTGAGACCAAAGATGGCCATCATAGTGGAACTGAAGAGACGCTTTTCAAAGTTCATTTGAGGTATTATAGTTAATTGGATTTGTCAATTGATGAGATGCTGGATGATTAGTCAAGGATGCTGCTGGGTTTTTAGTTTGACATCTTGGGTGAATGTGTGGATCAGTTAACTAAGATGAAGTAAGAAAGATGGCAGGATTAACTGCCTTGAGCAGAGGATGGAGGATGGAGCACCCTTCTTGGGAATTTTCTATCCTTGCCCTAGCAGATGTAGGACAGTGCCTGGACCTAGAATTTGGTGTTTTACTGAATCTTGAATCAAGCCCTCTCTTGCCACACATTATTCTAGACCCTGTCAGGGTGTGTTGAGAGACTCATTGACAAAAAAAAAAAAAAAAAAACAAAAGATTTCCTTCGGGTTTCAGCACAAGCATCAGAGCACACTGAGTTTGTTTCAGAGGGTAAGTGAGCAGCGTGTGGTGATGATTCCATCGTCCATGGGTAGGAATGCTCGGGCCCACCTTAGCAACTTTCAGTAGAAAGGAATAACCGTGAGAATTCTCAACCATGGGATAAAAATTCTATCCACAAATCTTTTTCACTATTTTAATACTTGACTAAAAGGAGTCATGGGTTTAGCACTTTGAAGATTTCAGCTGTGGACTGCTAAGGCTGAGACTCTTTGGATGGGAAGAAGACCTCAGTTCCAGAGCTCATTACCAATAGCACTGGGTCCAACGCCAAGCACCTTGTGTCATTGGCCGGTCAAACCATACTGAGAATGCCCATTACAAACATATCTTTATTGCATTTTTATCTTTTTAAAGCAGCCACATTTTTTGGCAGCTGGAATGGCCTTCTCTGGATCCAGTTAGTGGCTATAAAGGAGGCTCAGGTTTCTGGCAGTCAATCAGAACACAGGTGGAGGCGGCCTGTAGACCCCAACAGCCTCTTGGCCTAGGCTAAATAGGGATTTAGTAGACCTCCTTGGGATTTGTCAGGGAAAAAAAAAAAAATCACATTTCCAGTGGGAAGAAAGTAAATTCAGAATCCAGGAAGGGAGAGGCAGCTTATAATAATAGTCTCTTACCTCTGTGCTGGGATTTACATTTCACAAAGTATATCCATTATTCGATGTACTTCTCTGACTCCCTGACTGCCCCGCCACTGCCGCCCCATATCCTGTGAATTATACATTATTATCCTCATTTTGCAGATTTGAAAACCGAGGCTTACAAAGACAAAGTGACTTGACCAGAGACACAGGCTAACAAATGGAACTTAAGTGGCGGTCTGATTGCAAGCCTAACCTTCAAAGGCAAACTTCAAGGGAAATAGAAAGGAATTAAAACTGACTGCATTGTATCTTGTGCTAAGGCACAGTGAAGTGCTGAGGGGCAGAAAGGAGAATTAAATATTGTTGACAACCTCATGTGTCATATCTGACACCCCTTGAGAGAAGGCATGAGGTTTCAAACAAACAAACAGATAAATATAAACTCATGTCACAGGGATTGAAACTGAGCTGGAATTGACATGTGGCCTCAGTATTTCAATGTGTTCAGTGAAAATGTGGGAATTTTTTTTAATCAACGTCTTTAACCCAGAGTTTAACTCTTTTTTTCTTCCATTTCTTGCTTGTCTGTCTTCCTTTCTCCTTTCTCCCTTTCTTTTCTTATCTGTGTATGATTTATCTTGTCTTCTCCTTGATGATAATGCCTTCAAGAAATTACTAAGTTCTGGTCCCTGTTCTGTGATCTTCAGGTCAAGTTTTAGCTAAATTGATAGAGAAAAAAATTTAGGGAAAAAGAATGGGAATGTCATTTCTACCATAGCAGCAACCATGAAAAGGGAGCTTGGGTGCTATGCTGTAATGCCGAATGGACAGAGAACATTTGGCTTATGTATGTGTGGGTTTAAAGTGATATTTAATTAAAAAATTGTAAACCCATGAAACAAAGGATTTTGTAAGGCTCTCCCTTGTACAATCCCAGTTTCTAGGAAACAATAACTTGTGATTTATGGGTTCCCTTTTCACAGAAGTATGGAAGTTATATGTAGTTCATGTTTGAATGAGAAAAATAAAATTCCCTGATGGGAACTCATTATCTGTCTGGCTAACAGAGGACAAAGGACAAATTCTGGAACATCTTTCTTTGCCATTTTGTATTTATGACATATCCTGTTGGTTAAACATTATTCTCAAGGCAAGTTCTGGAGTTTATTATTTTTTCTTTTCTCATTCTTCATGACTCCATCATTTTTAAAAAATCCTGGGCCAGATGGAAGCTTTCTTCCTTTTGGGTCATGGGTGGAAAAGATTGTGTGAAATCATGGATGGTATTAGTCTGTGAGTCACTTTTTAGATTCATATACATATAAGTATATATATGTATATGTATGTCTGTGTGTGAGTGGGTATTTCATGGTGCTGAAGGTCAAATCCAGGGCCTCATGCATGCCAAGACGTGGTCTACCACTAAGCTTCACCTCTGGTCCCTAAAGCACTTTTAAGAGGGAAATGGTCATATCTCTTCTCTGTTTATGGGCTTGAAGTGGCCTATTGGAGCTTATTTTTAAGGAATGTTCTGGTTGGGAATATGGGTTGTTTTAAAGACTCTCTCAGCTCCTCTGAGAATCCTTCTTATTCTCATGGACATTTCACCGTCTGGAATTATTTTTAGGTACAATAATTGTCTGTCTGTCCCAGAAAGCCTGCAAACTCAGTAAGGGCAGGAGGCGCCATGTTCAACCTAGTCATCACTGTCTCCTGCATGCCTGCAACAGGACTTGGCCTGTACAGCACCCTCTAACTATGAGGGAGAAGAGGAGTGGGTGAAGCAGTGAGTGGAAGCAGGGAATGGATGGCTGGACCCCTTATGTCCTCACACACTGGGTATAGAAGAGAAGAGAAATGGACCCTGAGACTTTGTGTTTTCCCTTGCCTGAGCACAGTCACCTCCCATGATGAATTGTGGTCTGTGAATTTGTCCTCATTAATCACCCTGTCACATTTCCTCTAGAATGTACGTGACAAAATTTTACTCCATTGACTAAGACTCTGATGTTAAAAAATATCAATATCGCCTTATTTGTCCCTGGATGAGAAGGGGACACCAGGACCGTTCATTCAAGGGCCTTTGCTCCTACAATTAAACTCTGGGTTAAAGACGTTGATTAAGAAAAATGCTGAGGGAGAAGGACACATTTTCAAAAGATATTTTTTAAAAATATATTTGTTCTTCCAGATTTCAGTTATGACATTTCCTTTTTAGGAGGAAACAAATCAATGAGAAGCCCAAGAATGAGCATTTCTCTTTGCTCTACCCACTCCAACCCTGGTGTTTACATTTCTATAGATTCGAATCCACCCCACATTGATAAATCCCCTGGACTCAGACAAGCAATCGAAATCTCTTCTTGTTCCTGTGAACTGTGAGCATCTGCTTACTCATTCCAAGAGACAGCGAGACGTGGGTTGCCAGCCTCGTCCATGCTAGAGCCCCCCTGCCTGGAATCTCAGTCTCTAACACCTACCAGCTGTGGAACATTGGCAGGACTCTTAGCTTCTGATGTCAGGTTTCTCATTTAGAAAATGATGATCATGATGGCTGCTCTTCCTAGTGTCACTGGGAGGATTAGATAATGATCTGTGAAATGTTAAGCATGACATGAGCACATAGTAGGAGCTTTGCTCATATTATTGAATATTGCCATGTTTATTATTATTCTAATTCCATAGGAAGTCTGAGGATGGCTGAGTATTTATAGAAGGTTATAGGTGAGATTAAAATATCACATCACAGGTCAAAATAGATAAACTAGGATGCCATCATTGCCTTGAGTCTGTCCTTTATGTCTAACTTTCTGTCCCACTTTACAAAGGATTTTGCTGAAAATTAGGCAATTTAAAATTTTCTTTTCCTAGTAAATCTGAACAATCATGACCTCTGGTATAATAAAAATAAATATTTCATCTTTGTTCCTGGTTTCTGGCATTATAGATCATGAATCCCTTGGGATTCCCAAGGGGATGGGAATATTTTGCTTTTGTTTTTGTTGTTTGGTATCAGGACTGAACCCAGAAGCACTTAACCACTGAGTCACACCCCTAGCCCCTTTTTATTTTTTATTTTGAGACAGGGTCTCACTAAGTTGCTGAGGGCCTCACTAAGTTGCTAAGGCTGGCTCAGAACTTGTGATCCTCTGCCTCAGCCTCCTGAGCTGCTGGTATTACAGGCCTGTGCCACCTGGCTGGCTGATAAGTGTCTTTTGTATGATAATGAGATGACTGGTGGCTGGGAGCCCACTAGATAGCTTCAGGAATTGGTTGCCAAAAGGACTAAACTACCTGATTGGAGGGTTGGACATTTCAGGCCCAACCCACCCCAACTCCAGGGATGGAAGAGGGATGGAGACTGAATTCAGTCACCAGTGACCAATGATTCCTTCCATCAGTCATGCCCATAGAATGGAACATCCACAGAAATTCCTAAATAATGAGTACAGATTGCTGGGATGGTAGACACGGTGAGGTGCTGGAAGCAAGGTGCTCCTGGAGAGCACATTGAAACTCCATCTGGCCCACCCTTCATACCTTGTCCCATGAAACTCTTCCTCTTCTCTGGTCCTGAGTTTTATCTTTTATAATAAATGAGTAAATGTAAGCAGGGAATCTTTCTGGACTCTGTGAACCATCTATATAAATTATCCAACCTGAGAAGAGGCTGG